>CM056194.1:71001775-72201775 GCA_029692085.1 Gymnothorax javanicus
AGGCACCAAAGTTTCACCAACACACATGAAGTGGTCTCTGAGAAGACAGTGTTTACAGAAGTCAACAGTGATGGACAACAACCAACAAAGCAAGACATTTCATAAACCCACTGGAACATCCAGGTGAGTGAGTACTGCCTAGGGCACTCTACCCTCAGTGTCAACTGCGTCTGCCTTCAAGCCTTCAAATAAGGTCTGCCAACCACTAGCTCAGCTGAACCAATCACAGATGATGTGCTAGCAAGCAATCAGTTGTTTATTTTCAGTGAATTTGTGTGCAGCTCAGTTACTGAGGTAACACAGTTTGCTAATCTGTCATTGATTCTAAATACAGATGCCTTTCAGTGTTCTCGGTCTTAACAGTCTGTGCAACACAGGAATAGATTCAGGCTTCTTTCTCACTGCAAACTCACGTTGCCAGAGAAACGTGTCTCCATTGTGACACTAAGCTGAGTTGTCCATTATAAAGATATAAAACTACTGTGGACATCTCCACACCTGAGCAGCTCACTGAAACAGGGGAGTCTGGACACGTGAGGTTTCCCCTGACCTCTCCCTGAAGGTTTTTCCTGGGAGGCATGCAGACACTCGGGGGATGACGGGGTAAAAACACTCCAGCGGTGTGAAGCTCCCTGCTTCTCTGCAGTCAGCTTCAGCTGCGAGGCAGTCAGAACCACTGCGTCGGCACTTATGAAGACTGGGGCCTCCACGCACACTCCTCTTGTGAGAGTTTGGGGGTACGAGGTGCGTCGCGGAACTGCACAATCAGGAGAGGTGTGAGACGGTCAGGGTGAAGAGAGTGTCTTACTCACCTCTCCTGTAGCTCCCACAGATGGTGCCGATGTACTCCGGGTCCAACTTCTCCAACTCGGCCAGAATCAGGCCCTGAGAGCAAACAAACACAGTTCACTGTCCTGCCGCATTATTGTCCAACATCACAACATGACATGAGGAGGGTCTGAATCACCTACCAATGCTGTACAGATTCCTTCAGTCAGAGGACGCCAATATCCATATTGAGTTTTTTCAAATATTGCGGACCAGTGCCACATACATCAAGCCCAGTTCGAGACTACGTTCTATTTTTGATGGAGACTCTCCAAACAAGTCTAAATTTAGTACAGTGTTAAGTTTCATTTGAGAAATCTGCCAAATGAACTTATTTTCTTGTCAAATATGAATAGTCAAACATGGCAGAATACCAAGGAGGAAAAACTGTGTTACTAACCTAAGTGCACTGTAAAATATGAAATAACCTTGTTTGGAATATTGCCTGGGAAAAGGTTTTAAAAATCACGCCATTCACCTCCATTTTCTCCATCTCAGAACGGGGAATTCTCTTCTCAAAATCTTCAAAGTACCTACACGAGAGAGCAGCACAAAAGTTTTGCAGTTACATGTAGTTATTTGGGTATTAAATACATTAATACAGCAGGAGAAAATGACTGGTATTAATTTTCTGATAGAGGGACACTGATTTTTTTTTTTTGGAAGTCAATTTAAAGGCACAGAAACGCACTCACTTGAGTCCAATCTGCTGGTGGTGATTGAGTTTGTGTTCAACCTTCTTCAAATCTGAAAGGGCAACAGAACAAATGATAATCGCAGCTCATTACAATGCCTGGATGTGTGGGACAGCCATCATCTACTGAGAACAAACAAAACAAACCCTCCAGTGTCTTCACCCCTTCTTCCACAAACTTCCGGGCAGCAGCCGGTCTACAGAGGGACGAGACAAAAGAGGAGAGCAAAGGGGTGGAGGGGAGACAAGCCTTTTAATCATGGTCATTGTTTCTGAAACCAAATAAAGTATTGAATATTCTGCCAAATTTCAAACAATATTTTACAAGAACTCATCCATGTAAAAAACACAAACCAGTGAATTAAGCAAGTAGGATGCAGCACAACACGATTTACAGATCTCAATGAAGTATTGAGCATAAGGCAGGCAATATGTAAACTGACACAACGAAAACAAATGGCTAGAATACAGCAGTTCATCTGAATCATCCAGGGACACTAAAAAACTACAAAGCATGAGCAGTATCTAATGGCTGTAGGGAAAAAGGACATAGAGACATACCCAATGCCCGTAACTCTTGTCAAGAAGTTGATGGAGGAGCTGGTATCATCATTTCGAATCTGCAGAGAACATTCATGGGTTTACATACTTTGACATAATACAGAAATCTATTAAATGCATGATGCATGCTCTAAACCAACCCAGGGTTTTTCTAGCAAGAACGGCAACCTACACTGAATGAGCACTTTATTAGGAACACCATATTAATGTTGGGTAGGGACTCCACTGGCTCTTAGAACGGCTGAAGTTCTTTGTCAGATGGCTTCCACAAATTGCTGCCAACATTACTTTAAGATTCTGGTCCACGTGATTGCATTGCATTATTTCTGCACATCTGTCAGCAGCACATTTCTGTGGCACATCTCTCACTCAACAACGTCCCAATTGTGCCCCGTTGGATTCCAGTCTGCTCGCTAGGCAGGCCACAGAGGTAATCTGAACTCATTGTCGTGGTCACAATAGCTGCGCGCGAAGACTTTTTCCTTTTGGGCCATTCTTTGAGAAGTGAACCAAAATGTCACACACGTGACCAGATGTCATCAAATAAAGAAATACTTTGAAAATTAATGTAAGGTATCAAATTCATTCCTTGCTAGACTCCATACCCCAAAACTATGAAAATTCTAGATTTTTCAACTTCACAGAGTTTTTGAAGTCAAATAGAGTTATGAAAAGCCTGTTTCGTGTGAAGTCACACACGTGACCAGTCGTGTTTGACCTCTGACCTTAAGTAGTTAAAGTTAATGTAACAAATAAAATTTTTTTACTTGATAGACTTGGATAAGTAGTACTCCTATATAAGGTCCACAGTCATGAACCTCCAATGCTTTAGTAATTGAAGGAGATTTTTTCTGCTATTTGTTACATTTTTGGTCACACACGTGACTGAGAATGGCCCTTTTGCAACTTTTCCACCAAACTCTTCAGTACCCTTAGAACAGTACACAACCTGTACGGACTAGTATGTTAACCCTAGATCTGGTTTGCGTTTCCGCCGTGAAGATTACTCTTAAACGTAGGCGGGGTTGTTACCGAATGGTAAAAGCTGCATCAATCATATCCTTGATTATGCAAAATTTATAATTTTTGATTGACCAATCAACGGAAAGCGGTGTTTTCAATCCTAAACGATTTGGTTTAGGGGAGTCTGTGCTCACCGCACCCTCAGATATCTGCTCTTGGCTGACAGCAATGGAACCTGACGCGGTCTTCTCTCAGTGCCCATCGATCTCAAGGTCTGACTCGTAGTGTATTCTGAGATAAGCTTTTCTGCTCACCTCAGTTTTCACTCCGCACAACAGCTCCTCTCAGCATTTTTATTTTGCACAGTTCGGATTAAACTCATAGACTGGTGTGAATGAAAATCCCAGAGGATCAGCAGTTTCAAAAGGAAGAGGCTATTCGCCCCGCGGCGGTTCAACGCGAAAGATCAAAGAGCGGGGCAGATTATAAAATGAAATCTCTTATCCGTCCCACCGCGGTGCGAATAGCAGAACTGCTTCTCTTGACGGCCCCGTTGCGGGGCAGATAGTCGATCTCTTTCCCCCAATTCACACCGCTGCGGGGCGAATAGCCACTTCCGTTTCGGAAAGGCATGACACGGTCAAAGCCATTGCAATCACATTTTTCCCCAGGACCGATGCTTGATGTGAACGTTATCTGATGCTCCTCACCCAAAAAGGCATGATCTTACGCATTGGCTTGCTGCCGCGACTGTCTGAAAGGGTAATTTCTCGAATAAGCAAGTGGACTGGTGTGTCTTGTAAAGAGCCGAACAAAAACAACCAATTTTACAGAAAATGCAATGGGCATTTCCCAGTTAATTATAATTACATATATATGACGTCAGAGAAAGAGTTCAATCATCGTCATCACCTTCTCCAGCTTCTTTAGTTTTCCTGTGGTCAAGAACTCATCAATCTTTTCAGCAATCTTGGCTCCAACCCCATCCTGTCAACAGAATAAAACTGAGGTTATCAGCTTATGTAGTTATAATATATTAATAAAGAATAGAAAACTTCGTGCGCGCCAGTAATTTTCCTTTAGACTAGTCTGGTATAACCTCACAACTAAATTATCAAAGACTTATTTTTTTTCAAAGGACAAGTAAGGAATTCTTACCAGTTTCTTCGCCTCGTTGCCATTTTTAATCTTTTCGGGGTATTTAGCAATAACCGAGGCCGCTTTCCTGCAGGGCGAAAAGCACTGGATTTAATTTTTGCCCAGTGACGTCAGGGGAATGTGTCCGGTCATGTTCGTATTCAGCAACCTACTGTAGCTGTAATAAATGAAAACTTGCTTCATGTTCCGGAGTAGCATCTCACCTATACGCATTGTACTTGTGAATTGCTCTGTTCACATTACGCTCATAATTGGCCAGCTCTGGAAAGGAAAACACAGGGATCGTTAGACTGTAAGAGAACAGATTCAATGTTAACAGGGTACATCCGACAGATTTGGCCACTTTGGCCATTCCAAAGGCATATCATGTGGTGACATATTTACGGAGATTCAGCAGTCTACTGATCAAAAGAATAAACCGCAACGTGACATTATCAACGGGGCAAAATCTACCAGCTGATTATAGCTAGTTAGTAAATAGCCAGAAGTGCTTGCATCTGATGCCCTGCCCATGCCTAAAGTATCGGATCCAGCGCAATTCAAGCCCTGGGCTGTAAATGCACCGATGATGGAACAATAACGTTAATGCCAGCGATCTATTGATAGCCGAACATCTTAGAATACGTCCTCGGATATTTTATTAAACATGCAAAAACGGACTAGCAAAATAAATATTTTTCGTCAGTCGCTGGCCAACTCAAAGAGGACGGTAATATCAACATACAACTAAAATATGAAAAAAGACAGTAACTTAGATAGCAAATATAATTTATCACTTAATTGACTTGACTGCGAGGTTTGCTTTGCTGTAAAGTGGCTAGCTAACACACAGTTAACGGCGCAATTTCTGAGATAGATCGCCCGAAAATATTACTAATGTTCAATACAATGACATTAGCGAAGTAACTACGTTAACAATCTCGATAATGCACATTCAGTGATAATCACCGGACATTTGCAAGCTAATTTCCGCATGGCATTGTCAGAATGCTAGCAGGCTAGCCAGCTAGCTAACATACACTGCTACTTCATTCATGCAGCAACGTCTCACCGCATACCTATGAGAAAGTCAGTGATTCCTTCATTTAACGTTTCTTGTGGAGCTTTTCTTTTACTCATGACTGTTTTCCTTGTGTTTTATGCCCTAAATAAAAGGCAACGCTACGCTGAACCTCACAAATACTCCTGAAACGTTAGCACACGTTACCTCTGGGTGACTCGCTACTATAAAGCCATGTACATTTAAACCGCAGCCTCAGAACAAAAAAGATGTTCGCTTAGCAGAAGGACTGGGCGTCACCCAAACGTAATGACGTAGCACAACTGAAAATGTTCAAAGAAGAGGGACTTTTATTTTTACCCATAAATGTAAAGTTTTAAAACTCAAACCTTCTCCCTGTATGTTCAAAATAGAAACAGAATCCTATACTAGAACAATATCTACCTCAAATAATAGAAAAGCTGTGAAAACATCTAACTTGTGCACCAAGATATTTTTGTAGCTTGACTTAATCCTGAAATAACTATTGTCCTCTGAGTACCATAACCTATACAAATCCCCTGGCATTGTATTATATTTTATTTATTAAATTATACACATATATATATATATATATACATATATATATATATATATATATATATTTTTTTTTTTTTTTTTTTTGTAATAACTGCTGTTTATTACATTATCTGTATGCTCCTCTTATTGTAAACTTACAGTTGAGCAATAAAGCTTTTGGAAAAAATAAAAAATAAAAATGAGAGGGACATTCCATCCATGTCATCCAGGCGTTGTAATTTATTACTCCATATTTTGGTCAGACTGTTCCACACCAAACTTTGCTTCAAAAACAGTCACGTATTGTGTTTCACACTGCATTCACAGCATAATTTATCTTCGGTACAATTTATTTATATCTAGCGCAATGACTGGTAGTCGACATTACAGAAAGTGTTCATACAGAAAGTGTTCAGAATTTTCTAAGGCAAATATTAGTTGCTCATTTTTAGAGAACACAATGAAGAGGAAGTGATTTAAATAGTCATTGCAAAATACTGCAAGAAACATGCAAGAGTTTCAAAAGTCAACTGGAACAGTCTTCAAAATTTATGCTGAAAAAATATATCCCCATCAATATTGGGTCAAAAAAGAGGGGGGGAATTGAATTGCCAACATTCTCATTCTGCCAGATATGGATGATTTAGTGTGCAGCAGACTCTCACACACTAATATATAGCAGCATTACTGTGACTCCAATAATTCATTGAGAAGCCTCGTTAGATATGGATAATGACAGCACCCTATATAGACAAAGTGAACTTCCTCTGTAGGAATGGTATTATTTACCATAAACATTCAGATCCCAGGCAGAAACAACGCCTGAAAGTGTCACTTGGGAGTTAAATATATACATTGACTTATCTAACATAATCTGTTCACTAGCAGTGTGATTAGAATCTTCAAATCTTTTAGTTCTTTGTATTCTAAAAACTTAATAATGTATTATATGAGGGTAAATCCAAATAAAGAACAACCTTAAAACACTACAATGTAAATGGGGGAATTTCAGGCAGGGTCTTTGAGTTTCTGTTTGTAGGCATGTTAGGAGAACAGCAAAATCACTAACTGCATTGAGATTTCCATCTGATTATATTCTGATCATTCGCACCAGTTTTGGTTTTCACTGACATCAGCTTCCATAGGTGTCAGTCAGCCATTCACAGACCATGCATTTTTCTGCAATTAACTTCCTAAAGATAATCTTGTTTTTTCAACAAGACAGCCAGCCAATGTTTTGAGACTAAACTGTGAACTGACAAAAAAAAAAAAAAAAAAAAACTGATCAATTCAAAACCTTACATGACAAGATTACGACTAGGTTTTTGTCTTCAGAAAATTCTTAAGGTACCACACCTCTTGGTTACCAAGTACAACGACAGACTTCATACGCATATCATCTCCTTGCTTTTTACCAATAGGCTCATGACCGTAACAGGTTCAGGCACTGCATTAAAGTACAAATTGAGCATTGCCATAGTAGAACTTTTGTTAAACCTCACAGACATTAATAAGACATGGAACTTCATGGCGGGTGAAAAAAAAGAGCAGAGTCATGATGGATCGACAATACAAAGTACACACTACATTTGGACCATCGAGGCTACATACATCCAATGCCCCAGGCCCCTCCCCTCTCCCGCCCAAGAGTCTGAGCACAACACTATCCCTGTCATCCAGACCACAGCCTCTAAACAGCAATAATTCTGTTTTCAGTTGGCATGCCAACAGCTGAAAATGTGGAAAGTGATGCCACCCAGGTCAATTTTAACCGCAAAATTACAATAACTATGAAAAAACTATTACAATTCATTGCATAAATTAGTGCATGTACATTATTGACACTCCAAAAGCAGTTTTAGCCAAGTCCAGCAAATACCCTGGGGTCAAATCCCCAGTGCTACCTGGAGCTTTCAGATGAATGAAGAGCAGAAGAGTATTATTCAATTTGTATTTTAGTGGGTGAAAAGTAGGTTAACTAAGAGCTCTGTGACTCCAGCCAAAAATTACTTCTGGTTATACTGGAAAGCGAGGAGAAATCCCTCAGTTTTTTCTGCAGACCAACATTGACTGCATCGACCTTTCTGTATATGATTGGTCTATTAATACAAAACCTCACACACTTCACATCACACAGCGAACAGTAGTACAAGGATAGCAGTCCTTGAGCAGTCCAAATTTAAAGGTCCCAGAAGCAGGGCCATTAGGAATCGATCTTGATGTAGACCTTGTCCCTGGAAAAAACCTTGATGGCCTCTTCCACTTCGGAGAGTTTCCGGTCCAGCTGAGCTCGGCGAGTTCGGACATTCAGGGTGTCGACTCGAACTGGGAGAGACAGCAGCTCCTTAACCAGGGACCGTTGGGCTGTAAAAGGGAGGTGGGAGGGACAGGAGAAATGTTCATAATTTCAATAAATATACACAGCTTCCAATAACAGTTGTTCAATTTGAAGTCAGTCATTTGATTTAATAAATCTGAACCTGATGAAAAGAGATGAGAACTTAATGATGGCATGATACATCTAAGAGATTGAAAGATGGCAGAGTTAAGAGTTCAAAATTGCATTCTGCCTTCAAGGTACAATGAAAAGAGGAGGTTTGAAAATTTAAAGATGGCATACAGTCTCCACGACAGTGGTCACAAACCCCATTTCTGGAGCTCTACTATCCTGCAAGTTTCCATTCCAGCCTAAATTTGGCACATCCGATTCTACTCAGTTCCAGCTCAACAAAGTCTCTGGTTGTTGAATGCAGAGGGCTTTGTTATGACTGGAGTGAAAACCAACAAGATGGTGGATCTCTGGGAATGGGGTTGGTAATCACTGCTCTAAGAGGTTGAAAGAAGGCAATGTTTAAGCTAAAAGGTGGAATACTGTCTTTATGAGATTGACAGGAGACAATGTTAGGGTATTCCATGTCGAATCACCTGAAGATGAAAGGTTTCGATACCCACCACCTCAGATGTTGTTGAAAAAATAATGAGTACTGATGAAAAAAGTCTTTAAACTTTTTTTGTAAAAATGTTGATTAATTTCATAAATAATAGTTAATTTCTATGGGCAAACTCTTCCATTTTGACTATAATCATTTTTATTTCTTTTCTACTCTCAATAACTTTAAGATTACGACTCTGATTTGGACCAGCTTTGGCAATATTACGGATTAAGGAACAAGTTAATCCAAAACAAGATCACACCCCTCACTAAGTCCCTGAACCCCACAATTTTAATATTTCATTAGACTGTATACAATATAATTGCACTATGTTAGACAAAACATTTAGAGCTGAACTTGTCTAATTACTTTCTGAATGCTTGATGGCTTGTTCTCAATGAAAATTTTGATGGTTATTTTTTTCTGTCAGGAGAATTAAATCTCTCCTTAACACAATTGTAACCATTATCATTGTAGCACCTAGATATTCCATGAGATATGTAGTGGACCATGTAGGTGATGCAATAATAACTGTCAAAATCAAATAATGTGATTTAGAGATTCAATACTCCTGGCTGAAAAAACATAAATGAGTAATGAGTACTTGGCCCATGTAAATTAACAACAAATTATGAAACCTATATGGGCGATTTTCAGCCAAGTGTGCAATTTAGGGGTAAAAAATGTCTTATCGTATTTAACCTATTTAATTCAAAATAAACACCCAGGAAGCAATTTAGTATGTTGCAGAACACTTTTTTCTAGTTTAAAAAAAATGTTTGGTCATGTTTGAGGGGAAAAAACAAAAAATAGCTGGATTTTTATGGTCAAAATGTCCATTTTGTTACCTGTCTCAAGTGGGGTCACTTTTACTCAAGTTGATTTTTTTCTCTTTTCCCTTGAGAAATCTTATCACTGACAAAACTTCACAGGTTTCTTTGTATTTTAGGTCTCTAAAACAGATTTGTCTCCCCATTTCCTAGTTTTCCTCTAGAGATATCAGTCAATAAAGCTATGTCGCAAACTTGGTTCAGTCACTGTCTTTCTTGTTACCACCATCACATCTGAGGACGATAATTAATGTTATCAAAAATAGATGTCACTACCATGGTTTTTTTTTTTTTTTTTTTTTTTTAAATACCAGGATGTAAGGAATCTATTCTGGCTGCATTTTAGAATTTGACGAAGCTGTGGGAGGAAGAGACAGCTCTCTAAGTTTTTCCAAATTGCGTGTCTCACAATTGCACGTCTTTCTTGTTACCACAGAATAATGCATGATTCCAGGTAGAAACTGAGAGAGTGACCTGTAATAGTGTAACTGCTTCAGTTTGCCATAATTAAGGCATATTTGTGTGTGGACAAGTGCCCATAATACCCTGAAAAACCTTTGGATGTGTCTTTCTTGTTACCACAGTTTGTCTTTATTGTTACCATCAGTGAGTAACAAAAAAAGATAAATTGGTAACACAAGACAGGTATGATGCCACAATTAAAAAAAAAAAAAAAAAAAAAAAAAAAAAAATCCAGTTCACAGACACATAATTTTGATGAAATCTTGATGAAACAAGGCCAAGGCCTAGGCCTACTACAGTGGGGTGCAAAAATTTGGGCACCCCAGGTTTGAATGTCTGTTACAATTAATCTCCAAGTGACTGAAAGCAAAGCTGAACACTACATCACATTTCAAAGCAAGAATAATTTTTATTTTGAACATTTTACACTTTCAAAATAATAAAACAAGGAAAAAGGCCTCGTGCAAAAGTTTGGGAACCCTGTCAGCTAGTACTTTGTAACTCCTCCTCGGGCAGCTATAACAGCTTGCAAACACTTCCTGTAACCAGCTGAGAGTCTTTCAATGCTTGTCTTTGGAATTTTTCCCCATTCTTCCAAACAGAACACCTCTAGCTCAGATATATTCTTCGGCCTTCTTGCATGCACGGCATTTTGAGGTCTGGCCACAGATTTTCAATAATATTCAAGTCTGGGGACTGTGATGGCCATACCAAAACCTTCATCTGTCTTTCCTGGAGGTACTTCATGGTGGATTTTGAGGTATGCTTCGGGTAATTGTCTTGCTGGAATACCCAATGTCTTTTCAACTTCAATTTCTGAACAGTGCTTTGAACATTAGCCTCTAGAATGTCTTGATATTTGGTGGAATCCATTCTTCCTTCCACCCGCACAGTATTGCCTGTGTCCCCAGCTGCTACACAACTCCAAAGCATAATGGATCCACCTCCATGCTTAACAGTTGGCAACGTGTTCTTCACTACAAACGCTTCACCCTTTTTTCTCCAAACATACCTTCTTTTGTTGTGGCCAAAAAGTTCAATTTGGGTTTCGTCAGTCCAAAGCACATTGTTCCAATTGGCTTGAGGTTTCTCAAGGTCCTCTTTTGCATACTTCAGACGCTTAATTTTGTGTTGAGGTCGTAGGAAAGGCTTCTTTCTTGCAACTCTGCTATGTCAGTTTTGTTGTTTAAGGTACGCTGTATTGTCCTGTGAACAACTAGACCTGTGTCTCCTACTCTTTCTTGCAGCTCTTTTGCAGTGATGTGTGGGTTCTTCTGAGCATTTCTCACCAGATCTCGGGCCATTCTATCTGAAATTTTTCTTAGTCTCCCAGGTCTTGCCTTGACTTCAATTGTTCCATTTAATTTTCCATTTCCATACGATGTTTCTGACAGTAGAAATGGGCATATTAAAACGTTGCGAGAGTTTTTTTGTAGCCCTCTCCTTGTTGGAATTATCTTGATTTTGACATCCTTGGACAACTGTTTAGAGGAACACATGGTTTTTAACACCAGCCACCCCAGTGGGATACTTTAGAAGGCATGGAGTTACTTCAGAATATATAGTTCAACCCTGGAATTATATTCACCTGACTCATTGAAGCGCTAACGAGTAAATCACCTGGGTCTGGGCTTTAGTAATCATCTTCTTAAAAGGTAACAAAGAATAATCCAAAAGGGTTCCCAAACTTTTGCACAGGGCCCTTTGTCCTTTCTTATCATTTAAAAACTCAGAAAAATTAAAATAAAAAGAAACCTTGCTTTTAAATTTGCAGAAAGGTGTCATGTTTAACTTTGTAGCATTTAGTGTTCAGATTTGCTTTCAATCACTTGGAGATTAATTGTAACAGACATTTAAACCAGGGGTGCCCAAATTTTTGCACCCCGCTGTATACTAGCTAGTCTAAATAGACCACCAGTTTTGTCCAGTTTCTAGCGGCCAAACCCAAAATGGCTTTGGGAACATGTTTGACATTTTGTTTGATTGATGATGTGATGCTTGCCCCAAGATTATTATAAGATCATTCCTCATAATGACCAAAAAAGGCATAAAATATTTCAGAAGAACCCGGACTTATTAAGTTATTCGAAAAAAAAAAAAAAAAAAAAAAAATTTTTATTAGCTTCTATGTGATTAAATTCTTGGATTTCTGGCCAGTTTAAGTAGTCACATTTGAAATGACTTATCTCAGTCGTATGGAAGTGATTCCCTTGCTTCTGTAAAATACAAAGTTTATGTTACACTGGTGAACATGATTGGGGTGTAAAGTCTTTGTGTCATATGCTCATTTGAAATTTTATTGATTAAGGAGGCAAACATTGAATTGTGTGTGATTTATGCATTAATAAATTTTCACATATTCTTAGATGTGGTCTCTCCTGCTTTCTGGTATTTCATGCACTGTACCGTTGGTTCTTTTTTTCAATGATATTGCCTATTTTAGATGGCTCTGTTGTGGTAATGAGGGAGGTTCACTTATTTTCCACTCTCAGCCATACAGAGCAGAGATATGCAGGACGACTGACCTGCAGAAAAAAGCTGTATTCATACCTCCCTTTCACAGCACTGAAACCACAGCAGCGCTCTGATCCATGTCACCTACGTCAGCCGTTAGATCACCTTTGAGTACTGCAGAAATTAGCAGCTTTTGATTCAAAATTTGAAAATAAAAATCTGTCTCCAAGTTTACAAATATAGAGATAACCACATTTTAAATTACACTATATTTGAAACTCTGGTATATTCAGTATTCATCATCAATCACCAGTTTTATGCGGTTGCTTTTCATTTGCATTGTAGTGTAGTGTAACTACATTCAGAATATAGAATGGATTCTCATGGCTTACTGTTTCATGAGCCTCGCAAACTAATTCACACAAATCTGTGCCGTTGCACGGGCGACATGAGCGCAGAATAAGACATTGATAATTTCTTTCAATGCTGGGCACTTTTTTTAAAAAAAATAAAATTGTCATATGAAACCACCAACTATTGGTCATTTTATACATTTTCTTTTTTGTTATCGTATAGGTCTGTTTTGTTACTCTACAGATATTAAGCCTTTTCCCTTAAATCTTTTTGTAAAACACTTTAGAAACAAAGTAAAGTGCATCTGAAACCATTTTACCTCAAAAACTTGGTTAAAACTTAAATATTAATAGTATTTTGATAAAAAAACATGGTAACAAGAAAGACAAGTCTTTCTTGTTACTGCGGTAACAAGACAACATGAAAATTTTAAAAATGCATTTTCTCATAATTAAAGATAGTTCTTGCATTGCAGCTTTATAGAATCCTTAGAAATTCACTGAGAAAACAAAATCAGGCGAAATTATGGGGAAAAAAAAATGGGTTTGATTTTTCAAAAGTGTCTTTCATGTTACTTGCACACTTAGCTGAAAATCGCCCATATACAACTAGAATGTGTTTTTACATGTAAAAACATACGTCTCCCCCCGGCCCCCTTCCCTGCCTAACCCACCGGACGGATGGACAGACAGACAGGCACATACCAAGAGGCACCACTACAGTGCCGGACAAAAGTCTTGTCACTTATCCAAGTTGTAGGAACAACAAATAATAACCTGACTTGTAGTTAATCAATTGGAATCAAAAATGGCTTATATGAAAGGCAAAGCCCTCTAGATTATGTGAAATATAACAAAATAGAGTTATGTGTCATTCGTTGAGTTTTATTATTTAATTAGTACAGAAAGGTCAGATTTTGCTTGGACAAAAGTCTTGTTGCATTGAAAAAAAAAATGTGGAAATTATACATACACTTTATTTTGAATACACAAATATGCTACTATAATATCAGAACATAAAGCCATGGTGCCTTGGAAAAAAAAAATTAATATTATGTATGACTCCCATGAGCTTGGAGGACTGTATCCATACGTCTTGGCAATGACTGAAATAACTTGATGATGAAATCATCTGGAATGGCATAGAAAGCAGTCTTGCAGGACTCCCAGAGTTCATCAAGATTCTATGGTTTCATCTTCCAAGCCTCCTCCTTCATCTTACCCCTGAAATGCTCAATTATGTTCATGTCAGGTGACTGGGTTAGCCAATCCTGGAGTACCTTCACCTTCTTCGCTTTCAGGAACTGTGACATGGAGGCGGAAGTATGAGAAGGAGCAGCAGTATAAGTAGGGCAGCAAGAACTTCTTGATATTTCAGGGTGTTGATGTTGCAATCCACTCTGCAGATCTTTCTCACACCCTCATACTGGATGTAACAACAAACCATGATTTTTCCTCCTCCAAACATGATTGTTTTCTGGGAGAATCTTGGGTCCATGAGGGTTCCAACAGGTCTTGTATGGCGACTGGGATGCAGTTCAATGGATGATTCATCAGAAAAATAAACTTTCAGCCACTTTTCCAGTATCAATCCTTTCTGCAAGCTGTGGGCCTTGGCAAATGCAATGCAGGTTTTTTGTTTTCTGTTTAATGCAGGCTTCTGTGTACTAATTCGGCTAAGAAAACCACTTTGAGAGAGAATTTGACAAACTCTTCTTGTAGATACCGGGATTTTTGGTGACATTTCCTCATGTAGCTTCGCTGTAGTTGAAGAAGGGCAAGCCTTGTACAGTTGAAGCAACAAACGGTCCTTTCAAACAGTTGTCATACCGGGGTCTGTCTGACCTGCGCTTGCCATGAACGTCACCAGTTTCTTCAAATCTTTTTCTCATCCCCTCCACTTGACATTTGGATACATTAAAGATGTCTGCCACCTCAGCAGCAGACTCAGTCTTCAGGCTCTTGATGATCAGCACTTTGGTCTGTGGTTGAATCTTTGGTATGTTGTCAGAGGTCTAGTCGCACCTCATATGAAAGTTTGGCGTGCTGGGGTTATTTCTATACACATCTGGGAATGTGTTAATTACAGTATTTGTCATAGGTTAAACTCTAATCTGCGATTTGTTGCATCATCTGAAGAGACGACAAGACTTTTGTCCTAGCAAAAACAGATGTTATGGGCTTAGCCAAGCTGTGAACATCAGAACACTTTTTGACGGTTTCATTTTGCACCAAATTATTAATGTGAAAGCCCTTGACATTAAAATGGACCATTTATTGTAACAATTGATTGGTTAGAAATAAAGTTATATGCTATTTTTAGTTACTATGTCCTTATGCGACAAGACTTTTGTCAGGCACTATACAGGCCATGAGGAGTAAGTATGCAAAGTTTCGTTGAGATCATGCAAACTGTTTAGGAGTTATGCTCCAGACAAAAATTGATCACATCTGGGCAGACAGACAGGCAAAAAAAATCTTTAAAGAATATTTCTTTCATCAGTATCCACCTTATTCCCACATCCCATGATCTCTTGCGCGAATTATGGGCGCAGCTTCCGCTGCATACTGTCGCTGAACAGTTTACCATGGTAACAGCTAACGCCAATCCTCTTTTTTTGAAGCGATCGGTAAATAATTTGCGTGGAAACATCACCTTTTACCCCTCAGATGGGATAACGTTACGGTACCGCTGCCTGCTACTATCGAGGAATGGGAGAACGACCTGAAGCAGTGGCCACAGATGATGAACACTAGCGCATTTGGCTACATTAGCGACTCTGTTGCCACACACTGCAAAGCTAAGAAAAATCTAAAAAGCTCAGAACCGTATGCTGTACTTCCAAAGCAACAAGGTCGGTCGCGTTAGAAGGTAAGATACGACCGTCTGTACCTTCAGCAGTAAATATTGCTCTATTATGAAATGTAGTGGATCGTTATACAGAGTAAATTAAGCCATCTGACAGTACTAGTCAAATTAGCTCTTTTCATGACAACTACATTATACAGTATAAAGTTGCTTGCTAATCCAATATTATAACATGTAAAACAGCGAGTCCATTTTGGCCATACTTTTAATGTTGGTGAACTGAGGTTTGGAGTGCAAGACTATTGTTTGGAACAGAGTAGGCTATTTTCAAATTGCAGTAGACTATTGCTACTTCTTTAGCCTCATCTTAAACTGTACAGGATGAGACGTTAGTTACACTGACTGGCATTACCGGACGAATAAAACAATTTTCTGTCCCCCCTACACATGAAATCATACCTGGTGCTCTCCTGGCACTGCTGTCAAAATGCTCCTCTGCGGCGGTCTGTCTGAGCCTAGCCATAAAGTAGGAATCGCTGTTTGTCAACATAAAGAAATGAGCACCTAATTTTTTCAGGGATCTATTCAAATTCAGGGTTTTCAGCCACATTCTGGCTTCCTCTTCTGTTGGTAGGCGATGGAAACTGTATCGCTGAACACAAGGACAATCCCCTATGTTCTGCGTGCCCGTTCAAAACACTGCTGATGAAGCCATAAATTTAGCTTCCTCTGGATGTTGGTACAACCTCAAACGGCACAACAGGTGCTGGCGCTCTGAAGGGACATTTTAAGAAAAGCAAGTTAATTTGTAAAAAAAAAAAAAAACGAGCTGTAATCGGTAAGTTAACTGAATTATTTTCGAATGAACTACCACTGTTCTTGACGAGCCACTCGCAAACAGCTACTTCCGCCGGAAATTGCACCCACAATCATATCTACAGTAGCGCCCTCAGGAATAAGGTGGATACGCCATCTGATAGAGGGTTTCAGCACATCTGAAAAGGTGGGTGTCAGCCCTCAGTGATTTGACATGGCATTACCCAACAAGAGTTCAAAGATGGCACATCGTCTCAAAGAGATGGACAGAGGACAATTTTTGAGTTTAAAGATGGCAAACTGTCTCAAAGAGATGGATAGAGGGCAATGTCTGATCTTAAAAATGGCATATTGTCTCAAGGAGATGAACGGGAGGCAATTTTACAGTTTAAAGGTGGTGTACTGGCTCAACATGATGGACAGAAGACAATGTCAGATGTTAAAGATGGCGCACCGTCCCAGGGAGATGGACAGAGGGCAATGTTAGAGCTTAAAAAAGACACGGGGCCAGTTTCTCAGACACCGATTAAGCTTAATCCTAAATTAAATTCAATTGTGAATGGAGATTCTTCATAAAAAACTCAATTTAGTGCAAGACTATGCTTCATCCATGTCTGAGAAACCGGTCCATAATGTCTCTAAGAGATGCACAGAAGGAAATGTTAGAGCTTAAAGATTGCGTACTGTCTTTTAGAGACTCCAGTGTCTCCTGCCTCTCCTGCTCTGACATCTGCGTATGTCCCGGTGGGATGGTGGGATCCGGAGCATTCTTCCTCCTCTCCTCTTCCTCACGACGCCACTGTTGCTTCCTCTCCTCCAGACTGCAAAGAAGGAAGAACAAAAAGAACAAAATGGAGATTTTTTTGTGTCTGTGGAATTAAAAAGCACATCTAAATGCCATGAAACCTACGATATACCCTGGCTTCTCAAGCCTTTTCACCTTGAAGCCTGCATGAGGCTCATTTGGGAACTCTGTATTAGGGAAAAGTGGCTGGGTGACCCCAATTAGCAGCTACGGTGTTGGGGTGCAGTGTTTGGACCACTCACTATTGAGGCACACGCCCCTTCTGTGCGGAGGGAGGCGGGGTCTGTTTGGATGACAGGTTCTGCAGGGATTGAGAGCGCCGTAGAGAGGTCTTTCCAGCACACCGGGCGTTGTATGTAACAAAATCCACGGCCGTGCCCTGCACCCGCATCTTCATAACACAGCATAGCACAGTATCAGTATTACCATTGTTACCCACTGCACAGCACAGCACAATGGCAGCACCACCACTATTAAACACTTCAGCTCCAATATTACTGAACACAATACCAGTGCTTACATTACTCAGAACAACAAAAACAGTAAAATCATTCAACATGTCAGAATCAACATCACTCAACATGCCACCTTCAAAAATAGACAATGTAATACTGGCCCCAACAATCCATGGGAAAGACCATCTGCATCAACCTAGGATGTGCATCACTTATGGTGCCTCATTCAAAGCCCTGAATGTCAGCATAGCATGTGCATCTACATTCACAAAAACTGCTGTACTTATACGTGCTGGAGTAATAACACCAGCAGTCGTAAGAACCAGTGGATCATTTTTAATATTCAAACAGAAAATGCGCACATTGTTGGCATAAGAAACGTTGCTGTGCTGTCTTGATTATTTCCAGAAGCGCGACTCAAACAAGGCTGACCTCAGACAGGGGAGCCGAGCCAGAGTTAAGGGAGGGGCTGGAGCGTGGGCGGGGCAGTCCAGCAGAGCCTTCTCGGGAATGTCCTTTCAGGAAGTTCTGACATTCCGGCTTCTTGGGGGGACTGCTCTCCTAGAAAAGGAACAGAGAGCAGAATTTAAAAATTGTGTCACAAATCATGCAGAATACTAAATGCTTAACTGCTCATTTTCTTTAATGCTCAGTTCTGTCCATGATTTTCTCAAAAAGAGCACAGTGCAGCACAATGGAAGCTGCAGCATGAGGACACATAATTTCTCAACACATTTTGCTGTTTGTCACAATAATCCAGCTACTCTAGTCAACCTGATTCATGAAAACTGTGTATGTAAAACCTTTATCCCCTTATAACACAAATGGTCATATAAATTTGTCTCTTTCTGTTTATTAACTGTGACTGGATCAAATAATTACAGTAAATTCAGTTAAATAATAAATTGATCAAATGATTACAGTAAATTAAGTTAGATTATAACTGGATCAAATGTAGTAAGTTACTTCAGATAATAATTGGTTCAAAATGATTGTAAACTGTGCAAGATAACAAGATCAAATGACTACAGCAAATTCAGTAAGATAATAACTTGATCAAATGATTACATAAATTCAGTAAGTTAATAAAAGATATTAGATCATATCATTACATATATTCAATAAGAAAATAACTTGATCAAATGATTGCATAAATTCATGCAGATAGTAACTGGCCTGAATCTGGTTTTGGCCTACAGTACTGCCCCATTCTCTAGAGTTGAGTCTCACCTGCAGATGGGTCATCACTTTAGAAGGGACATCCTGGTACTTTGGAGAGGTCCAGAGAGCCTTGACAGGAACAGGACCGTTGCGCTCCCGTTCTGCTTCCTGTTCCCGACAGCGTCTCTGGATCTCTCTGAGCCTTCTGACATTTTCCTTCCCATAATCTCGAACCTGCTGCTCTGAGACACCATAGAAATCTGGTAAAATTTAGGCTGGGAAACCACAGGGGACAAAGAGCTTATTTACACTGAGGAACTGTTAATTCATTATCATGCTGGCCAGAATATAACAGCATATGAAGCACATTCGAATAATTTTGTTGGCATGTCTTATTCCTATACATCCAAATAACATGCAATGTAGCCATAATTTATTACTACAGAAATAAGCCCTTACTAATTCTGGGGCTGGGGTTCATGGAGACCCCCTCGAGCGTCAGGAGAGTCCCCACCACCCCTTTGCGGCCCCTCTCTAAGATGTGTGTGGCATTAGGGCCAATCCGTGAGGGAGGAGAGGCTCGCGCGCTGTAGCACTCCGGATACAGTGTAGGATCCGGGGCTAAAGGGCCCGACAAGAGGGCAGCTTTCGCCTCTGAGTTCCCCTCCAAACGTCCTCGGGCTGGAGAGAGAACAAAAGACGGGGACATTGATGAGGTTTAAAATAATTAAACCACTAAAGGTGGTTTATATGGCCAGTGGCTCTGATAACAGTGATAATTCCTACCATGAATCTTGTTTACATCAACACACGATCTACAAATAAAGTATTAACCCCTTAAACTTTAACTTTCCACTTATGTTTTCCCTTAAGTAGGTTAAAGTTAGAAAGAACACTTTTTTTTCATATTGTAGGACAATGTCACATACAGATTCTGCATCTGCTGGTTGCAGTGCTTCACTGAAGCTACATCACATTTATACTGCAAGATATATTCCAACCCAGGATGCCATATTTTCATGGCCATAGCATTACATCAAATGGAAAATATCTAGATCTTGAACATCATTTTATACATAGTTCCCTGTTATTCAACCGGACATATTTGGGACAGATGAAAACCTTAGGATCTCCACAAAAATTTAAAAAAGGCCTGAAGTTCCACAGGTTTGAATGCAGTAGCTGCATTTGACTGACCCAAATATGTAGCCATAGCTTTTAAGGGGTTGAACAAGAGAACAAAAGGCGAATTAGGAATCTGAGACTAAGCGTGGCGTGATGAGTGCTTCATTACCAGAGGCAGGTCTTCTATAGTACTGCGGGAAGAGAGTGGGGTCAGGGGGGATGGGTCCAGATATCATAGAGGGACCTTCACACATAGCTGTAACAAAACCACGCAGATGAAAAAATAAAATGAGCACGCCTTAGGTCACGCGTCTACTTTCAACTGAAGTTTTTAACCATGTCAGATATGGGTGTATAACAATAATAATAATAATAATAATAATAATAATAATAATAATTTTTATGACTTCAGTTAAATTTTATGAGATGATAAATATCCTGTAAAAATCTCACATTTAATTAGCTGTGCACAATGGGAAGCCAATTTATGCAAGCAAGCTTACTCCATAACGGCAAAACCAAAGCAATTTTTCTACCACCAAGTACTGAGCCATCGAGTATCCCACCACTGTGAACAAATATTAGCACCATTTGCAAATAAAACAATCACTATGTAGAGCTCGCGCTGGCCACTCAGTGGCCCAAGCTTCCCACTGTCATTACAAAGCTAGCAAAAAAAGACGAGTTAACTGCTAGCGAGCCAGGTTTTGGCATCAAGTTACGCAGCGTCAGCTTGTCAGCTAGCTACTACCCTTCAAGCAGCAACATAGTAGCAAACAGCACGTGTATTTGCAGGTGCACTCAATGACACCAGTATTTCAGAGAGCCAAAATAAAATATAGCAGCATTTTATGACACATTACCTGTCAGTATTAAATAAGCGTTGCTTAAAAAATATGAACCACCAACATAATCTTCAAACAACCAGAACCTCTTGAACTGATCACTCAAACACGCAGAATGATGACGTTTGATATGTGTCCACAAGGCACACGCGTCGCCATAACAACCGGCGCCTGCTCCGCCTCCTCATCCCCTACCCCTTCGGCACTGCTGAGAACGTAATACTGTAATAAACCACCGGCAAAATAAGAATAAAATCACATTGAATAAATAGTGCGGATAACAAGATGTATATCTACATTTCATTAAAAAATGCGGCAAATGAATGCAAGTCATTTCGTAAAGAATGCTAATTTTAAAACAAAGGCAGCCTCCCCTCGCAATGCAGTGCTTTGTTTTAATTCCACTTCCAGACTCTGTAGTCAATCGTATTATTTTATGTTAAACACGTTGTCAGATGACTTCATCTGGTGCCCACGCAGTCAAAGGCTTGTACAAGTAGCCCTATTAACAAGGAAGACAAATTGGAAAAGGAGAATTGTGTGTGTGTGTGTGTGTGTGTGTGGAACTCAACTGCGATACATGGACGTCGGGGCATTCATGGGGTTTGGTTAATTTGTTTGAACTGCAACATTTCCTCTTATTGAGTCATTTGCACTCAAAGGCGGCAGGGAGCATAAAACAGAATGCAACAAAAGCTACATTTCATTTGGATTAAACATCGCTTTATTTGCTTTCACGTAAATATTGATGATTATATCACAAGTACTATAATCATGCATAAATTTGAATTAATACATTGTGTCAAGTTCTGCAATTCTACAATAGGCTCCCCGCCCTATGGCTAGAATTGCGCACGCGCACTACACACACCCCTCTCTCCTTCCCCGTGCCCTATTCTAGTCCGCCCCGAAGCACCGTGCTTTGTGCTGCTCGCTACTAAACGGTAAGAAGAGCGTAATTCTGTGGTGGAAACTGGGATTTTTTTTTAGTTCTGTATAAAATGTATTATCTGCCGATTTCGTGTCTGCTGTTGTAGCAACGTTAGCGCCACCGATCAGATTGCCAAAGTGTAGTGCTGGAGCCCGCTATTCCTCTATGCCGATCTAAAGCTCACTGACAGGCGAGGCCGCACTAACGCATCCTTCTGCATATAGCTGGATAGCTGCGCGTGTTAAAGTGTGTTCTGATGTTTTTAAAGCTGTCGGAAGTAGAGTGGTCAATTGTTAACCGTCAGAGTTTCGGCTGGTTACGTTTGCCACTTGTTAGCCCTCGTGTTCATTGCGCAATGGTTGTATTGTGCGGCTCTTCGTGTGTCAGGCTGGGAATTCCGTAAGGAAACGTGCAGTGTCGCACAAATATAACGGAATGTCTTTGTTTTCATTTAAAATGTCTCGTAAAGGTAACTAGCCCATATTTGTTTGACTTTGAGTCCAGTTAAGTGGTGCTCAGTAAGAAATGTGGCGAACTGAAACCAAGGCACTGGTCGATCTTTGGATTGCCATTAAATTTCACTTTCACTAACCTTACTTTCCATTATGAAATTTGTGACTGTCCCATTGTCCCAATTGTTCTTGTATAGTCATGCGGTATTATCAGTTTTAGATAATTGCGTTTGATTAAGTAAATAAAATAGAAAATAAAAAACGAAATTGCAAAGACTGGCAGCCTTGCAGATTTCCTCTTGGCACGTTCTCTGATGTAACTGGCACGAAATCGTGTTTTGTGACTGGGAGAATGTGATGGGACCATAGACTGTGTAGTCTATGAATGGGAAGGACGGTCAATTGCATCCATGTTCACGCACAGCTCGGTTGCTTAATAATCCTGTAGTATAAAGGCGACTGATAAACGTGCGATTGTTTAATGCAGTCGGCCATTCCTTGGTTGAATTAGTCAACGCTTGGTCATCATGTGATATGATTGCCCTCACTGGCCACCAGTCAATAATCTCATGGCATTGGAAGGTGTTGTAAGTTAACGCGTGTAAACTCCAAGAATCCCACTCCAGGAATCCCACCCAATAATTTCCCAGATAAATACAGCGGGCCCATCATATGGATAAAAAAAAATTAGTATCGCAATGTCTTTAATTTTCAAAGTGGTTTTGAAATCGCGACTAATTGAATGCTGTGCAGTCTATTTAGGAACACGAGTTGAGAGGATAATGACTATCCTCTATAGCCAACGTTTGGTTTCCTTTTTAAATCAACTGACAGAAGAAGCCTGCAACGTCATTTATTGCTAATGACGTTCATATTGCATTATTTTTATTTATTACTCTTAGGTCTATAAGGCATTTTTGTGTGATATACAATATTTTTATGTTCCTGTTGGGTATTTAATGGCAGTATTGTGAATTTATTGTGCTCGCTCTGTAGTGCCCTGAGTCACAGTAGAATAGTCTAGTCACTACAGATAGCAGCGTGCTAGTGCGTTTTAGGCGTGACTGGGTTGTGCACACTCTTATCTGAACCTGAAACATGCCATAGCTAATTTGCTTGGATTTTCGCAGTTACGACAACCAGATGTGAGCTGGCACTGTTCGTGATTTTCCACCCTCTACTGGTTAAATGTCATTACTGCGGGTCGCTTATTTTCACGACTCGGGATCATGACGATTTCATGATTTGGCTTATAAAAAGACAAAATCGTTAGTACTGCTATCGATTTATTACCTCTTCCTATCTTAGTATAAGTAAAAAAAAAATCGCAGAAAGCAGATGGCATACAGTATCGGTCAGCCGCAATGCAGAAGTGGGTTGATACTTGATGTAGAATACTGCCTTGTCTGCCTTATCATATAGCCTACTTTTCCTTGTCTTATTCAGGCTGTGTTTGCAGCTGTTTGCGGCCCTTATTTGTGCTTGGGTGAGAAGACTCGTGCTTCGCTTGTATTCCTCACTGCTCGCTTTAGTGCGGGGGTCAGTCAGTTTAGGGCTGTTTGTTATTGAGTTGGGTGTCATTTGGGGATGGGGGACAGGGAAGGGAACGGGTGCAGGGACCTCATTCATGTTTTGGAAAAGCATCATGTATTTCATAACTGTCAGGTCACATGAAGCTTAGTGTCAGATTCACTGGAGCTATTAATAGAGTTAGTCCCAAGGGGGTGAGGGTGAAAGTGGGGGGACTGAGACAGGCAAATTAAGGCCATCCCCTCCACTTATGAGGACAGCAGTTAAAGCTCCCCCTGAACAGTGGTGCTACCTTGTTACCACTATATTCTAGTGAAGAGCTGTGTTCCCTGTCTGGTAAAATGGGTTTCTTGGTTAGAGGCCATGGTCTTCAGGCCCTTTTCAGTTCCCATCTGTGCTGCTGACCTGATCTAGGACCAGTGTTTGCTTTTGGCTCATAGAGGATGTACCTGGAGCAAGGACGAGGAGTAGATCATTCTTGATCAGTCCTCTGGTTCTTAGACACTGTGCACTTGGGCCCTTACCTGGCTTCAGTTTAGTGTACTTGCATAGTGGACATAATGGAATATGGACAGGGAAACGCTGATCCTCAATCAGCTTCCTGTGGGAGCAGATGGATACCTGCCCTCCTCCTATGATGGGAGTGGCAGTTTGGATCTCTGGTGTTGCTCTTTAATGGTTTCCCATGGCAACCTAAAGGCTTGTTCCTATTTGTAGTGCAGCAGTACTGTGTAGGCATATACTGTGGTTATCCTTTTATAATTGATTCCAGGAGTAAAAATTGTAATCATGTGAACATAGCAGAGTGATGTGATTGGTCGCTGGAGTTTGCAGGGAAGTCAGGACCTGCTGTTTATAAGTAGTATGTTTTAAAGTGGCTTTGTTCCTAACAGCTTGCTCTGAAATGTGATATCATGACCATGATAATCTGTTTTAAACTGGCAGTTAATGAGGATGTGCAGATTATTGCAGTGCTGGAAGTGTGAGTATTCAGTGTCTTGGAAATAACCTGGAAACATTGGCTGCAGTTTTCAGGAAAAATAGTAAAAAAAAAACAAAAAAAACAAAAAACCTCTATCTGAGAAAAGCAGTGAGGTGATGAAGCAAGTAGAAGAACTAGAAAGGGGTAAAAGTATAAATGCTGCAGATCAGACCAAGCAGACTTTGAAACAAAGGGGTGAAATGGAGGAACAAAGAAAGCAGTGGAACAGATGGGCTGAGGGGAGGGGAAAGGGGTGGGGTTGGGAGTGAGTGACAGGGAGGAGGGGGTGAGGCTGTGGGGAAGGCTGTGGTCAGGCTTTAGGCTCAGAACAGACCTCTATGGGTGCAGGAAGTCAGGCTGTGGGAAAGTCACCTTCACGCGTACCGCGGTACCGGTCATGCTAACAGCCTCTCACACGGTACACATGCTGAACATGCTTACGCACGCTATCCACACGCACTGATCCTGCTAAAGGCTACACATGCTGACCACTGCTGAAGGCAGCCATTTTGAGCCAGGGCACTTAAAACACACTGAGCTGGTAAACTTGGTCATGGTTGTGTAATTTTTGGGGTTGGTGCAGGTTATGGCTTCTGAGGGAGCATCGTTATGACTGTTACTGCAATTCGTATCGCTAACAAAACAAGCTAACCTTCTCAGTGTTTTCATTGATCACTTATGTGCTGAGTAACAATGGAAGGCAGAGTGCTCTGTGCTAGGAGGCCCTGAGTCTTGGGCCACGGTCTTGTAAACAGTGGGACTGGTGTAGTGGAGGGAATGACTGAGGCTGGCTTGTTTCTTGTGTAATCATGTACAGCTGAGGCCAAGTGGGTGAATGCAGCTAAGAATACGCTGCTGTGCCATTGCTGTGGGTGAGAATGGGAGACTGACGGAAACCTCAAAATAATAGGTGCCTGCTGTCAGAATTGTGATGTAACTGTGCAAGAGCCAATCACATTCATCTGGCATGCATCTCCAGTCCATATCTACAGCCAACTAAACACGCTTGAATTGTCTGAGAGGATGACTTTTGGGGTTCTCTGATTGGCTGTAGTTCGGAGCAATGTTTTTTTTATGTTTGTTTGGCTGCCAGATGAAGTGTCTAATCCTGGTGATCATAAAAACTGAGTCTCACATTTCAGTACAGCTTTGCTCTTGCCAAACACTGCAAAACTTTGCCACATCAAACTGAAAACTTTTTTTTCTACACAAGCAGAACAGGTTCCCCTAACACTGGTCTTGCTGAAGTCCCCAGCTGTGGTTCTGGATGGTTGCAGAGAATGTTGGTTTTGGCTTTTTCAGTTCTAATTTGCTCAGCAAAAGCAGCTGAACACAAGGCCAAATTCTCTGAGCTGGTCTCTTATCGTTAGGAAGCCGACCCTGAGCTGGGTGTCAGCCTGAATCACAGGGGTGTTATTCTGCTCATATCTGCAGCAAATGGGGCAGTCGATACTGGAAGAAGTGACCAATAAGAACTGAATTGTTCCTTACTTGTTTTAACCCCACCCTTGTCTGTTCCCTCCCACAGAAGCCATGGCTGTTCCTCCAGCGTACGCCGACCTGGGCAAGTCTGCCAGGGACATCTTCTCTAAAGGCTATGGTAGGCCACATGTAGCACACTGATGCTAATGAAGCGCTCTTTATAATGCCTCTACTGCAGTCGCACTCAACCATCACCAGCATGGGACACTGATCTAACCAAACCCAATCAACATGAAATACCTCAGACTCTGAAAAACCCTTCTGCTAGCCATACATCCATCTGAGTATGACTTCCATCAGAAAAAGTGTCCTGTGTTGGTACAGAGTCCCTGATCTGTAGCCTGCCTCTCACCCAGTGCATCCTGGGATAGGCCCCCTGGCCCTGACCTGAAATGAGCAGATTAGATGATGAATTAATGGGAGGAAATGTGCACACGCACAGGATGCTCTTATGCTAATGCTGTGGTCGAGGGCTTTAGAGGGAAGGCTGGGTAATAAAATGACCTGTGGTGGGGGTTGTAGGTCGGCGGTTGGGGGATGGCATTAAGCACTTATGCATATTTCATGAGCCTGTGCACCTGCCCCTTCTGATTGTCCATCTGCTTCTGAAGTGTGTCATTTCCCCTGGGGGGTCCTGCTCTGTGATCTGTTGACCTGTAACACTGATGTTGGGGGTTAATTCAGTTTTCCATTGTCATTAGTGTTTGCGAAGAGGTGAGCAGACTCTGCTAGTGGCACCGATTGTGAACCAGTCGAGAGACGGGATGCTTTGTCTCTGCACTGGCGCATGTGTGGCTCTGTGTTTTTATTAAAGTGTTAAAAAACGCTTGTTTTTAATATTATTTATTGTTTAAATTACTTGTTTTTAAATTATCCAACACCTAACTCGATGAGCTGTAAAAACATCATTTTTAGATGCACCTCAAAGTGATACTCAACTCAAGTATTCTTAACGTTGAAATGTTCCAGATTCTACAATCCAACACCCGGGCTTTCAGTTAACACACTGTTAGAATCGATCAGTTTTCTATTTTAGAGCACTATCACATGATGTGTTCCGCACGGGATTCTGGACCAGACGGACTAATGAAACATCGGTATGACCATTAGCTCACATCCTATTCTCTGTACAATGGTGTAGGGTAGGGGATGGTCACATTAGCTAGTCAATATCCCCTCCCATTGCAGAATGGCTGTATTGTTTAAATTCGCCCACTTCATTAACTAATATTGATCGCCCCCCACACCATACCCCTTTCTTTCTCTCTCCTCCACCCCTCTCCGTCAGGTTTCGGGACGGTGAAGTTGGACCTGAAGACGAAGTCTCAGAGCGGAGTAGTGAGTGTTTCATTGTGCGCTCGTACACACACAGCATGAGACTCTCTGGCACCCCTCCGCTCCTCTGTCTGTCAGCCCTGAAGCATGTGTGAGGTCTGCCCCCTGCTGGAGGGGAGTGCTCCGCTCCCATCTGCCTTCTAGATGCTAATGTTCAGACTATTATTGCTTGCTATCTCTGAGCACCAGACAGCTGGCTGGATTGCTCCTGTAGAGGCCTGGCGTTTGATTGATTGGAGTTGGGGGCTCACGTGCACCCCCTGAATTGATATATGGGTGCTGCAGTCACAGAATAGCCACGCAGATTTGAGTACATTTTAAAATGGAGGAATAACCTTTGAAAACAGTCATGAAACTGTTTGGATGTGCAAGAGAGGGAGAGATATTGCGCGATTGTGAACCAGAGTGTGACTGTGTGTGTGTGTGTGTATGTATGTGTGTGTGTGTGCGTGCGTGCGCGTGTGGGTGTGTGTGCACGCGCGGATGTGTGTGCATGCACGCGTGTGTTTATGTGTACGTATGTGTGCGTGTCTGCGTGTGTGTGTATGAGTATGTATGTATGCGTCCGAGTGTCCGATATTCTGGCTCTAACTGCTCTACTGTTTCCTCCCTGCTGCCTGTGTGGACTGCTGTCAGATGGTAAGGTTGTGCTTGCGCGAGAGTGTGGGCATGCGTGTCTGAGACTGCAACGTTGTGTGTGTGACTGTTTATGAGGTGCTGCGCTTATGTGTTCGCAGTCATGTGGTGGAGGGTACATTTAGGTTTAGAGAATATTTCCACCTCTTTTTCTGTCAATCTACAGAATAATCACCTACAGGTCTAAAAGCCATTGAAATACATAGGAGACTAAACCCACTTTCTCTTCTGAGATCTACCCTTTGACTTAATGTAGTACTCCCACTTCTCCAGGAAACACTGCACCATTGTGTGTTAGGCAGTTTGCGACATTCACTTATTTGAGATATCAGGGCCTTGCTGTATCAGTGTAGCTGTTGCATCACAGGGCTGCAGGAATGCAACAGTAATGGTGCTGTTTGTCACGATTGTGCTCGGCTAACTGAGCCTCTCTTCGGACGAGCCTGTTTCTCTCCTTTACTCCCTCTCTCCCTTCATCCCTTTGTTTCCCTTTTCTCCTCCACTCACTCTCCCTTTCTCTTCCTTAGGAGTTTAACACCTCTGGCTCTAGTAACACTGACACTGGAAAAGCGTCCGGTAACCTGGAGACGAAGTACAAGGCGAAGGACTTGGGGCTTAGTCTCAGTCAGAAGTGGAACACTGACAACACCCTGACCACTGAGATCACCCTGGAGGACCAGGTGAGTCCAGTCCCACCCCACAGGATGACAACATGGCAACCAACCATCAACATGGCAATCAAACATCTCCACATTGAACCCCTGTCTGTGACCTGCTAATTCAGTGTAGCTCCGGGCTCTGTTTCATGAAGCTGGATTACTGAGCTACACTGATGATTTCTCAGTAAAGCCTTGAAAACTGTCCAGTCTGAAACATCAACTGCAACAGAAAGAACCATTTTTGGTTTTATGCACTGTAGTTATCAAGCCAACTTCGTGACCCTGCTTTGTGATACAGGGCACAGGTTGGTTCAGGTTGAGCAGTATGAGAGTCTCCAGTTTTAATGTAATGAAGAGTGTTGTATGTATTTACAGGATGGGTCACAGATATGGTTAAAAAACACAATTTTACACCCTTAGTTCTATCTACAGTGATGCTTCCATTATGCAGAATTGAAACCCTGCTGTTGTTTTTGCTCAGCAGTAATGGATGTGTTCTCTTTCTCTCCAGTTAGCCCAGGGCCTGAAGCTGACCTTCGACACTTCATTTGTACCAAACACGGGGTAAGGCTAATAAGCATACTTCTTTAAGTACACACTCCGTCCTTTGAAGACAGGCACTCGAAGTCTCACTCTTGTACCCATTCATTCCTCCTCATACTTTCAGATACTCACATTCAATCATTTGTGTGTACTAAGTTTAGCTCAGATTGACAAACAGAAATGTATCATGACTGTAAGGCCTCAAATTCTCTTACGTGTCCATCTTAGGAAGAAAAGTGGGAAACTGAAGACTGGATACAAGCGGGATTACATGAACCTGGGTTGTGACGTGGATTTTGACTTCGCGGGGCCAACCGTACATGCGGCTGCCGTGCTGGGGTATGAAGGCTGGTTGGCAGGTTATCAGATGGCCTTCGACACCGCCAAGTCCAAACTGACGCAGAACAACTTTGCCTTGGCCCGCATAGCCGGGGACTTCCAGCTGCATACCAGCGTGTAAGTTTGTGTACCGTAACGAGTCAGCACAGCCAGAGATGGATGTGCGAAACACATCAACAGGAGCAAATAGAGTGGGTTACTACAGTGTTTCTGCACCAGAGCAAATGGAATGGGATACTACAGTGTTTCAGTGCCAAAGTGTGCTTAGCCTGTGAACAGGCTCTCAGCTGATCTTTATCTGTGTTTACTCTCAAATTTTGAGTTCCTGTGGCATGTGGTCAAAAGTTCGGGGATTGGGGCTAGCGAGGAAAACGAGAGCCTGCAATGGTCCTTTTTAAAGGGCATCTAAAGTCGATTCCCATTGTTTTTGTTTATCAGCCAATCAGCGAGCTGCACCTGCACAAACGAATCGAAATAGAAGGATTATCTACTCATGTACACAAAACATTGGTTTGTTTGAATGAAATTGGTCATGTGACAATGCAAGATGTCAACAAAAGCAAGTGATTTGTTTGCAAACATTGGACGTTCAATGTCCCGTCTGAGAATCTACTTTAGATGCCCTTTTAGGGCGCCGGTATACTCGCTGCTTGGTCAAACGTACGCGTACACGGTGTGCTGTGCCTGTGTGTATACTAGCTGCAGCGACGGTCGTTCGCCGACGCAGTCAAAACGCTGATACTGGTGGTCTCCGCTAGGAGCAGACTGCAGCACTCGGACACAGAGGTCACGAAAGCGAAGAAGGCGGTGACACTAGTGTTTCCTGATATAGTTAGTAAACCAACTGCGCATGAGCGCCTCTAGTGGTCATGTCATTATTGCACCTTGCGCACGCGTCACGTTACCTCGCGTCCAAGTGAGCGGACTACGCACCAAACGACCGCTAAATACGCATGGCAGCCATGATGCGTACACGAACGCGTTCTCTGAAGCAAGTATACTTCGGCCCTAAGATTTGAGTATCTCTGTTCAGATCTGACTGTAAAATACTGATTGGTCAATTTGGAGCACGTGACCGTGAGACAAGTATAAACAAATAAGACCGAAACAGTCCTGTGTATTCAATTCAACATGGCGTCTTCTGAGAATATAGATTACACGGATCCTCTCAAAAAAGCTGCAGAAACGATATCTTCAAGGTGCTGAAGAGTCCTAGAATTGAAGGCCGAGCAAGAGCTTGCAATTAAGAGTTAAATGAATGGCAGAGATGTTCTGGCCGTGCTGCCTACTAGTTTTGGAAAAAGCCTCGTACTCAAGCAGAAAGGGGGCCAGAACTCAAACAATACAAAGATCATTGCAGGCGCTAGCCTCGCAAGCTCAGCAAAAATTGGCTTCCATAACTACTAGTGCCTGTTTGCAGGCTAAAGTGGGCTGTGACAAAGCCACTTCATTATCTGGGTCAATGTGTTTGTCATGCCTAAAATTAGGATTTGCTATACATATGGGAAGACAAGCTTTTTATGAATCAATAAGAATAAATGGGAATAAAAGATTTACCATTGTTACCAGGGCCGTGCCTCTCCAGAAATTGCACTTGCATTAATTTTTTTTTTTCTGGTCAGTAAGAAGCTAAGCCCTCTTTTGTTGAATTATTTCCAGTAACCTGCCGTGCAGCCAGTCTTAATGAATGAAATCTTCCCTGGCTGCAGTGCTCTTAATTTCTCTCCGGGTTTTCCTTTTTGTTCCTTTGGTCCACAAGTAATAGTTAAAGTTGGGTTTAAGCTGCTTTCACACCGGACGTGAACTGAATTTTTCGCACGACAGATTACATTCAAAGTCAATGCAAAGACGCGAATACACGCGTCTTTGCATTGACTTTGAATGTAGTCTGTCGTGCGAAAAATTCATTTCGCGTCCGGTGTGAAAGCGGCTTTATTCTGTTAACTCACCTCAGCTGATTTTTTTGGGGTAGTTTCTAGAATTAAGGTGAAAAAGATCACTGATATACCCTGGTGTGTGGGTTATGGAGCTGGTCCTGGGCTTCCTGTGTTAGTTGGCCTGTTGTACTGGCAATGGGGGAGGACTCACTGGGCATGCTCGGTTGGCGTTGGTGACTGAAGGAATGCTCGGTCGGTTGCAGAAACGATGGCACGGAGTTCGGAGGGTCCATCTACCAGAAGGTGAATGATCAGCTGGAGACAGCTGTGAACCTGGGCTGGACCGCCGGCAGCAACAATACGCGATTTGGCATCGCCGGAAAGTACCAGCTGGACAAGGACGCGTCTCTGTCTGTAAGTCATGATGTGGACCCCAGAGTGGCATTTTACAGTAGAATATGACGGCTCTCAATTCATAAATTTATTCCAGAAAAGTGAAGAAACCATATCAAACATGGTTGTGTGAAATGGTGAAGTTTAATTGTATGTGGTCATTTGATGTTTATACACTGCCGCAGTATCTTCTATTCAGCACTATATAACCGCTGAAGTGTCTGATCCTGAGAGGGCACTGTACACAGACTGTTCATCTCAGTCTTTTGTGCCATATACCTGCCCTCATCAGCACTCACATTTTTTGCATTCTTGGTCAAAGTTCAGTCTGTTTCTAAATTGCCTCTCCTGATTGGCTGCTGATGTGTCCTGATTGCTCTAACTTCTTTGTTCTTCTTCACCCAACCGCCCCCACCCTCCCCCCTCCCCATAGGCCAAAGTGAACAACGCTGGCCTGGTGGGAGTTGGATACACGCAGAGTCTGAGGCCAGGTGAGTCTCTTCCTCCCCCCAAGACAGGTGTTGCCTGCACAATGGTTGCGTTCATAAACTATTCTCAGTGAACTATTCACTGTGAGTACTGTTGAAACCTGTACACGCTGCGTAAAATACTTACTAATCTTTGCTCTCGACCACTTTAACACTTTGAGCGCTGAAATAAATTTTAAAAAATATGAATTTAATTATCTTGTGCTGTTGAAAAGCTATCATGTGGGGACTTGTTTAAAAGAGCTCCCCTGCGGGAGCTCTTTTAAACAAGTCCCCACATAATAGCTTTTCAACAGCTTTGATTTTGATATCTTACATCAATGAGTAACAATAGCCACGTTTAGCCCTCAAAGGGTTAACCTGCTGATAAGACTGGGCGCGTGAGTTAGAAACACTGGTGGAAGTATTAGGGAATTTCTTTTGGAGAATGCACTGAAGGTGCTGCTCCAAACTGCACCTGCATGTTTCTAACACCAGAGGGCAGTGTGCTCATCTGTTATTTGGCCGAAATGCCACACGTGCGGATATGGATTCAGGTGACAAGCTTGGGCTCACTCGCTCTGCCCCCTCTGCAGGAGTGAAGGTCACTCTCTCCGCGCTGATTGACGGCAAGAACTTCAACGCCGGGGGACACAAAGTGGGGCTCGGGTTCGAGCTGGAGGCATAGAGAAGATGGGAGAGCCAGGAGAGGAGACCCCTGCTGTGAAGAACTGGGGAATGAGTCACCGATCCAAGAATCCCCTCTGAGATGGGAAAACGCACACACAAACACACACACCTGCACCCACACACGCGCACACTCGTGGCACAGTTTTGGCCTTAACCCTGAAGACCTCAGAACCCTTCTGATAACCTGAACTGCAACAAACCCACCAAGACTTGTGCTCTTTACAGGTTTCTATGCCAGCTGCCGGTCACCATTGTGATGTCACTCCTACAACACAACCACTGACATTTCTCATTGAATATTCAAGTGGATTTATTGGAGAAACGATACACAGGTTTGATTTGACTTTTTTTTTCCCCCTCGTAGCTGGGATTTATGGACTACAGAATTTTCACAATATGTGTAAGAGGACATTGCCTCCCTACTTGTGTGGTTTATTGCCTATTTACGTGTCCGTTAGATTGGTAATTCACCTGCCTGCCTGTGACTGGCATCCATTTTGAATCGTACTGAAGACATTGGGGTTGCTTTTTTTCGTCCTAATTTTGATTTTGATTGAAAATGCGTATCAATGAAAGCTGGGAGTAGAGCGTAAAAGTGGTGACTTGTTTTTAAATAAATGACACTCTGTGGAACATCAGAAACCTCTACTCTATTTATTTTTATTCACTAAACAGACAAATGGAAAGTGGGAACCCTTGGCCACAGACGCTTGCACATTTGGCAGTGGTTTGATTTGAATAAGGAAGACAACAACGCACTCTCAAGCCTCATAATTTTATGAATATTTCGACTTCCCCTGATTTACGCTTAGGCGAGTTTAAATCTTGTTCATAAAATATAGTTATAGTGTGCGCAGTTCTTTCTTTTGTATACAACCTTTGATCAAGAGCACCTCATTTAAATTGAATGTATCTCCCATCTTTATTCATACTTTAATTACTGTTTGACGATCGCTTAACTCCACTTCCTCGTCCTCCAGCCAAAGACGTCCATCTTGGAGCGCGTAAACATCTCTTAGATTGTAAACTTTGTAGCTGTAATTTGTGCTGCTCCCCCGCCCCCCCGGGGTATTTTTATTGTTGTTAGAGAGGGCTGAATTATCTCTAGGTTTAATGTGTTCTTGTCTTTTTTGTTCTCCTGCTCATGTGACTGAGTCAGGAAGGTGGTTTATGATAGAACTTAAAACCTTAACACAAAGGAATTCTGATAATAAAAATAAAAACCATGTTTCGACATGAAGGACTGCATTTGGATGTGGGAATGCTCATTCTGCGCGTTTCACTGTGACACCGTTACTTCCTCCCCGACCCTGATACAACACGCATGCGTCTCTCTCACCTCCGAACTTGGAATAGTGACACCATATGCAAATATTAAAAAGCAGCAACCTCTCTTTGTATTAAAAATAAATATCACTTATTTTATCCTGTTTACAAATGACATCTTATTGAAGAAGTTAACATCTTTCAGGGTTCTGAAATGAACAGGATAAACTGTACAGAGCAGCCACTCTGAAGACACGTGTCCCCACCTGACATGGAATCACGCCTGAGGCGGCTTTCGTATTGAAAGGAAATGCAAGTATGTCATGTATCACATGATACAACAGGGATCTAAACAAGACAGGCTCTATATCAGTAAAAGAGCGGTGAATGCTGATGTATTTTAGTGGTATTTCTGTGGTTAAACCGAGAACCTGACTGGAAAAGAGACGCCATGTTTGTCAACATGAATGCCTGGTGACTGAGGAGACGGCAAATACAGATTCAGCAATATTTACATGTAACCAGATGGAAATGATTGACATTAAAAGTCAGAAGTAAGACTAAGAATTTAAGACTATTGCAGCTGTGATTGGCTGACACAAAATTAAAAATTGTGGTAAAAAATAGCCTGTATTGCTCCTCTGTGCCAAGTTGCAGTGCACCATTTTGTCCACGTGGGAGCAGCAGAGTAACGGTGGCATTGAGAGTCTGAAGAAATCTCCGCAGAGAAATACTGGCTGTTGCTTCTAAAGGGAAAGCATCTCTGTCAGGAAAGGTCCAGTTCTTCAAACCACTCCAGATCTCTGAATAACTGAGGCAGAGAAACAGAACGAAAGTTAGTTGAGGATCGTAAAAGTGCTCTCTGCAGTGCCACATATTTCACTGTTTAAGTGTCCCGTGTCCTGCCTCTCAGGTTTAAGAGAGTTGGTACTGGAGGTTCTAACAAGTAAAAGAGGTTCAGCCTCTTTGTTGCCATGGTGGACAGGCAGAGGCTCTGAAGATTGAAGTATGGAAAGGGCGTGTTGGCATATGTGAGCGAGTGCATGAGATAGTGAGCCAGGTGGTGGCTGTGTGATCTGTTATAAAACCAATCCCCTGGTTACAGGGATTTGGGTTTGTTTCTCTGATGACATATGCCAGGGCTGTCAAACTAGTTCTGCTGGACACGGTTTCTACAGGTCACCTTTAAGTCAGCAACCAATTAGTGCCCGAAGAGCAAGCTGTGTGGATTTGATAGCCAATCAGTAGCTTGCATGATCAGCAGTTACTGTGGTCCTCCAGGGCTCTAGTTTCAATGAGGTATCCAGTCAGTGTGCGTTGATGTAATTGCAGTAAAGCCCCATCATACCTGCATTTCTCTATCGGCTTCCTGAATGGCTTCCTGGACCAGACTCTTCAGACGGCTCTCAAAAATCTGGCTTTCCTCGATCACCTGCAGAGAGTCCTCACTGCGGGACAGGCAAACACAAACCGTTACATCCGTCGCAGCCGCTCCGGAGCTGTGCTCTAGTGGAGGCTGGTTCTTCTGTGATGTTTCCTTCCACAATAAACGCGCTTCTAATTTCTGATTTATTTAGTCTATGCAGCTTCCTTTACCAAAGCAAAACAATCACTATGAACTGACATTCATGGTTCAAATAATAACAAACCTTAGTGGGAATATCTAAACAGCAAAAAAGAAAAACAAAACAAAACAAAAATCTGCCTACCTGCTTTCTTGCTTTTCTATGAGAACCCTGTAACCCAGAAAGATGAAAACTTGTAAGCCCTCTGCAGTGACCAGTGTGCAAGGTGGGCACGTAAAGGCAAAGTGTAATCAATTAGTTACAGATAACATGGAATTGCCAAACAGTTAATTGTGCACCTATAACATATTATTTTAAAGTAGAAATATCTTCAGATAAAATCAACAATACGGCTATGTGAAGATTTTCCAGACTACATTTTCTTGAAAGCAAATTTAGAGTACAACCTCAGCCAAAAATGCAGGGACTTGACTGGGGGCTCTAAATAAGGCCTTAATATACTCACTGGGGAGGAAGGAGCTCCAGGCTGGAGGAGTGGGGGGGTCTGGAGGAAAGCAGTACAGGGGGGGGAGTGCGGCCACCATCAGGGCTGCCGCTTACGGGGCTGCGCACCTTACTCTGCAGGGGAGGAGGGGGGAGGCCAGGCAGATGGTTGCTCATTAGACTGAGACCAGGTTTCTGCCCACTTCTGGGCTCTGTTTACACTTTCTGGGATTACTAGGATGATCAGTTGATTATTACTGGGATTATTAGTGGACTCCAAAGTTTTACCTGGGCCTCAGAGCTTTGTATCTCCAGCAACTTTAACTAATGTACTGTACAATAAATGGTGGTGTCAAGGTTTATTTATGTAAATGAGGAAGGGCAGTGGTCCTGGCACTGATCCTTGAGGGACGCCAAATACTGCAATACCCAGCTCAAAAATGTATGCACGTTTGTTAGTGTGCGTGCTTGTGTGTGTATGTAAGCATGCTTATGCTTGTGTGTGTGTGTGTGTGTGTGTGAGCGTGTATGACACTCACACAGGCCACTCTCAGCAGATTCCACAGCTCCTTCTGTCTCCTCTCCTGCAGGCTCATCAGGGTCTGCTCACTCTGCGCCATACTGCCGACTACGCCTTCCACCCGTGGCAGCAACTCCATTACACGCTGCCGGCATGCCACCGTCTTACTGCAGAACAGACATTTCATAAAGTTCATATTCTCATCTCACTGCCACTTACTGCTATATTACTGTACATTCTCATGGGAGGCTGTGACAAATGTATTCTAACTAGCAGTTCCAAAGCTCTAGAGTGGCACCAGCTCAATTGCCTTCCAGTGGCACTTCAACCAAGGGAGTAAGAGAAAGACAGAGGGGTTGAGGAAGACAGCCAAGGACAGGCAATGAATACAAAGGCCGTGATGTGTGTAAGCAGCTGACCAATCTGGGTCCAAATGAGCCACAGCTGGCCTTTGTCTATCTCTGAACTAACTAACGAACTGAGACTAACAAGAGTCAGGGATTGATTAGAAGGTTAATACAGATGTTGGCAAAAACTCAGTTTACCTTAAACCCACTGGGCTGATGTGTATCTACAGGAAAAGGTGTGCCCACTTTTAATGCATTTGCCAAAAGGCAGGTCTGGAATGTGCCAGCACGACACACAATGCATTACATTCCGGGAATGTACAGGCCTCTGAAAATGACTGTTTTTGAAAGGTAGTACCCCACGGGTTCATGTACAACTGAGGTGTGTGTGTCCGCCTGTATCACGGATGTAAGCTGCATGCATGAGTGCGTACAACTGACGTGGCGTTTGTTTAACCCTTTGGAGGTGTACGCTCATTAGTGATTGTATATATCCGAGTGAGTGCACGTGTGCGCGCATGTATATACCCCACCTGAGGTAAGTGTAGAAGTCCCGCAGCTTCCTCTCATAGAACTGCAGGGCCTGCAGCAGCAGCCTCATGACTTCCTGACTGTCCCCGGGGCCCCGCTGATCTGAGGAGGGAGGGCCACAGAGGAGATTAACCCTCGCAGCTGAGCCTGCAGTCAGCAGTGCGCAGAGCTACTGAGGGACTGAACAGAACCAGGACTGCAGCAGGGTTCTGCCTTCCAACCATTAGTCCCCTCCTAATGGCTTTATCTGTACTGTGATCTCAGTTCTGTCTCAGGCCCTCGCTCTGAATGAAGCCAAAAAATGCACTAACAGTGCTGAACTATCTTGCCCTAAAACGGATATAAAACTTCAACCCCTAGAGCCCTGAAATAATTTTTAAAAATGATACATTTCTTGTGCTGTTGAAATCCTACCATGTTGCGACTTGTTTAAAAGAGCTCCCACAGGGGAGCTCTTTTAAACAAGCCGCCACATGATAGGATTTCAACAGCTTTGATTTTGATATCTTACATCGTTGAGCAACAATAGCTGTTTCATTGAGCAAATTTAGCACTCTAAGGGTTAATGCATTTGCAAAAACCCATCAGTCTACATAGACAAGTTTGCAAATGTTCCCTTTGAGATGCTGCAGACAAAGGACTTCTGCAAAACATTTATCTTTTATAAATGTCCAGTTATATAACAGTGCTCTAAATTGTGAGCATAAATAATACACACACCAACACAGTACTTTTGATGTGGTTTAGCTATTTTTGATTACATCTGTGGAAAGGCACTCAAAGCTGAATACACACAAACCTCTCTGCTTCTCCCTCAGTTTGCGGAACAGTTCCATGGCCTTTCCTTCGCTGAGAAAACACAACAGAGTTAGCCAACATGAGCCTGCAGTTGCAAGACATACACTGTTAGTAATGATTGGCTGCTCCCCTGTCCCCCCCCCCCCTGCATATCCAGAGCCCCGCCCCCTCCTTACAGTATGTCCAGGGTCTCGCTACATCGCCACGGCTGTCTCTGCAGGTCCACAATCTCTGTCTGCAGGGACATCATCTCTTCATCCAGATCTGTCACCTCATTGGCCTGAAGAACATACGGTGCGCCAACACAAACAAACACACACACGTTGTGTTTTCATGTTTTGTTCATTCTCTAACCCCTCTCTCTGACCTTACCCATAAGCAATACATGCTTAACCCCAACCTAACCTTCACCTCAACCTAACCTTAACTTATCCCTAACCTAAAGCTCAGCCACCTTGTTGGGACCAGAAAATGTCCCTATGAGGATGAAGAAATCTGGTATTAGATCACTTGGGACATTTCGTCCTCACAAGAGGTTGGTATGCCCATCCACTCTCACATGTATACATACACATACACACACACACACGTAAATTTATACATTCACCAGAGCAAACATTTGAAATTTCTACGCCAGACCACTTTGCAGAAGCCACTTATTTTGAGTCAAGTCTCAGACAGAGGCGAGCACTGACCTGGAAACAGCTATTGGCCGTCTGCTCCATCTCCCTCCACACACTCAGCATTTTCTCTGAGGCTGAAAACATGTTAAGAAAACAAATGCTATTACAATCACTAATGCTACTGCCATCCTTAATCATTTGAGAAGGAGAAAGAGTAGACTGTGGGTCACTCTTGTAAACTGTCGTGTTTTACGGAGTTGGAGTATATAATACCGATGCCAGTGGTTCTCTGCTCCTGGTACTTGTCCATATCGATGTGCAGGCTGGCGTTGAAGAAGTCCAGTTTAGCGCGGAGGCAGTGGTGCCTGGCGGCCATCTCGTGCTTCTGCTTATAGAGGGAGCTGTTATGACGCAACAAACTCATCCTGACGAAAGAGAGAGAGAGAGAAAGTAGAGAAGAAAGAAGGATGAATGAAAAGTAAGGGAGAGCACTTTAGGGTGAGATTTTGCTGCCAAAGCGCTGGGTGTTAAACAGCAGTGTGTTTCGTAGTGTGTCTGTGTGCTGCATATGATGTGTAATGTTAATATAGTTTATAATGTATTGTGTGTGAGCAGAGAGTAAAGCGAGTTACTTCCATACAGTAAATGATGTGCATAGTGTGTATTGTATATTGCTTATAACAGCGAGCGTATCAAGCATAGTGTATGTGTATAGTGTATAATGGGTATTGTGTGTAGTTTATAACGTCTGTGCATAGAGTGTACAAAGTAGGAGGTGTAGTGTGTGTATATTGTACAGTGTATACAGTGTGCTATAAGTGTGCATATAGGGGTCTATTCTCCCATTGGCGCGTAAGTCCTTTTTTACGCGATTCGAGTTAAGCGCTTTTGAGTTACGCGTATTCTCCCCTACGCGCTTCGATCACGCCCACAGCGCTTAACTTCAGAATGTAGGCGGCCTTCTGAAAGAGGTGTAACTAATCCAAAAGAGAGGCAGATTCTGTACCAAGCTCATTGATTATGGCTATCAGGAAAACATGGAACAAGGATTTTCTGATTAACCATGAAAATGCAGTTGTAGTCCATGGAAAACGCAAACCAGACTTTAAATTTGAATATCGTCGGCCTGCTGATAAAACCTCGTATCTCCAAATTGATAAGAAACAAAAACTCGCATGTCCACTATTCTTGCATGCAAAATTAAAATTTTTTTATTTTATTAATATTTTAAATTATATTTATCAATTATATTATTTTTTTATTTTATAAATATTTTTTATTTTCCTGTGAAGTTTATCATTTTGAAGATACGAGGTTTTATCCGCAGGCCGACGATATGCCGCTGTAATAGTAGGCCTACGTATGTCTGTGCCAATTACAAGAAGTAATGCAGACATCTCTTTTTTTATTTCTTACTCTAGCCACCATGGCATTAAAGCTATGCAAACAAACAAATTGCTGCGATAATGAAATAACAAGTAAAGAATTTAGCGCTTCTCAACCAGCGCAACCAGAGCATTGAAAATGTGCCCCTCCTACACCAGCCTGTTTGTTCCGTGGAAGACAGGGAAGAAGACAAATAAAGACAACATTCTAGTCACACAAAAATAACAATCAAAGACAATTTATATGATATAATTTAGAAATTGCGCACTTGAAATCTCAAACTACTTTGATGTCAGGTTTGCAGCTAAAGGACATGGCAACGCTTTAACAAACAAAGGATTCTTACCCCGCACGCGGTCACCCCCCCGTCCCGAAACCGCCTCAACGATCACACAATTCCATATCCGTAGCCTACTATGTCCCATTTGATTCGAGCGACACATTCACTTGAACTTATGCCTATCGTACTTTATTATAATCAATTATCCCATTTACTGATAATGATTCTTCCCATGTCGGCTACTCTTTATTGGCTAAAATTGATAAACAAATGGGTAGTGCTTTGGTATTGGCCAGAGTAGGGCTCAATCTAGAGTATTTAATAATATCTTTATTCACACATTAAAATTCAAAGTATTATCAATGGTTAAAAAATAAAAATAAAAAAAATTTTTTTACTTAGACACGGGTTAGTTAATACAGATATCCTCAATTAGAAAATCAATCTCCTCCCTAGTAAGAATATCACAACTTTTTCGATTATCACAAACATATAGGGCAGTCACATTTGTTAATAGAACATGAAGACAACGATGGTGACGTCAAGCTGAAGCCGAAAACCAAATTTCACAGAGGAGGAGTTAGAGGTATTGGTGAAATCAGTGAAGAGGCACCACGAGGTGTTGCATGGCAAGGGGGCACTGAAGGCTGATCCGAGGAAGAAAGCTGCGAATCGTTCTGGATGTGGCTTCGGTGGGGAGATGTAAGCGCAGTAGCCCCGATTTAAAGCATAAATGGAGAGATCTGCGCAGCGCTGTAAACGCCAGGCTCTCTGCACACCGGAGAAGTGTGCACGCAACAGGTGGTGGGCAACCATCATCCCCTGTGCATTTCACTGCACTGGAGGAGGAGGTGGTATCCACTCTTTCTGCAGTGGAAGTGCATGGAGAAGAACTTGGAGTGGATACGGATGAAGGAGGGTTACATAAAATGGTCATTTTTATTTGCCTATACTCAAAGTATCACTGTGATAGAAACTGGAAACAAGATTAATATGGTTTCAAATATTAATTACATTTTTTGGCATTTCGAGCAGTTGCGCAGTACATAGGCGTCATGGGCCGAGCCAGGGAATTTGGCGCAGATGCGCGTATCATGATCGCACACAAACTGAACATTAATGCTGTGCCAACGTCTACGGTCTCTGTACATATTCTCATTAGTGGAAGGGGTTCTGATTGCAACGTGAGCACAATCAATGGCTCCCACAACACCGGGGAACCCGGCGACCCGGTAGAACCCCCCTTAACTCTCCGTCTTTCAGCGGGTGTTTCGGGGAACTTTATGAAGTGGCTGATGTGGTGCAGCATAGCGTCAACCAACTGTGTCAGACACCTTGACACAGACACATGTGATATGAGCATGACATCACCAGCCACTCTCTGGAACAACCCAGATGCCAGGACCGACAGCGCAGTTGTGACCTTGATGACCACGGGTATGTTTTGTGGATGATTGCTGTGGCTGGATAGTTGTTCATCCAGAAGTCAGCAAAGATAGATGATTGCCTCACGGTCCAGACGAAAGCGCTGGATGCACTCAGTGTCTGTTAGTCCCAGGATGTCCAAACGAGGCCGATATATGCGTGGTCTTCTTCGAGCTCGGCGCGCTCCTCTACTCTTTCCCAATCACGCAAGAGTGCAAGCAAATGCAGAACTGGCATTTTGGTTTTAGATTTTGAGGGCATGGTAGAATGATGGTCTTATGTATACTCGTATTAATTAACTGCTATGCGTTTGTAATTGAACTAATTGGAGAACAGGCTGTTGCGTAATATCATGTGATGATTTCGTTTGATAATTTATTATGGTTATGAGAAATGTAGTTTAGAAATAAGGATGAACAATCGAATATTGAATGTCTCAACCTTTATCATGTTAAATAAAATAAAATTAATGTTAAAATTCGGCCTATAACCGACATCAAATGCAATATTCTATTTCGCCTTATGTTGGCGCTTGACCTTAATACAGCCCTCAAAAGTGTTTAACAGAAAAAGCGCGTAAGTCAGGGGGAGAATACGCGTAAGTGTTTTTTGCCTGAGAAACGCCCAGATTTTGGCCTTGCTCCGCCCAAAGTGCGTAACTGCCTTCGGGGCGCGCAATGCACAGACTTAAGTCGAGGGGAGAATACGCGTAGGCTGAAAAGCGCGTAGCTACGCGCTTTTTTCGACTCACGCACATGGGAGAATAGACCCCATAGTGAATAGAGTATTGAGCACTGTATGATGTGTGTTTAGTACAGAGGATATAGAGCACTATATGACCTGTGTATGGTGTACAAAGTATAACAAAATGTGTATAGAAAACAGAGGATAGAGTACTGCATATTGTGTGTATAAAGTACAGACAATAGAGTACACTATGGCATGTGTATAGTGTACAGTAGAGTAATGGATAATGTGCGTATAATGTACACAGTATAGAGTACTGAATATTGTGTGTATAGTGAAGAGAGTACAATAGGGTGCGTGCATAGTGTACAGTAGAGTACTGTATAATGTGCGTATAGTGTATACAGTGTGGAGTACTGTTTAATGTGTGCATAGTGTACAGAGAATAGGGTACAATATGGTGTGTAGAGTGAACAGTAGAGTAATGTATAATGTGTGTATAGTGTACAGTAGATTACTGTATAATGTGTGTATGGTGTACAGTAGAGTACTGTATAATGTATGTATAGTGTAGAGTACTGTATAATGTGTGTATAGTGTACAGTAGAGTACTGTATAATGTGTGTAGAGTGAACAGTAGAGTACTGTATAATGTGTGTATAGTGTACAGTAGATTACTGTATAATGTGTGTAGACTGAACAGTAGAGTACTGTATAATGTGTGTATAGTGTACAGTAGAGTACTGTATAATGTGTGTATAGTGTACAGTAGACTACTGTATAATGTGTGTATAGTGTACAGTAGAGTACTGTATAATGTGTGTATAGTGTACAGTAGAGTACTGTATAATGTGTGCATAGTGTACAGTAGAGTACTGTATAATGTGTGTATAGTGTACAGTGGAGTTCTGTATAATATGTGTATAGTGTACAGTGGAGTTCTGTATAATGTGTGTATAGTGTACAGTAGAGTACAGTATAATGTGTGTATAGTGTACAGTAGAGTACTGTATAATGTGTGTGTATAGTGTACAGTAGAGTACTGTATAATGTGTGTATAAAATGTACAGTAGATTACTGTATAATGTGTGTATAGTGTACAGTAGAGTACTGTATAATGTGTGTAGAGTGAACAGTAGAGTACTGTATAATGTGTGTATAGTGTACAGTAGAGTACTGTATAATGTGTGTATAGTGTACAGTAGAGTACTGTATAATGTGTGTATAGTGTACAGTAGAGTACTGTATAATGTGTGTATAGTGTACAGTAGAGTACTGTATAATGTGTGTATAGTGTACAGTAGAGTACTGTATAATATGTGTATAGTGTACAGTAGAGTACTGTATAATGTGTGTATAGTGTACAGTAGAGTACTGTATAATGTGTGTATAGTGTACAGTAGAGTACTGTATAATGTGTGTATAGTGTACAGTAGAGTACTGTATAATGTGTGTATAGTGTATAGTAGAGTACTGTATAATACTGTATAATAGTGTATAGTAGAGTACTGTATAATGTGTGTATAGTGTACAGTAGAGTACTGTATAATGTGTGTATAGTGTACAGTGGAGTACTGTATAATGTGTGTATAGTGTACAGTGGAGTACTGTATAATGTGTGTATAGTGTACAGTGGAGTTCTGTATAATGTGTGTATAGTGTACAGTAGAGTACAGTATAATGTGTGTATAGTGTACAGTAGAGTACTGTATAATGTGTGTGTATAGTGTACAGTAGAGTACTGTATAATGTGTGTAGAGTGAACAGTAGATTACTGTATAATGTATGGTGTACAGTAGAGTACTGTATAAAGTATGTATAGTGTAGAGTACTGTATAATGTGTGTATAGTGTACAGTAGAGTACTGTATAATGTGTGTAGAGTGAACAGTAGAGTACTGTATAATGTGTGTATAGTGTACAGTAGAGTACTGTATAATGTGTGTATAGTGTACAGTAGAGTACTGTATAATGTGTGTATAGTGTACAGTAGAGTACTGTATAATGTGTGTGAAGTGTACAGTAGAGTACAGTATAATGTATGTATAGTGTACAGTAGAGTACTGTATAATGTGTGTAGAGTGAACAGTACAGTACTGTATAATGTGTGTATAGTGTACAGTAGATTACTGTATAATGTGTGTAGAGTGAACAGTAGAGTACTGTATAATGTGTGTATAGTGTACAGTAGACTACTGTATAATGTGTGTATAGTGTACAGTAGACTACTGTATAATGTGTGTATAGTGTACAGTAGTGTGTATAGTGTATAGTGTACAGTAGAGTACTGTATAATGTGTGTATAGTGTACAGTAGAGTATTGTATAATGTGTGTATAGTGTACAGTAGAGTACTGTATAATGTGCGCATAGTGTACAGTAGAGTACTGTATAATGTGCACATAGTGTACAGTAGACTACTGTATAATGTGTGCATAGTGTACAGTAGAGTACTGTATAATGTGTGTATAGTGTACAGTAGAGTACTGTATAATGTGTGTATAGTGTACAGTAGAGTTCTGTATAATGTGTGTAAAGTGTACAGTAGAGTACTGTATAATGTGTGTATAGTGTAGAGTACTGTACAATGTGTGTATAGTGTACAGTAGAGTACTGTATAATGTGTGTATAGTGTACAGTAGAGTACTGTATAATGTGTCTATAGTTACATTGCAGTTCTCTGGCCCTGCTGCAGTCTCTGCCAGTCCTCCTTCAGGGTGCGGATGGTGTGCCAGGCCTGACCCCAGGTCCTCCGCAGGGAACTGTACTGCAGCACGAGTTTAGGCTCCGCCTCTAAACAGCAGACAGCCAAACGAGGGTAAGTGAGCTACAGATACATTATAAACACTCTTCATCTTAAACATACACGGTAAGCTAGGCCTGTCCAATCTTACCCGAAAAGGGCCAGTTGTGGGTGCAGATTTTTGTTAGTTACCTGATTATACTCTTCAATCAAGAACTGAATGAGTGGAATAAGGAGTCGTAGTACCAAGGTGAAACAAAAATCTGCAGCCACACCAGCCCTTGATTGGTGGCGGTACAGAACTCACGGATTAATCGCAGGTTTTCCAGAAGGATCCGTGGTCTGAACGGTGGCTCATAGTTAGAGCAGCTGCGGTCGAACAGGAAGACCATGGGAAGGTCTGTCCTACGGCCGTCAATCGTCTGAAAATCATGGAATATTGAGATGTTGCTAAATAAATCCGAAGAGCTGCACTTTTCCCAGCACCCCTTACTCTGTAACCCATAGATTTGCATTTTAGCCCTGATCCCTAACACTGCAATCAACAGAGCTGCACTTTTCCAATGAGCCCTTACACTGTAGTCCACTGCACACTGGGTAGCCTCACTCTTGGGCTCCAGGGCTAGGCCAGCTTCCAGCAGCAGCTCCTGATTGGCAGGCGGGATGTGGGTGTCCAATTCGATTCGCTCCTGCAGAGCGGACACCAGCTCGCCTTCTTGCACTGGATATATGAAGATCTCGGCAGAGACCATGCTCAGTACATGTACCAGCTGGAATAGGACAGTGGGAAGGGGAGGGAGGGAGAGAGGGGGGACGAGAGAGAGAGAAAGAGAGAGTGGGAGGGAGGGAAAGATATTGAGAGAGACACACGGACAACAGAGGGAAGTTGTGTATCACGCTATGCTATCCACGCGCATAGAACTGCATGCTAACCTTTGACCAGGCCCTCTGCATGTTGCGGCCTGTTTGTCTGCAACACTTCCTGTGTAGTTGCACAGATTCTATTGATCATCTGTTCTTTAACTGTTAATATTGGGCCTGGAATTAGGAATGTAATACCTTCTTGGGCCTGTGATGTACACATATCAGCATACTCTAGTGGACTAAAGACCAATTCAGGCACCTAACTCAATGACCTGTAGTTTAGGAAAACCTAGAATAGACCTGTTACGAGTCTACAACTCAACATAATCTTTTTACTGCTGGACGTTCAGTCACCCTACTGCTTAACCTGAAACTCAAGCTCAGAAGCTGAGACAACAGAAGTAATGCAGGAGTGGAATGGCAAGTTAATCTAAAGAATCTGTACAGCACTAAGACCGTCTGTTAAAACATCCCTCTGTCAGATGTTACCTCCTCACACAGGCAGATGTGTGCAATGACCTTGAATGTGAAGAATGTGCCAACCTATCAAAAGTTCACGGTGCTGTGGCTGATAAGAGAGGCCATGACGGCTTCGATCACAGCCTGTCAGTGTTTCAGGCCCGCAGCCTGAGACATATGTATGTCTGGGCAGTCATAGGTCAAATATGTGTGAAAGCTATGTTACAGTTCTGGTAGTTGTGTGTAGCTAATTGTGTTCGAATATGTGTCAGTAGGTGTGACAAGTGTGAGTGTGAACATGCACTGGCATGTTTGGATATTCGTATCTCAGTGTGTGTGAGGTGTATGTCTCAGGACAGGTTCAAACCTTGAGCCCCAGAATTTTGTCCAGGGCTTTGAAGCAGCCGCAGGGGCCATGCTCTGGGTCTTTACCCCGCTCCTGAGGGGACCACCTGAGCATCATCTGCAGCCATTGCTCCAGCTTCTCCGCCAAGAACCTGGGACACAGCCAATCAAAACTCAAAAAACCATGCAACAAATCACTGAAATCAAAGCCAATCAAAACTCAACTAACTATCCAGCATATCAGTGATATCACAGCCAATCAAAACTCAAACAACCATACAACATATCAGTGAAATCACAGCCAATCAAAACTCTACCAACTATCCAACATATCAGTGAAATCACAGCCAATCAAAACTCAACTAACTATCCGGCATATCAGTGATATCACAGCTAATCAAAACTCAAACACCCATACAACATATCAGCGATATCACAGCCAATCAAAATTCAACTAACTATCCAGCATATCAGTGATATCACAGCCAATCAAAACTCAACCATACAACATATCAGTAAAATCACAGCCAATCAAAACTCAACTAACTATCCAACATATCAGTGATATCAAAGCCAATCAAAACTCAAACAACCATACAACATATCAGTGATATCACAGCCAATCAAAACTCAAACACCCATACAACATATCAGTGATATCACAGCCAATCAAAACTCAAACACCCATACAACATATCAGTGATATCACAGCCAATCAAAATTCAACTAACTATCCAGCATATCAGTGATATCATAGCCAATCAAAACTCAACCATACAACATATCAGTAAAATCACAGCCAATCAAAACTCAACTAACTATCCAACATATCAGTGATATCAAAGCCAATCAAAACTCAAACAACCATACAACATATCAGTGATATCACAGCCAATCAAAACTCAAACAGTCATACAACATATCAGTAAAATCACAGCCAATCAAAACTCAACCATCTATCCAACATATCAGTGAAATCACAGCCAATCAAAACTCAATGGACCATACAACAGATCAGTAACATCACAGCCAATCAAAACTCAAACAACAATATGACATCTGTGAACCAATGAACACTCAACCTACCATCCAAAATTTGTGTGACATCACAGTCAATCAATACTCTGCCTACACTTCAATAACCATGTCATAGCACAGCCAATCAACACCGAGCCTATCACCCAACATCTGCATGAGTTAACAGCCGACAAATATTAATCCAAAACCTCAAAAACCACGTAATTTCACAGCCAATCAACCATCAAACACATGCAACATCATAACCAATCAACTCTCAACCTACCATGTAAAATCTGCATGACATAACAGCCAATCGGCACACAAGCAACCCATCAACATCCATTTGACGTCACAGCCAGTCAAAACTCTACTTACCATCCAACATCTCTGTGATATCACAGCCAATCAATGCTCAACTAACACTGCAAACACTGTGTGCTATTATGGCCAACCAAAACTCAACCAACCAACATTTACCTAAATATCTGCGATGTCAGAGCCAATCATTGTTCAGCCTACCATCCAACATCCGTGTGATATGGTCCATCAACAGTCATCACATCATCAATCACCTGTGTAACATCGTAGCCACTGTGCACTCATCCTGCTCTCAAACATCTGTCAAACATCCATCAGTTACTGGTCAACTTATCATCAAATAATCACAGCTACATCACAGCAGTGTCTGCCGCATTTTCATTTGTTCCTTCCTGTTTCATTCTACCCCTATATCCACGAATACCCACACTTCCCCTGAGCACATCAAAGCACTGCAGTGGGTTTTGAGGTGCAGCTCTTGCTCTCTCACTTGTTGAGGTTGTTAGGCTTGGGCAGGTGTTTGGAGAACTGGACCTCCCCCGAAAGGTCTTCATATACAACAATGTCGTCCTCCGCTTTCAGCTTCAACTTAGCATGCCTGAGGAGGAAAGAAAGAGCAAGAACAGATTTACAACTGAAACTAGATAACTCTGTCGCCACAGGAACTGAGTCGTGCGTCTCCCCGATCCCCAAATTTCGGACAAAATGGCCGCCGGCAGCCATATTGGACGTCCAAAATTGCCGAAAATAGGTCTTGACTGAGCATTGTCAAATAGTTATCTTCACCTGTGCAAAATTAGAAAAAAATCTTGTAATAATTGTCGCTTCCAGAGCCCGGAACAGAAAATCTCTGCGGGCACGGCGGCAGCGGGGGCGGCCCCGGAACTAAGCCATAGTATCTCCCGACTATCGCCGTCGGGGAGATACAATAAAATGCCTCCTATATCATGCTGTAAATCACAGTTTGCTTACTCCTAAGAGCCCCTATGACATGCTACAAGAATAAATAATTCCTCAGATTTAAAAATTCCAACACCAACTCCAAAAAATTTGGAACATATGTGTGCAGGACTAGGAAAAGGGGTCACTTGGGATTTTTTCCATTCTGAGATTAACGGGGTATCTCAGCGATATCCCAGTGATAATGATATCCCAGCACTACTGTACTGTCAATTTACAACACTTTGCTGTGCACAAATTCACCCAATTTTTTTTCTCAAAATGAAAAACTTGGATCACTCTTAAATTTTGTTGGAAAATCTCAGTTTTCATAAAATGACCCAGGTGACCCTTTTCGTAGTCCTGCACACATATAAGGAAAACCAAATTCAGTGATTCAGAAATCTGTAACAGTACACAGTAAAGATAATGTTTTAACAAATCTACACTGAACAAAAATATAAACGCCCCACGTCAAATTTTTGAGTTTTTATTAACAAAAAACTGGAACCGGGATTCGTCTGTGAATAGCACTCTTCTCCAGCGCGCCAAGGGCCATCGAACGTGTGTATTTGCCCATGCGAGTCGGTTCCGACGCCGGACAGCGGTGAGATCCAGACCACGGTGAGGACGCCAAGCGTGCAAGTTGGCTTCTCACAGGTGGTTACAGAGTGTCTGTGGTGTGATGTGTCTGTTGTGCAGACCAACGGTCTCATCCGCTGTGCGTGTCGCTGATCTGAGCTGATCCCGCAGGTGGACGAGCCGGATGTAGTGATCTTGTGCTGGTGTGGTCACACGTGGCCGACGTGGATGAGGTCGATTTGCAGACTCTGCCTGTCTGTCGGAAACGAACTCTCAAACAGCCTATCGTCCAATAGTTAACATTCAGCTGCACAGCGACTGCTCTGGTGGACATCCCTGCATCCAGCATGCAAATGGCACGTTCCCACATGACCTGAGACATCTGAGGCATGGTGACTTTTGACAAAATTTGACATTTTGGGGTGGCCTTTTATTGTCCCCAGTATAAGGAGTGTCTGGGTACTGCTCATTCTGTCTGATCACCGTCTGGAAATGCCACACCCATGTACTGAGTGAAATCACTGCACCACGGAGCAAATGCTCACTGACAGAGATGGATTAAAAAATGGTACACAAATCAAGAGAAATATCCCTATTGTACAAGTAAAAGTCAGCATATGCTCACTTAGAGTTGTTAACTCCATGTGGCATCAATATTTGACATGGGGCGTTTATATTTTTGTTCAGTGTACATTAATGTTTTTGTCAATATACACTTATTTTACATGGGATGCCTGCAACATGTTCCAAAAAGTTGGGACGGGAGCGTGTTCATCACTGTTTTACGCCATTTTTCCTTTCAATAACACTCAGAGGTTGCGTGGGAATGTTTGAGGCACATATTGTTGCAGTTTAGGTTGCTGCAATGGGAAAAAAAGTGGATTTTTTTTCAACTTCATGCTTGATATAATGGTGAACTGTCCAGGGTCCCTGCTTTTGCATCTTGCACTTCATAATGTCCCACATTTTAAATTGGATACAGGTCTGAATTGCAGAAAGTCCAGTCTATTACTAACATTGCTTGACTAAGAGACCATTCTGTTGTAACATAAGCTGAATGTGGTTTGGTGTTGTCTTGCTGATATAAGCAGAAATGTCCTAGAAAAAGACATTGTCTAGATCATGTGCTCCCCAAATCTGGCCCTTGAATCCAAATCCAGACCTGGTTTCCTTTCCCTCCTGGCAGGTATTGAACAATTATTGTCTCTGATTGGGTACACTTCCTTTACTCCTGACTCTCAGGTAAAGGGAGGGTTGACTACCAGCAGGTATCGGCCCCCGAGGGCCGTGATTTGGGGAACACTTGTCTAGATGGCAAAATAACGCTCCAGAATGTGTATGTACGCTCAAGCGTCAATGGTGCCTTCACAGATGTGCAAGTTACCCATGCAATGAGCACTTACACGCCCACATATCACGGCAGATGCTAACTTCTGACCTGCGGTAACAAACAGGATGGTCCATTTCTTTTTGAAGGATGTCGATTTTCAAGGCAGTACCGTCTGAGGGTTCGAAGATCACGGGCACTCAATGCTGGTTTTCCGCCTCGCTACACAGATTTCTCAGAATTCTCTGAGTCTTTTATTTTACTATAGACTGTGATTGCTGAAATCCACACATTTAGGTGTGGAGGTGCATCTTTATGTACTGTAAATGAGTTAATAGTGTACTGCATGACTGTGATGTCCTCTAAATGAGTGTACTTGTGTGTGTGAATGTAGATCTTAATCGCTCACTTTAAAGAACAATTTTTTTGTTTACAAAAAATGCATTAAAATCATGTATTGAGAAACACTGATCCTAAGCTGTTAGCACATTAGCACACACAGCTTATGCAAATGAGTAATCCTCAAGCTATCCTTGCTTTTGTGAACAACCTATCTTTTTGAGGATGCTAATTTTATAGCCACTAAAAACAGCATAAGCTGTTACCTATTAACCTGGTTATCAGTGGAATGTTACAAATAGGTGTTTTCTGAACATTCCTCATCTTTCTCAGGGTTACATTTTCCCCGTTCCAACATTTTTAGAATGACCTGCAGGCATCAAAATTGGAATTAACATATGTTCATAAAGATGAAAAAGTTAAGGTATAACTTATAAAACAGTTTAGTTGTACTGTTTTCAATGACATATAAGTGAAAGAGAATTTCAAAATCACTGCTTTCTTTTTTATGAGCTTATGATACACTGTCCAAACATTTTTGGAATTGGGGTTGTATTCAGTAAAACATTTTTCAGTGTAAGAGAACATCAGGGGAAGCAGGAAATTAGTTCAACAAGGGGCTACGTGTAACAAATCTACTCTATAACCTTCTCTATGCCCATGAATGTAAACATAATTTACACAAGTTCTGTTGAGTACAGCTAATATCGAGTCATCAATCCTGATTCACTCGTTTGTGTCGGGGTGTGTAGGTGGGGTCAGGGGGATGTGGGGTCTTCGTTGTAAGGGTAAGGTCAGTGATATAAATCCATCACTACTGACTGCAGCAAACAAAAACTCGAAGAGAATAATTCTTATGCTGTCTTGCATGACTCTGCTCCATGTGATGGATTATCTTGACACAGACTGTAAACATTTATCCAGGAAGCTGCCAAATGACCTGACTGTACATAAAGGACTCATTTTGCACTGAGATGAGTCAGAAGAACATCTTGGTGCTGATCTGGATCTTTCTGTTCAGTACCGAGGTTAGGACAAGGCTAAAACCGCCAGCTGAGGACTGATATCTAATTTAAAAAATAAAGAAAACATTCTGCACAATCACTGCCTTGGTTAACACGCACATCCCTGTCATTGATAACAATCTTTAATGGAATACAGAGCAAAGAAAATGCAGAACAAAGGAACTAGGGTCACATTTCCCAAGACAACAGTTTTACTGCACAGTCAGGACACTCCAAAATCATTCACTACCAGCACATAAATGTGGGAGTTAACCCTACGGCTCCAAAAGAAAAGAAAGAATTAATTTAATAAACATCCTTAGTTATGTTATGATTCTGCCATGTCTGCCTTGATTCTGCCATGCTTGTTATGTTTTCCCTACGCCCTGTTATGTTTATGATTATGTTTGTTAGGTTTTTGCCATGTTCTGTTTAGTTTTTGTACTTTGCCATGTTTTAGTTTTTGCCATTCCCAATCCACTTTTCTGTTATAGTCCGGTCCATGTTTTGCCCTTGCCTTCATTGCACTTTGTCTCCCCTGTTGGGTCTCTCGTTAAGTTACAGCTTCTCCCCAGTCCCGCGTGTCACATGTTTAGGTGATTTCATGGTTTCTGGGTTTCAAACATTCCTTCCAATCTTGTTTGCTTCCTTCGCCTCTCTTTTCTATTTTACTAACCAATACTAACAGTTTGTTGTTTTGTTAAAGTTACTAACCCAGACTAACATTGTATATAATACTAACTTACTAACGAGCACCAGGGATCGTATATCTGCACTTACTAATTGATTAACAAGCTCTCAGCACTCGCCCTATTCTAGTCTCCGCCTCTTGCCTTCTCAGTCTTGGCTGCAATTCAGTGGATCCTCCGCACCTGCTCCACTCTGTCCTGCCTCTCATTATCTGTGCACATTAGAACTCCCTAACCGGAGCTGTATGTTTTGTCATAGGCTGTCTCGTGTTCCCTGTCTGCGTTTTGGCTTTTGCCAATTTCATGTGGTTAGGTTCTCCCTCTTGTTTTGCTCCCACGTAATTAGTTTGATCCAGTTCACCTTTCCCTAATCATAGCATGTGACTTCCCTTGAGTGTATTTAAGCTGTCTTCTCACTGCAGTTCCCTGTCAGAACGTTTCCCTTGTTTACCTGTGTTGCTCTTGTTTCTCGCCTCGTACTCATAGCGTTACCTTTCTGACTGGACTGCCCGACTACCTCTTTTTGGCTCTGATTTGGCTTTATTATCTGCTCCTGTGTATCGAACCCTTTTTGTCTGACCACGATTACTGTATTGCTGCCCTGGTTTTTCGACTCTGGATTCTGCCCCTAGGATTGTGATTTTGGATTGTGGACTTTGTACTTTTGCCTTCGGTCCTGCGGGGGTTTACCCCCTCGCTAATAAAATCACATCTTTTGCAATTCCTGGTTATCGCGACTGGTTCCTGAACGATACCTCACAAGTTAAGACTCAATCCTCTGGTTTGTGGTCCAAAACTTGAACAAAGACTCCATTCACCTTAAAAGCATTACAGAGTTAAACCTCCCAAGATGGAAGCCAACCTGTGAATCAAGTCCATATGCCACTTTTAGATCAAGTTATTTTGCCTAATCCATGGTGATTCTGCATGCATATACTCTGGTTAAAAAGGAAGTGATGGAATGACACAAAATGGCTCCTTAAGACCTTGACCTAAATAAGTCCAAAATTTAATCAAGTGACCCCCTGGACCATTGCGCACCTGAAAATTTTGGGTAATTTGATCAGACCTTTTTGGTGCAAACAGATGCCAACAAAAACAATACCCTGCCCTGGCATAATAAACACTGATTTCAAATATAAAAACAGAGGTAACTGGACAGGGAAAGCGATGATAAAATTGTTTGCAAACAGAACCACAGAAAGGCTTAGAATCCTGCATAGTATGTCTCTAAAATAATACCTTTTTTCCCTAAGTAAAATTTTTGTTTTGCAAACATCGTGATTTGCAAATGTGTCACGCAGCTCAGCTGAACACGTGCTCACGTAGTGACTCCTTGTCAGATCATTTGTTTGCCAAGGGATCAGACTGTGTTGTTGTGTCATTGGTGAAGAAAGCAAAGGGCATATGCGCTGGCAAATGTGTGTAAGATCTAGGAGTTCAGCTATAGTCCCAGTGACCACTTCCATGAGTCAGGCACTGGACTGTGAGGAAGCGGAGAGTGCTACACTTAAAGGTAAAATGAGAACATTTCCTCAGTGATGAGCGCCAAATATATGCTCTGTACTTCCTCTTATAAACACTTCATCTGCAACCATAACACAGAGGCCTCACTGCAATAGCAGAACCGAGAAAGAATTTAGCTCACTCTCTTAAGCTTAAATGATCTGTGATCATGGTTCTCCAAAGAGAGCTCCACAGCATAGCTCTGGCTAATCTAAGGGGCAGTTTTTTTTTCTTTTTTTTTTTTAACCGTCTGAAAGGTTAGTGCCTGTATATTTCCAATAATATACCATACTGTGATAATTTACTGTGTTTTTTCCAAACCATTACACTGAGTTCTCAAGAGGTTCTTTTTAGAAACAAAGCAATCCTAGTCCTAAAACATCTTAGCAAAAAGAGACATTTTTAAACAGCTGTGGGTGATCTGCAGGAATGTTTTAGTAAGGGTTGCAGAGTTTACAGTCATATTTATCACATAGCTGCAATCTGACACGTACACAACTGCAGCAAAAACACATTAAAACAAGCCGATAATACATGCTTACAAGAAAAAATGCACACAAACACACGGTCAAACACACAAGCAAAGCACTTAAAATGCATACAAACACACATTCAAATGCCACAAGTGTTGCCACTAAACGTGGCCATGTCCCCCGCCAGGTCATGGAGATCGACTGGGGTCGGCGTATCACACTAATACACATTGAAGCCAAAGATGAATGAAATTGGTCAAACCGTTCTTGAGATATCGCGCTCACAACAAACGGGACGTGACGGATGGATGGACGGACGGACGGAGCTGAATACTATGTCCCCCGCTCCGCTTGCTACCGCGGCGGCGGGGGACAAAATACATCCAAATGCATATAAACACACAGACACATGCACAAACACTCGAGTATCATCGCACACTCAACTATGCAAACACACTCTCACTAATACACAAACACCCATATAAACAAACAAATACATGCCGAGGCACTCAATAACAAATGAGCATAAACACACACACACGCACAAACACACACAAACATACATACGCGCGCTAACACACACACATGCGCGCGCACAAAGATAGGGAGCGCTAGCTATTTTACATGAAAAGCAGGACCAGATACACAAGCTACCTGAATGGACCGTTTGGCTAACCTGAGTTCCATGCATTGTGTGGCTTGCCAGGGTTACGGTGTTGTTTTCCGCAGCTGAGCATGCAGCATAGTGTAGGACACAATGCTCTTAATATCTTAAAAATTTCCATCACATGAACAGACTAAACACCCAGTTTACACCATGACTGGGATCTGGTGTAAGATCTGGGAGCGTCTCCTAAGATCTTATATCACTTGTGTTACTATGTGCATTTCACTCTGCAATTTCAGTTTTAGCCCGGCTGTTTTTTTTTGTAATTTCTCAAAGCGCTTGCGGCAGAAAAGGATGGCTCAAAGCCTTATCCACACAAATATTTCTGTTAAAATCCTGTTAGGCTAGGTCCTTAGAGACTAGTCATGTAATTCACAACACTTACCAGCACAAGAGCACATACAGTGCATTACAAAATAACAACAATAATTATTTTCTGGAAAAAAGTTCAGTACTTCTGAAATGCGCACGCTCATGTTTCTACCCTACCCAGGCAGTGAGTAAAGCTGGAGTGCAGCTGAATGTTTCTGCATGTGCCATGTGATCTGTTGCAAGGCATGCTGGGAGAGAGTTAGGTGGGGCCATACCAGGGCACAGGTTGCCAGGCGGGGAGGAAGGGACGGAACCCGTTGATGCACTCGAACACCAGGGTGCCGAAGCTCCAGTAATCCACCGTCACCGTGTACGTCTGCTGCTCTAACAACTCTGGGGCCTACGGGCAGGAGGGAGGGAGAGAGGGAGGAGAGGAGAGGAGAGGAGGATGGGGTTTGTTATTGATAGAGTGAGGAAGGAGGGAGAGGCAGGGAAAGTAAGACTTGGAGAGAGGACAAGGGTAGATGAGGGAAAAATGATGAAATGAGGAAGAAACAGTATGTGGAAGAGGCAATAGGTGTAGGATTTGTTGTGCGTACAATTAAGTGAGAGAGGGAGGGAGGGAGAGATTGAAAATGAGAAAAACCGACAGCTCAGATCACACTTTGTTCAGTAGGTGCACCTTCCGGGGTGCGGGATCATACCAGGTACTGTAGCGTCCCGACAAACGAGGTGCACAGGCTGCTTTGGTCCAGCTCCTTAGCGTAGCCCAGGTCAATGATCTTATGGATCAACTGTGGATGTCGTCACATGAAAACAAACAAATACACGGTCAACACATACACATAAATATAACCGTATATGCGCAGAATGTAGTTTTATTTCTGTGGGCAGTGATTTTACAATCCATATTACACTGTTACTGCAGTCATTTGCTTTGGACCCATCCGCGAACAGCAGTAGTCACGCCAAACACGGCCCTGACCCCCACAACCAGTACCATTCAGTTATGAAGGTGACACTTTAAAGAGCTCTGCCGGGGCGAAGAGCCAATCAGCACAGACGCTGAGTGGACATGAACGGGCCATAGAGAAACAGGGCTTGTGTTATTTCAGCTGAGACTGGGTTACAGGGGTTCCATACAGAGTTAGTGCTGAAAGAAAAGTGGGAGCGAGAGTGGTAGAGCGGCGGAGGAGAGATGAGTGAAGCAAAGGGAGCGAAGGACGGAAAAATAACAGAGAACAGAATGACAGGACACAGTGTTTTGGACCAGGTGTTCTACTGAGGATTCTAAATGTGACTGGGTTTGAGTAATAGTGTGCGTTGTTTTATTACCTCCGCCAAATTAAGTTGGCAGAAGGTTATGTGATCGTTGCCGTTTGTCTGTTTGTTTGTCTGTTTGTTTGTGAACAAGATGTCTCAAAAAAGTAATGAACGAATATCTCTTAAATTTTGTGGGTGGGTTGCTAATACATCAGGGATGGACCCTATTGATTTTGAACTTGGTCAGTCAAACAATATGGCCGCCACGGCAGCCATCTTGAAATCATATGACACGCGATAACTGAACTTTGCTCCCACTCACCAAGATTTGGACTGTGCTGCCTTGGTGGACGTTTGCACTCTAGGAGTGCCTCTAGTTCATTTTTTTTTTTTTTTTTTTTTTACAATGATTAGCACGGTTTTAACATTAGCCATGTTTTCACCCAGAAGTGCTCACAACTTTTAGTCTGAGGGACTTCTTTTCGAGGAGCTAAAAGATTCCTTCAGCCCGTAGTTGTCTGCGTTTCCACAGCAGTCCAACGAAGAACAGTGAAGATTAGGCAAATTAGGCCACTGCCGCATGAAAAAGTGAGCTCTACTTTACATGTCATTTTTGCGTCATCTTCAGCAAAAAAACTCAACAGCGCCTAAACTTCATCATCTGTCCATCTGCGGTTTGATTTCTTCTGAAGCTCCAAGTTGATGTGTCGAAGCACAATAAACCAAAAACAAGTTAATTTGCGACTGCAAGTTCTTAAAAATAGCAGTCGGAGTAAAAATGCTGCCAGTACTCAACCAATCAGAAATATTCAGCGCTGCCAGGCTCACCCAAAATGTTCAAGCACTTTTGCAAAGTACTACTCCGTAAGCAGGTGGGGGTAAGGGTTGGGCAAAAAATTCCCCGGAAATTAATTTAGACCCTGATCCCCTGAGTGAAAACACACAGAGTTCTTCCGAAGGTTCCTGGTTCCTGCATTTGAAAGTTCCTGCAGTTCAAAGCGACTATTGAGACTACTGAGGCCATCTTTGGTCATTATGAGACCGGTGTTGGAAATAAGCTTTGGCTAGAAGCAGGTACAAATAAAAGAGAGGGGATTCAGATCATCAGGCCCTTACTAAAGCTGGGAGTGAGAGGGTTTTAGTTGGCTCCTGTGGTCTCACGAGAAGGATAGACAGTGTGAAGCCGTGTTTAAAATTAGCCTGATTAAAATGGGGCCAGATCACAGCTAGATGACCAGTTAGGAGCATTAAATCCAGAACTGAGAGAATTCCAACACTGCAGGTGGCTGCAAAATATTTTCTGTAAATTACAACTTGAATGTACAAGGAAAAGCATGTAAAAGCAATTATTCAGCCAAACCACACATAAATTGGGTTCAATATTTAATGTAATCAAGTGTATTAAATACATTCAGCTGGATGTAACTTGTGGACCCAGAATTGCACATATGACAGCCTAGCATTTTTCTGTGCTTTTGTCTACGGAAGCAGACCCTGGGGCAACTGATTATGAATGGGAGAGAATGCTGGTGTGAATCCCTGTGCGTGATACAGGACAGGTAAGCGAGACTGACCCTCTTCTCTCCCTGCTGTAGGACGATGTTCTCCGGCTTCAGGTCTCTGTGAATGATCCTCTTCTGGTGCAGATAAGTCAGGGCCGAGGCTGATGAGAAAACACAAACATACAGGGACACACACACACACACACACACACATAAACACAACCGTTTTTGGGCAGTTGGAGATTTTAAAATCTTCTGTCTTTCCATTGAAAGTTTCCAGCCCACATCTCTACACTCAGACAATGTCTTCACTCCCCCTCAATGTCTCCACACTCAGTCAATGTCTCTACTGGCACACAATAGCTGTACCTCCAGTCAACATTGCAAGTTTTTCTACATCCAATCGGTGCCTCTCTCATTAAAGTTCTCATTTTTCAGGGGCATCATTTTGAGTCAGCTTAATAAACTTAAGCCCCTACAGTCTGGGGAGAGCCGGCCTCCCTTGAGCAGTAAATAATTCATATCAGGCCTGTCTTCCAGCTGCTCCACTTATTTTCATCATGGAAAACTGAGGGGCAAGATCCCTCCTCGTTGACCGTTCCACCACACAACAAAAATTAAACAAAATATTACTAAAAATAGGGCCTCCGAGACAATTAACTTTCAGGAATTTGCAAATGAGCTTTGAAGTTATTTGGGGTAAAACGTGTTCAGCCAAATAGGTATACTGTGAAACAACGAAAAATTTTTCATATTGCCCATATTTGTCCCCAGCATTCGTAATCTGCGTCAACTTAAACCCACCTACTAGGAGAACTCCAGTAAAAAAAAAATACCCTCAACGTGGGTCCTTTATAATAGGATTTTAGGAGACCCACTAAATGCCCGTAAAATGACAGTCCCCATTATGTTTTCCTGCTTTTGTTTCTAAGGCAGCGGGCAAACACAGATGACGCACACACAGCGACCCAGCATTCTGGTGGCCCTAAAAGACTGTCACTGAGGCCCCAAAGGTCTCCAACACAAACAACAGAACTGAGCTGTGTGTACCAGGGACTGAACTAAAGACCCGAAAGGACCGCATACAGTGTTTATGCCAGAAACTGGCTTTGAGCACATGGACAGTTTCATACTCGGTTTCCCTAAGAGATACAATATGTTAGAATGAGTGTTTTCCTGGAAGTGTGCATGTTTTGGAATTCTTGTATGTTAGCTTTCCAAGTCTGTCGCCACGGCTTTTCTTTGCAAATGGGAAAGATGGTCTGGCATCGTCAGAGCCAACAAAACCACGGCCAGTCGAGCGCGTAGTAAGGATGCAGCTGGTGACGCAGCTACCCTGTAGCTCACAACCCCCGTCCAATTCAAGAATGGGGTGCGGAGATGGTGACACAGTGTGTATCATTCTCCTGCTTCGGGGGAATGCGTGTAGCTGGTGACGTGGCGTGTAAATCAGTCTAGTTTGGAGGAAGTGATACTTAATTGGAATCAGGAAAAAGGTATGACCAGGTTGCATGATCCCACCCTCTGAACTAATGACCCAATGGACCATGGGGTTGCGTGAGTGCACCATTGTCATGGCAATGTTGTGAGTAGATGGGGGGGGGGGACCGGTCGTGCCCCAGATTGTGTCATTCATCAACCCTGACTAGGTAGCAGCCATGTAGCGAAGTACTGGTTAAACTGACCCCGCCCCCAGCTCATGAATCAGTCATCAGGGAGGGGGAGAGGGGAAATGTTTTGCAAAAGCACAGAGTTCCTTTAGGTTTTTCTTCCACAGTACAACCACTTTAAAAACTGTAAACTGTCTGTCACAAGGCGAAGAGGAAGAGAATAAAACTTCTGAATCTAGTTGCAAATCGGGTAGTATTTTTTATTTTTTTTTCAGTCCAGTCATCTAGCTGAATACCTTTGCGGAATAACCAAGACTAAATACCCCGCTCAAAAACACAATGACCGTATGACCAGTGGCGGGTGGTGGACGGAAAACTGGGGGGGCGGAAAACATCCCTTGAAACGGATGAGATTAGTGACCCGATTTCAATCACTGTTCTTGGTCAACATGTTAGTTTCCCTTATAATGAAATGTTTAGGCGAGTGAATAATAAATTCTATAAAATGTTTAATTCACATGCTTTAATAGGCAACTCTTCACGAATAGACCACTGTGGATTTTCCGCATTAAATTTTGTCACATCCTAAGCAAGTCGTCAAACCTGTGCATAATGATTGTTTAATTGAAAAAGATGGAAATGCGCTCGTTTTTGCGTTCAACTGGTGCGTTTGTTTTCTTGTCTTAACAAAGACAATTAGCTACATCTGAGAGGGGAGGGTTAAAGTGTGTCTTACCAGAGAAATTGACTGAAAACAGATCAAGACTAATAAGCAGTTTAAAGACATGTTTATCGCCCTCCTTGTTCTCTGTCCACCGCCCGCCACTGCGTATGACACTACAATTTACCAGCACAATAGAGCCTGCTAAAGGTATGAAGTCATTAACTTGGACCCCCATCAAGGAAGAAAAGAGATGTTTCATTTGGCTAGATTTACCTTGAAGTGCACTTTAAGTGAAAGAATAGCGGAGGACAGGAAAACTGAAGAGCCATTTGGCGCACAGCATTAACTCTCAGAGCGCTAAAGGCAGCCATTGTTGCTCAATGATGTAAGATATCAAATTCAAAGCTGCTGAAAACCTATCATGTGGCGACTTGTTTGAAAGAGCTGGGGAGCTCTTTCGCCACATTTAATTTATGACTTCTTTGAAAATTTATTTCAGCTCTAAGGGCTAAGGTGCATGCTCAGGGTGTGTTTTCAGAAGGAATGCTCACATATGTCACGCAGAAGTATCAAAATAGAACCTTCTCTCATCCCACAGCAGTTATCCAGCGCATTCAGGTACTGCAAAAACATAAACACCAATTAATGCCAACATCATCTGTCTTACCGTATCGAGGTTCCCATCCTCAGAATAAATCACAAGACTCAGCTTCACTGTCTCACAATAATCAAAAATAGGACCAAGGGTCCTGTAGCTTACCGGCAAGCAGTCTTACAGCGATGATACAAGTTATGAAAATTTCATGTAAAGTGTGACATTTGAATCAATGAAAATCAATGTCAAGGTCACTAAATAAAAGTTCACATAGATTTATAAGGCCTTCTGTTATACAATCCTAAGCTCTGAAGCAGTTTTGGTGATACGAGTCATTAAAATATGTCAATATGTATTCAATATGTCAATTGTGAACTTTAAAGGTCACAGAATGTCAAGTTGTGGTCAGCAAATGGACTTCATATACAGTACAGTCGCCGTTAAAACCGAAGAGACGGCGTTAGTTAACGCCCAGTTACCTCAGACATTTCGCCCTTCTAACCCATTTCTAACCACGACCAAACGCGCGATAATGCGGTACTTTGCACTGCTGACCAATGAGCCGTATCACAGGACAATTTACCGCCAGGAATAACCACATGTGGCTCCGCGGAACTGAATGTAGTACCGCGTGTAAGTTATAGAATAGAGGGAATTTTGACAGTTAGAATTATGTTTGTGTTTGCCGTTATGTATTTTTACATCTTTTTATTTTCTCTTGCAGTGAAAGTGGAAGAGAGAGTTTATGCGACCTCTAGAAAAAAGCGTGTGGCTGATCATTTCCTCTGTTTAAAAAGCCAAGCATGAACAAGAAAAAAAATATTATGATAAATTCGACAGTGTAAGCAATTGTATTCTTGAAGTAATTTTTTTGGTATTTTAAATATATGTCTTTTTATTGCAGAAACAGTGATTCTGAGAGTTTGTGGGTAGACCTTCAGCGAAGTGTGCCGCAATTGATTTATTGGTTTTGAAAAGCCGACCGCAATATAAATAAACAAATTGGCAATATACAACTTTATAGCCTGTGAGCTTATGCTCACGTTATCCTCCGAAATTAGGCTATGCGTTTTCGGATCTGCAGAGTTGTGAGGTTGTCTCTCCCCAAGGAGTCAATCTTCGTCCTAAACTGTGGGGAAATGCGTCGTATCATGATAGGTTCCATAGTTGTGATGTGAAATGTCAGTTTATGGTTGGGCATTTTATAGAAAATTTCTGCCACGCGCTGAGCAGGTCATTAATTCTTTAATAGGCCACAATGAGCTTAAAGGGATTATTAGGGTGACAATCAGTAATAAACAGAGATGACGCGAACTGAGCTGTATTGAATCAGTGCCAGGTGTATCCGCTTTTAATTCCCTGAATTCAGTTTACGAAAGAGCCATTCAGTTTTAAGTGACATTTAGTTATTGTCCTTTACAGATAAGATATTGAGCAGATCTTTTTTTTAATTGCGTTTTCCTTATTGATTGATATATAACAAGCTTACTAAAAATAACCTGTGCAAGGTTCCGCAAATAGTTTATTTTGCTTGTTTTTTTGTTTTTGTTTTTTTTTTAGTACATTCAAGAGTCGTTATGGTCGAACTAAATTCATATTGTACACAATTCTTTTATAGTTGCAAGCTTTGCGAACATTATATTTGAACATCTGAATGGTTATGACAAATCATTAAAACAAATACAGACGATGCAGAACGTTTTGTCATGAAAAATTGGTTAAAAATTGCCTATTAGCATTTTAAAACGAAACAGTATATAAATCGAAAAACATTCAAGTTCCTTCCGTAGATGAATTTTACTGAGACGGGGTGCGAGTAATCTTCGATATAGGAATGGATATAAGCTACTAAATTACAGGTTTGCAACAGGAAAAATAATAGCCTATATTTCGGCACTTGAGTGTAAAATAATAGTACATAAAAGCACACATTATCTCCAAACATAAAATATTGCAGAAATGATAGGCTACCTGACAAACAAAATCCTCACCAAAAATAGCATGATATTTAATAATCCAATTGCGTATTATACCGCACTAAAGTTTTAAATAGTAGCACAGGTTGAGCAAACTGCATCGTCTAATATAAAAAGGTTTGCAGAAATGACTACCGGCAACATCACCCCCGCCAAAGCAAATCAATATTTTATGTTGGCTAACGTTACTCTTCCATTCATATAGGCCTATGGAAATAAATCGCCAAAAAGCTGTGCCATTATCTACATGTACGGACTACTGTCAACACGACTGCCCCAACCGCCCTCGTGGCTCATTTATGATTAAACAAACACCCGGCTAACGGGCTATCGCCCAGCTACCGCGTGCGCGGGTAGGCGGCGGGAGGTCTTCTTTGTCTTCGTCTGGCGTCAAAGACGCCTGTCCTACCGCACAGCTAACAACGAGATTTCCCGGTCCTACCGACAGCTGAACGCCCCCCTACTGACGGATTAACGACCTTTTCTTTGGTTTTAACGGCGACTGTACTGTATGTTCCCAATCTTCAATATTTTCAAGCCTAGAAACCTTTAAAAATTGTAACACTTTGCTTGACCTCAAGTTTGACCTTTCAAGGTCATCTGAGGTCAACTTTAACACAGCCAAAATATAGGTCATATATGACTTCCTATATGTCAGTAATACAAACTTAATCTCTATCTGCAACCATTTGGCCTCCACAGGCCATCCTGCATATTCATAAAATACAGCGCCCCCAATAAACCCACTTCCGTCGATTCAATCAAAATGGCGATCGCACTGTACATTGACGGTACCAAGGTAAGTTGATTGCGTGATTTAGAAAAAAATTTATCACGCTGTTTTTGAGAAATAATTTTTTTAAATTTCTCAGTCCTATCTTTAACATTGGAGCCAAAACTTCAAGGGCCCATAAAACGGACAAAAATTATTCAATCAAAAATCCGAGAAAAAAGTCTGGAGATATGCTCTAGTAGTATGTTATTGCAAATTTACACGAAAATTCATCAGGCCAAAAAAAAAGATAAAAAAATGTTCCAGATGACGGACGCCACACCACAACCATAGCTTATCGGCCCAGAGGGCTGGTAAGCTAAAAAGCATTGCTGTTTTTGATACAGATGAATGCAGGAATATAGGTAGGTTGCCTGTTAAGCTGCGCACAGCCAGGTATTGTGGTGCGCAGGTGGAATGCAGGTGTATTCTGTATACAGTCGTGTGTAGGTACGCAGGTGTATTCTGAGTACAGATAATGTGCTGAGAGAAAGGACTCGCCCGCTTTCTCAATTTTGTTTACTTTTGCTTATTTGTCATATTTAAACGTTTCAGATGCAGCTTTTAATAATTAGTTCAATGATTGGAGGTGAAGAGGCGAAGATGAAGTCATTCAATATCTAGCTATATCATCACGCCCCCCCCCTCCCAAAACCACCCCTGGTGGCAACAACAGCAATTAAAGTCTCGTGATAACTGGCAATTAGTTTTTTTACATTGCTGTGGAGGAATTTTGGCCCACTCTTCTGTGCAGAATTGTTTTAATTCAGCCACATTGGAGGATTTTCGAGCACAAACTGCTTGTTTAACTCCATGCCACAGCATTTCAAACAGATTCAAGTCAGGACTTTGACTAGGTGGTTCCAAAGCCTTAATTTTTCCATTGAGCCATTCAGAAATGGATTTGTTTGGTTGCCTAAGATTATTGTCCTGCTGCATAACCCAATTGCGCTTGAGCTTCAGGACATGACGGCTGGATATTGTCCTTCAGGATCTTCTGAAGAGCAGAATTCCTGGTGCTATCAACTATGACAAGTCGCCCAGGTCCTAAAGCAGCAAACCAACCCCAGACTGCCACACTACCAAAACTGCAATGGACTTGTTTTGGTTTTCTTTTTGTGGAATGCTGTCTTATGTTTACGCCAGATGTAATGGGACCCAAGTCTTCCAAAAAGTTCCATATCTGACTCATCAGTCCATTGAATATTATCCCAAAAGTCTAAGGCATCATTATGTTGTTTTTTTTGGCAAATGTGAGACAAGCCTTTGAGCTCTTTTTGGTCAGCAGTGGTTTTTTTCCTTGCAGCTCTCCAATGCCATTTTACTCTGTCAATTTTTTACTGTGGAATCGTGAACACTGACCTTACCCCAAGCAAGTGAGGACTACAGTTCTTTAGATGTTAGTCTGGGTTATTTTTAAGACCTCCTGGATGGGTTGTCAGTGTGCTCTTTGAGGAATTTTTGTAGGTTGGCCACCTCTGGAAGATTAGTCACTGTTCCAAATTTTCGCAATATGCAGATAATGGCTCTCACAGTGGTTTGCTGGAGTCTGAAAGCCTTAGCAATGGTTTTGTAACCCTAACCAGATTGATGTCAATGACTTTCTCATCTGTTCACAAATTTCTTTAGATCGCAGCACATCATGTGCCAACTTCACACAGGCAGACAGGTTCTATGTGAGTGAAGTTTAGATTCAAGAGGGCTGGCAGTAATCATGTCTGGGTGCGTCTAATGACAGTGAACACAATTATCAGTTAAATTTGTTTCACTGGTTGGTTTAGTAAGTAAGGAGGCAATTCATTTTTTACATAAGACCAGGTAGGGTTGGATAGCTTTTTCCAACGTGAAATAAAATCATCATTTAAAAACTGCATTTTATGTATACTCTGTTATCTTTGTCTAATACTAAAATTAGTTTGCTGTTCTAGAACACGAAAGTGTGACAAATATGCAAAAAACACAAGAAATGTGGAAGGATGCAAATACTTTTTCACTACACTGTACATATATGCAGGTATACAGGAGTGCTCTGAGTCATCTGCATCATGTATACAGATTGAGCTGAGGTAGTACAGGTGTATTCTCAGTTATGTACATGTATACAGGTGTATTCTCGGTTATGTACATGTATACAGGTGTATTCTCGGTTACGTGCATGTATACAGGTGTATTCCTGTTATGTAATGTATAGAGCTGTATCTTCAGTTATGCACATTTATACTGTACAGTTGTACTCTGAGTTATGTGCATCATGTACACAAATTGTGTTGAGGTACAGGTGCATCCTCAGTTATGTACATGTATACAGGTGTATTCTCGGTTACGTACATGTATACAGGTGTATTCTCAGTTATGTACATGTATACAGGTGTATTCTCGGTCATGTTCATGTATACAGGTGTATTCTCAGTTATGTACATGTATAGAGGTGTATCCTCAGTTATGTACATGTATACAGGTGTTTTCTCGGTTACGTACATGTATACAGGTGTATTCTTGGTTATGCACATGTATACAGGTGTATTCTCGGTTATTTACATGTATACAGGTGTACTCTCGGTTATGTACATGTATACAGGTGTATTCTCGGTTATGTACATGTATACAGGTGTTCTCTCGGTTATGTACATGTATACAGGTGTATTCTCGGTTATGTACATGTATACAGGTGTATTCTCGGTTATGTACATGTATACAGGTGTATTCTCGGTTATGTACATGTATACAGGTGTATTCTTGGTTATATACATGTATACAGGTGTATTCTCGGTTATGTACATGTATACAGGTGTATTCTCGGTTATGTACATGTATACAGGTGTATTCTCGGTTACGTACATGTATACAGGTGTATTCTCGGTTATGTACATGTATACAGGTGTATTCTCGGTTATGTACATGTATACAGGTGTATTCTCAGTTATGTACATGTATACAGGTGTATTCTCGGTTACGTACATGTATACAGGTATTCATGTATGTATACAGGTGTATTCTTGGTTATATACATGTATACAGGTGTATTCTTGGTTATGTACATGTATACAGGTGTATTCTTGGTTATATATGTATACAGGTGTATTCTTTACGGTGTATACAGGTGTATTCTCAGTTATGTACATGTATACAGGTGTATTCTCAGTTATGTACATGTATACAGGTGTATTCTCAGTTATGTACATGTATACAGGTGTATTCTTGGTTATCTACATGTATACAGGTGTATTCTCGGTTACGTACATGTATACAGGTGTATTCTCGGTTATGTACATGTATACAGGTGTACTCTCGGTTATGTACATGTATACAGGTGTTCTCGGTTATGTACATGTATACAGGTGTATTCTTGGTTATGTACATGTATACAGGTGTATTCTCGGTTATGTACATGTATACAGGTGTATTCTCAGTTATGTACATGTATACAGGTGTATTCTCGGTTATGTACATGTATACAGGTGTATTCTCGGTTATGTACATGTATACAGGTGTATTCTCAGTTATGTACATGTATACAGGTGTATTCTCAGTTATGTACAGAGGTGTATTCTTGGTTATGTACATGTAATGAGGTGCATTCTCTGTTATGCACATGTATACAGGTGTACTCTGAGTTATGTGCATCATGTCCACAGGTAGTGCTGATGTAACACAGGTAACTGACCTTGCGCAGGTCTCCTCCCTGGCAGTACTCCATGGCCAGCAGTGGGAGGTCGTTAGTCACCATTTTCTGCATGCCGTCCGGCACCTCCTTCGCTGCCACCACATTCTCATGGTGTAACCTGGGGGAGGGGGAAGTAGACGGGAAGTCAGTGGTCCGGGTCTAGCAGGATTCTACGTTTTTTACAAACAGAATAAAAAACTTAGGAAAAAAAAACATCTGACCACAAGAAATTTGTTAATCCCATTTCTTTGAACCAGCAGACATTTGTGCAACCAAACTAAACTTCCGCAAAATAAATAAAAATAATTTAGAGGTTTTCTCAGATATTACACAAAAAACAAAAAAAAATGTTTTAATCAGAGCCATCATTTGCATCTTATTTTATACCCCATAATCCCGCCGTCATAAGTGGGAGTCAGAATAAATTACTGACGACCATCCATTTATTGCGCCTTTATGGTGAGTCGCCATGCTTTGAAAAAGTTGTTTCCTTCAGTATGCAACTGAGGTGGTGCAAAACATTTTGTAATATCCCATGTTCCAAACGCACTGCATTCCATGGACTGTCATGACCACTGGGGATACTGGGATATACTGATAAGTGGACTGGGATGTTTTCCCCCTCAAAACTCACAGGAAATTATCATTTAAGCAGCTCTTTTAAAGTATTTTTTTACAATATCTCGGATGCCCCTAGAGCATTGGCCTTCTCAGCATTCACGCGTTTTATCCCGCACGCTAAGCCCTGACTTGACATATAGGGATCTAAATCTATCACGAATATTCTGATCCTCCTCCATTCTTTCCTGATCATATTCCCTCTCCCCATACACACTCAATACTCCATAATCCTCCACGTCCCGTTGCGTAACACTGCAAAACGTGGCTTCAATTATCGCAGGCTGAACCGATTGTTTTTTGAAAAAACCCTTGTTAAAGAGGTTGATAAAACCCTGAAGAGAAAGGGGAGAAACGAAAGCCGAATAAAAATCAGATGAAAAGCGGCAAATCCAATTTTAAAAAATAACAGACATCATATGTGGGGACCTGATAAACACAACCTGTTTCCAAAACCAGTAGCCCAGGTTTGATCACGTAGCTTGGGAGAATGAAAATAGTTACTTCACTCTGGAGCTACGTGAACAGTAAGGAAGAGTGATTGTTCCCCAGAATCGCGTTGGAGATCATATCTACACAGCTCAGTGAACAAATACAGCCACTCCAAAAACACTGGGCCAGTGACGTTCTTGCTGACCGTCTACTTTACACTGCGAATGAAAACAGAGCCTCGAGAAGTTCGGGAAAGCAGCAACATCATTTTCTGTCTCTGATGTAATACTAAAGTGTCATGCTCGATGAGGTATGAGTGGAAAGCACTTAATGTCTCCAGTTAAGTTTGAGTCATCCAACTGTTTCAGAACTCATCTGAATAGAAAAGAAATGCTCAACAAGAGGTTGTCACTAACGTGACCATATCCCCCGCCGCTTTTTGTAATCAGTTATTGTAACCATATGATATGGATGAATGATGGAGAATGGGATATCAGGTTATATGCTTGGGTTATTATACAATGAGACAAAACTGGAGAGGAGGCTCTACCACACAAGAGATACAACAAACTTCACCATATCACTGATTTTATGGGGTCACTATAGTCAAAACATATATTGCTATCAATAGGTATAGCAATTATAAATGGCTATGTTTTAATGTATCTCCCTCGACAGTGCATTTCAGACTATAATGAATACCTGGAGAAAAAGTCCAGATACTGTGAACACAGCGGTGGTCTGAAATGCATTGTTAACATCAAATGTATTTAAACAATTTAGTTTATAAGCTGAACCAAATGTACTTGTTTTTAAACAATTTAGTTAATAAGCCGAACCAAATGTATAATGGGTAGACTTAGCTGTGGTCTGAAATGCACTGTTACCAGCATATGTTTTTAAACAATTTAGTTTATAAGCTGAACCAAATGTACTTGTTTTTAAACAATTTACTTCATAAGCTGAACCAAATGTATAATGGGTAAACTTAGCTCTATATGTCTTTATCGGGTCAATGAGAAAGAAAGAAGGTAACAAAGTAACAAGGTTTCGGCAGTTCCAAATGACTTTGGATCACAACAACCTTGAGAAATATATCAAAGTCACCCAATCAGTGTTGAAATCAGTCAACTTCTCCTTGAGATGTCGTGGTAAGAAAGTTTTGGTACTAAACTGTTTTCGATTGTAACGACCTTGAAAGGTATGTGAAGGTCACCAAAATCGACTGGTGTCGGCGTATCCCCAATAGGAACCTCGGTGCCAAGAATGATTGAAATCGGTCAACTCCTTCTTGAGATATCGCGCTGACAAGGATTTAAAAGCTGTAAAATGTTTTCGATTGTAACGACCTTGAAAGGTATGTGAAGGTCACCAAAATCGACTGGTGTCGGGGTATCCCCAATAGGAACCTCGGTGCCAAGAATGATTGAAATCGGTCAACTCCTTCTTGAGATATCGCGCTGACAAGGATTTAAAAGCGGTAAAATGTTTTCGATCGTAACGACCTTGAAATTGAGGCGAAGGTCACCAAAATCGACTGGTGTCGGCGTATCCCCAATAGGAACCTCGGTGCCAAGAATGATTGAAATCGGTCAACTCCTTCTTGAGATATCGCTGACAAGGATTTAAAAGCTGTAAAATGTTTTCGATCATAACGACCTTGAAATTGATCGAAGGTCACCAAAATCGACTGGTGTCGGCGTATCCCCAATAGGAACCTCGGTGCCAAGAATGATTGAAATCGGTCAGCTCCTTCTTGAGATATCGCGCTGACAAGGATTTAAAAGCTGTAAAATGTTTTTCGATCGTAACGACCTTGAAATTGATCACGAAGGTCACCAAAATCGACTGGTGTCGGCGTATCCCCAATAGGAACCTCGGTGCCAAGAATGATTGAAATCGGTCGACTCCTTCTTGAGATATCGCGCTGACAAGGATTTAAAAGCTGTAAAATGTTTTTTTACGATCAGAACGACCTTGAAATTGATCACGAAGGTCACCAAAATCGACTGGTGTCGGCGTATTCCCAATAGGAACCTCGGTGCCAAGAATGATTGAAATCGGTCAACTCCTTCTTGAGATATCGCGCTGACAAGGTTCGGGACGGACGTACGTACGTACGGACGGAGCTGAATACTACATCCCCCGCTTCGCGCTAAACGCGCGGCGGGGGATAAATATAGTTAAAATATTCGATCACAGTGTTTCGATGCAAAACAGTGTCATTCAAACTGTGTGAGCAGATCCAACACAGAGGTTGTCGCCAGAATTATTTAGCTTGTACTGTAAATGAATAGTGAAGTGACATTACAAATACACCCAAAAATAATCAAGCTTACTACTTGTTCTGATGAATTAAAAAAAAAAACATTGTATAAAAGCACTAAAGAAGCTGTGGCTGGTAATTGCGTTGTTGAATGTGTAGCAGTTAATTTTACAGAGGTTTACCTGCTGCAGCAAACCAAAACAAATACACTAATGTGATTTTAACATCCTAGAAGTGGTCATTTTCAGGATTATTCCAACCTGTTATCTGAAAATTACAAAAGCTTTAGAGAGCTGTGCGAGCATACAGAAACCCAAAACAGGCGCACGGCTACCAAAGTATGGACAGGCAGCGAGAACTCAAAGTTCCCTCCTCAGATATCAACTCTTCCCGTATCGACTGAAGGAGTCACGCGACGCTTGCATGTGAATGGCCAAACTCTATCACACGACTGCTCATATTTTAAACAATAAGATCACGCCCTCAAAATCAGAGAATCCAACAAAAATTGTAGTCTGTACAGTGAAAACAATAAACTGTGTACGGACAGACAGATTGACAGGGGCGATCGCAATATACGCCCATCCGGTGGAGTGGGCATATAAAAATACTGCTCCAATGTGAAAATTCATATATAACTTGGCTAATTAAGTGATTAAAGGCCAAACGTTGGAGTGAAAAGTACAGACTGATACAGCCATATCGCGCCCCTCAGCTCCAGATCAGATCGCCATTCACTTCAGTAATAGGAAAATGGCAAGCCTGGTTGGGCTGAATGGCCTGTTCTGGCCACTCATGCTATGTTATGTTATCAAGTCGCAATCCCCATCCCCATCTGCAGTTAAAAACAACAACTTTTTAGTTACCATTCAAGCCACCTAACACTTGGCTGCCCGGCACATCCTGTGGCAGCAGTAAATACATACTAATGGAAAACACACAAACTAATTTACTGCGTGTGTGTTCTGGATATGATTCTGTTTGTGTGTTTGGGCCAAAGGTTCCCAACAGTAGATTGGAGTGGGTGCCGGACAAGGTTTATGGCACAGACCACGTCTGCCAGTCAGGAAGACACTATTACACTATAAAAACAGCAAACCAAAAACAAATAACTCGCATGCCCAAAATGGCGCCTGCCCGAGCCTGGGCCTGTCTCAAAGCCCAGAGGGGAGCCTGTTGAACAATGCTCCCTCCCGAATCCCTTCCCTTTTACTCGCAGTACCCATACTGACTGTTCCTGCAGAAAAAAAAACTGCGGTGGATTTTACGTTGTTTTTATGCATTTGGTCATTTTCACAGTTTTTAACTCCCTTAAACAGCTCGCTTGCTTCCAAACCAAATTTAGGGCAGTTTGGCCTTTACTTTAAAAGAAAAATGTATTGAATATAGAAAGCATCACATGTTGGCACACATCACGTCAAAAGAGATGATTATTAGCTTTAGAATCTCCTCCAATTTGCATATAACCCTCAACTTAGCAAAAGGCACACCAGGTCCTGATTAACATTTTATGAGCCAGTTTCACAGGTGATATGTGATACCAGAAAATGACGCACTGTAGGTTCCTTTAAGACAACAGCGACCCCTCATTACTTTAAAACAGCCATTATGGTGAAGCACCATGGCCAGTTTAGCATGAGTCACTCTGGAGAGCATGAAGGTCCACAGACAGCACGGCTGACGAACCACTTTTTCTTCCAGCACCTCCTGTGGTTTCCACAGAACTTCACTCAGACTGCCGTTCAGTGTTCTTGGGAAATCCTGCCGATGCTGCCTCCTCACTTGACCTTTCCAGTATCTCCATTACAACACTTGTGGCAAGACTATCTCAGACTTGATTTCACTCATTAATTTCTGGTATACAGACACTCATCCATTTCAGCCAGTCTTTACAATTATTCCCATGTATCAGGAACTTTTTGCCCAGGTGATTCTTCCCTTTACACGATTTGCCCTATTGCCCCGTCTTAAACTTCCGCATAAACTCCACATTCCTCCCACTACTGGACCGGCTGGGTATTGGAGCTAATTTCTCATATTTACAGTGAGGTCCATAAGTATTCGGACATGACACACTTGCCATCATTTTGGCTACGTTTGCCACCACAATGAGCTTGAACTTGAGCAATTATAATTTGCAACAAGCATTGACCATGTAAGAATCACATTCCAATTTATAACATTTGGTTGCAAATCCTCTGCAGTCAATGACTGCCTGACACTGCAGCAGGTCTTGCTTGTTCTTGGGGGCATTTTTTCTTCTCCAAGCGAAGTGTACTCAGTCAGATGCAGGTCCAGCAATTCGAGCAGTCGTCAATACAAAAAAAAAACGCACGCCCTGATATTGCAGTCAAGCCCCATTTCCGATGCTTCATGAGATAGTTCTGCAGCCGAGTCCCTTCCGGACCGGTCTCGCGGAGCTGTGGAAAGTCACTTTAGTGTGCGTGGTTACGGATACTTGGCCTTACGATACCGAGCGTAGAAGCCGTATTAAGAAGATTTCAGCCAGGGACCGGTCATTTTCTTGAAGTTTCGAGAAGGGCCTTCCATGGCAATATTCAGGTGATTGATATCATTTCTAGCATAATTTTTAGCATAACAATCATAGATTATGTAGATTAGTGCTTCTCAATCCTCTCCTCGAGTACCACCTCTCCTGCATGTTTTAGATCTCTCCCAGCTAGCACGGATGATTCTAATGATTCGCTCATTATCAAGCATCTTCACAGGTAACGAGCTGATCATTTGACGCGCCTGTGCTGGAGCAGGCAGAGCTCTGAAACATGCAGGAAGAGTGGCACTCCAGGAGAGGTTTGAAAAGCACTGATGTAGAGGAGAAGATTGTTACTGTTCTATGTTATTATGCGCGTGCAATAGACCAAAGCACTAGAAAGCAGCACACCGGAAGTGTGGTAGTCTCAGAAGTGTAAGAAATTTTGGCAAAAAAGCTACATCCAGTTATTTTTTTCTCTATTGACGATTGCTCGAATTGTAAAACATTCCACTGGTCTGCGTTAAAAATGGTCAGGGGTGCATTCACAGTAGGCTTAAGACATTGGCTATCTGTACAGACACCTTCCAATTTGTTTTGATGCATTTGGATGGAATTGATCATATAAAAATAGGCCTAAACAATGCAGAATTCACGGTGCTGCTTTTGCCAGCACTCATGTCACCAATAAATACAAGGGAACCAGTTCTATTGGCAGCAATACATGCTAACGCCATCATTTTACTTCCCCCATACTTCACAGATGAGGTGGTATGCTTCAGATAATGAGCATAACCTTTCCTTAATCTTCTCTTATTATTGTTCTGGTACAAGTTGATTTTTGTCTCATCTGTCCACAGGATGTTTTTTCTAGAGCTGAACAGGACTTGTAGTTATTCTCTGACAACCTCTAATTTCGTCATCCAGTTTCTGAGGCTTACGAATGGCTGATATCTTGTGGCAAACCCTCAGTGCTTATTCTAGTGAAGTCTTCTCTTGAGAGCTGACACAGACATGCCAACCTCCTGGAGGAGGGTTCTTGAACTGGTCAACTGTTGCGCGGAGGTTTTTCCTTACCAGGGGTAGGATTCGCCCTTAAAATTCATCTGTCATCCACCACAGTCTTCATCTGTGGTCCTCTGGGCCTATGGGGGCTTCTATGCTAACCACTGCTTTTTTTTCTTTTGTAAAAGCGAGTGCGAGTTACATTACCTGGAGTTTTCACCGTCTTATTTGTAAATTAAATAGTGTAAGAATAACAAACACCCTGCTATGAAATAGTTCAACAGCTAAGTGTCTCATCACTTTTGATCCTTCAAAAAACAGGAGATGACAGAAAAAAGTGGTGTAATTCTAATTTTGTTCACACAATTTAGTAGTAAATGCCTTCAGAAATATTAATGTTTTATTTCAACTCCAATATGCTACAGTAGACAGCTAGAATGATGAGTTATGAATATGGAGTCATGACCAATAAATATACATTGACCTAACTGTGTACATTACAGCAATTGAAATTTTGGGCTTCTGTCGGGTGAATAGAGTATAGCACTGATCTCCATTTCACCTGGATGGGCCCCATCCTCCTGGCTCACCTCTTCATGATCTGGATCTCCAGGCACCAGCGCTCTTTGTTCTTTGCGCTCAGCTCCTGACGACAGTGCTTAATGGCAATCTGCTCCTCTGTGTCCTATTAGCACAGTCCAGAGAGAGAGGGGGAGGAGAAAGAGGGGAAAAAAGGCAAGACAGAGGATATGGGAGAGTGAGAAAGGGACAGGGGTTGTGAGACAGTGAGACAGAGGGGGAGAAGGAGATGATAAAGGGAAAAAGGGAGCACAGGATGAATTCATATTCCCATGATACTGCTGTTGCTTCAAATCTTCAACAATATAAACAATACAGACATGTTCAGACATGATTGCTGGCATAAGCTTCAGGCAAGATATGTACCCAGTTAAAGTGCAGTTCAGCCAGTACACTTACGTACGTCAAATTTAACCATTTATTACAGAAGGCTATGCATTTGTGTCTGGTGATGACTTTGCTCGAGTGATGATCTGCAACAATCGAAGCAAGCATGACACAGACAGTCTTTGAGGACATAAACCACCCAGTGGGGCCTGAGATTCAAAACTTTTAAATTTCATGAACACAATATAAATAAACGTTGCTTACAATGAACAATGCCATTTATGGAGGAAGCTGGAAAGGTCGGGGAGATGAGATGCAGACCTGTAGTAGGTCAGAGTAGGAGCAGTGTACAGGCCACAGAGCAGGAGAGATGAATGAACACTGACTTGGTTTTAGAAGCTCACCAATTAGGTGGGAGATACTGAAGTCAAGAATGATTGGACAGAAAGGGGCAAGTGCCTATGACTGACTTCCATGCCTGCCTGAACTGATGCTGAAGGTCAACTGATGTTATGCAGTTGAATTTTGAACACAGCCAGTAAACAATCAAATAGAAGCTTTTAAAGAAAGTGCAGTTTACAAAATTGCAGTGCACGTCACTTTGAATAAGAGCTGTCTGTCCGAGTCTGTAAACCTAGAGCAGTAAAGTCATGTATTCCAAGACCAAAGCGGACCAGGGAATTAGAGGTTCCTGACTGCGGTGCTCAAGGAGGTGTTTTTCTACTGAACTCAGTTTAAGCGTTAAGCGCAGTGTGTTTGGACACATTGATGTACAGATGCTGAATATCAGTCAGCCTTTCAGTCAGCACTGAAGCAGCAGCAGTACCACGACTTGATCTGCTCCAGCCGTGTGGCTGAAGCTAAGCAGGTGTGGGATTGGCTAATACTTGGATGGTAAATCTAAGTTGCTGCTGGAAGAGCTGTTGGTCGGCCAGTAAGTTGCGATCTTCTTTCTGATGAGATGTTGCACCGACGTAATTAAACATCCTATGACACTCTTCGATAAGAGTAGGGCGTTCCCTGGTGTCATAGCTAAATTCCCAACCTAACTCTTCCAATCTGCCACCTAATCATTCTCTCCTCTAATTAACTGTGCAATTTGTCCTCTCCCTCCCCACCTCAACCCCCCCAGCCCTTGAAAAAGAGATTTCAATCTCACCGGGACTTCACTAGTTAAATAAATAAATAAATAAAACTGAGGGCCCAACTTAATCAGTACCACCCAACAGGACAAGCTCTTTAACTAGTTATTAGGCATTTATGCTGCCGCTAACATTCTGTCCGTTTAGAAACTTACAAGAGTTTTTGAGATCTGAAAGGTTTATGCGAGCACTGGTTCTGCAATGTTGTACAAAAAACCTTTAATTAAAACGAATTTAACAAATCTGTTCTGTAATTACTGACCAAGGTCGTGACTCATAGAACATTATGTCACTACTCCATATCACTACAATGGCTTTTTCTATTTCCATGATATTTCTGGAAGGCGATATATTAGGCTGTTTCTACTGTCCTCAGGGGTACAGGATGCACGCAGTGGAAATGAATCAATTTGACATAATGCGTAAGGGCGTGGCTGCACGAGTGTCGACTGAGATCTTTCCCCAGGTCATTTCCTATCTCCCGCCACAGCTCTCTAGGTATTCTCAGCTGCAGAATCAGATATGACGGCTACAAAAGGCCATCTAATCCTACACATGAGATGAGATACTCAGCAGAAATGCAACAAAACAGATCACATGATCATAAGAATACATCAACAGTCCAAATTCATGTTTTTGATATGAGCTTATGTGATATCCATGGCAGCACATCTCAGGTGTACCCTAAAATGTGCGTGTTGGGCGGTCTGACCGATGGGAGTCCCAGGAGTTTGACAGCAGTGGAGATGGAGCGGAGAGGTGGCTGTGCTAATTATCTTTTACGTCAAACGAGCTGTACCTCATTGTCAGAGAGAGGACAGTCCTCCTGCACTGACAGCTGACACATTACATGAACATATTACTCTCCCCTTTTTCAGACCTAATGATAGCTCCTCAGCCATAGACCCCTCGATAAAAAGCACGAGACAAATCTCTGATAGTCTGAAGAACAGAACATTCAACGAGAGCGAGAGGGAGAGAGAGAGAGAGAGAGAGAGAGAGAGATGAGGGCAAACCCCACTGCGTTGAAACTCCTCCCGTGAGCAACTCCCCTCGACAACAACGTCAGGAGGCCCATGCTCTCTGTTTCCCACCCTAAAATAATGTGCTCACTGTACCCCAGACACACCCAAAAATAAGAGGATGTGATGCAGGATGCACTGGTGACAGACAGGAAGTCAGTGTGCTGCATGCTGCAGCCCCAGAGCAGTTCCCATCCTGTGCAGTTCCACCGCTCCTCATCCTGTGACTGGATCCATCATCATCTTACTGAGAAGTGTCTCTACCGTAAGGTGACATCATGGGCAGAATTTAACCTGCATTTCCTGCACTGAGCGCACCAGGCTTCCTCTGTCATACCGACACAGGGCGAAACGCAGGAAAGGCCGTGGCACTGCTGTGAGAAGAGCAGCATTGTGGGGCACCTGCAAGGAGGGCGAGAAGTGCGGTTGCCAGAGGAAGCGATCCCCCCACTGACCACACTTGACTCCATTTAGGCCACATGTACTTTCTTGCCATGTTTAACACTAACATATGGTCACAACAAATTAGCATTTTAACTATTTTTATTTTATTTTTTATTTGGATAAAACTCAGTTGTCTGAAGTCGTCAGTCATCTTTAAACAATTTGACCCCTAACCTCCAGTGGTCACACATATGGATAAAATTTCACAAAACTTGCGACCCAAAAATGGGCACGGCAGGGTGGTCATATCAAAAACTGAAGTTGTCTATTTTAGACTTTCCTAATACAGATAAAGGGCTGAAACTTGGTACATAAGAAGGAAAAATATGTCTCAACGCATAAATGACAAGTTTTTACGATGGCTGAAAAATGGCGATTTTGTGACCTTTGACATTGCTCCACCCATGGACGCATACTTGAAGAAGCTGTAACCTCTAGCGGTCGTAAATATATTTCAAATTTGATAAAACTTTGCATATAACATCTTTAGGACATAAACTAGTTTGGTATTTCATCTCAGCCTTGTACCCCACTCCCAAATGGGCATGACAGGGTGGGAGACCAGTTGGGGTTCAGGGTCACTCGAACCTCCAGTGACAGTAAATGACATATGATGGGGAGTAAAGCATCAAAAACATTGGGGGAAATATGTTTAAGGAACACCAAAGTGAAAAAGCTTCATGATAAAGGCACAGCAGGCAGACGCAAAGCAAAACAGACGCCGCACAAGCTTGGCTCATCCAGCAATTAACTAAATAACATCTCAGCAGGCGTTAGGTCATATATAAAAATGCCAGACAGACCTGAATGCCTGCAACTATGGTGTGAAGTGGATCTGAAGGGATTTGTCAGATTGTCAGCATGTCTGTCTGCAGTGCGCTGCGTCTGACCAGGACAATCGGGGAATGTGCTTTCATAATGAGACATCTGCCAATAGCTGTTCCTGGTGACTCACAAGCTCCGGTAAGGTGGGGTTCGGCAGTGGCGAGTCTCGGCCCTCACCTTGTTCTGCCATCGCGTGACGTTCCCGAAGCCCCCGGTGCCCAAGCGCTCCTTCAGCTCCCAGGGGCCGCAGGTCTGCAGCTGCTGGGGGGGCACACGACTCATCTCTCTCTCCGCCTCCGACCAGCCTGCTGTCTGCGCGATAAACCCGGCCGCCAACACACACTACCTGCAGGATCGAAGATGGGGCAACACAGCCAATCAGATGTGAGAATACAAAACAAATGTTCAGAGTTAAATCAGCTCTGGCAGAGTGAAGTGAAGTAGGCTCTGTAAGGTTCATCTCACTCTGTGAGAGTTGAATTGACTCTGAATATTTTGTTGTGTAGGTGTAAAATTTGGATTCAGAAAGTAAAGGTGCTTCCCAGTAATTTGTTAAATCACTACGGTTTGCTTATAAGCACAGCTTCTCTTTCACAAGGTTCAGTTAGCTGGAGAAATGAGCTTCCAGAGTCACTGAGTGCCATAAGTACAAGGCAGGGCTTGTGCTCCGACCGCTGTATTTTTGTGCCTCTGGATTTCAGGCTGGCAGAAGTGCACAGAACTTTTGGACTAACAGTGAGATTCAATAACCTGTCTGTGATATGTTTGAATGAGCAAGTCTGTGTGATAACAAGCATGAAATACTCAAATCCCCCACCACGGGATGGCTGATATCTGGTCTGAAGACAAAACACAATGCAAGGATAGACAGACTAAAAGGGGGACAGACAGAAGTATGAAAAGGCACATCTACACAATAAGGTGGAGCAATATCTTCAATTTTGTTGAGAAATATTGAACTGTTGAAGAGTTCTGGCCCAGAAAAGAAGGGAATGGCTCATATCTCCCCTTAAAATGAAATGTGGTGTAGGAACGAACTGATGGACAAGAGAAGGAACGGAATTGCGAAAAGGCACATATACACAATAAGTATATCCATATACTACATTTTTTTGAGAAAGATTGAACGGCTTACGACTTCTGGCCCTAAAAAGAACGGCATGGCTGATATCGGGCCTGGAAACACAAAGTGGTGGAGGGACGGACAGACAGCCAGGACAACGGACAGAAGTATGAAAAGGCACATCTACAGAATAAGATGCACCCATATATTTAACTTTGTTGAAAAACGTTACATGGTTTAGGAGTCATGGCCCAAAAAATAAGTATGATGGACAGACGAGCAAACAGATGGATGGACACATTGAAGGACAACACTCATTCCTATATCCCCATCCACCATGTGGTGAGGGATGATGTAGTGTCAGTGGCAAATAGGTCTAGGCTACTTTATTATTTTTTAGTAATTGGAATATGTGGAAAGATTACTGCATGGTTCTCAAGGGATGCACTGAGTGAGAGTTTCACCCATTGGGGCAAGATCTCAAGGTCAAGACCTCTCAAATTTCATGCATTTAATTCAAACCTCCCACAATTCCATATGAAGTCAACAAATTTCACCAACAGGTATTGAACATTCAAACACATATCTGTAGTTGAAGATCTCTGGTTAAAAAAAACCCACACCACCCACACTCCATGCTGAAGACCGTCTCCCATCGCCATCCTGTCCTCAATGCAGTTGAGTAATAAATGTTTTAATTCAAATTGACAATGGGTGTTTGTATTGTAAAAAATAAACATCGCGCTTTGTGGCCATGACCATGCTTGCCAGTAAGTATGCAACACATAAAGTATTTGACTAAAACAGCCTGTGATTGACATGATTAACAAGAAACTGCACAACAAGGGAAGCAAAGAAATTGACAACCCACCTGAGCTGCGTAGTGACACATGGCCACATCACACTACTGACCCAGATTTAGCAGGTTAGGGGCGCCGCGTGGCCCCTTCGTATAAATCACACAAAAATCTGAAGTTCCGTGCCGAAGGATATTCTCGACATTTGGAAGAATCAGGACTCAAAGAGCTGAGTACCCGGATATCACTGCGAAAGTGAATTGTGAATTTTGAAAACTTCAGACTGACTTACCACTAATGCCAAAATACAGTACGATTTATTGGTTTTCGTGAAAGAACACCGGTAGGCTATGCCTATTTTCACTTTCTTGCACATTATTTATTATTATTGGGCTACAGATAAGTAAAGCCTTACTTTGTCAACCATCCTCCACGGCTGAGAAAGTATAGGCTATATTTTAATACTTGGCAAATACGGGCAACCTAAATCCATAACATATGCAAGCTACAATTTTGATTCCTGATGCGTCCGGAACGCAGGCGCTAGCGTCTTCGACTGGTAATGACAGTGACGTCGGAAGGAAAGGTCTAACCTACTGTCGCTCACTCAGATTTTTCTTTCGGGTTTAACGTAATTTTCACTGGTCCAGGGCACGTATTAGATCTTCTGATATGCGTTAATGTGCTTTCCAATGAGTGAGCCATACATATCCACAGCGTGTTCGCGAAGAAGACTCCGCTGTCGCGGCTAAATGGGTTATTTACAGTACTTCGCTATCACGTGTTAGCTAGCAAGCTAGCGATCTAGAATCATACGCAGTTGAGTTATTTCAGAGCTTTTAACCAGGTTGCTATCAACCTATAAAAGTTTCCTACGGTGTAATCCACATAACCGTGAGAATTATGACTAATTTAGATAAGCAGAAGTTGTTAGATTTCACAGACACAAACTTACTCACTGCCTCATGATGTGTTGTTTATCCAACTTGCGCCTACTTCCTGAAATATTATTTCCTGTAACCAAGCAGTGCTTTTCGGCTCAGTTAACTTCTACAGCACCCCGTCTGACCACCATAATCGAAATGCAACTCCTGCTGGAAACGAGTCCGCAATGTAGGCATCGGGCTGTCACCATGAAAACTGAGGGCTCATGCGAAGGCTTGGCAATTCATGCAAAAGAGTCGATATCGGAGCCTTCGTTTTCAAGCTTATTCAAATGTTCGCACCCTGGATGTGGGCTATTATAAAAAATAGTTGTTCCCAGAGTAATTGCGCATTCTTTATAGACATTAAAAAAGCACCCACGTAGTGAATTGTATATTTTAATGCAAGGGAGGGGAGTCTTCCAAAAGGCTTAAAAATCAGTTTCTCCTTCCCCGAATTGTAAACAAAAACATAACACCGTTGCTTATGCATGGCCTGCGTCAAGAGGGTTGGAACTGAAGTTCATGAACCATATTTACTTGGTATGGGTCCGCATTTACTGGTATTATATAAGTCCACGGTGCAGGCACTGATTTCTGAGGAAAGGCTTGGGTGTCACCAGAAGAGTATCCTTAAAAGTGTGTGTGTGTGGGGGGGGGGTTAATATATAAGATAATATTTACTGGCAGGGTTTTCAGGGATGTTTTTGGCAAGGAGTAGATGGACATAAACAGTGGTTATTTAAATAACTTTGAGGTGCTGAATTTCTAAAATAAAAAAAAAAAAAAAAAAACGATGGAAAAAAGTTTTGCAAAGACTATGTTCGTGAAGAACATAAACTTTTTTGAAAATGTTCAATAAAAGTTGAAAATGTCAAATGAACGCACAGGCACATGTAACCCTTTGCTTGAAATCCGGCCGAACAGACACGGATTTGGTCACACCCTGAAAGCCGTCCCGTCCTTCCATGTCATGCAGTGAGCGCGATGCAAAAAGCGAGGAGCTACTTCAGTATTTCATGGAGCATTTTACTTTTAATGAATTGATGCACACAACAAAATATACTTTTTTGTATAATGAATGCCTTGTATACTCAAAGGCAAAAGGGTATTTAAGATTTACAGTGTAGAAAGGATTATGCTGAGTAAGGTCTTTCTCAACGTTTTTTTTTTTTTCTGTTTTACACTAGTGTTTATATTACGTTCAACCTTAATAACGTTGTGCATGTTGTACTTGTTACATTGCACATAATGGAAAACTGGTGAGAATGTTCATATGTGTTGTTCATATGTAATTACAGTTTTGTATTATGATTTTGTTCTGTTATGGATTGAGGCTAGAAAATGAACTGATTGTCCACAATAATAAAATTTAATTGTAGATCAAATCTGAAGATTTGATTCACAGAATGGCACGTGGGACTCGAGTAAATGTCCAGTACCTGATTTTATAAAGGGAAAATATATCTAGTTGTGTAAATAGATTTTATATGAAGCTTTTGTTAAATAAGTAATAAATAAATTTTTGTAAATTTGGTTACATGGCCACTAGAAAATGCAATGTATCTATTGTGGATATTCTTGGCTTACATGAGTCCATAGGCCAAATTATTGTACTTGTAAATAAAATTTTACTTCTAAATGATTGTAAACACGTGCATGATCTTTGCTTGATCCAGGGACTAGCTGAGAAAAAGTTCTGATCGAGAATACCTCCCAAAAATCCCAGCTGTTTCTCTTCAGTTGGATTGAACTGAGTACCTGGAATTATTTGGCAGCACCACTGGAACCAAGCAAGACCAGGTAGGCCAGCCTGTGTGGATCAGCACCGGGCAGCCTGCTGGACTGTGAGATAAGTGGGCTAGCACCGTGCGATCCAGGCTGCTGAGCAGGAGATAGCCAAGTAGCATAAGCATAATTCTTCTGAGTCACACAAGATAAGTGGCAGACCAATTTCACGCTTGTATTTGACATGTCTGCCCTAGCTTATTAGTTGGGGCTTACTCTGAGAGGATAGTAAAGCTTTATTATCTATTAAACATTTCTCATTCAGGCATTTCTCAATACCAGCCCTCAAAATAAAAAGTTTCTGATTACAAATACTATCTTTATTCACTACAATGCTGGCTATATTAAAATTAATTTTTCCGCTATTCATTAATGATGTAGCAGTGAAACTGTGAAACATAATATAGATATGTAAAAGTGGAAAATGTAATGCTGATTAATTTACAATACTTCTGGTGAATAAGCCAGGTTGCTCTTTAATATAGCAGCATGCTGTTTGTCTCACCTTACTGTACACATAATCTTTACAGACTACCACTGGTTCAGAACATTCCTCTGCAGGTCTCATAAGAGAGAGCATATTTTAGCCTTCATTCCTGGCTTCCTGTGGTGTAGGAATGATTTAAAAATGTTATGTTTCACTTTTAAGTCACATTCAGGTTTAGCTCCAAGATGAGTTTGTTATTAACTTCTTATAAGCCGCACCTTAATCAGAGATCCTCAGGTAGAGCTGCCTTTATCGACCCGCCTTTTCAGTATTAAAATGCAGATGGACTGAACTCTGACACCAGGGACCATGAACTCAAGAGTGACGTTTTAGAGAACAGACTTGACAACTTTCATCCTTCCTTTACATATTCATTTTTGCTTTTAATTGTTGTGTTTATATTTTAGAACTACTATGACAACAACCACCACAACTACTACTACTACTACTACTACTACAACTCCTACTAATAACTGTAGGCTGGATTCGCAAGAGCCCGTACCTCCACCAGCATAGCTGGATTTGAACTTTGGCCTATATCTCAGCTGTACTTTGGTCTAGATATGCTTAAATTTAATCACTTGCTCCTCTTTTGCTATTCTAACATCCTGCAAAGTTTGGTTACAATCTATGCAGCCGTTTTTGAGATATCCTGCTAACAGACAGACAAATAAATAAATAAATAAATGACTCCCATCTAGCGGGGCCGTTGTCGAAATTGTCTGGTGTCTGACTTGAGACTTTAAATCTCCTCCAGCATAGCTGGATTTGTACTTTGGCCTATATCTCAGCTGTACTTAATCTCTGCCAGCATAGCTGGATTTGTACTTTGGCCTATATCTCAGCAGTACTTTGGCCTAGATATGCCTAAATTTAATCACTTGTTCCTCTTGTGCTACTGTAACATCCTGCAAAGTTTGGTTGAAATCTATGCAGCCGTTTTTGAGATATCATGCTAACAAACAGACAAACAGACAGACGACTAACGGAACGAAGTGACATGGTTGTCGATTTCGACAACCAACAAGAGCACTCAGAGAGCGCAGCACCTCCGCCACGCCAAGGCAACTCTGTGCATTAGTTATTTTCGTTGACTGATGTAGGGTATTGTTGCATTCCACCGCCAGGTGGCAGCAAAACCCAAAAGCACGCCGATTGGAAATGCGGCCCATTTGAAAGACTTCAAATCTATGCCAGCATAGCTGGATTTGAACCTTGGCCTATGTCTCAACTGTACTTTGGCCTAGATATGCCTAAATTTAATAATTTGTTCCTCTTGTGCTACTGTAACATCCTGCAAAGTTTGGTTAAAATCTATCCGGCTGTTTTTGAGATATCCTGCCAACAGACAGACATGGCTGTAGGGTCGCAGCGTGATATATTGTGAAATAAGGGCTGAGTCAATATCAGTGGCACTTATCAGAAACAGGTTCTAGAATGGAAACTGATGACTTACAAATTAAATTGGAAGCGTTTAATGGACCCATTTATGAGTACTGACATCATTTGACTGTCATATTCGGGAACAGATGGCATGGGTGACCACACAAACTTGTTAGCCTGCATTTTATGCCACAGAAAGATAATAAAAAGTATTTTATTTGACCTCAAGCTTCCTGTCTCTTTTTAAAAGAATAAGAGTCTTTCTTCACAAAAATTATACAAGCAATTTTCCTTAAATACATAAAGAATTCATTCCATGCACTGACATAATTCTTCAGTGAATAATGCTCTCCTTATACATTTGGACTAAAAAAAATCTTTATTAATCTCTGCTGGGCAGCCTGTTATCATCATCACAGTCATTTGGTAGGTGCTGGTGCCTTCTAAAGTATTCAGAATCTCAGAAAGAGTGCTCTTTGTGCAAAATGAGTGCTCTCATTATTAGCAGGCATCAGTATTATTCCCACTTGCCGGTTCCAAGGATTACTGTATGAAATGTGGGTTTCAGAAGTTGGCAATGTAAAGACTTTTCTGCAGCTTGCCTTTTGTGCCAAGCAAAGGCAACACCAAACCTATTTTAGGGGCTCTTCTCCTCCTCTAAATGTTTTTTTTTTTTTGCCTCCCCCAAAAAACATAAGTTATTAGTTTAAGTCTTCAGTAGTAAGGGAAGGGCATGCCACACCAGATCACCCAAGTAAAGGCTCGGCCCCTCCATCCATTATATAAATGTGTGAGTGTCACCCTACCCAGAGCACAGCTCCTGAACTGCACTCTGTGTTTTGAACTTGAATTAAAAATCATCAAGAAATGTGTATATATAAGATTGTCTTGCCATGACTTAGTGGTATCAGGGGGGTCTGAAATGATTTTCTTTATATATGTTCCCATGGTAGACATTTATTGCCTTATTTGTATTGCAGATGATCTGATGAATTCAACCACTACTTTTTTTGCGTAAGTTACAACTGACATCCTTATAGTTTAACGAACAGCATTCTAAGCAATACCGCACTGCCCACATGAAAAAAGAAACATCCCTTTCTGCATTATTAGCAAACTGTAAAGTGAGGGGTTGAAGAAAACTGATAAATAATTACAGGAGTCTGTATGTGTGTGTGTGTGTGTGTGCATGTGTGCGTGTGTGTGTTAATGAGAGAGCTAATGATTGATAAATGATTTTACAAAATGTGCAGATCATTAATTTTATTGTTCTATGATATTTGTGTTGTCTTAAGTCATTTATAGAATTCCAAAGAATTTTGTGTGCTGACTGGATTTGAATTTAAATGGAATTGATCCTCACACTGGAGCATGAAATAATCTTGCTTAGGTGGATAAAAACCTAGGCTATCTCATGCTGGACATGACAATGTAGCGTTCGTTACAACCTAAAGGCGTTAGTTCACAAACCTTGGCATTCTGTAATCACGGTGATTTTCTACCCTGACTACTCAGGGATAGAACAAGCACCCCATTCCTCCTCAAGCTGCTCAGTCAGTGCCACTTTCCACTGTGGTCCACCGCAGTCTGAAAACACATCTCAGTGCTTCCCAGCAGGGTTACTCCCATCTCGTATCACTCATTTAGCTCTATCACCTGTATGTCTTCCTTGATTATCAAGATGTCCACACTGCACTCTTAGCCTCACGACTTAGGCCTAAATGTTGCATTTTTATGTTTGAGATCTTCAAAAAACTTTGCGGTCATACCTCAGTTCTAGTTTAAGATTTGCCATCACTTTAAGGACTCAGACTATGCTTGCCATATAAACTAGAGTTGATTTTCATGGGTATAGATTACATTGAATTTTACCTTGTCTGGCCCATGTTATGTAATTGTTCCAATGACCAGTATCCACTTATTCAACTACACTTTTAGGAGCGAAAAAAAATCAACTGAAAGCATAAAACTGATAGCCTGTGATTCTGAATGGTCACGCAAAGCAGGGCCGTACTGTAAATGAGGTATTGATTACCTCACGGAGGATGTGGCTGATGTCATGCTGAGTGTTCTCCGGTATCAGGGTAAATTTGACACCGAGCCAGTACGCTGGTCTCCGTCCGCCCTCCTCCAACTACGCGCAACGCAGTCGCTGTTCATAAACACCGCCCGCCCGCCTCGCTTGCACCCAAACAGTCCCCCTTCCTCTGTGGAGCTGAGAGCCGCGAATAAATACGGATAACACTGCTCTGCGAACACATTTCAGCAGCTGGCTTTGCGGTACCCAAGGATACACAAGGCGGGATTTCTTGCGTCAAATCCTTGTTCAGGAGGTAAGGCGAAGCAGCAGCTTGCATGTGCATATTACGTTCTTGACTTCTGAAAGTTTATGTGATGGTACTGGTGTGCACCACGCGCATTTTCTAAATTTCTGCTTTGGACGAGATGTGAACTTAGTTTTTCGCCGCGTTTGTTCATTGCACTGTGTAAGTGCAGAAAATATTAGCAACCAAATTTTAATTACGTACATTTTTCCCCTTGATTACTTTTTTATTATTGTATTGAGCCACAAGTCATACGCTCCTCGATTGCAATATTACCATGAATTAGTTTCTTAATTTGCGGGAGAGAGTAATGATGCCGTTTTCGCGATTGGGCCAACGTAGGGCAGGATTAGCTTTGATTCTACGTGGAGGCAATGTATTGAATTAATTTATAGTAATAGTAGCCTAATTAATACTATTGTGTGCGAGATGGATGCGCCTGTCAACCGCATCGCGCAGTCTCAGCGCGGGGAAAGCCTCTGCGCGTGGATTTTCACTGCGCTCTATGCCTGCAAGATTGTCACTGATATTTGACTCTTGGGACTCAAGTTTTCATAATATTAACAAAGATGTAAGAAAGCTGTTATTTCACTTAAGAAAAAATTTTGACAGAAAACAACTAAGTGAACTACTCAATGAATAGGGCAGAATGCCGTGACCGGACATAGCTTGGACAAGTGTGTCTTCCTAAATTCCGAGTTTGTCCAAATTTTAGGCTGGGATGTATGTACTGTAACACTGAAGTGTTTATCTATTAGAGTAAAGTTGTGTATACAGTCTTGAACAACGAAGTGATGCTTGTGTACTTTACTCCAAGGACCCATCAGTTTAACTCTGTTAAAAAGTCAAATGATTCTGACTCTATGTGGTAGCTCTTGGAGGCTGCTGGAGAGCAGAAATAATTTCTTAGGTCTTCCCTTGCTCCTTTGTACTAAAAGGGGGTACTTTGGCTTGTCTCCTAGGATAAGCCCTCTTTTGTTGTTAATGAAACCCTCAATCATTGGAGTGAAGCGTTGAATCTCCCAGACAAAAATCCAGTCTCCCAGCAAAGAACCCTGAACTGGGCAAGATTCTTCTGTGGAATCAGAGTCCCTGGGTTCTGTATGAGAGGATATCTGGAATCCTGTGGAAAAACTAGCCCCCCGTCTCCCGACTCTTGCGTTTAGGAATGCTCAGTGCTGCACTGATCTGTCAATCAGCAGGCTGATTCTGCGTAGGATGACGGCTCGCTCGAGCGGTTGAGCTTATCGGAGGGCAGATATAGCAGCAGCTTCAGGAACTCGTCATGCCTGTGGAATTTTGAAGTTCAGTTTCCTAGATACTTCTGACAGAAAGGTGGCAGAGACCTTCTCTCGCCGCAAGTTATGTTCCTCCCAGCTGGGCTGAGGATGCCTGCAGGTACTTTCTTTAACCCTTTCAGCACTAACGGGACACATATGTCCCACTAGTATTTGTCAGTGGGACATATTTGTCACACCAGTATTGCATAATTTTCTGACAAGTTTAGTAAGATAAGTGATACTGATAACATGATATTTTAAGTCACCAAAATGACATATATATCCAATGGGTAACTCTGACCCATCTCACTGTATTCAGTATTGAAAAGATTGACCCATTTAATCCCACTGGTCACATTTGTGACCAATTTTCTTTTTTTTTTTTCTAGAAGCTCTAAAAGTGTTATTGTTGACTTTGGGCAAAAAAAAAAATGCAACTTTGAACTTAACTTCACCATCATTATACAGGTATAACAGCTTGCTCTGGGTAGTTCAGATGATCTAAGGCAAGGCACCCTGAAATCTGGGCATCTGGTTCAAATCCAGCCCTGATTTTTTGTTCTTCAGAGTACAGTAATTCAGTAAATATTTAGTGCTACATATAGTCCCAACTGTCCTCACTCCTGATTCCCGGGGTTATGGATGGGGAGAGGGAAAAACCAGCGATTCTCAGCTTTTGAGGACTGTGACTTGAGGAACAGTGTTCTCAGTGTGACTTTGCCAGAGAAGGACTTATTGAACTAGTTTTACAGCATGAGCACAGGGTACAAGTGTCCCACAGAGTCTCTGCTGTGGTGTGTGCACCCGAGAGTGATCCGTCTTTGTGGAATGCAGTTTTATAACAGCCAATCCCATTGCAGCACGGTGCTGCTCAGTAGCTCTTTGAATCCCTGTATTTTGGGCACGGTTTGTGGCTCTTTCACATTAGTCATGGAGTTCTGAGCTCCGTCCCTCAATAATGTGTGTTGCTGACTCTGCTGGTTTAGGGTCACGTGCAGGCAGGGGTGTCGCCAGGAAAGTACAAAGCTCTAGGACCCCCTTATTTAAATAAAACATGTGGTTCCTCTTGAGCTATGGGATCGAAGAATCATCACCAACTTCCACCCCACTAAGCAATGTCCCAGCATGCAACACCTCCCCTCCCCATTCCTCGAGTATATTAAGCTTGTTTCTGATAGAGGCAGGGTAGGCTGCTGTTTGTAATGTTTGGGGAATGGAGACAGCTTCTCCAGTGTATATCCTGAGCTCTCAAAAGACTTTATCTGCAGGATTTAAAGGTCAGTGGGGTTGAAGCAGGGAGGTTAACAGACATTGGGTAACTCTGCCGGGCTGGTGTCTTTGCCATTTGGTCTTTGTATTGTAGAGTGCTTCTCTTGCCACCTGGCTCAATTTAACCTGTCTTACTAGTTTACCTTTGAACACCCTCTGCATCTGTGGAGCCTGCTGACTCAGACAGTAAGTATGTATCACAGTGATGTTGCTGGTTTTGTTTCTAATATCCATCCACCCCCAACCTTCTGAAGACAAGAAATGAAAATCCCCCTAATCAGGGGAAAGTCCCTCTCACCATTCATGAAAGACTGCCACATTTTCTTCACCTTTATTGCTGACTATTTTTCCTCTCCATCCCTCTCTCTTTGTTTCTCTGTTGCCCCCTGTCTCTCCATCTATCAGCCTCTATCTTTCTCTCCTTCCTATATCACCCCCTTTGTCCTTCTGCCACCCAAACTCATACTCCAGTCACAATGCTTGCTGATGTCACAGAGGTCGTAAGTCAAAGTGACCAATGACGGCATCGGTGGGTATCCACTCCTTTTGTGTTAGAGAATCACTCTGTCTGAGTCAGTGCTCCTGTACCAGAGATGCCCAGGATGTGGCAGTGGGCCTTCAATGTGTCCCTTTTATAATGGTTCTATGTGTGCCTCGCATCATTATGAATGGAGACCGAATGATGCTGGGAGCACAATGCTGGTCTGTTCAAGAGAGATAATAAACGTCCTATGCCATTGCTCAACCAGCTCACCTTTCAGATCTGCGACTGATAGCTGCTCCCCTGTTTCCGTATGCTGTTAGTGTCTCAGAAAAAGATTTATGACGGCGCAGCTTGGAGTTTACTCACACTTCCACCATTATACTGAAGTCACTGTTACTCTGGACGGCAGCTTCTCCAGCTTTGGTGCCAGTGTCTGAGATCACTGAGAAAGCACAGAGAGGACACACTGAATGACTGCTATAGGCAAGGTTGAAGCGGTTATGTAAAGCGTTCTTACCAGCCGAAAAAAACTTAATTTGATTTCACTGAAAACTGTTTTTGTTACAGTTTTCACATGCCTTGGAGGAAAGCTCATAAGTGCTCTGAAACAATTCCAAGAGTCAGCAGCATCAGATTGAATAGTCCAGGCCTGCATAAATCCATTCTCTACCAGGGACTGGTTTGTGCATGCCAACCCAAATACTTCTGAATTATCATTCTTTTACTGCAGCCGAGTGTTGTGAGAGATTTTGTACTAAATACATTCAGATTCTGCATTTATATGGAGTAGATAAGTTTTGCATAAAGGTTGTGTTGACCATGCAGTCTCTGGGACAATATTTGAGTCAGTATTCTGAAGAATGAGGGAGGATAGCCCCTTTCCCAGTGACTGTCACCCCCCCTCCCTCCCCCCCACACCCCCGAACACCCACTACGGCCGCCTCGTGGCACAGTGCAGCTCCAGCTGCGGAGACCGTGTGAATGAGGACTGTGAGATTAATGCTTCACAGGCTCTGTAATGCTGGAGCCAGCTGCCAGAGCCCTGAGTCAGCCTGGATAAAGTGGCTAATATAGAACAGCACAGCGGGCTTTTGTGTTCTGAATGCAGTGAGATGGACTCGACTTAAGGAGTAACGGGCGCAGGCTGTGGGGGGTGGGTGGTGGGCGGGGTGATTCAGTTGGTTGGTCTCTGCCCTGGTATTCCTTGCTGTGGAACAGAGAAGCCAGAGTTTCACTGTAAAAAGTCATTTGTTCACTCAAGTAATCTTGCCGCTTTGAGTGAGTTAAGTTCTGTGAATGTAAAGAGGCAAGTTTTCACGTTTCATCGCAAGCAACATGATGACTTTTCTTAAGTTGAGTGAACACTGCAAAATAACAAAAAAAAATATGACAAAGTATTGTATTCTTGTATTTAGACTTAAAACACTTATTTCTACTACTTTTTTCAAGGAATAAAATTCTGCCGCTGATACGGAATGATTTTCAATTTCATGGACAAATCTAGAAATGAGTTCATATCAGTGACAGATTTTTTTTTCCTCTGAGAAAAAAGTAATTAAATGCTTGTTTTAAGTCTAAACGCAAGACGAAATACTTTGAAAGGTATATTTTGCAGTGAGCAAATCTTTTTTTGCAGTGCTGTCACTCATGCTACACATGATCTATGATCACCCTTGAGGTTGCTGGGAGATTTAAGGTTTTCTGAAAAGTCTCAGTAAAGTGAGAAATCGAAGGCTGCAAAGGTAGCAAAAGCCACATACAGGACGTGTGATATTTATTTCAATGAATTAGTCACTAGGTGCTGGCTGAGTGGGCTCTTTACCGTAGCTACTATTGGTAACATTTGTGTGTTGACTGAAACCACACGCTTCCTGCCGGCTGCTTGTTTGCACGGCAGACATCCTTTAGCTCAGTGAAGAATAGGTTTTCCTGAATGTTTCTCTCGGCAGTTCTAAGCCAGTGTTCGAGAACTCCATCACTTTTCGCCACCAGTCATGATTTTTGCATCAGCATTTGGATGTTCAGTTGTAAACATTCTAACAGTGTGTTTTGTGATCTTATACATTAGAGGGGTAAAAGAAAGGTGGTTGCATAGTTGCGAGAGCCTGTGCACTTGTGTGTGCGTGCACGTGTGTGCGTGTACCTGCACGTGTACACTCAGCTTTGATTCCTAAAGAGAAGGTGTGCATCTTGCTTTTCCTGGAAAATCAGTTGAATTAGCACTGAAGGGATGGATAGCAGCCAGCAGATGAGTAAAGATCTTGTGAAAAAAAGAGACATTCGAGGAGAAGAGGAGAGATTATAGAAGGGGAGTGGTGTAGAGACTTAGGTTGGAAGACAGGAGGATTTATGACTGAGGGGAGATAAAGAAGGGTAATGGGAGGTAGAGTAAAAAAAAGTGAAACATTGAAAAAAGTGAGATGAGAGGAAGGGGGAGATAGATTGTGAGATGAAAACACTGTCTGAGGGGGAAAAATGCATTAGTCATTCATTCTGCTGAAGCGCAATGGCAAACTTTACTGTAGCACCATGTCAATCTAAGTCTGTAATGCTTAGCTGTGCTGCTACGCTACCCACAGTTGTGCTGATGTTGTCCATGCACAGAATGAGCATTTTAAGTTTAAAGGAACACCATATCTACATGTGACACAACAAGATGCATGTTAAGGACAAAGTTTTGAGATAGGAAATCCTCTCGCTGCAGTGCTTTCAGCATAGATACATCACTATCATAGTGCTCACATTTAATCTAATGCTGTGTGTGTGTGTGTGTGTGTGAGAGAGAGAGAGAGAGAGCGAGAGAGAGCGATAAGAAGGGAGAGAGAGAATGAGAGAGATAGAGGGAGTAAGGGAGAGGGGGAATATGAGAGACAGAAAGAGAGGGAGTAAAAGAAAGTGAAAGAGAGAGAGGGGGGATGAGTGAGAGAGAAAGAGCAATGTGGAGGGAGAGAGATTCCAACAAAGAAAGTCCTACAGCTATGCAATGTAACAAAGTCAAGTGAAAGTTCTGGAATATCTGGGTCAGTGTGGAACACTCATACCAGGGGTGTGGCTTCACGATCCGTTGGCTGCAAAAACACAACAGTGACTTTAATTAATCTGTCACCCCCCACAGTCTAGGCTTACTACACCAGTATTCCTCCCCTCCAGGATATGTCTACCCCCGGGATCTGAAGGGACCGCCTCAAGACCGCGACAGTCTTCAATGGTCACCCAAATCCCGAGACGATATTTAAATGTGTCTGGTTTTGTTGAAGGGAAACATTAAAATATTGTGGTGGGGTGACCATGTGGCTGTATAATCCACAGTCTGTCTGGATGAAGTTTTTTCCCCTTTATGCAGTCACAGACAAAGCTGCCACATTCGCTTAAACCCCGCATGTTCGGACTGAGTCACACTCTTCGCTAAAGTCACACCTGGCATCAGAGCAGCGAGGCCAGACTGGGGTTTGGAGTTCTTCTCCTGTCTACAGAAAGGGGGGCATTTTTTAATCCAGAGAGCATCTGTATTTCCACTGAGGCATCCAAAAAGGCTCAGGTCCATTAAATGATATAACCCCACTAGCTGTTTCAAACTGCATTGCATTACATTCATAAAACAGAAGCTCTCTTGAGAGCCCAGTCTCATTCCGACTCTTAATATAGTGTCGCTGCCTGACCAAACGTCGATATATGACGCAAAAGGAGGCTATTGTTGTCCTTGTTTGATGCCAGTTTAAAACCCTAACCCTAATCCTAACCCTTAACCCTTCACCCGAACCCTAACCCTAAGCGTCAAATTAGGATGCCAAAAGTCTCCTTCTGCATTATATCGACGCTTGGTCTGGTAGCCTCAGTATGTGACGAGTCGGGATGAGAATGTGCTGCTCCAGATGTGTAGCTTGAGATAAACACTAATGTATCCTCTGGAGTTGTACGCGTAGTGGTCGCACATATTGCTGTCTGTTATCCTTGCCTTTGGCACTTTTTTTGTGCGTTTCCTCATGCTGCCTACCGCCCTGCTGCAGCCTTCAAATATATTTTTAAAAATGTTTATTTTTAATTTTCCAGCAGAGTTGCTTCCCTATCACCCGTCCCTCCTGGCTCCCTGAGCATTGCTACAGCGTCGGGGGGAGGATGTTACGCATTGTGGGCTTGGGGCCCTGCTTATCTGTGCAATCCCCTCTCAGGCAGAGGGTCTGCTGTGGGGGATGGGGTGGGGGGGGGGGTTCCTTGGGGCCTAAAGCTATGCTAAATGGTCTTTGGAGACGAGAGGCTGCTCCTCATCCTGTTTGTCTCTCAGTGAGCGTGATCCGTTAGATGCTGCAGGCTTCAGATATGTGTTATGCGCTGCTCTGGCATAGTGGAGGAGAGGGTTGGGTCAGGCGCTCAATGAAACTCTAGTGTAGCTTTGGTTATAGCGCGTAAAGAGGGTTCATTTAGTGGTTGGTAATAGAGGACTGAGAATGTGACACAAAGAAGTGACTTCAATGTGTCATTTCAAAGGAGGGATGAGAGAGACGGAGTGGGACAGAGAAGATAGGTGAGGGGAAAAAGAGGAAATGATGGTCGGATGACTGCAGGTCTGTGTTATTGCTGTTAAAATATGGCGATCATGATGGGGCACTAATGGAGTAGGGTTGTTGTCATCATAGCGACCTGGCATCTGTGGGGAGAGGGCTCTGTATTTCATCAACATTTCAAAATGTCTAGGTTTGAAAGCTTTTTGGTTTCAGAAATTCTGAAACCTCTTTGGCTGACTCCAGGGCCCTCCTCTCAAGGCCTCCTGCAGTAACTGCGTTTCAGGAAATCAGAGGAAGTTTAAAATAATCGTCAACTTCCAACATTTAAAACAATAGTGTTTAGCTGACTGGTCCTTTCCTGCGCAGAGTTGGCATGGAAAGAAATAAAATAATAAACTTTTCAAATTAATTCAACGCCCATCTGAACAATCTGCTGCTGAAATCATGTTTACGATTGGCTGTCCGGTTGGCGTAGCATCAAGGTTGCCGGGGTGTCTTGGGGGTGGGTGGAGGGGATCCTAACTGTTTATGTAAAGTACAGCTGCATTCCAGCAACTGCATTCTCATTCCCAGAGATTTTCGCTTTGTCTGGCTGTTTGTAAAGTATGGGTTTAATCTGCTGTATGAAAACTGGGCTCTGTTTGTTGGTGTTTCTTCAGAATGGAGGATGTAGATATGCACAAAGTGAACTCTTCAAAACAGGATCTTCCCTCGGAAAGATATGTTGTCTCTAATTACACAGAATTAAGTCGCGTTCTGTAATTTTGACTCAGTGAAGAGAATATTTGAAAAACACAATGAAGAAAAACCACAGATACAGTATTTCATGTGATCACGGCCCAGGGGAGTAATACTGTTTGTGTGTGAGGTGCCCACAGTGCTACCGGTACTATGCTGAGATTGTTGTTTTGTCTGAGCTTCGAAACACATTCAGTGTGGAAATTTATTTTTGTCCTCTCCTGTTCTCAGTACTTCAATGTGTTTAAGGCTTTTACCCCTGAATTTTGACCCCTCAAACATGCCTGTCTTTGAAGTTTGTTATGTTGGTGTTTGATTAATTGTTTTATCGAATATTTCTAAATATACGTTACTTACATGGTGAACAAAAAGTATGAATCAACTTGGATGGAACAAAAAACATACAGTATGTTAGTTAAATGATAGAGGACTATCTTTAATCTAAATTGACTTAAATCAAAAGTTCTCCAGCTTTTTGTGATTTTCAAAGATTTTTTTTGGCTGGGATATTGTTTTATTTTGCAACTTGTTCAACTTTCTGTTGCACGCTAATTTGGTTTCAATGCAAATATTTAGATGTCTGTCTGTTACCACTGTTTCTGCCCGAGCCTGTGCTCTGACATAACCGCACAGAGAACAGCGATGTGGGGAAATGACCCTCTCGTTAAATAATTAATGACTCATAATGGTCACATCCTGTGGGGGGACCAGTCCCCGCATAACAAACTCTGCGTGAGAGAATAGTTTATTGTGCTTTATGTGAAACTCTTTTGTTTTCGTAAAGGGAGTGGTAGCAGTTATCAAATTGTAAACTAAATTCTATAATACTGGGAGGGGTCATTACTGTGGTATAATAGATGAGCTGTGTTCAGGTTTAGCTGTAACCCTGTTCGATGCTGAATGGGGCTTGACTGAAGTTGATTTTGTGTCTCAGGTTCTGGGCTCCAGGTGCATTTGAACACAACTATGACCAGATTATTTGGCTTGCTGCTTTTTATGTTGGCTCTGTGCTGCACCCTAGGGGAAGAGGTAGGTACTGCAGGTGTGTGAGTGTGTGTGAGTGAGTGTGTGTTTGTGCATATGTTTCCTGTCTGGCCGTAAATAAAACTCCAAATATAGATCACTTGAGGTTTTTCCTTCTTCCCTGTTTTCACTCTCTGCTCTGCCTTTACCCGATGGCCTTTCTCTCTTTCTTCCATTCGCCCACTCTTTCCATCCCTCGCTCTTTTGTTTATCCTCTTCCTCCTCCTCGCCTTTCATCTCTGTTTCCTGTCCTATTTCAGTTTCCACCTCCCTTCTAAACACTATTTTTCAAAATAAAGTTTATATGTATTTCCAAACTATGCTGTAGTATATGCATGTAACTGATTTATTGGTTGCAAATTACAGATCACCTGACCATTTCTCTCTATGACCCACAGGGAGGGCATAATAGGATCAGGAGAGGAACACGGAGCTGGATAAGTGAGTTTGGCTTTGATGTGCTCTCTCTCTCTCTCTCTCTCACTCTCTCAATCTCCATGAATAGCATCAGGGTGTACCATCACACCTTAGACAGGTCACACACTGCTGTACATTACACAGACACACACAGTCAGTCCGCTTCTCTGAATCCATATGAAGAGGGATGGGTTGTTTCGTGAGCAGCTGCGCAAAATGGCCGACTCCACTTGGTCTCCATCTCTCTAACCCCCCCCCATTTGTTTTTCTCAATTTCTGTGTCATTCCCCTCTCTCTCTCTCTCTGTCCTCTCCGTTTTTTCTGTGATAAGTCAGTGATTGAATATGTTTAACTCTGCTCCCATCCTTCATTAATCTAATGTGCGGCACCATAATAGACAGTGTGTGATTATATTCCCTGTGTGGCTTCCTCTTTCATATCTATCTCTGTCCTTCCTCTTCCTCTCCTCCCTCTCATATGTCATCTGTTCTCTTTGTGCTTCATAGATGTAGTAGAGTAACCCCATTATATGTGTGTCTGTGTGTGTTTGTGCGTGTGTATGATATATGTATGTGTGTCTGTGTGTGGGTGTGCGTGTGTGTGTGTGTTCGTTATGTGTGTGTGTGTTTGTTGTGGTGTGTTTGTGTGTGTATGTATATTTATATGTGTGTGCGTGTGTGTGTGTGTATGTGTTATGTATGTGTGTGCATGTCTCTGTGTGTGTATCCCAGTCTCTCTGTCAGAGGTCTGTAGGGATGTGGAAGGCCGGTCTCGGGTTCGAGGGGAGACCTGGCTGCGCTGGAGGGCACGGAGGGCGGAGTTTTGCCGCTGCTCGTCGAGGGGGCGGGAGCGCTGTCACTCAGTGCCCGTCACCAGTGAGTGACCCCTGGATACGCCCGGCGCACACTGATGCAGGAATCACATCACCCGCTCATAAACATGCATGCACACGTGCAGAGACACACACCCACACACACACACACACACACACACTCATATACACACTCACGCACACACACATATTCCCATGCACACTCTCGTACACCAATCTCTCTCAAACTCGTGTGCATGTGCACATTCGCAAAAACACTGCTTTCAAGTGCACACCAGTATACACTGCCCAGTCAATCAAAACATGCAGGCGTATCCACATCCATAAACACCTGCTCATTCACTTACACACACACACACACACCCACACCATTCTCTCAGAAATACCTACAAGCACACACGATAAATTCATGGACACATACATGCACACACACTCAGACACATACACTAACTAGCACAGAGACACACAGACACACAGACACACACACACACAAACACAGTTTTCTGCTCTTCCTGTGTCTCTTTCAATTCCTCTGCCTGACTCGTCCCTGATCGACGTGGACGCCCTTCTCTTCCTGGTGCTCTCTGCTACGCTCTTTACCACAGACAGCCAGATAGACAAACACAGGCTGACCAACAATAAGACAGACAGACAGATTTTCAGGCAGTCACTCACAGTCAAGCAGACAGAGAGATGGACAGACAGTCAGACGAGCCGGCAGACAGATGAGGCCTGAGATCAGCAGAGGTCTGAAATGTGATATAAGAGGGGGAGTTCAGTATGGGGTAACCTCTAATTACTGGGTTTGAGTATCATCAGGAATGAGACTTAAATGTAATTATGTTTCTTTTACACTCAATTTGTACCTCGGCATCGAGAGTGACGAACATGTTGACCGAGAATAAACCACCAAATTAGAAGCAGATTTCTGCACTGCGGTCACGTCGAGGGGAGTGTCTGTGTGAGGGGGGGGGGGCAGGGGGTTGGGGGGGTGTGTGGAGACAGTTAGAAAACAGAGGGTCACTGACTTACGTTTAACGTTTCGGGGATTACTCGCCCATCATTTAGCTTTGCAACATTTAGCTTTGCAGTGATTGTATGTTTTTGAATTGTTTCATAATTATTCACCTTTATTTCAACACAACTGACTTGGTCTCCAGGAGTGGCGATGATACAGTCACACGATGGATTAGATCATTGTGTGGGAGGCCATATTACTGGAATCTGTTGAACAGAAAGGAAATGTGTAGAACTGAGGGACATACAGGGGTTTGTAGAGCAGAGAGGGATGTGCAGAATTGAGGGGTATATAGGGGGTCTGTAGAAGAGGTAGGATGTGTAGAATTGAGGGGTATATAGGGGCTCTGTAGAAGAGGTGGGGTGTGTAGAATTGAGGGGTATATAGGGGGTCTGTAGAAGAGGTGGGATGTGCAGAATTGAGGGGTATATAGGGGGTCTGTAGAAGAGGTAGGATGTGTAAAATTGAGGGGTATATAGGGGGTCTGTAGAAGAGGTAGGATGTGTAGAATTGAGGGGTATATAGGGGCTCTGTAGAAGAGGTGGGGTGTGTAGAATTGAGGGGTATATAGGGGGTCTGTAGAAGAGGTGGGATGTGCAGAATTGAGGGGTATATAGGGGGTCTGTAGAAGAGGTAGGATGTGTAAAATTGAGGGGTATATAGGGGGTCTGTAGAAGAGGTAGGATGTGTAAAATTGAGGGGTATATAGGGGGTCTGTAGAAGAGGTAGGATGTGTAGAATTGAGGGGTATATAGGGGCTCTGTAGAAGAGGTGGGGTGTGTAGAATTGAGGGGTATATAGGGGGTCTGTAGAAGAGGTAGGATGTGTAGAATTGAGGGGTATATAGGGGGTCTGTAGAAGAGGTGGGGTGTGTAGAATTGAGGGGTATATAGGGGGTCTGTAGAAGAGGTGAGGTGTGTAGAATTGAGGGGTATATAGGGGGTCTGTAGAAGAGGTAGGATGTGTAAAATTGAGGGGTATATAGGGGGTCTATAGAAGAGGTGGGATGTGTAGAATTGAGGGGTATATAGGGGGTCTGTAGAAGAGGTGGGATGTGTAGAATTGCGGGGAAAATAGGGATTCTGTAGAAGAGGTGGGGTGTGTAGAATTGAGGGGTATATAGGGGGTTTGTAGAAGAGGTGGGATATGTAGAATCGAGGGGTATATAGGGGGTCTGTAGAGGAGGTGGGGTGTGTAGAATTGAGAGGTGTATAGGTTTCTGTAGAGCAGAGAGGGGTGTGTAGAATTTAGGGGAATATAGAGGGTCTGTAGACGAGGAGGGGTGTGTAGAATCGCAGGGATTATAAGGGGTCTGTAGAGGAGGTGAGGTGTGTAGAATTGAGGGGAATGTAAGGGATTTGTGTAGAATGCTTATGAGTTGTGGTGGAGGTGTTTCTCCTCTCATGTCTCTCTCTGTTTCTCCTGCAGCGTGTCCCACGTCGCGGTGCTATAATGGCGGGACTTGTAAAGAGGCGGTGTACTCTAATGACTTCCTGTGCCAGTGCCCGCCAGGCTTTTCTGGAGATCAGTGTGAGATCAGTGAGTACTTCTGTCAATCACCAATCACTTCAGCTCACCACTCTAAGCACAAAATGGCTTCCTGTCAATCACCTGTCACTTCAGCTTGCCATTTACACGAACTGACCTCCTGTCAATCTCCACTCCCTTCCCAAAATGTCATATGCTTATACTTCAAATCAAATTGTATTTGTATTGCATGTTTCGTATAGAATTGGTTTTATTCCCCATTAAAGCAAGCTTAGAGCAACAGGGATAGAGGACATTCCTGCGCTTCCTTTTTGAATGATGTTCGTACGTTCAGTCCTTGCTGAGTTGTAGTATATTGAGTGCCAGTTCATGCATAATACTGTACACAGTAGTGATTTATGGATCGCCGATTGGTGGGATGGCCTCTGAGGGCACTTCACCCTCTGTCCCACACAGCAGGAGAGGTCATGACCTTTATTTCCTCCACCTCTAGTTTGGAATTCAGATTGGGAATACAGACCACTGCAAAACAACTTCCTCAGCATGAACACACTCTCTCTCATGTACAAACACACACACTCATGCATTCACTCACATGCAATCACACGCACACTCTCACACATTCAAACATCTCCATCTACTAGAAGTTACAGAGGTGTGTGCGTGTGTGTGTGTGTGCGCGCGCGCGCATTTGTGTGTGCGTGCATGTGTGTTGTTTATGTACATGAAATGTAAATCATCATTCAGACTATTTTTTTTTTTTTGAAGTTGCCTCAATCATTCTGTAAAAGGTTGAGTAGGCAGGGATCTGTGTGCGGTTTTTAAATACCACAAATAAAAACTTTCTTTTCCATAACACTTGTAAGATACAGTTATACCCCTGCTGTGCAGCAAGTAAACATTAACTCTGAAATGCTGAGTTCTCATGGGAGGACTTTGTTAAATGTAATCATGTGATGGCATGAAGGTATTTTACCTAGTAATTAAACTAAGCGGGGGGCCAATCCCTTGTGGAGTGTCCGGGGTCAAAAGCCTTACTGTTACTGTGGCTTGTGTGGGACTCCGACCACCACGCTTTGGATTTTCAGGCAAACACCTTGGCCGTAATAATAATTATGATAATAATAATAATTATAATAATAAACTTTATTTATATACAGTAGCGCTTTTCTTGCTAAAGTTAAAAAGTTGTTCAGAGGGAGCAATAAAACCAGACAAAGCAAATAAAAAGAGAATAAAGCCAAAGAAATTAGCCACAAACTTAACAGGCTCTGAAGTGCGAGGTTCATTGCAGACCACCAGTGTTTGGATAGTGACACAGCATTAGAAAGTACAGCAATGGCTGCATTGTACACATGTAAATACATGCAAATTAAAGCAAACACTTTCTACTTTCCATGTAACGTTATATTCATTGCTTCCAAGTCCAGTGAGCTGGAATACGGAGTTTCAATGCGAAAATTGAGTCTCTGTCCAATAAACACATGGACAGCTGTGTTTACTGTGGAACCCTGTTCATCAAAACATGGTCCCCAAGGGCCAAGAACTGCTGGGTTTCCTCCCTCTCTGCATCTGGGAGTCTGGCATGAAAGCAGTCTGGCCAATATGTGACACTAATTGTTCAGTTAGTCCTCTGGGAGGTTAGATCCTGAGAGCAGATTTGGATTTTAGGGTCAGATCTGATGATTCCTGCTTTGAAATATGTAATTTAGTCGTGACAGAGCTTAACAGAGCTGTAACTATGGCAACAGCAGTAATGACTGATGGGATGCATTTCTGGGAATAGTGACATCATCCACACTCATGTCAGCTTGCTGCAGTGATCTCATTATGACATCACGACTCTCCCCCTGCAGATCTGACAGAGCAGTGCTATGTGGGACGGGGACAGGGTTACCGTGGTACCTGGTCCAGCACTCTGGCTGGAAATGAGTGTTTAAACTGGAACTCCACGTTGCTGAAAGGAAAGAAGTACACTGCGCGCAAACCGGACGCCAGCTCCCTGGGGCTAGGCGACCACAACTACTGCAGGTGAGATAGACGGAAGGAATCGCATTCACTATTTGTTACCACACAAGTACTAACACCAGTACAAAAATGCACACAAACATAAAATGCCGTACATATTGTCGCACTCAAACACATACACAAACACAGGCCTACACTGATAAACAAATGCAAACTCACACTAATGCCATACACGTGGAAGCGAAAACCTACACAGATGCTCAAACACAGACACACACAGCTCAGAAACATTGATACCTTACTCATGGATACCCACACAATCGCAAGCTCACACAATGGATACACACGTCCACACAAACATACTGATGCACAAACTTATCGCTAAACACACTGGTATGACAAATAAGCTGTAATGAAAACACACTAACCCAACTAACACAATCACCCATACTAATACTACACACATATGAGTACAATAATACCAACTAATTACACGAATTTTCATGCACATACCATGTTAACGCTTAAGACTGTGCCAGGCAGGAGTGGCTGATTTCTCACTTGTTTCAGGAACCCAGATAATGACAGCATGCCCTGGTGCTACGTCTTTCAAGGGGTGGAGATCGTCTGGAAGTACTGCAGTCTGCCCAGCTGTCCATCAGGTAGGCACACGCTGTCCCCGCCCACAGTCCCCCGTACCCCCTCGTCCCCTGTACGAGATGGTGCTGCTACTGTTTTCACCCTTAAATCAGAACAAATAAACTAGGAGGACTCCACCAATGATTATTATCCCCGGCCACAAAGTTAATCTGGAAATATGAATGAATGTTGTCCTTCCAAGCATCCGTACGTCTGTCCGTCCATCAGACTTATTTTAAGGGTCAGAACTCCTAAACTGTTCAATATTTCTCACAAAATTTTATGTATGGCTACATCTTATTGCTTATGTGCCTTTTTATTTGTCTATCTGTACGTCTGTCCGTCCTTCAACCATGTTTTGTTTCCAGGCCAAATATTAGCCATCTCATGGTGGGGGATCGGAGTATATCATGCTAGTTTTACGTCTAAAATGTGTAATTTTGTCTGATTATTCCTCATTACTAGTCCTAAATTGCCCATCTCAACTTTTCTGGGGAATGCATTGTAGGCCTCAATAGCAGGAATGGATGTACATTTACAAATAAAATTAAATTGACTAAACAAAACATTGAATTTGTCAATGAAATCAAGTCAAAGTAAATTTAGAAATCACTGCTTCTTGCTTTTATGTGCATTTTCCACACCGGCATCTCTACTTTTTACAAATGGGGTTGTCATTTCCCTATTGGATCTGTGGCTCTGATACAGCAGTCAGGTCCTTAGTTTACCGTGAAAACCAAAATGGACCCTGCAGCTCTCATGGACCAGGGTTGCAGCCCACTGTTTACTGACCGTGCTGAATTGCTTTTTGCAGATGTGATAGTTTGTTTTTGTGTTGTTTTTGGTGCAGACCCCACCCTGGAGTGTGTGTGGAATATGGGACTGACATATCGTGGGACTAAAGGGGTCACCAAATCGGGGACCCCCTGTCTACCCTGGGACTCGGCGCCTATAGTGCGCAGGATGTACAATGCCTGGAGATCTGACGCCAGAGAGCTCGGACTGGGCAGCCACAGCTTCTGCAGGTGTGTGCACTGAGAATGCTCAGATTTTGCCTGCACACTTAGACTCTGCTCATACCCACACAGGCATCTGGGCATGCTCAAAACCTGCCTGCATCCTCACACTCATCTGAGCGCGCTCAGACCCTGTTACACCCTCACACACCACTCACATCCACTCACAAATATGAGCATGCTCAGAACAACCACAACAAAAATTATTTGGCTTTTCGATATGTTTGAAGACCACTTGCAAAAATCAGCTTGTGACCAAACCACAGACTTTCAGAAATTAAATGATATGTTCGGAGATGCACACACGCACACACACACACACACACACACACTCGTGCATCTCTCGGAGGTGATTCTGTGCATGTGAGCGCATTCCCCTTGCTCTCCTGCAGGAATCCAGACGGGGACCTGGGCCCCTGGTGTCACGTGTACAAGGGGTCCCAGCTGACCTGGGAGCTCTGTGACATCCCCAAATGCAGTGAGTCTCCTCAGTGTTGCCCAAATATTGCGGTTATGTTAGGATTACGTTTCGGTTATGTCAGCATTGCATCAGTGCGGTTTGACAGACTGTTACTCTCTCCTCGTGGTGTTTTCTCTTCTCCTGCCCCATTTTAGCTGTGGTTGTTTTTAACATGGCTGATGAGCTTTAGGAAAGTGTAGTTTTGACTGGCTGTGGTCATTATGAGGTGAACCATTGCTGTTGGATGTGGGCCGTTGGCAGCACATTTGCAGAGTATGTCTGCAGAATCCAAATGTCTGACTTACGCCTTCTTCCACCACCCATTTCAACAAGCATTCTAGGAGAAAAACAATGTATTTACAATGGTAAAAAATGTCGAACAACATGCCTCAGGACATTAGTTGTTTTCTTATTACCACGGAGAGATCAGAATCCTCCCTGCTGGCTTAGGGCAAAGATTGAAAGCAAAACGCAGTTAGATTCTCTCATTTCAGTTGTACAACATTTGTCATAAGAGTTTTGTGACCAGGTATAAATCTGCCTTATTCTGGTACCTCTTGAGGAACAAAGGGACTTGACTGGTCTGTTCTCTGGTCTGAACTAGTCTTGTTCTTATCTCGCTATCGTAGGGAGACGTCCGTCAGGTTCCTCTACACTTGGTCCTCGAGGAACAACCATCAGTAACAGAGGTGAGTTACCATGGAGATCAGTATTCAGCATAATAGTATGCCATAGCATTACAAATCCTCAATATCCCATTGGTTTCTTGCCCCTACAAACATTTATACTTCAGCTCTGTAATATTATAGTAACCTCATTCTGGAGCTGATTTTTTTATTGATGAAAAGAATTTAGAAGATATTTCTGTTAGTTAAGGACAGTTGTGAAAATGTCCCAGACTGCGCTTTGTAAAATTAATTTTTCATATACTTTCTGGCCTTTCAAGGCCTGTAGAATTCTTAAATTATTTTATATTTAATAAATAAAGGAATAAATAAGTAATTTAAAATGGTTTTTCTTTATTTCACATACGTTTTAAACAATGACCACTCGGGGTCTCCAGTACATTTTCGGGCTTGTATAATATGTAAATAGTCTTTCCATTACAAATGAGACTCTGCTACGGACTATTTCCCACTGTATACAGGGAAGTTTGTAAATATAGTGACAGTGGCACAATTTTAGGCTTTGTAGCTCTGTACTCCAACACTGGATTTGAAAATAGTGAAATTGTGAATATGAGGTCATGGTAAGGACTCTCAATGCAAATTTGTGGATATTTACATGGATTTTGTTTGAACCATGTCGGAATTCAGCCGTTTTCATTTCTGTGCCTGTTCAAATACTATTCCCTGAACTCCCCATTTGTTTACCTTAAATATCCCCCCCTACCTCTCCTCTCTCCATCCCACACAGCCACCTGCGGTCAGCGAGCGGAACAGCCTCCTTCAGGCCCAATGTTTCGGATGTGGGGGGCGCAGGAGAGTGACATCACCGCACAGCCTTGGCAGGCAGCGATCACCTACTTCAGCCGGCGCTCGAAAGAGCAGGTGTTCCGCTGCTGGGGGGTTCTCATTGACTCCTGCTGGGTGCTGTCTGCCGCACACTGCTTCCCCAAAGACCCGTACGTACCCAGCTCTCCACCTCCCCCGCCCCACCTACCTGTCCAATACTGAACTCTGCAAGACCTTCAAATATCCACCAAAAAAAAACTCATACTCTCCTTCACTGCTTCCTGCTCCACCACCTGCACTGCTGCGCTGTATGCCCTCTCATCTGAAACTCACCTCAAAAAATAAAACCTTATTTACCCCCCTTGTTCCCTCATTCAGTACAAAATGTTCAATGCTTTCCCAAACTCCTGCATGTGCTGTGCCAGTCAAAAGTATGGACATGTCCACATTTTTCAAACAATGGATTATAAAAAAGAAGCAAACATTATTTATGTTACAATAAATTATGTTGCTCTGAATCCACTACATGCAACAATAATAACTGCGTATATTTTTCTCTACAAGGGCGGTCTGTTATTTATGAGAGTTCTCACTAATGACACAGTTGTACGATTGCCCATTGTCTGCCGTATTCCTAACTATCTTGATTTTAATTCACTTGTTGAAAAATGGAATTTGTTTGTTTGTTTATTTTCAAAATGTGGTTTCTTTATGAATTCCAAAATTTTGAACAGTATTCTGAACGAAGTCAATTTTTTTTTCAACTTCTGACTATTTACCTCTTACCATGTGGTACTTGAGGTGACAGAAAATTAACTTTCCTAAATTTCACTAACATGGGGTACTGTGCAAAGTTTAAATGTGTCCAGAGTTTAGACTCATGCTGTATATCCCGTTCTTCTTGCCCGATTCACCTCACTGAATCCACACCTCATTCACGATCACAGAATGAGACGTTTTTACGCGATGCATAAAACTCTCGCTTCATCTGCACCTTTAGCCGCGACATTGGGCCCCTCAAGGTAACCCTGGGCAGAACCTTCCGGAAGGAGAACTCCAGCAGCGAGCAGATCTTCAACGTGGAGAAGTATTGGGTGCATGAGAAATTCGATTCGGAAACGTACGATAACGACATCGGTAAGTCAGTAAAGTGCACCCACTCGCTCAATCGTAGATCCGCTCAGGTGCTCAGATGAGTGATGAGTATGCTCTCTCCCTCTCTCTCTCTCTCTCTCTCACCCTCTCTCCAGCCATTCTCAAGCTGAAGACTGATATTGGGATCTGCGCTATCGACTCCCCTGAGGTTCTGCCCGTTTGTGTGCCGGAACCCAACACAGTGCTGCCGGACTGGAGCGAGTGTGAGATCTCTGGATATGGGAAAGAACATGAGTGTAAGAAAACCTGATCTCCTGACCTTGTTTGTTGGCATTAATTGACTTGTGTTGGTTGCATTGAGAATTACTGCCTTTTGATTTGGCTGTTGTGTGTTGTGGCGGGATCTTTTTGCTGTCGATTGGCTGTTTTGGGTTGTACTGGGGGTCTGATGACTGTTGATTGGCCGATCTGGATTGTACTGGGGTCTGATGGCTATTGATTGGCTGGTTTGTGCAGTCTCAGCGTTCTACTCGGAGAGAGTGAAGAGAGGGCGCGTGCGTTTGTGGCCTCAGGAGCGTTGCGTCCCAGAGAAACTCTCCGGCCGCACCGTCACTGAAAATATGCTGTGTGCTGGAGATACGCGGGGGCTCGACGACGCCTGCAAGGTGAGAATGCTGCCCCCTGTAGGTCACTATGTCCCTCCCCCAAGTGTTGTCTGGGTGAGATTAGCAACCACAAAGACTATGTTCATATTTTATAAACAACTGCCTGCACAAGAGTAATTAACATTCTCATAAATTTGCACCTCTCAATCTTGCTTTCACTCTCTCCTCCCTTACCTCCTCATCATTTCTTTCTTTCTCTCACTCTTTCTCCCTCTGCCCATCTCTCCCCTCCCTCTATCTCCTGATCCTTTTCTCTTTTTCTCTCATTCTTTTTATCCCTCCTCTTTCTCTCTCCCTCTCTCTCTGTCCCTCACACACCTCTCTCTCAGGGAGACTCTGGGGGTCCCCTGGTGTGTCAGCAGGATGGGCGCATGCATCTGTTGGGGATCATCAGCTGGGGCGACGGCTGTGGTAAGAAGGACACCCCGGGAGTGTACACCCGCGTCACCAATTACATCAGCTGGATCGCCCGCAAAATGGCGCGGCGCGGCGTCTGAAGCGGGAGCGTGCGTCTGAGAGCGCAGTGTATTTGAGTGCCGCTGGGCGGTAACTGGCTGACAGGCTCCGCCCACTTTGGTGGGAGGATCATTTTCTTAGTTCATCTCAATCTGACAGACTCCGACCACACCGGAGTGACCTATAGACTGATTCATCCGAGCTGGGAGTGGGAAACGGGACTCAAAGCTACAAATCCCTGCCGCAGTAACTTCAGAAAGACTCAAGCTGAAGAATGAAGAAAGCAGAAAAGTGCCTGTCTGCTCCACCGAGCTCCTCAGTGTCTTATGTCCCTTTTATTTTTACTTTCCCTGGATTCCTGGCTGTAGAGGTCTCTGGCAGCACTTCAGCACAATGTGGCAGTACTTTTGTAGAACTTTCTGGGACAATTAAATTCAGGCATGTGGTGGAGGAGGACTCTATCACTTAACCTGGCTCTCTCTATAGCCTGCCATGCTGTGACGTTATAACTAGTCTTTGTCATGTACACGTCCCTTTTAAATCCGCATTTTTAGGAGAAAAATTTGAACTAGAGATGTCATATTATGGCTATTTTTGTTACAGATGCTAAACCTTCTGATAGAGGTTGCATACAGTGGCTAACTCTGCTAGATATCCTACACTGTAGCTAATTCAGCTCAGGATGATGAACCTCGACTACCTGGCTAACTTTGCCACTGATAGCTGCTGTACCATGGAAAACAATGCTTGTGATGCTACAGTATGGCTAAGTTGGCTTTCGATGCTACACCTTGGCCAATGAAGCGAAAGATGCTGCAATACAGCTAATTCGACCAGAGATATGCTGTGCCACAGCTATCTCATCTTAGCCAGAACTGCAGTCTCCAATCACATACTTTAGCATGGTGCTCTGATTCTTACTGACCTTTCTATGAGCAGGTATTTAGTTCTGGCTGTACTGGATTCCTAAATGCCCCCTTCTTAAATTCTAAAATTTTAAAAGAAAATTGTTTAATTTGCAATTGCTTTCCACTCCAAGAATCTTTACCTCTGTCCAAATGCAATTTTTCTGGTGTTTGGGCGATTGAAGTGGGCTTTGTCTGAGCCTTTTTGATTCTCTAACTTCCAGTCTTTACACGTGTCTTTCACTGAAAACTTCTAATTTATCTCCCTTATTGACAGCTGCAGATGTTTACTCTACAAGCACAGGGATATCAACTTACTAATTGCGTGCCTGTCTTAGGTGCATCCCTGACCACTGATCAGTTATAGCAAGCTGGCGGATTACAATTGTACAGCTCTTTCGTGATCTGGAAAAATCTAATAAGTCCATCGGAGAAAGGAATTGCAACTGAAGAAAAACTTTTGGATGTCTGACTTTTCCCTAAACAAGATAAAATGATAAAAGCACTAATTGCTTGGATTTTCACACTTGCTGTAATTAGTTTAATTAATTATCAACTTTCTAAGTTTCACCTTGGAAGAATATTTTCCATATGGATGATTCCATTCATGATAGTTAACAAGAAAGTTCAAATAAAGCTCAAACTCAATTGCACCAGAGGTTACATATTAGGTTTTCCCAGATCTCAGGAGAGCTTCTGCATTGAAGAACCATTGTTAATACAACCCTTCAGAATAAGGGTTTTTTATTTTTATTTTTATGTGAGTTTTAGTCAATATTTATGTATTTATAGATAAATAATTAATTTTACCAATCTGATATATCTGATTTTTGTTTGATTTTTATTTATTTTGCTGTGTTTGATTTTGTGTGTTGGCATTTTTGGAACATTTTTATGTCTTTTTCAAAATAAATCATTTTATATCAAAATATTTCTGGTAATCCTCACAGGCTGATCAGTGCACACAAAGACACACACACACACTCAGGTACCGAATAGGATTTTTTCTCAAGCACCAGCATGTAGAAAAACCCTGAAGCAGTAAGAATGTTTAAAATTCCCAAATGAAGCTAGATGCTCACTGAAGCCACTTAAGCGCCTCACCCTAAATTGTTATTAATCCAGCTGGTGCATCTGGGTGTGAACACAGGTGCGAGTGTTGAACCTAAGCATGGCAATACTATTAGCGGACGCTCAAGCCACCTGAAAAAGAATGTAATCCTGAAAAACGTAGCAGTTATTTTCACCACATGACTGATTATCAGGTTTGTTTTGTGCTAATAAGTGATATTATTGTGCCAGAAGTGAGGTCATTTTCAGCTGTGATCTTTATAAAAAGTCTGTGATCTTTCTAGGAACTTGATGGAGCGTTACCCAATAACCATGTAGACGTCTGCAAGACCTTGATTTTTAATTTACATTTGAGAGTAGATCACTCTAGTTGGCCATGCAAAAATCTTTCTTTTACATTTATGTTCAGTAATATTTTCAAGATGACAGTCCATTGTTTTAATGATACGACCCCTGGCAAAAATTATGGAATCACTACACTTGGAGGTTGTTTATCCAGATATTGTTTACTTCATATCCAATAAACAAATTGCAGGTGTGACACAAAGCATTTTTTGTTCATTAGCTTAACATTCAGGCTTCATGAAACACCCCTCAATCAAATTAGATTAAATAATTTTAACTAATGCCATTTTTTTTCTTAATCAAGTAGAAGAGAAAAATAGGGAGTCACTCAATGTTGATGAAAAAAAATTATGGAATAACCTTGTAATTGGCATTTCTCAAAGAAATACCAGCTCAAATCTGAGTATGCTAATACGTCTGCAATTAAAAGAGGTTGCTTAGAAGGGACTCTTCAAATCTTCAAAGGCATTCAAATCTCAGCCACGCCATTACTGGCTGTGGACGAAGGACCATATGGGAGAGTGAACGATTGGCGCTGCCTTGCCGGGGACAATAGAGGTTAAGCGGGATAAAAGTTGTTAGTTCATCGCTATATAACGACCACTTCTGGTTGGCCAGGTGCGTGTAGCTGTACAAATTAAATTGTACGCTGATTACGTGATCCTCCGATGGCATAGATGAGTGACTGAAAGAAGTTAGGGCTTGTCGTTACTTGAGTTGGAGGAATCAAATTCCACAAAATCTTCCTCCTAAGTCAATAGAAGCAGGTCACTTTGCAGTGGTCTAAACAGTTAAGCTGTCTTCAGGATGGGGGGAAAAAAGGAGTAGAATCCAAAAAAAAAAAGTGCCTGCAGACTTTAACAAGGTGTTGAACTTGGCTAATTGAGAGGAAGCATGGCACCGACAAAAGAGCTTGAGTTTAAACAATTTAAACAATGGAGAGGATTATAAAACTGCCCTGCGGAGGAAATTCAATACAGAAAGTTGAAAAAAAATTTGGTTGCTCCCAGTCAGCTAAGTCTAACATTTTGTGCAAGTAAAAACAAAATGGGAAGGTTATAATAGGAAAACATTTGGGTAGACCATAAAAGACATCAAAGCATCAGGACAGAAATTTCATAGCAAAATGCCTTGAAAATAGAAGATGCATAACAAAACAAATGGGTAGAAACAGGAGTCAATGTTTGTGGCAGAACTGTCAGAAATCAGCTGAATGAAATGGGATTTACATACAGAAAAGCCAAACAAAAACCAGCACTCACGCCTAAACAAAAGAAAGCGAAGTTACAGTGGGCTAAAGAGAAGCAATCATGGAGTGTGGATGATTGGATGAAAGTCATATTCAGTGCTGAATCACAAATTTGCATTGCCCAGGGCGATGATGCAGAAACTTTCGTGTGGTGTCATTCCAATGAAACAGAAGAAGACGACTTCTTGATGAAAATGAGCACATTCCCCAATTAATTTATGAGATTGAGTTGCTTGTCAGGTAAAGGACCAGGGAAGATAGCAATCAACAGTCAATCCACAGGTGTATATTGAAATTTTGGACGATTTTCTCATTCCATCACTAGAAAATAGGTTTGGTGATGAAGTCATTATTCATGGCGACAATGCATTTTGGCATAGAGTAAAGAGTGAAAAAGCATTTCTTCAGGAAAGGCATATCATCTCAATGGCATGGCCAGCACACAGACACAATCCATTTGTAAATTTACGGTGGAAATTTAAAAAAAAAAAAAAAAATGGCCCATGACGAGCCCCAGCCTGCAAAGCTGATCTGTCAACCGCAATTTGAGAAAGTTGGAACCAACTTGATTAAGAGTAGGCTATTGTTTTTCATTAGAGAAGTCCATGCCTCAAAGAATTCAGGCTGTCATGAAAGCCCAAGGAGGAGCAACAAAGTGCTAATTCTGACCTTTTGTTGATGACACCATAGTTTTTTCCTCAACATTAAGTGATTCAATTTTTTTCCCCTCTGCTTGATTATTTTATAATGAAAACAATGCCATTAATTAAAATAATTTAGTCTGATATGTTTGAGGCATGTTTCATGAAGTGCGAATGTTAAGCTAATAAAACAAATTGTTTTGCATCATATCTGCAATTAGTTTTTCTCCTATGAAGTAAAAAAAAGCCGGATAAACATCCTCTAGGTGAGGTGATTGCATTATTTTTTGCCAGGGAGCGAAGCCTAATAATGATAATGATGATAATTATTTTTTCAAATGGCATTTTACATTACCTTAGGGGAGACCGGGTCTAGTTGTTACACTTTTTCTTTTAACGGCTGTAGAATTTACATTAACAGGTTTTTGTTATCAATATGCACTGTAAAGATAGAAAGTTTATTAGACCACACGACTGATCTGCAGCAACCCCTATATTCTGCGCATGCGTAATGCTGGTGAGGAAAAAATAGACCCTTGTCACCTGTAACAAACTACCCTATATATGGGGTTGTTTGTTACAGGAGGGGTAGTTTGTTGCAGGTTGTGGGGCATTTTGTTACACTAAGAATTTGCTTAAGTGAGACGTGTTTCCGACTTAAGTAGGCAAGTTAAGGGGGACGCCTTATTACTATTATCTGATGAAGCCACAGTAAGGAACCTCTTGAGTCATTCTCTAATGGCATTGCCACTATTCGTTATTCGTTTGTAATTTCAAGGCATCTTTCTAAAATACAAAAAGATAGAAAGTCATTCAGTGAGGTAATTTGATCTTGCCCATGTTGTTACAGGTTTTGGGGCAAGTTCTTACTGTAACAACTTGGGTGTATCAACTAGTCCATCAGCAACCCTTCGCCATTGTCCCGACATTTTGAAATGTTCCAGTGCAATCTTTACATGGGTGTGTCATGACACAGTGGCTAATGTCTTCCTCTCTCATAATCCAGAAAATCTCGGGTATGTATCAATTACACTTGATGTGAATCGAAATCTCTCAAACACCAAGAAAGTTACTTTTTCGAGCATTTTTCTGAAACACTGCGACTTTCGTCGTACGTCCTTCTGTCACGTAAAGACGCGGGTCACCTTCGCGGAGCAGCAGGAAAAATTAGAGCGCTGTCTGTGTTTTATTATCGGAACTATTTAGAATGTAACAACATGGACGTGTAACAACTAGACCCGGTCTCCCCCACTCTTCAAACAGCATAGACAAATTACAACAATAACAACTGAACCTGAAAATCATGATTTTCTTTTAAGGGTCCGAGGATGTGATTTTGTGCATGCATGGTTCTGCGCTGGCGCGAGTTAGAAAGTTGTTTGGTCCACTGCATGGTGATGTCACCGCACCGCGTTGTGTATGACAGTAGCTCAACTCAGGACGCACTCTGTATTTAATAGTTCTTCTTAATGAGCGTCTGCTACTGGAATATGAAGTGCAAGTTGTAGTTTGAAACAAGACTCTTCATTGCGGCGAAACAGAAACTGTACTGGTGATGACTTCCCTCTTCGTCAAAACGGATCATATTTCCGCCAGTATCGATCAGAGACGATGAGTAGCCTACCACCCTTGATGAAAGCCCCTCATTTTTCTCAAGCTACTTTACTGACAATTGCAAATCAATTTTCAATTGTCAATGAAGTAGCCTGAGAAAAACGGATGGAGATGGTCGGAAGCTCTTCTGAGAGCTGGATATTTGCATAAGCGGCGCCTTTCAGAGGCGCGCTGCTCAGGTGGTCTAATTATTAGATGCATGCAAATCCACCAGAGGGCACGGCGATAGTACAGTTACCTGAGCTCTTAACCTCAGTTCTGCTTTTGCTCTCGGTGTGGGGTATGGCAAATTACGCGCGTGGCTGACAGGACATAATCTGGATGAGCTCTGCTGAATCGCTTTTCCATTAGGATCATGGTATAGTAAATATTTTTCTTGAATGTTTGAAAACAAAGTGAGCCTTAAGATGATGTATCGGTGCTAACAAATAGGAAAAATACACTGAGCCGTATTTACTGCGCAATTATAAAAGTAATTTGGAGAGACATAGAGCCTTCGCAAATGCTTTAGCCTGATCGGAATGATAACAATTCTTTAACTGATTTGATACGTCTCATGACAGGAACTATTTTCCCAGTTTAATTTATTATTATTATTATTAATAATAATAATAATAATAATACTCAGAGCTGCAGATTGTTTCACTTGCGAAACTGTTTTTATTTGTGGTTTTTTTCCCCTGATCTTGGACTTCGGGCTGAATATAGGCTAATGTTTACTTAATGCTGTCACTGAATGATCTTGCCTAAAAACAAGAGCTCATTGTTTCAGGTGAATTAGCTGTGATGGTTTTGTCCCGATATAGAATCTTTTTAAATTACATGTCGTTTTCACTTTAAAATATTTCAAAAAATATAAATGTACTTTTCACAAGATATCCATTGACTATTTTAACATTTTTTTTCTGTGTATAACTGTTTCAAGCAATTTTTTTCATTTCATATATCTGTAGAAGCTTCCCACCAAGCAAGAATACGTCCAAACGACGTCTTTTTGAGACCTTCCACAAACGTCTAAATGACGTCCCCTGAGGAACCAGAATGAAAGTTTTTATGACGTCTTTTTACGACATCCTTTATACGTCCCGTATTAACGTCCACCAAACCTCTGCCCAAGGTTAAAAATGAGTTCAAATGAAGTCGTTCTGGGTGTCTTTTCAACGTCAACTGCACACTTATTTTAGAGATACTTGACAAAAAAAGTTTGTCTCCTCCCTCCCCATCACTCCGACCGCTTTATCAGCTCTTAAATGTCACTCTTGAGCAATTGTTAGAACAAGCAAAGTTCTTATTTGCGGTAATTCGATCCTCCGAATAGACCGTCACTGATCTACACTCACTACCGACTGCGCCACGAAGCCAGGTTAAAAGCATGGCGTAGTTAAGAAGTGTTTCCCAACGACGACTTTCCACGGGTCATTAAACGAACTTTGAACTTTCGCGCCGAAGCGCTACGGGAGGAATAGCTGCTTCCTTGTTTGTTTGGTAGTACTGTCTATGGTAATAAACCTTAAAAACCTCGCGAAACTCGATTGCTACTGCAAGTTCAAAGACTGGGGCGGATAATATGAAATCTCTCATTGGCCCAGTTGTGGGGAAAATAGCGGAAGTGCTTCTCTTATCCGCCCCGCCGCGGCGCCAATAGCGGAGCTGCTTCTCTTGTCGGCACCGCAGATAGCCGATCTCTGTCCCCCAATTCACCCCGCTGCGGGGCGAGTCGCCACTTTCAACGAACAAACAAAAAACAGACGACTATGATAACATTAAAACACAAAATTTCATGTTAACAAGAGGCTCCTTAGAGCCTGTACTCGGGCCGGGTCTGGACCTGGGCCAATCCATAGATATTTATATATTTAGAACACTAGATTGCTCATGATGTCATATTTACATTATCCAAAGTGAAGCACCCGGCCGCCATATTAATACATCCAACTTTTTCATGAAAATGAATGGTTTCCTATGAGGCCAATTTCAAATAAGCATTAAAATGCCGAGATGTGCGGCTGCCTTTTGAAGCAATTGTCATTTGAAGGGCAGTAATAAAACGTTTCATGCGTAAGTTAACGTAGAAGTGCAAATTTGTCACTTTAATAGAAAAAATCGCGTTTGCTTGCTAGCTAGGTAATTGGCTGTCCCATTGACTTAAATAGACCGCTGACTAAAGCAAACGCTAGCGATCGATAACGGTCTCCAGCGAGTTACCTTGGTACCCTTACCGTCGCGGGGATTGCATAAGCAGTCAATAAAATGAACAAGGTGGCTAAGTAGCTAGCTACTTGTAATTGACATCCAAGGACAATATTTCTTACCTGCATAATATTTAAAATAATGGACAAGTCGCTTTGTCTGTTTATACAGTGTTCCAGAAGACAAGGAGGGAGAAAGGCTTGGCTGTTACAAGTCAGGAGAAAAAAAAAATACCTTTCTCTATCCCCTTGATCCATGCTGTGCAGTGATTATTTTTTGAGAGCAGTGTTATAATGGGACAGGGGCAAAGATGACGCTTAGTAAAGGAGTAGCCAGAGTTAACTAGCGCTTCCTTTTACAACGTTGGCATTAGCCATATGATTCAGTATGAACAATTCGGTCAACGGCAAATATGCTCAACCAGGGTACAATGAAGTGAGGAAACCAGAGAGTAATTTGATGACATATACGGACAATCGTCGACGTTTGTGAAACGGCGAAAACGTCCAAGCAATGATGTTATCAGAGGGTAATTAAAAGCCTCGTCACTTAACTTTTCTGCTCGCACTTTAACATTGACCCCGAGTCACATTTCGATCTTCCCATTAGTAAGTGTGCCGCTTTCAACTCTCCAAAAAAGCACATATTTAGGGAGAGAAAATGTTGCTCTGAACAGCGATACCAAAATCACCCCGACTCGCACGCAAGTGTTTTTGAAAATATAATTTTACAGTAGGCGAAAATGAATGGGGGCGTACGCTCCTGGAACAGATGCTTCACTTGAGCGTACCCTATCAGCAATGTAGTGTTCTATTTATACATCTATGGGCCAATCGCGAAACCGCGTGCGCGCATGAGCAGGACAATCGCGACCCCGAAAAAAAAAAAAAACGGAGCCGAAAATATGATCCGTGGGAAGCAGTCGTTGGGAGACACATCTTAACTACATTGTGACCCTGGCCTAACTTCTTGGCGCAGTCGGTAGCGAGTGTAGCTCAGTAACGAACAGTGCGGAGGATCGAATCCCCTCATTATCGCAATAAAGAGCCTTGATTGTCATGACAATTGCTCAAGAGCGACATCTAAGAGGTAAGGATGCATTACAAGGGAGGAGACAGAAACTATATATATATTTTTTTTTTCCCGTCAAGTAGCCTATCTCTAAAATAAGTGTGCAGTTGACGTTGAAAAGACGCACAGAACGACCTCATTTGAACTAATTTTTAACCTTGTGCAGAGGTCTGGTGGACGTTAATACGGGACGTCCAGTGGATTTCAAGACGTCATAAAAACTTTCATTCTGGCTCCTCAGGGGACGTCATTTAGACGTTTGTGGAAGACCTCGAAAAGACATTGTTTGGACGTATTCTTGCTTGGTGGATTATATCAAGTTTTAGATGCATGCATGCATGCATGCAAAAAAAAAAAGAACTTGTAATATTTTAAACTCAAACTCACACACTCACACATACACATAATAAGAATGAATATGCATATTTTTATTTTTATGCAAATTTACTCAGCGTGTTACCACAGTCGGCCTCAGCTGCGTGTTTAGTGTACATTACAATTGTTAGGTGTAAAACGTCTTCTTTCGGCAGCGTTTGCTGATCCTGAAACCACTTGCTAGAGATTTGTAATTAATTTTTTTGCGTCGGGCAGTGACGTAGCCAGAACTGACAATTGGGTGGGCACAGAACATCCCCTCACAACCTTTATTAGTCTGGACTTGTTGGCAATCATTTTCCTTTATTAAAATGTTTTCTATTCATAATAATGAGCTACTGGCAATTATAGACAGGGTGTCTTTCTGATTGTGATCAAAGGGTGACAAAATAGTAGGCTAAACTCAGTTCAGAAAAAGAATGAATTCGTGACCATACGCTTTACGAAACTGCTCTGGATCTTCCGCGCTTAATTTTTTGGCACATCAGGCGATCAAACCTGCTCTTTATGATCACTTAAATTGTTGAAATTAAATAAAAGACGAAGATTAGAAACACCTTTACGCAATTTTGAGTAAGGCTGGTTGAAATGCAAAAAAAGCGAGTCCACACGAATGATTGTCATCTTTCCTTCACGAGGAGAACTAGCAACACCTGATAGTGTGGAGTGTTTTCGGAGTGAATGTATTGTTCAGTAAGAAAGATGATTGCGAACAAGTCAGGACTAATAAAAGTTGTAAAGGTATTCTGTGCCCACCCAATTTTCAGTTCTGGCTATGCCACTGGTGTCGGGGGTGCACATTACGGATTCCTTCAGCAGGCTTCATAAAATGCTGATACTCATTAAAGGCATACAAGCAGGGCATTCTTAAAATTATAATTTAAAAACCATTTTATGTGCATCTATGATACATGATGCCTTGGCTTAGTGTGTGCCTACCTGTAGCCTGGTGCTTTAGATGCTTGACTGGCACCTGGAGGGATGATTGTTCAAGCCCCATTGTACCTGGGGTCAGATCGGCCAAGCTGTTGGCAACTGAAGCAAGTCTTTTAATCCATTAAACCCAATTTTTTTTTTTTTACCTCAGTTTTCCCTAAAATGGGTGCAAAGTCAGAAAAGCATTTTTATTCATATTGTAGGACAATGTCTCATATATATTCCATGTTTGCTTGTCAAAGCGCTTCATTACAGCTTCATAACAATTATATCAAAAAAAATTTATTCAAACACTGGATTTCAAATTTTTATGGCCACAGCATGACATCAAATAGAAAATATCAAGATTTAGTACATCATTTTGTACACATTTCCCTGTAATTCAGCAGGAGATACTTGACATTGTTGGAAACCTTGGGATCTCCAATAGAATTTAAAATTGGCCTGAATTCCCACAGGTTTGAATACAGTAACTGCATTTGACAGACCCATGTATGAGTCTGTAGGTTTTATGGGGTTAACCTGACATTGATCCAGGGGGCATTGGCCCCCGTGCAGACGAGTCACATGATACAGAAAAATGGCCACAATTCAACTAATTTATCCTCGACCAGGATGTCTGTTACAGTTTCAGAGGGTGCTGGCATTTTTCTGTATCATGTGACTCGTCTGCACATCATATGACGGGTCTGCATGTTGTGATTGGTCGAGCACGTATAACATTGCAGCAGGTAGTCCCCACACGGTGAGTAACTTCCTCACGTGACGCAAAAATATCTAGCATGCTAGATACGCTGCTGCACTGTCACTCAAGGAAGTTGCACAGCAAAAACCATCCCCACATGGTGCAAGATTGCCTGATGCAGTATACATGCGTGTCACTTGCCTCAGGCAAAGTTGCACCATGTGGGACAGGCTTAAAAGCAACCCAAAAGGTTGAAAATCCTACATTGTATGCCTTTAACTGACTAGATGACAACCTTTGCATGCAACCAACAATCAATCAACCAATCACTCAGTCAACTGAAAGGTTCCTGCACCCATTCACCCTGGTCCTGCCCTCATCCACCCACCTCCCTTGTTTCCTGGATCTGACATGATTTACATGAGCTTTCACCGCATCAGTCTGTCTGCATATTTTCTGCTTTCCTGCAGGGTAGCAGTGATGACACATCTGAAACCTCTCTCAGGCTGAAAGGAAATGTTCTGTAGACATATCTATAATGATTTATCAGTTGAAACACTGAGGGCAGAAGCTGTATTTTAATTTTATGTCTGGATCCCACCGCTGAAAGGGAAATGATACACAGGCAGACACACGCTGCCACATATACGCTCACGCATATACACACATGCACACAAACACACACACACACACACATGTGGATACACAAACGGACACGCATACAGTACAATTGTCAAGGTAGACTCATGATCAAAGAGCCAAACTGGATGGAGAAATCTAAACAAGAGATTATTAACAGGACTTGTAAGACAGACAACCAAGGATATATACTGTATGTATAAATGCTGAGCACAGAGGATACAGGGTGGGAACAGAAGCTGGAATGACAAAGGAATCTGTGGAAAGTAAACTAGCATCAAATGAGGCACAGAATATCCAAACCTAAGGAAGTTAACGAATAAATATATACAAAACCATATTTTTTACCAAACACACAGTGGAATAAAGGATCTAAACTAGAAATAAGTACCCTTTGAATACATTTTCAAGGAATTAAAAATGTAGTTATCCTGAGCTGTTGAAAACCTATCATGTGGCAACTTGTTTAAAAGAGCTCCCCTGCGGGAGCTCTTTTAAACAAGTTGCCACATGATAGGTTTTCAACAACGTCTGATTTTGATATCTTACATCATTGGGCAACTATAGTTGCCCAAGGCACTGAAAGGGTTAATAAAAACTTAAGGTTTATAGAGGTAGCAATACAAGGAGAGAAACAAGGTCTATTAAACGAGGCCAGACAATGAGTGACGGGGGAGAGGCTGTTTAAGTAGAGGAGTCCGGGGTGTACAGGAGCTCCTGATTACTATTCTGGTGAGTTGGATTGAAATCTTGGATTGGAATTAGAGTCCAGAGAGGGCGTGCCCGGTACAGATGTGACAACAATAATGGCAGCTTGATGCCTGAAAATTTCTGCCATCTCCCCAATTCTCACCCTGTTACAAATTTAAAATCAGGAAGATTTGCTTGTCAAACTTCCAACTTTGAAATTACGTGGAGTTTCTCAAGTGAACGTGAAGCTCAGTTGGCATAGATCAGGGCTCTCCAAATCCGGCCCTCGAATCCAAATACAGTCCTGGTTTTCCTTCCTTCCGGGCAATTAAATGAACAATTAATGCTGCCGATTGGCCAGATTGTCATCTCACCTGACTCCCAGGTAAAGGGAGGGTGGAAAACCAGCAGTTCTCAGCCCTCGAGGACCGTGATTTGAGAGCCCTGGCATAGATCAAGTCCCAACATGTGCTCCCAAATACTTCATTAATGTTGGAGCAGATGGCTGCCATTTCTCAAAGAAACAGCGGGGTGAGAATGATGGTGTCAGGCTCAAGTGTTCTTTTGCGATTGCTTTTCAGAATTTCCTGGCCAATCTGAGGAATCTGTAAGTACCCAGAAGTGATGATGGTCTGATTTTGTGTTCATTAGTTCACTGCAAAAAAAGGAAAATAAGTCCATCTTACCAAGCACTTTAATCTTGCATTAAGACTTTAAAATCACTTATCACTTATCACTTAACTTATCTATTATCTTTTTTCTCAGTTTGACAAAAAATGTGCCAATGAGCTGAGATAATTTTGACTTATTTCTAGATTTGCCAATGGGATGGGAAGATTGCACTTGTCAAGCATATGGTGATTTAAAATAAGCTAATATCTTCTAACTGAGCGAGGAAAACAAGGAAGTTGCATCTTATATTAAGACTAAATGACTTTTTAAGACAGTCACTTTTTGCAGTGTTCTCATTCTATGGTTTTGCATGGGTGTGTGTATGGCACCCCAGTGAAATGCACTGTTATAAATGGACTTAATTTAACAATCAAATTAACGCATTGTCTCCCTATTTTAACTGTAAGTAGAGTCCTGTGCGCATTTAACTAACTGTGGTTTACAGTTAACATACACTGAACCTCTGTTATAAACTGATTGTAAAATAACAGTTAAAATAACTGGCAAAAAAAAGTGTCAATTAAAATAACTGGTAAAAATGGTGTCAGTTTATAAGTGTACCGTCATGCCCCACAACCCATGACGGTCTCTATCTTGCTCTCTCACTCTCTCTCAGGCAAAGTGGCGCCCCTGCACCCCCCAAAAGGCTTGGTAAGAACTAGTTACAATCGGAGACAGTGAGGCAGGCTTCATGTACTGCATATTCAGATAATTGGACACAGAATTTGGATTATTATATTCTGGAAAATACCATGGCAAATCTATTTTACAGCAGTGTATTTTACAAGGAGGACAACTGCAATATGAGAGCTATAAGAGAGCCCCTTCCCTATGTGCTTGTACTCACCTCATTCCCAGTTATGTAACAGGAGTATTTTGGAGAATGTCTTGTTATGATCCAGACAAGGAACCAAATGCAGATTCAGGGTACAATCCACAAGGGAGTGCGTATTAACAGGAATGCGGTAATAGAAGAGGGAAGTGCAGTGGCCTTAAATAGTGGAGGGGCAGTTTAGCTAAGCTGGTAATGAATGGAGAGCGGAGGGGAATCCTCCTCACTGAAACAAGACTGCTTGATAGTAGAACCAAAGGGTTTAGCAGGGACACAGTCTCAATCCTGGAGACCAGTGAAGTCTTGAGAGGTGTTCCTTATAAACTGACTAAGAGGAACAGAGTATTAACAAGAATGTGGTCTCAATCCTGGAGGCCAATATTAAGGCTTGGGAGCTTCCAATTAATGAGACTTGAAAGAGTAATGACATTTTTCTTTATCATTAATATACCAAACCACACAGAAAAAGAGCTTAGCTCAATACCAGAAGACACAAACTGACAGGAAGGTTTCATAAACATGATCCATGACAATCCAGCAATCATACTTACAGTATGATGAACTTTTAGACTCAGGACATTCACAAAAGGGGTGGGGCTTATACACCAGGGCGCAAGGGGAAGACAAGACGATAAATCAATTAAAGGAGACAATCTGCAAAAACACTGGCAGACTGCTGAACAAGGGAGGATCCAATTAATGATGCACGTTGGATCAGTTTTTTATTTTACATAAAGAAAAGAAAGTTTCGCTCATGATAAGATTTCCTTGTGTCGTCTTGTATGTGATCAGCTTACCTCTGCTGCTTATCACACTCAAAATCTATCTCGCATTTTCAGTCCACGGCATGTTGCCTGACCTGATAGATTCCAATTTGAATAGGGCTGATTTAACCTCAACATGATAATTTAGACCATATTATGGCTGCATCGTGGCTGACATAGCACTGCTTTGGACTGTTCTATAGCGGTGTGTTGTGGGTTTGACCTTCTGTGACTATGTATTTGATTCTCTCTGTACCATTTTTTACAGGTAACTATGATTACAGCTTGGCTGAAGATGAAATTGTGAGTGGTCTCAAAGACTTGGGCAACCAACTGCTGCCCTTGGGATTTGGGTGGGGGGGGGGGGATTGATTACATGGTACATGGGATTTTTTGCTATTGTCAGATAGCAGACTCCACACCAGTCCTGGCAAATCATTCAATTTTGGTTTTTTATTTCATTTGTAAGTACAGGGCAAATCCTCTGAGTATCTTGACTGGACTTATGTCCAAGGATTTGAATCGTTTTGAAATGTTTAGCAAAATTTTAAGGTCACCCATGTTTTAGAATACTGGTCTTTTCTGACTGTTTCCTTATGTTTCTTCAACATGCGGGCCAATACAGTAATTTAATTTGTTGCTTCATTGAAACCTATTTAATTGACAGTTCTGCAAATGTGTGCATGTATTTGGCGCAGATTTGCAGTAAATATACTTTTTAAGAAGAAAAGGTGGCGAATTGCAGATGAGGAGCAGCTTCCTGTTTGATGGTGTACTTCTGCAGACCTGAAATGGCAGTTTAAAAGGGTTTTCGAAACTCAAACCAGGCTCTCTCTTGGGCAGAGGGAAATGTATTAGATTCTGTACTTATAGTAGAGGCCATAATTAGGGGTTGGTCCCATGCAACAGGATTAGTGAGGAGGATTACTGCAAAACACAAAACATTGACCAGAGTAAAAAAAGAAGTCCCAGGTTTTCTTTTGTAAGCTCTCCTGCTAATTTGGTAATCCTGTATATTGATACAAGCCCCAGGACTCTCTTGTGTAAAGGAGTGTTTTTCTGATGAGTGGGAGTGCACTTCCTTATGTGATAGAAAATAAGACATGCAAGGCCACTTCCCTATCAGTGATAAAGCAGGTCTGTTTCACTGCCGGCTGATCCGGAACATTCTGACAATGCTGCACTTCATTCTGCGGGCATGTGATCATTCTGTGGAGCTCTATCCATACCTGCAGGCTGTGTGCAACTCTTATGAACATCAGAGCAAATCAACCATTGATCAGCCATGATATGTGTGATTGCCATCACAAATGGGTGTTAAACATTTTGTGTATCTGTGTGTGTGCGTGCATGTGGATATGTCTGTGCACATGTGTGAGCATGTGTGTAAAAATGCATCTTCTTATGTATTTCTTTGTGTGTGTGTGTGTGCTTATGTATGTGCATGTGCATATGTGTGTGTGTGTGTGTGTGTGTGTATGTGTGTGGCTGCTTATCTGGCTGAGCGTCTATTTGCATGTGCATGTAAATGTGCATTTTTGTGCGTGACAGGATGAGGATGGCGGCACCTATGAGGCCCCGCCCTCTGAGAGGGCAGTGGTGAAGGTCCCGGTAAGACAGGAGGAAGAGAATGTGTACCTGGGGGAGAGAAGCCTTCCATTCGGTACAGCATGACCAGCCTGTGGGCTGCCTCAACCCTTATGGTTAATCAGTTATCCCCTCCATGCTATCCCTGATTTCATGTCCCTGTTCTGACATTCCTGTTGTATTATCCCTGATATGTTATCCCTGTGGTGTTGTCCCTGATATGTTATCCCCACGGTGTTATCCTTGATTTTTTATCCCTGATGTGTTATCCTTGTTGTGTTATCCCTGATGTGTCATTCTTGTTGTCTTATCCCTGCTGTACTGTCACTGTTGTGTTATCCTTTTGTTGTTATCACGATTACATTACCTTTACTGTATGATTCCCGTGGAATTATCCTTCATTTGTTATCCCTGATTGTTATCCTTCATGTGCGTTCCCGATGTGTTATCCCTGTGGTGTTGTTGCTGTTGTGTTATCCCTGATATGCTATCCATGTAGTTTTATCCCTGATGTATTATCCATTATTTGTTATCCCTGTTGTATTATGCCTGTATTACTATCCCTGCTGTGTTTCCCCTGTGATGTCATTCTTGATTTGTCGTTCATGTGGTGTTACTCCTGTTGTGTTATCCCTGATGGGTTAACCCCGTGGTGTTATCTCAGATGAGTTAGCTCTGTAGTGTCCTACATGATGTGTTGTCCCAAATGTGTTTTCTCGCAAGGCCAAACAAATGGTCTACAGAGGGAGGCCAGAATCTGATCATACACAGGATTTCCCTTCTTTAGACAGTTTGTTGGCATGTCTGAGATTACGTACTGCTAATCCAGGGGGAGCACAATCAGATGTAATTTTTCAAAGCCACTAACAGTGGACATGATTACATCTTCATTTGTTATGGTTCATTTGTCCCAGTAGTACCTGCCGGATATTCCAAAGCTCTTACTTGCATTGCGAATTTTGCTGTTACATGCATTTCTTTCATATTTAAAGGGGACCTATTTTGCTATTTTTCCAAGTTTATATTTTGGTCTTTGACTCCCCTAGAGTACTCCTGATCGCGCAAAGTAAAAAAAGGGTATTTATTTCGCTCATACTGCCATCCTGAAAAAACTGCATTTGTAGTACATTGTAGTCTCTGCCTGAAACGCCTCACTGGGGTGGCTCTTCCGCTATGGCCCCCACTCCCCGTGTGCCCACTTTCTCCTGACTGGCCAGCTCTGTGGAGGGCGGAGTTGGGCGGGACGAGGCTGCAGAACGCAGTTTTCCGTGTCCGGCTCCCCAGAGTGAAACCTGAGACACGTCTGCAATCTGATAAGGAAGCGGCGGGCAAATTCCGCAATCTAACGTTATACTTGAATATAGATCTAATGACATGATCTTGTTCTAACAAACGCAGGCGGCGAAAGTGGAGGACGCAGTGCGAATATCTCTCAGCGCAAGCTCAAATTTGCTATCGGCTACAGTTTGCTGACAACAGTTGGTGAGTACAGCGGTTTTCTAGTCCTAGCTAGGATGCAGGGAAGCTAGAATCCACCCCATATAGACACATTTGTAGAACGGGTCGACATGCCCAAGTGTAGACCGGAGACCGTAGAAAATCCGGTGGGTCTGAGTTTAGAGGGAACATGGACAGTGAGGAGCAGCTAAAAGTGGACCAACAGCTTATGGACTGCTTTGGTGTGTATTAGGACCTGCTGGGTCGTGTGCATAGCTGTGGTGTGTTGTTAGCGTGGAGCAACGAACAGCTTCAGCGCTGGTATATGACGGAGGGGCGAAAGCTCCAGGCTAAACGGTCTTTTTCGGAAATTGCCCGTGGTAATGGTTTTACTTACTGCGTCCGGAATGACAAGCGTTTCCTCGCAGAGAATGGGCGCGTTATGGATTGTCTTGAGAGCAAGCTAGAGCTCGGTATTGTTATGAGCATAATACAGGTTTTACAGACCGTAAGTTCCGTCTCGCGTGAACCGTTGCTTATGTGGAGCTAGCGAATCGATCACTTTTACAGGAAATAATTTAATATTCAGTCGCCGATTTAATATTCAATCGACAGCAATGCAGAGAAATTGTTTGTGATAACCATACACGTTATAGCCTGTGCTTTTCCCTATTGCTTTCACGGTAGCATCAGAGAGCTTGCTCAGACATTGGGGATGTATCAGGCTGACCCGGTCATGGATAAGTAAAAGCGATCGTTTCACAAGCACCCAAAAACTCACCCCAAGCTTTGCAAAACCTACGTCTGGTCTAACTGCAGCCCAACTCGGCAGACACATACAGCACCTCTCTGGTTAGCTTCAACTGTTGTGGCTACAATCAGGCAACGTTATGATGAAACTGTCACATTGATGCTTACCGAAGTAACACAAGCATACCGATCAGAATCGCTGCATATAAGTTAACCAGGAGCGTTTTTAATTAGCAGAGCAGGGGAACTAACATGCAGTTGCTGATAAGTGGCCGTGACTTTGAATGTAATCTGTCGCGCGAAAAATTCGTTTTGCGTCCGGTGTGAAAGCGGCTTGACATGCCCGTATTTGCGTCTTTGCATTGACTTTGAATGTAATCTGTCGCACGAAAAATTCGTTTCGTGTTCGATGTGAAAGCAGCTTTATGGATAGTACGCGACAGCTAGAGAGAGCTCGGTTATGTTAGGAACATAATACAGGTTTTGCAAACCGTACGTTCCGTTAGGGTAGACAAGTTGCTTATGTGGAGCTAGCGAATCGATCACTTCTACAGGAAAGAATTACCGATTTAATCTCCGCCTTTTTCGGCTTTTTATTAGCCACAACAATTTCTAAAGGGGGATGAAATTATGTCAAGGTAGTGCAGAGAAATCATTTGTAAACCGGTAGAGCTTCTGCGTTTCGCATTGCTTTCATGGTAGCACCAGAGAGCTTGCTCAGACATTTGTGAAGTATCCTGCTGATCCCGGTCATGGATAAGTGAAGCAATCACTAACTGTAGAGGCTACAATCGGGCAACGTTATGATGAAACTGCCACATTGATGCTTACCGAAGTAACACAAGCATACCGATAAGAATTACTGCATATAAGTTTACCAGGAGCATTTTTAATTAGCACGACACGCAAACTAACATGCAGTAGCTGGTAACCGAGCGGTCATAACCACTGAGACAAACCCTTGCAATACAGGTTTTACAGACAGCAAGTTCTGTTACTGTGAACAGTTGTACCAAGCATCCAAATTACAAACAAGTATTAAAAGTTAGCTTCAAATGAGGTTTATGTTCACACACCTTCTGTAGAATTTCCCCTGATATCACTCTTGCATATTTAGGACACAAGCATTAACAACAGTAACTTGGCTACGTTAGCCGCTGTCCTACAGCCACAATCAACTGGCTATCACGTCAGGTTGGCTTATGCAGTAAAAGCAACTTACAGCTTCTGTGTCTGTGAGTCATGGACAGTCGCGACCGATGCAGGCTTTGTCTTCAGATATTTTACCAAGCCTGCCTTTGAGGCCAGTTGTTAGTGCTAACTATCGCTAGCGGTCCTGCTAGCCACCCGTAACACGTTAGCTTCTCTTACATTATTTGCTATTATATGGTTACTTACAGCTTGTGGCTCCGACGTTTGAGAAGCAGCTGAAACGCTTATCCTGTGTGGAATTATCCTTTATTGACAAAGCTGTCTTTGGTGAAATGCTGAGCACAAACAGCTAATGTTCCATTTGGCCGTGGCTGTTTGCTGCCAGCAAACAAAAAAAGCTACCCACTGATTTCTGGTGGCATCGTCTTTTCGAAGAGAAATATTTGTTTTTCTTCGCGTCCAAAAGTAAACGGACAAGTAGCTTTGGGAGAGATACTAACAAAATTGCAGCTCAAATGATCTGCGGTTCTTCTTTTGTATTTCCAAAAGTGTCAACGCTACTGAGGAATAGTATGATCTGCCGTTGTTAGTGCCAGCTAGAATAGTTTCCGGTGTGGGCAGGTCCAGCGTTATGATTGGCTCTGGCTAGGTCTGTACTAATTGGATGGCACAACCTGACGTCAGGTTTTACCCAGATCTCGTGAAGATCTCGGGAGGAGCTGTTCAGAGAGGAAATCACGCTCACGAAATCACGTTCTTGGATTACGGCAAAACCCCTGTATCTTATGTTTAGAAACTTTTCAGAGGTTGAGCATGGACAACCAACATTATAACATTACTAATATGTATTAAAAGAAGGATCAGCATAATAGGTCCCCTTTAAGAGGCCTTATACACTCCCATAAAGTTGGTCTGCCAACTCCGTGTGTATGATGTTACCTTAATGTTATTCTTTAAACACATGATGTGTCATTCCTCTAACATTGCCCTGATGCTGCATTATTCCTACTTCCCACAACAATCCTCTAACATGGCTCTTAATTCAATGTGCGTTACAATCTCTAAGAGTTCACCTAACATGGGTTCGACATGCCAGTGTATGCTATGTTCTCCTTATATTCTGCTGACATTGCTCTGATGAGTCAGTGTATGTTAGATTCCCCGAACATTACCTTAATGTTCTCCAAAAAGTGCCCTGACATCGTTCTAACATTGGAGGGTTATTTTTGTCTGCAGAGAGGCCTTCAGTTCCTCATCCCAGGCAACAGGCCCTGCCCCTGCGACCACCAATGATTCCGCCCATCAGCAAAGTTTCGGTATTCCGCCTGCCCAGTCAACTCTAACCCACCTGTCTGCCTGTCCAATGTCCTCCCACCTGTCTATCTGTCTCTGTGTCTCTGTCCAATTGGCTTCCACCTGTCTGTGTCCCCGTCCAATCTGCTCCTAACTCTCGGCGTTTCTGGCCAGTTACCACCAACCTGTCTGTCTGTTTGCCATATTAGCTCCCTCTTGTCTGTCTGCCTGTCTGTCCACTCAGTTCTTACTTCACAGTCTCCCTGTCCAACTTGCTCCAACATGTCTGTGTGTCTGTTCAATCACCTTCAACATGTCTGTGAATCTGTCCAATCAGCTTTAATCTATCTGTGTGTCCAATGAGCTCTTGAACTTTTGAAATGTTTCCTACCTAGCTGTATGTTTATGGCCACAGGAGCCTCTCCAGTGACCATAAACAAATTCAAGAACACTGAGATCATTTTTGTTAAAGTCCTTTTCTATTTTTTTTATTTATTCAAGTTTCAGAGGTGCAAAAACTGTTTGTTCCCCAGATGCTGGGACAAATTCATGACTCGAAGTCAACCTACGTCGACCCCAGTGCCCAAAAACGTGAGACTACAAGCTTGTCTGTTTACCCAGCATTATATGGCTGTGTGCCCCTTACCTAACATCAAGCCAGGGCTCAGAACGTGGTCCTGCCATTAGTGCTTATCTTTGAGCAATTTTTCTTACCTGGGCACTAATCAGTGAGCCACATTAAATTGTTGTACTTTAGTTAATTGAATACACAGAAACTATTTTTATCTCGATCCAGAATCTCTTATGGGACACTATGGGCATATTTTATTCCAGATATTTATTTTAAATTAATTTAAAAAAATTAACAAATGGATTTGACCACAATCCTTCCATTTTATGACAGACATACAGACAGATGCATGGACAGACAGAAGGAATCACTGTTTTGTTGCTCCAGTAAGTCGAAATTTACAGAGTGAACCTGCAGAATTATACCACAAGAGGGTACTGCAGTGTCCAGTGTTAGCTTACGGACTGGTTTTTGGAATAGCTCTGCAAGAATGATAATGCAGCTTTCCCTTATTGCTTTAGGGTCAGCCCCTCTGGTCAACCGGGATGCAAAACCTGGGAGGAAGCCAACACCTTTGAAAACCCCGCCTCCCAGGCCTGGCCCTGCCCCTTTACCCAACCATAACCCCACCCCTGTCCCAAGAAATGAAGATGGTAAGAGCAAAGATTGAAGAAAACTGCATATCCCTGGAACTCATATCTTTGCAATGAAGTGCTGAGATTATTATTATTCAGTCAAATGACATTTTTGCTTCTTTAATTAAATAAGTCCATTTCAATTCAGTCCTCAGGTGTGTTTGTTAAGATACTGTTGAGTTTTCAGAATAGGCCAGATTTAGAAAAAAAACCTTTTCTCTTGCTTTTAGAATGCACTTAATGCACAATGAGATATCTAACATGAACACAAATTAAACCTCTGCCAGGTTGATTCAATAGTGGTATCAAATGACACAGCCTTTTCCCCTTTTTATGGAACAATCAATTTTCTGCTCTCCTGATTTCACGCGAAAATGTTGTTCCGTGTGTGCTTCTGGCTTTGCTTTTTCAGACGTTTACTTGGACCCAAACGAAAGTCAGGTATGTTCAGTTGGTGCATCTTTTCTGAAATGACTGTATCACCTCATTCTGAAGCAATAGCATCATCTAAACACAAATTCAGAGTGGACCTGTCCCTCTTTATCAAATTACATTGCAGTATTTGCTGATAAAGGTTACTGTAAGTATGACTTCATCATTAACCAGCATGAAAAATATTCCCATTAAATATTTGACTGTCACTGAAATGGCTGACCTACCACAGCCTTGGTAATGTTCGGGCTGATGGTTTCAACTAGTATTGGCCAAATGCTTCACTTTTATGACTGTCTTTATTTACTTTGTGTTGCCACTGCAGATAAAACAATGAAGTCAGTGTGAACCATAAGTCTGAGATTTGACTTCTTGTGTGTTAATGTGTCACATATTAGCTACTGCACCCAGCACTGGCTTAAAACAGCATCCTAGATAATGCCTGTAGTCTGGCCTGTCATGGCTTATGCTTTTTGTTTTAAAAAATCTAAATCATTCTGGAAACATAGAGGGAATTCTCTGAATAAAATGCCTGGTATTGAATAGTGCTTTTGCTGTTTTCCTGCAGGGAGAGCACAGTGATGAACTTTATCTGGACCCTAATGCAGGTCAGTCTCTCTGGTGCTAACCTCGCTAACCCTCCCCTGCTATTGACCACTAGTCTGTACATGGCAAGGACAGTATTGTGCAGAAGTCTCAGGTACATGCTAAAATATGTAAATCAAAGATTCTTTAAAAAAAAAAGAGATGAAAAGGTTTCTAATATCAAACATTTGGCTCCAAAGAACAGCGAGCAGGTAAAAACTGAATCAAATCCAAATTTTGTGTGACTACTTGGTTAAAAGTTCAGCAGTTCTCTCGGGCACACTGTCCTGGATTTGAACATGAAAATCTGACGGTGGGTTGTTCCAAGTATATTAGATAACTTGTCAGCCTTCTGCAGACGAGCAGTCTCGCTTGCCTGTTTCTTTCAGATACCACAGGTGGTCAGTGCACTGTGGAAGCCACACGCTCTGTGAATATCACAGTGACATGCAACTCATTTTGGACACTGACTGTCTAAAAATCTCACATTTGACCTTTTCTACTGAAAAAATAATAATGCAAAAAGCAAAATTATCCTTTAAAAATCCAGGGTATCCAAGACTTTTGCACAGTACTGCATGTTAAAATAAGTATATGGTGTTTGACTGGCAACCATACCTTTTTCCTGTTTCTTGTGAACCAGATGGGTAAAGAGAGTTTCATGGGTGTTTTATTGTTAAAAAGCAAAGTAAAAAAAAAAAAAAAAGAGTAGATGAGCACTTCATGGATAATGGCAAATTTGTTTTGTACCACAGCCACCTGTCCCTTCCCTAGAGTTTGCATGAGGACTCCTCTGCCTCCAAGGCCTAATTTTCATGACACTCCGCCTCCCTGGGCTGGGGGTCATGAAGTCCTGCCCACCAGGGTAGGGCCTTTTGAAGCTCCGCCTCCTATGTGAGTCCTGGACCAACTGTATTAACTATTGGTGCCCCTCTCCTGTATACTCTTATATCCTATGTATCCTAATCTTTGTACTCACTTGGAACTAATGTGCAGCGAGCAGTTGTATCTTGAGACTTTCACACAAAAGTCAGCTTAAATCAATGTTTCTGAATAGATGTGCCCAGTGAAAAAAGGTTAGGTAAACTGCGTAAAAAAAAAAATTTAAAAAATCCTTGAAAATTGGTTTTCTCTTAATTTACACCTTGAAAAATGTTTAGATATACATTGTACACCATTCATCAATGTTAGTATATCACTTGCTCTCAGAGAGAGGGTTTTGGATTCCAAAAGTGTGCCACAAGGAAAGAAGGTTGAGATATGGATGAACAATGGTGTGTTGGGTCATGAGGAGCAGGGGAAGGATGAGGAACAGGATGAGTGTGGAATTTCTGCTCTCCTCTATTTCCTCTCAGGGTGAAGCCCCCCATTCCTAGAGCTTTGTCTGTGAGTAACTCTGCCCGTGTCATCCAACACCATACTCTGTGTTGATGTTAATCTAGAATGGGCTCCTTCAGTCACATCACATTATTTATTAGCTTTTTAGACATCACTGCACCCTCTCAATATCGAGAGAATATACCGCATCACGTGTACAATATATGCGTAGACGAGCTGTGTTGAGATGTGCTTTACTTTGAGGCAGAAATTGGCCCTCAGACCTCAGCTGAGCACAGAAACCTGCTGTGAGAGAGAGAAGCACATGCCTACTTTTCTCTGCTCTGAGTCTCCATTCTTAAAACTGAAATGAATTTCGACCATTCTAATGTTATGACCCAGGCTGTAGACTCATTTCCATATGCTAACATGCTGTATCGGTCAAAATTTGATATTTTGCGCAGCCCTATTAGTTATAGCAGATATTATAACATTTACAATATTTGCAATGAATTCATGAAAAATTTGAACTGCAAAGTGAATATGATATTAAGTATAGCCAGAACATTAAGCTTGTGTTCAAGAACATTTGCTGGGAAATAAATGTTCTGTTTGAGGTATTTTCAGCTGCTCTGTGTCTCTGTGTTTGTTTCCCCTTTCATATTATTTTTGATGATTGTATTTTATGTTTTTTTTTTGTTTGTTTCACAGAGAACTCACTTTCAAGGTGGTGATGTAACTGGTTAGTCGAAGTCTCCTCTGTCTTTCCCCTTAATTCCGACACAAAATCACCCTGGAGTTTGACCTTATGTCTCTTCCTGCCCATTTATCTGTGGATGCACATTCAAAAGCAAAGCATAAAGCTTTAATCCTGAGTGACACTATGCACCATTTTTAATCAACACAAACTGATTTCATTAGGGCTTGTTCCTTTAATTCTCACTTCTCTTTGTCCACGCCCCTCTCTAGCTACACTACCTGAAGCCAACCGACCAATCAAGCAGAACCAATCTGATCCTGGGATCAGATTTCAACTCCCTCCACCTCTGAAAGAGTCTAAATCCAGGTACACATAAGCTATTATTATGCTTTTTATAATGTGTCGTGAGAAAACTTCATGGGTGGGAAATTTATCAGAAAAATAACCCCAAGAAATTGATTAACTTTTGTCTCTATCCCACAATTACAAATGCATCCGCAAAGGTCATTCCAATTACTCCATCAATCCATCCATTCTTTATACTGCTTCTTCCTTACGAGAGTCATGGGGAGCGCTGGAGCCTATCCCAGCTGTTTATGTGTAAAAAGCAGAGACACACCCTGGGCTGCGGGACAATCCACCGTAGGATGCATACGCTATTCACACAGTAGTCACTCTAACACTCATACCTATGCGCAATTTAGAGTCTCCAATTAGGCTGACTTGCATGTCTTTGGACTGTGGGAGGAAACCGGAGGACCCAGTAGAAAGCCACGTGAACAAGCGGGAAGAACTTGCCAACTCCACATAGAAAGGCGCTAAGGCGGATTCAGACCTTTTTGCTGTGATGCAACAGCACTACCTGCTGTGCTACCAGGCCACCCATTTAGATAAATTTGAAATTCTAATTAGCTACGTGTGTCAGCTTAATAAAGTTCTGACCAGCAGCAATTGGTCAATTAAGTCTCTCTTAATAATGATGAGGATACTAAAATTTACCAATGGGGAAAATGGTTGGCACCAAATTGTAAGTATATCAGTCTCAAAGAATGATTCAAAGTAGCTGGGGGTACTGTGTCAAAATTGTCTTAACATATGCCGAACACCAAAAACAGCCATGGCAGAAAAGAATTGTGGTTGAAAATAAACGCTCACTGACGGGTACAGATGGACAGTAAAATACTGTAGCTGCTGATAACCACAGCACTATAGCTAGAAAACATAGACTGTATAAAAAGATGGATGCAGCAGCCGGGTCTGAAAAGTGAGGCCAATGCGGAAATCTCTAAAAATTGCATTCTATTTAATGGCCAGCAGATGGCGATGTTGGTGGTTGCAGAAAGGAGTTCAATGCTATAGAAGTCTATGAGAAAAGGAACCTACTTTCCCACCTGATTGATTATTTCAATAATGATTTTCCACATTATTTTATGATTCCTATCGCAAGTTTCAAGTCTCCTTCGATATATCATGATGTTCATTTTTGTGAAGTATGGTCCCAAATAGACTAGAATAAAGGATAAAGCCAGAATATGCTTTAGGGGCGTGGCTATCCTCTGGTCCTCGTCAGATATGGTCAGATTCACCCGTAGAACCACCCCTCGCTCCTCCCTGGATCTTCAATTCACGCTCTTGTCCAAGAGGAATCACATCCAGTTTCAAAATGACAAAATGGCGCTGTTCAAATGGCCAAACTTGAGGCTTCCTCCTAAATGGTATGTTGAAACCAATGGGCGACGTCACGGTTGCTTCATCCATCTTTTTATACAGTCTATGCCAGGGCTATTCAGCATTATCCTGCAGGGTGCAGTGGGCGCAGGCTTTCATTCCAACCAAGCACTTACACACCTGATACTACTATTCAAGCTCATTAGCAAAGACTGGGTTGATTAGTGGTGTCAGGTGTTTAAGTGCTTGGTTGGAATGAAAGCCTGCACCCACACCGGCCCTTTCTGGATAAGGTTGAATAGCCCTGGTCTATGCTATAAAAATCACAAAATTGAATTAATCCATATCTGAACAGGTCTCCTCAAAAACAGTGCATCATGCTGTCAGAAATACTCAGCGAGTGTTTTATGTCTGATTATTTTAACCACTTCGTGTATTATTGTCATTTGTAGAACATTTTCTATATTAGAACATATGCATTAGTGTGAATTTATTTGATTTTTGTAATCAAATATATGTGCAATTTTATGTGGAGTTCTGTGGATCCATCCATATATCCACTCGTGTTCATTAGAATTGTTTTCAATCTGAGTGAATTTGAGTGTGTGCGAATTAGTGTGCATAAATGTGACTTTGTTGGCATTGAGTGAATTTGCATGTGTATGAGTGAATTAATGTGCATATATGTGAATTTGTGCACATCTGAGTGAATTTGTGTGTACACAATTGAATTTGTGTGCACAGGTGAATTTGTGTGCATATGAGTGAATTAGTGTGCATGTGAATTTGTGTGCATATGAGTGAATTAGTGTGCACATGAATTGTGTGCATATGAGTGAATTAGTGTGCACGTGAATTTGTGTGCATATGAGTGAATTAGTGTGCACGTGAATTTGTGTGCATATGAGTGAATTAGTGCGCACATGTGAATTTGTGTGCATATGAGTGAATTAGTGTGCATGTGAATTTGTGTGCATATGAGTGAATTAGTGTGCATGTGAATTTGTGTGTATATGAGTGAATTAGTGTGCACATGTGAATTTGTGTGCATATGTATGAGTGAATTAGTGTGCACATGTGAATTTGTGTGCATATGTATGAGTGAATTAGTGTGCACATGTGAATTTGTGTGCATATGAGTGAATTAGTGTGCACATGTGAATTTGTGTGCATATGTCTGAGTGAATTTTTTTCTCTTTGCAGCCCACCTCACCTCTCACCATCTGAGCATGCTCCTGGGGGTAAGGATGGGAATGGGGAACAGGGGTATAATGTACACTGGGAGCAACACGGGGACATGTTGTCTGATTTAACAGTGTCTCTGAGGATGTATGCTGTGATTGGCCAGAATCATCAAGGATGTGTACTGTGATTGGGCTGAACTATTGCAGATGTTCCCTGTGATTGGGCAAATTCACCAGAAATGTGCTCTCGGATTGGGCAGCATTAGCAGGGTTGTGTGCTGAGATTGAGCAGCATCACCAAGGAGGTCTGCTGTTATTGAGCAGCTGTACTGCGGATGTTCACTGTGACTGGGGAAGATCACTAAGAATTCATGTTGTGATTGGATAGCATCTCCACGTACTGTATGTGTCTTGTGATTGGACTGCAATGTGCTGATCATTCATTTCAGGGAAAAGGCTTAACTGTCACAGCAAAAATAACCCTGCATCTATTCCTTACATTCCTGTGGGCGTTTATGTGGGCAGTTCCCACTCCCATATGATCCTGATATCACAGTAAAGTTCTGTCCCTGCTCTAATTCATCAACATGTATTACTAATCCCCATTTTGGGCATTCGACTGGCCGGGGGTTAACCAGAGTTTTGGGAGATCATTAATTTCATAGGGGGTTAACTGATAAAGGCCTGGTATTTCCCATCAGTTATTTGCTCTATATTCAAGGCACACAAAACAAATGAGGAAACGATGCATAATTGTGAATGAGTTTCTTCATTGATTTTCAGGCCTGAGAAAGTCATCATTATCAGAGGTGAGATTTCTCTGAAAGACAGTACACTCTGACTATTTTCCAGATTCAATTAAAGATCTTTTGCAATACACATTTCTTTTTGATTGTGATTGTAAGTTGATTGAAGCAGTCATTGATTGAATGATGAAATGATCGATTAATCAATCACTTCAGAGGTTATTAACCCTATAATGCCCAGACACAGGCATCATTATAGGAAAAATATGACCCAGTAATGTTTTTGAAGTATTGAAGGGTAGTATTCAGATCCACTGTTCATCATTAGGTTTTGTGACAGCAAAATATACATTGCTGAACAGAACTTCTTCTAATTCCAGGAGTATCATATCTGATACAGCCAAAAATCAGCACCCCTCCAGAACTCAACACTCAAAATTTCAAATTATTTATATGCTCTCTACTATCTATAGCTATCCCTTAACATGTATAAGAATAAGTTTTTGTGTAATATTTACCTTGGAATGCCGAACTTCACTGCCAAAGTCCAAGGAAATTCATGAATTCCCATTCACATGGGAGCTACTACCTTAAAGTGAGTGACGAGGGGAGAGACTACTCCTGTAATCTCACTTCTTCCTTCCAGGTGGCAGCACTGTGTATCAGATATGACACAGTGAGCAGTCGTGGTTGTGTTGCATCTTACCAGGTGGACATGGTCCTTCAAATTTGGTGAATCATATATGACACAGGGGGCATTATAGGGTTAAATTGATTGATCAATTTAATGGTTGATTGTCTGGCTGCTTCATTAATTAAATTACAGTTTCTTTAATGGAATGGTTGATTATGTGGCTGTTTATTTAATTAAATGATTGATTGATTGACTAAATCCATAGGTATCCCCTCTCCAGGATAAGGAGTGGTTTGCTGGGTACTGTGACAGGAAAACAGCTGAAGCCACCCTGTTCAGGGCCAACAAGGTGGGACACAGGGTTGCGGGATCATTTGTTGTTTTCCTGTGGATCTCAATTCAAACAGGGGTCATTTTTTGCTTGGGCCTACGATCAGGTCCGGCTCCAGAACTGAAAATTTGGGGGCAAAGATCCATCCTTGTATGACAACAATTAGTCCTAGCTCATTCTCAATCATTTTCCTTTATTAACACATTTTCCAATTATAGTAATAATCCAGTGGCGATTGAAGGTACGGCTTTTTTGTTTTTCAGCGAGAGCGGCATTTCAGAACTCTTCAGCGAATGAAGTTAATTTCAGTGACATATACATGGTGTCGTCCGTTTACGTTTTCCAATCGGACAGCTGTCTATTTTTTACAGCAAGTTGTGGTGACTGTGCTGCAATAACAGGTGTACTGTGGGTACTTGTCACCGAAATTACATTCATTTGCTGAAGAATTCTGAAATTCCACTCGCTGGAAAAAAATTACTGTCGTTGAGTGCCAGTGCATAGACCTAATTATAATTCAATGATTTTTCTGAACTGAATGTAGCCCATTATTTTGTTGCTGTTAGATCGCATGGGGGAGAGAAGCCTTGTCTTCAATTGCCACTTGATCATTACTATAATTGGAAAACGTGTTAATAAAGTAAAATGATTGACATGAGCTAGGACTAATTGTTGTCATACAGGGATGGATCTTTGCCCCCAGATTTTCAGTTCTGGAGCCGACCCTGCTTATGATTGGTCCTCAAAAAGGATCATGGATAAGCACTGTGACTGACTCTGATGGAGGCTGATTTACAAAATTTTCAGGTTTGGTTCAGAAACTTGAGTCTGCTGCTTTGTGTCTTTCCAATGCTTGTGCGTGTGTGTGTGTGTGTGTGCGCGCATGTGCGCGCACATCTGTGTGTGCCTGTGTGCATGCATATGCATTTGTGTATGTGCTTGTGTATGGTGTGTGTTTGAGTTTAAACATATGCATGTGCACACTCGTGTATGTGTGTGTGTGCGTGTGTGTGTTTGTGTGCGTATATGCTCATTTATGTGCGTGTGTATGTTATGTGTGTGTGTGTTTTGGTGAATGTTTGTGTGTGTGTGTGTGTGTGTTTGTGTGTGTGCATGCATATTTATGTGTTTCTGTGCATCTGTGTGTGTTTTTGTGGATTTGTGTGGGTGTGTGAGTGTGTGTGTTTGCGTGGATGTGCATGTGTGTGGGTTTTTGCGGATGTTTGTGTGTATGTGTGCATAAATGTGAGTTTTGGCGCGTGTTTGTGCGCGTGCGTGTGGATGTGCATGTGTCTGTGTTTTTGCGGATGTTTTGTGTGTATGTGTGTGTGTGTGTGTGTGTGTGTGTGTAGGATGGGGCCTTCCTTGTGAGGTACAGCTCAGCACAGAACACGCAGCAGCCCTACACCCTGGTGGTGCTGTACAGAGAGAAGGTCTATAACATCCCCATACGATACCTGGAGGACACACAAGGATACGCTTTGGGCAAGGAGGGAAAGAAGAGCGAGGAGGTGAGAAATAGAGATCAGCTCGGGGAAGAGAGGGAGATCAGAAGCATGAAGAGAGATCAGCTGGAGGAGAGATCAGCTGGGGAGGAGAGATCAGTTGGGGAAGATAGATCATTTGGGGAGGAGAGATCAGCTGGAGGAGAGATCAGCTGGGGTGGAGAAATCAGCTGAGGTAGAGAGATCAGCTGGGTGGAGAGATCAGCTGGGGTGGAGAGATCAGCTGAGGAAGAGAGATCAGCTGGACGAGGGATCAGTTGGGGAAGATAGATCAGTTGGGGAGGAGAGATCCACTGAGGTGGAGAGATCAGCTGAGGAAGAGAGATCAGGTGGAGGAGAGATCAGCCGGGGTGGAGAGATCAGCTGTGGTGGAGAGATTAGCAGGAGAAAGTATAAGGCCAGCAGAGTGAGAAAAGTTTAGCTGAGGAGGAGAGCTTAGTGGGTGAAAGAGATGAAGAGAGGAAGATGGGCAGAATGAAAGGATATTAGCTGGGGTCTGGGGGAGAGATCAGTGTGTGGAAGAACAGAGATGGGTAAAGCAAAAGAAGTAGAATGGCGACCAGCTGAAAGAGGAGAAGGAGAGGGGGAGTGTGAAAGCAAATGAGAGGGAATGAAGGACCTTGCTCAGAGAAGAGGGATAAAGGGATGGGGATGGGAGAAAGTGAATGAGGAAGGGATTGTCTGTGCAGTCAGAGCTGAAAGTGTGCGCACAGCTGGTGCTGATCCCTTCAGAGCTGCAGTTATGTAGTGAAGGACTGATCCCAGACAAGCCTCCACAAACACCCCCCACATTGACAGAAATGTCTAACTTGTAAATTGGTTTGTTTAGTGTGAAAAAGTTAGCATGTGAGTTTTGTCCTAACAGAAGAGAGTGTGAGTTTTGTCTTCATACTGCATGTTCTCCTCTTGATGGGCTGGCGATATTTCACTGCGTCAGTTAGTTATTTACCAGCGCCCCCTGTTGCCTGTTTGTGTGTTTAGCTCTTCAGTGGTCTGCAGGAGATGATCTCCCACCACAAGAATACGCCCATCCTGCTCATCGACTGCAAGAACCAGGCCAAACAGACCGCATACCTCACCCACCCGACTCACCCCTGAACCGCCATCTCACCCACTACTGAACACCTCCTCCTGTACTAACTCAACACATCACCGCACACTGCACATCAAACTCAAACACACCATGTACCTCACTTACCCAACTCACCTCTGAAACACATCTCACCCACCCCAGATCCATAATAACACCCCTGTTGTTTAGCTCAACAAACCTCAAAACACTGTACATAACAGCTGCCTATGCAGCATGACTGTGAGGCCCTGAGCACTTATTTGCTGTTTATATCTGTGGTGGTATCATTCTGTGCTCAACTGTCAATTTACCAGGTTATTACCACATCACATGCACCTTGCAGTGCTCAAACAAGGAAGTGAATTTGCTGCTCTCAAGTGCTGTGTGCGGAATGGACATCATGACATCACAGTGAGCATTAAATGTCATGGTTAAACTCTACCTTTGAGTTAGGCAGCATATTATTGCTCAACAATTCAGACTAATGATTACACTATTAAATAAGAAAACTTGCTTTCATGGGTCTAACGTGTTCATTGACTTTAAGCTTAAAATGGCATGTTTTTAGGTAAATATATATATATATATATATATATATATATATATATATATATTTTTTTTTTTTTTAATGTCTATGACACTGATGGCACCCCAGTCTTAGACGGTGTTTGACTGCCACAGGTTACTTTGCAGCACACCCAGAGTGCATATGTGCAAGCCTTACTTTAGTGAGTAATCAGCAGTTGTAATGTACCTTTTCTGTTCCTTTCTCTGTTTTTAATAAACCCACCAAATAAAGAAATGTATTCGCTTAATGTTTCTTTAGTGGGAGGTTTGTGCCAGGCCCAGCACAAAAAAAATCTCCTCATCTCACAATAAGACAATAACCCTGAGTTCTTCCCCTGGCCTCCATGAACCATGTAGATGGACTCAGTGCTTGACTGGCCTGCTTTCCGTAATCTAGTATCTCATTAATTTATTGCTTTTATTATTATTAAAAACACAAAGGCATTTGTATCAAATAATTAAACTGTTCTTTACCCTGCAAATTGTCATTATGTAGTTAACTGTGCAGTGCATATTAGCGCTCAAGATGAATTCCCATGATTAGATTATATTTTTTGTGCCCCCAAAAAAATGAAGGGACGGGCTTTTTATTGGAAGTCCATACATTTATTTCGAGTGAAGTGAGTGTATTTATGCTTATGCTTCATCACTGGTAAGAAGGACACACAAAATATGTTTGTAAGCTCTACCTGCTTTCCTGCTTAACTGGAGACTATCTTGCAATGGGATCTTACCGGCCACGCTTCCTACAGACTTCCAGTGCCCTTGCTCAGTACACAATCACCTTAGAACTCAGCCCACATTTAGTTCTGAACTTCACTTCTTTTGCATTAGTAAAACATGTCCATAGACTGACATACAGAAACACGTGGCAAAGAACTCAAAACCGCTTCTGTAGTAGTTCCCGCTACAATAGGTGTCTCCAGAACCTAATTTTTCCCAAGCGGAAACACGCACAGATACGTGAACACTAACAGCCAGCACTGTCGCGCCTGGTAAATATTCAAGGTGATTCATTTATTTCATATGCAAGCAAATACGACCATGTTAAAACCTTTTAACAGAAGTTTCGCAAAAAAACATTTGAATACACCACAATATTTGGGTTTGTAGCGCAGAGCAGGCTATCCGCACTCCTGGATGCTCATCAAGCCAAATGTGACAATATAATGCACAATTACTGAGATTTCAGTCAAAATGCGTTAAAACGAATAATCAGATAATCAATAGAGTTAAAAGTAATGATAAACTGTCCAAAGTTGGGGTCCTTAAATGTCCTTACCAAAGTTTTAAACATTCTGACGAACGTTTTATTGACATGGAGGATCTGGGGCGGCGGCGGACGTGGTGACGGTCGTGGTGAATCCATAATATCCCCTAACGTAATTAGAGATAGCCTATGATAAGGAGGCATTTTAAGCAGAACGAATCGGATGCAAAACAGCAGGTTAGGTTACTATACAATAGGGGGCGCCAACAGAGTATAGTTAAATTACGGCACTTGAGCAGCTGTGATAGAGTGACACTGTGGCGCTCAATACTTTGTGATGGCTTCTCAGAGAAGACCTACTTTACGTAGACCTATTTGCGTTTTATACTTGGCTTATTGTAGTGTCGCATATTAAATGCGCTAATTACCATAATGATAATAAATCCTAATAATGTTTCACTGAACAGTTGTAGACATTCTGAGCGTTTCTAGATCATTACGCGCCAGTTTCACGGACTTAGATTTACGACGTTCAGTCCTGAATTAGCACGAGGTTTTATCCAAAATTGGATTTAGAGTAGGAATAATCTTTGTCGATCAACCAGCCCAAGGAAAGCATGAAATAGGCCTTAAAACTAATTAAGTTTTTTTTTTTTTTTTTTAATGTTAACTGTAGCCTGGTTATATTCATGTTTATTTTCTAACAATCTTAGCAATGGTAAATTGCTCTGCCGCAGTTATTCAGAATATTAAGTGTGTCTGAGTGTACTTTCAATAATGTTTTCCACCACTCAAAGATATTTCCAAATAATGTCATTTGTGATAGCCTATTCACTGAACTTAGGGGAGACTGGGTCTAGTTGTTACACTTTTTCTTTTAATGGCTGTAGAATTGACATTATCAGGTTTTTGTTATCAATATGCACTGTAAAGATAGGAAGTTTATTAGACTTCAGCATTTTGGAGACAGCAGGATTTAACTGTACAGCTGCTACACCTGTAGGGAAGGGTCTGTTTTTGTGTCACATCAGTTGTAGCAGTCATAAAGTCAGTATGAATGCAACATGAATGCTGTTTTGCAAAACAGGGATTTTCTTTATACCCCTCACGTTTGCTACGATGAATATTCCTCTAAAAAAAAAGATGTGGCATTAAACATTTTTTTCACATAGAATTTGATGCAAAACATCAGAGGTATCCCCATTTAACCATGCTAAAGTTTTATTTTCCCCTGGTTTTAATTTGACATATTAAGGAATAAATTTGGATTTTTAAGAAAGTAAATCGCACGACCAAGCATGTTCACTACATTCTCGCTCTTACAATACTGTAATGGTTCACTTTTGAGAGAAAACAAATGATATACTATGATAAATTACACATCATTATATAATTGCATTGTCAAGCGTATATTACTAAATGCATATAATGTTAAAAACTGGAGCTTCTTGTATATAAAATAAAAAATATTGGAGCAGTTAAGAATGAAAGACTGTGCTCTTGCAGGCGATTTGGCAATGAATTTATGATTCATTTAGAAAAGGATTTGCAATAAGGAAAGGCTTTCATTTGAACATCTACGTAATAGTGATTAAAAAAAATTGCGCACACTTCTTTACCAGAGCTGTTAATTTCGCATTCAAATCCTTCATAAAAAATGTGTTGCCAGACAATTCTGAATATACCTGCTAATACTGTTGATGGGAAATTTCAACCACTTGCTTAGAATTATATGGTTGTGTTTGGATCAACTTTTGAGAGATTCAGCTTCAGTCTGTTTTAGTTCCCATTAAGACATTGTACTGCGTGCCATCCATGTTAGTATTAATACACGTAAATTAATCTTTTTAATTTGTTATTCATCAAATACATAACTTTGAGAGTTATTTAAGCAATTCAACTGTCAATCTGCAGTCTATTGAGCTAATATCGGTGTGTTAGACACAAATAGCACCTAACTCTTTATCAGAACGTAACTTCGTTAGAAATTAGCTTCACGTTTAAATGTATGGAGAAATCGTGATTCTTGGATTACAGGGCGAAATACGAGTTTTTATGACTAGGAAGAAGGGTCTAAATCAATGGGAATAGATTTTGGACTCAAAATCTTTAAATTCAATCGGAACAATCTGCTTACAATCCTAAAGTGCCAAATGCTTGAGTGCAAAATAAATAAATAAATCATTCTTTATCATCGTTAACGGCTTTGAAATTTACGTATAAAATCATTAGTTTCATTTTTTTTCTTACAGCCGCAGGTATTATGGTATGTATGGCACTTGTCGCTCTTGTATTTCGGGCATATACACTGATCACGGGATGGTGAGGGGACAGTTACTTATTCAACATGGATTTCCGAAACTCCCTATGCACCGTAGGAAAGCTAGTGATAATATGATTGCTACTTCATACATGATAGGGCCTAACTCGCGAATGGGTAAAAATGTATATCAAAGCCAGTAGAATGGTATCCACGCATAAACAAATAAATAACCAATGGTGAAATTGACAACAATTTGCATATGACTGCTGGGTGAACTGAGGTGTATTAACTTGTTAGTAAAGCAAGTGGATACACTGGATATTTATCACTGACAGTGATATCGAGAGCAATTCGTTCTCCGGCCTGATTAGGCTTGAAACACGAACTGTCAGTGCGTAATTGGGCTTGAGAGCTGCATTCCAGGCTGCGTCTCCGCACTGAGTTAGCAAACATAAAGGGGTGGGGGGCGTAGGTCACGTGCTATGATTTCGCTGTTGAAAAGGGGGGAAGGGTTGCGGAAGGGTACAATAAGGAAATCCAAAATTCGTTTTGTGAAAAAAAAAAAAAAAAAAAAATCTGGAATATTTTGTTTCCTCGCTCGAATTTGGAGGCGGGAGAAAACTTGTATGCGGATGTTAGAAAGCGAGAGCGAGCTAAGCGTAACGGTCCAGCCGTGCGGGTACTGCGGACTAATTCACTCAGCGGAGGCACTACCCGCTTTGTAGAGCTGCTGTAAGGGTGGGACTGAATGAGTCGAGAGAGCCGGGCTGATTGAGTCAGAAGCAGGGCAGGCTTGTACATTTATCCTGTATTTAATACTGAACGCCTTTTGGTACCTAATAGACAAGGACATAAAATTTCTTCCTCGTGTCCCCCTCCCCTTTTCCTTTTTCTTGATTCTAAAAGAAGGCAAAAATGGCTCAGATACTGCCGATACGATTTCAAGAGCATCTGCAGGTAAGACGCAAAAACAATTCTTTGGCTCTCTAAAACACCATCTTTCAATCACACACCGCAAAATGTGGCAGTCATGCGGGACAGGGGTCACAGTCGTATTAAAACAGGTTTGAGCAGCCGTACCTGGGTCTCGCAACAGCCACGGGCCTAGCGAATGGTGATGATGACTTGTGAAATTTGAACAGTTGTGAGCTAATGGTGTAGCTACGTTAAAGCCACTTTCACACTGGACGCGAAACGAATTTTTCGCACGACAGATTGCATTCAAAGTCAATGCAAAGACGCGAATACGCGTGTATTCGCGTCTTTGCATTGACTTTGAATGTAATCTGTCGTTCGAAAAATTCGTTTCGCGTCCGGTGTGAAAGCATCTTAACACTGCGGATCTGAACACCGTTGCTTGGAAGTTGCGTTAATCGGCAGAATATAATCGCATCCCTGATATTTCCGTTTGAGTAGTAATTACCATCTAGATGGCGTTTAACAACTCATGAGCCGGGCTGTGAACTCGCGGCTAGCTTCATGGCTACGTTGCTAGTTATTGACACCAGGATAATGGCTACTTTATGAATCACTTTATAATAATGGACAACTGTTAGCTGCGCTGTTTGAATATTAACTTTCCATATTGATGAAGAAAATTAACGAATGTTTCATGTTTGGATATTTGGGTATAAGTAATGCATTTTATTGAGAGAGGTGATTTCTTGAGTAAATTGTGATGCCCGAAGTCGGACAGGGCATCAGTTTGTTAATGGCTGTATTCAGCATAAGTTAATATGTAGGTTAATCAGTTATGAGTTGCGAGTCTCCGCTATTTTTTGCTGAAATATATACATATTTATTAAATATTTATCACTGTGTGTGGTCTGGGTACAGATGGTTTATGCTAGACAATATTTTTTTTTATCTCCGATATATTGTTAATTACTTTTACAGCTTCATGGCTGTGCAGTTAGGTCTTGCAGCATGTGGCTTTGTAGCCATTTATTGGTTGTGAATTTTTTTCTGGGTCTTGGTTCGAATGGTATGCCTGCCCATAAAATATTATTGCCATTAAACATATGATATTTATTTTGTTAGAAAATCTAGGAATATTGAAATTAATCTCTCTAGTTTAACCAAAACGAAATAATGACCTCGTCATAAAATGTTGCCTGATAGAATTCTATGTTGCGTGAAGATGAAATTGTAGCTGGATTACAGACGAAACTAACCAGACCCGAAGTGCACCCTAATGTTTAAGGAGACAACCTGGCGGCCTTCTTCATTCCAGGCTCTGCAGGCTCCGAATGACGGCCATTGTTTGGCTCCCTCAGCCTAAATAAAGAACCTCAATTTTATGGTATGTTTAGTTGTTGGAAATTTTTTTTTTTTTTTTACTAAGCGATGTCCTATTAGCGTGTACTAAAGGTCATTGAAGCTACTGAGGAATATGGTTCAGATGAGATTGGGTACCATTCAGGCAATGTTATGATGTCCATAGCATGAAGTCTCGTTCAAATAGTCGGCATCACCTAAGGCAGTATATCCATGGCAAATCAAAAACTAGAAGTGAACCGTAATAACTAGGCCTACCAAATTTTTGTTATGGTAGTCATAGCTGTGGAGCCATTGCTGTTATTTAGCTTTTGATCAAATTGTGCAGATCTCTTCAAGAGACTGATTTATCAAAGTGACCCATGGTTTCTCAATCCTCCATTGTGAAATTGGTCGACCAACAAGTCTGTGTAATCCTGCTAGTTTTTTGTGTAACTACACTGAGCTAAGCTCTCTCACTTGGGAAGTGACTTATGCTCAAGAAATGGACATTTTTTTCATTGGACAGTTGTCCTAAAATTTTCCCAGTGATTATGTTCTATTCTTAATCACGTTTTGATACATTTTGGCAAGTTAAGTAACTGCCATGATTTTGATTTGGCAGTTCGGTGGTGTGCATTTGAAAACACATGCATATCCTGTATTATTTTGACATTTTCAGTAACAAAGCAGGACTGCGCCCATTTCCTATCCCATAGATGCCAGTTCTCCCCTCTTTTGGTCCCGCTTTTTTTAGTAGTTGGTGCCCCCTCCCCAATTCTTTAGGTCAGAGGAACTTTATTGTTGCCTGAAAGTCTGCAGTTCTGGGTCAGTGGAGGCCTGGCTGTCCGTCAGCAGCTGGTTGCCATGGTAATGTCAGAGCTGTGGAATGGTCCCTGTGCTGTTGTTTTTTTTTTTTTAATGACATACTTCCCCAAGCCAAAGTTCTGAGGCAGCCCTCCCTCAGTATATCTGTATTTCTTAAGGTACAGCAGAAGTTCTACCCTGAGATCTGGGTTTTACATGTGGATACATGTCACAAGCTTCATTCCTATGTTTTAGTAATAACCTATCACTGGAACACCAAACCCCTACATGTTCAGCTCATTGTTAAAAAAAAAACAGAACTTAAAAAATATGCTCAGTATTTGTGACCTGCTATTTTCTGAAAGGGAAATAGAGCAGATTCCCTGTAGCCGGTAATTCTGGTATAAATTTCTGTTCTCACAAAATAGGAGAAAAATTGCTGCCTATTAGCAGTATGGGCTGTTCTTTTGGCGCTGTAACTGATAGCCTATTTGATCTGGGGAACAATTAGCTGCCAATGTCTAAACAGCCATTTTTAACACCCCAGAAGTGTGCATTTTTTAGCTGGTTGGTGAGAGACTGTGCTGTCATTGTTAAAGAGGTGATTTTATTGGGCTGAGTTTGGTAATAGCACCGTTATAAGGAGCAGAGTTACCTCCATGGCAACAGATCAGATCCTGTGTTGTGGCAGTGTTGACTGTGGCCTGCAGCTTTGTGAGAGCTGCGCTAGTTTGTTTTTGCACTGCTCAGGGAAATGGGTGGGAAATGGTCAATTTGGGTGAGCGTTGTTTGCTGCTCAAGCATCTCCCGCTGGTCACCTTGACGCTCGCCAGTTTAGTTCTGAGCAGGTACGTGTTTCAGCGGAGAACCATGAACTGTCTTGCTCTCTGGAGTTGGCTGCATGAGTCATATGAATGCTTGTACATAGTTAGCTGATCGGCCATTCCTGACTCAAGTGGGATTGGAGATGCCAAATTGAAAAAGACTAGTGATTTTATTAAGGCAGAGCAAGCTTAAAGGGAGAGCTGGGCGGTGTGTGAGCCTGCTCAGATGGAGCACATTCTCTCTGTTGGCACGACGATCTCCACACTAATGTGTGGGAGGCCTCCGTCCTGTTCATTATGACCTAAATGAGCAGTGCTCTTTTGCCTGATGTAATTACCAAGGGCTGTGTTAGTGTTGTCCATATAATGGCCTGAATTATTCTGTACAACGGGAATTTGTCTGTGGGATGTACATGAGATATGCTTTTCTTTAGTGGCCAGGCAAAGACGGAAATATTTTGGGAAAGTTTCGGTTTCCAAGCTCCAAAGGACATGCTCAAACAGTCTGGCCTCATATTTGAACATGGTCAGGCTGATTTCCCCCCCCCCCCCTCGCCTTGTCTGTCACCTGCCCCTCATGACTCTGGGTGAGTTTGCCTAGTATCCCCATGACCGTGAGCTGTGGTTCATCCTGCTGTTCTCCTGTTATGCAGACAGAGGCATTTCACATATGGGGTCCCACCATGTGTTACTGTTAGGGAGCTGTGTAACAAACATGACCTCCATGAGGATTTTATGCTCCTGCTGCTGATACACTTTGTTTTTGGGTGACATATGGAATTTGGTGCTGGCTTGCATGCTTATTAAAAAAAAAAAAAAAGCCTGCGGATACGTTAGATCGTCCCCAGCCCAGTCCTGAAGGACCCCCTGTCCGGCAGGTTTTTGTTGCAGCTTTACTTTTGCACACCTTATCCATTTAAGGCCCGATGCACCTTCATGCACACCCTGTTCATTAGATCTTTTTCAACCAATCAGCATGAAGCCCTTAAATGGTTCAGGTGTGAAAGAGTAGTAAGAGAGCAAAAACCTGCAGGGCAGGGGGTCCTTGAGGACTGGGTTGGGAACCACTGCGTTAGAGGTTGCTGGTATTGCTAAAAAGAACTTTGTGAAATGTGTCAATTGGACTTGTGTCTTTACGTTAAAAGTGAGCCTGATTAAATTGGATCTGAAAAAATGGAAATACAAATTGGTTATCCTTTTGTTCCCTCTGTTGTGTTTTATTTTTTTAAATCATGGAAATTTGTAAAGTTATTTCACTAATCAAATGTGTTTTTTCTGGAGCAGGCACTGAATATGTAATATGGCTTTGATGCATGATTTGCAAAGGATGCGTGATGCAAATTTGAAATGGTGAAGAGTAAAAGAGGATATAAGAAGCTGCTCGTACTGTATTAGTCTGTATTGGGTTGTTGGCTGGTAGATAAGCAGTGCAAGGGCTCTACATTGCTCTTCTCATAAAATCATTGACTACTGAAAATTACTGTGTGTCAACCGGAAAAATAATTTGGGCGCACATCTATTCACTGGGATTCATTATTGTGCTCCTGAGTGTGTCGATCTCAGAATACTTGTGCTATTGGGAAAACTTGTGTGTGGACTGTGGAGAGCCTGGAGATCAGCAGTAGTTGGATGTCAATGTTTTGCTTTAGGTTACTGTTTTTGGAAGATCATTCGGGCTGTAGTTTGTTGGTCGATATGTAATTGCACAGTAATTGTCAGCTGTCAAAGTGTGGGGAGTATAATGTTTGGGAAGTCAATTCAGTGCCGCCGCAGGACTATCTGCATTTGAATGCTGTCAGGCAGCGTGAGTTATGATGGCTCCACTGTTATATTGGCGTGTGCGTGTGTGGGGGGGGGGTATGTCACTCGGTTAAACAGAATATCTTTATTGTACACCGAATAACTGACTCTCTTTCATTCATAGGTAGATTGAATCATTCATACAGGGGCCATATTATACCTGTTCTGCAATTTAATATTTTCATTTTTGTGGTCTATTTACAAACATTTGCATGATTTTACAGTCCAGAATTACCTTGAAAGAGCTGCACAGGCTTTGTGTTCAGCACCTCAGACTCAGTCATCCTGAAACTGGTTGTTTTGGCTCTTGTCTCTTAAAGGCTTCTCCCTTAAAGCCCACTCTGTTGTGATTGGCCGGCCACATTCAGGGAGCAGCGCTCGGTGAAATGAAGGGAACAATAAAAGGCTGGGATTGTACTGCAGAGGCATGGTGGTAGAAATGAATTTTAACCAGTTATTCTTCACTTTGTCTTCCTTTGAAGGTCTGTGCTAAGGAAATTTGCCTTTGCGTGAAAGAAAACTGCATCTTCGTGACATGGCGAAATGCAGAAACCGAGCTCTTCTCAGCCTCTGCTTTATCTAGCTTTGTTTAAGGACAGCTTAAACAGCCAGTCGTTAGGTGGGCATTATGCGAATGTGTTACATATTGACAAACACAAGTTAACCCGTAGAGCGCTGAAATAATAACATTTATTATCTTGTGCTGTTGAAAACCTATCATGTGGCAGCTTGTTTAAAGACTAGACTACAAACAAGGTGTGCCAGGCAATTCAAGAGATATTTTTTCTTATGGAAAGTAAAACTCTGTACGGCATGGACTTTAGGCTTTGTAACTTTGCAGATGTCTCGCATGCACAGAACACACAATAGAAAAGGAAAAAGGCTAAAGTGTAACATGGCCCCTTTAATTTGTGTGAGTCACTGCAAAGTGGAGATTTGGGATGATGTGTTGCTGTTATCAGAAGTCTGTTGTGAATCCCACCCACAGGTCTCTTTATCTCAGCTACAAGTCAGCACCTCCACTTCAGCGGATACCCTCTGGCAATCATTTTATTGTTATAGCACTCTGATAATGATCACCATAATGGATTAAATTTGTTTCGCAAGAAAAAGCAGGGAAGAAGAAGTGAGTGCTGTTGAGTGAAGTTGGGAGTTCTGTGGCCCTGTGGCTGAGGCGTTTGACTGGGACTCAGCAGGATTGTGGTTGATGCCCCAGTGTAGCCACAGTAAGATCAGTGCGGCTGTTGGGCAAGACCAGGCAGGATTGGGCCCTGCTTGGTGTAAACGAACTGAAAATTGCTCTGGCAAATGGTTAATGTGATGTCAGAGAGCGGTCACCTCGACCAGTCCACTGGGTATTAAAGATGCTCCAGTCCCTAGGTGATGGGCGGTTTGGCATGTTATCCTCTGGGCTGTAACTGTTGAACCTGCCTGGCACTATGTAATATTAAAATTATGAGCCATTTGTGAGCCAATATTAAGGCTGAATGTTTCTGCCTTGTATCCCAGAGGTAGGGCTGAAATCGTTGAATTTGCGTGACCCTCCGTTTGTTCTCTTCTTCAGTTGTTTGTGTGCATTATTCCCTCTTTATATTCTAGTTGAAGCGTGTGGTTCAGTGTGAGCCCTCAGGACAGTCAGGGCCCTCTGTTGGTTTGCGTTAATCTGTTTAGTGCAATGATTCTCTTCATGCTCTGATGAGCCTAAGTATTTCTAATCTCCGCTCTCACTGTGCGGAGTCGATTGTGATGCCGTTAATTGAGTAAATGGATTACTAAATGTAATCTATCCTGCGAGTGAGTGTTTGCCAATCGCATTTTGTATTCATGAAAATGTGGTTTATAAAATTATGATTTTATCGAACTGGGAGAAATTCTGAATCATTTTCATTGCCAATGCATTATGTATTATTATAGGCTTACGCAGGCTTTACTACAGCAGTTTTATCTTTTAGATGTTTCTTTCTCTACTTTCAGTGGGTCAGTGTCTGCTGGATTTTCATGTCTCAACTGATAAATTGATTGGTTGGCTAATGAGGCCACACAGTTTGTTTTCAAGGTTTGAATTAGCTGGCACTTGGTAGAAAATCACAGCACTTTTAGGCACTGACACTCTCCAGGACTGGAGTTAAGCCTGTGAGCACTGACACTCTCCAGGACTTAAGCCCGGTGAGCACGGACACTCTCACTGACACTCTCCAGGACTGGAGTTCCAGGACTGCCTGTGTGAGCACTGACACTCTCCAGGACTGGAGTTAAGCCTGTGAGCACTGACACTCTCCAGGACTGGAGTTAAGCCGGTGAGCACTGACACTCCAGGACTGGAGTTAAGCCGGGACTGACACTCTCCAGGACTGGAGTTAAGCCTGTGAGCACTGACACTCTCCAGGACTGGAGTTACTGGAGTTAACCTGTGAGCACTGACACTCTCCAGGACTGGAGTCCCTGTGAGGACTGGACTGGAGTTAAGCCTGTGAGCACTGACACTCTCCAGGACTGGAGTTAAGCCTGTGAGCACTGACACTCTCCAGGACTGGAGTTAAGCCTGTGAGCACTGACACTCTCCAGGACTGGAGTTAAGCCTGTGAGCACTGACACTCTCCAGGACTGGAGTTAAGCCTGTGAGCACTGACACTCTCCAGGACTGGAGTTAAGCCTGTGAGCACTGACACTCTGCAGGACTGGAGTTAAAACTGTGAGCACTGACACTCTCCAGGACTGGAGTTAAGCCTGTGAGCACTGACACTCTCCAGGACTGGAGTTAAGCCTGTGAGCACTGACACTCTCCAGGACTGGAGTTAAGCCTGTGAGCACTGACACTCTCCAGGACTGGAGTTAAGCCTGTGAGCACTGACACTCTCCAGGACTGGAGTTAAGCCTGTGAGCACTGACACTCTCCAGGACTGGAGTTAAGCCGGTGAGCACTGACACTCTCCAGGACTGGAGTTAAGCCTGTGAGCACTGACACTCTCCAGGACTGGAGTTAAGCCTGTGAGCACTGACACTCTGCAGGACTGGAGTTAAAACTGTGAGCACTGACACTCTCCAGGACTGGAGTTAAGCCTGTGAGCACTGACACTCTCCAGGACTGGAGTTAAGCCGGTGAGCACTGACACTCTCCAGGACTGGAGTTAAGCCGGTGAGCACTGACACTCTCCAGGACTGGAGTTAAGCCTGTGAGCACTGACACTCTCCAGGACTGGAGTTAAGCCTGTGAGCGCTGACACTCTGCAGGACTGGAGTTAAAACTGTGAGCACTGATACTCTCCAGGACTGGAGTTAAGCCTGTGAGCACTGACACTCTCCAGGACTGGAGTTAAGCCTGTGAGCACTGATGCTGAGTGCTTGTGTTAAGTCCGCAGTTACGGAGGTGAGTTTAACATCCTGTTTGACGCTGTGCTGCACAGAGCAGTAATATTTCAGCTCTTACTGGTGCCAGTTGTAAGGTTTTGATCCAGTAGCTCCTGTGAACTAGGAGAAGGACTGACAGTTGAAATTATGCTTATTAAACTGGACTCATTGACAGCAGGGGATCATCTTCAGCCTGGTGTGAATGATATGGTCATGAGGTCCCCCTTCATCCCCAGTCCCCCCCTACCTTTCCTCCAACCAGATCCAGGCCTCTCTTCCTGCAGCCTGTGGAGTTATGAGGTCTGTCCACCCTCGTTGTGTGGCTCTTGGATGTCTGTCCTTTTTCTCATAGAAATGGGTCAGTTTGCCAGTCTCTCAGTGGGTGCCTCTGGTCTCGCATTTGTTGGCATAAGCCCTGGGGTGCGTTAATTTCATGGTCTAGTTTCAGGAATAATAATTTCAGTGGTAATTATTTTTGTCTGATCCTATGATTAGGCATGCTGTGTGCATTAGCAGGCAGCCATAGTCCCACAGCATTGATGGATTATATTGCTGTAAAGATTGTTGAGCTCCCTGTACCCTTTTTCCAGATGTGTGGTGCATAGCTGCAGATCGCCATAGTAATTTTCGGCCTTACGGATTCCTGTTTGTGCGCTCCTGAGCAAAACCCACAAACATGACAATAACCAAGGATGTGCAGCCATACAGTGGACAATTAAAGAGAGGCTTCCTGTAATTATCTCTCCTCGAGTTCTGATTGTCTGATCGGTATCGCCTCAATATCTGCTGCCTCAGCCAATCTTAGACTAGACTCTGTACAGACCTGCTCATTTGATATCGAAGGTCCGTGTTTCTTATGATGGACTGCGCTTAGGACCCTTGGAGCAAAAAGGCTGTGGCCTGTGTCTGGTTTTGCTGATGGAGTGGTGCTGTGTTTGGCGAGTCGAAAAGAACATCTGATCCATTACATTATTTTGCTGTCACTATTGCATTATTTTTACAGTTTACAGCCACATCTGGGGACCTGGCTGACTGTCATCTAGAGTGTTTTATACTGTCTAATAGACATCTTTTATACTTTTTTCCTGTTCCTCTTGCCGATTTTGGATCACATAGCCGTGCTGTGTCTTTCGTGCTCTGCCTGAACTGTAAATACAGAGAAGTGTGGATTGGGGAACTCTACAGAATGTGCTCCTGGGGCATTTCATGGTATTCAAATCATTGCGTACGAGACCATAACAAACTTTTTAGTGTTGCTGTGGAATACCAACAGATATGGGAACAAAAATTTTCTGTTACTTGAGTAGGCCTATGGAACCTTTACCTAGTAGGTAATAATATTTTTGAATTCTGTTCAATTAGGCTAATTAACTAAAAGTATTAGCGCTTACGGGACACTCTGCGACATGGATTTCTGGAACTTTTGGGAATTTGAAGAATCCTGTTCAAGGAAAGAAGATTTCAAATTAATACTCACTTTAGTATTAGCGAGATGGTTGCTCTATATTTTGGCCAAACAGGATTTTGATCTGACCCCTAATTAGGGAGTGAGCTCATTAAGACTGCGTTGCGTACGGGACATAGAAAAACGTTGCGTATGGGACAGATTTGTCACACTGCAATCTAGTTGCTACAAAAGCATCATTGCCAGGCTAGTCTAACTGAAATTCATGTAAAAATGACTAACAAATGTCATGTGATCATAGAACATATAATTATTTTAATGAGTGATCAATACCAAAAATTATCAATTGATTATGAATATCAATAAAAGCACCCTCAGAATGATCTTACCGCTTACCTACAGATCTTAATCACGATCATGTCAAACTGAGTTAAACATAAAAATAAAAATAAAGTATCGTAATAATATACAATACTGATTACTAAATGATGGGAACAATGAAAATATGGGAAAATCCGGTTTTCCCCACCCACAAAAACATGCATCATAGGAACACTCCAACCAGTACCCCTGACCAAGATTCTGGCCTTCGAACTGGAGTTGGTCCCTGGGCACTGCTCTGTGGCTGCCCACTGCTCCTAACTATAGGATGGGTCAAATACAGAGGACAAATTACCCCCCGGGGTTCAATAAAGTATATCTTATCTATCTTAAAAATGAGAAGAATGAAAACATGATTGGAATGTTTGTGTGCAGTGCGATAAATGATAGGAAATGTCAATCAATCAAACAATTGGCCTTTGAAGCCAAGCAATTAAGCAACACCTAGTTTGTCACTGAACTGAGTGATTCTAGACATGAGTTATGCCAACAGTTGCTTGCTGATCACTTGAACGTGGGCTGATTGTGTCTTAATTAGTCACTGTTAATTATTGAAACAATGTCTCCAAAGCACAGCAGCTAAGCAAATGGCACATGACATTTCTTGGCAGATGAAACATGAGTGCTTGCTGAGCCCTGCAAGTGAGCATTGTTAGTCTGGTCAAGGGTGCCTATTGACTTTTGTTCGTTCAAAACATCCTACAAGAATGAACCTCTACAACCTCTTTTGCACTCCCTGTGTAAAACAATTTAGATATCTGAGGATATCAGTTCAGTTTCACTCTATTATTGCCTAATGAAAATGTTTTGTCCTTTACGCAACATTTTCATTTCGTACGGGACAAAATTAATTATTTTTTTTCGACGTGCTACCTTTTTGTCTTGAAAATTCAGTTTACTCTTATCTGTCTCCATCTCTAATAAGACCAAATTGCGTAGAAGACCTACGTTCGTGTTAGTTTTGAAGAAATGAGAACTTTGTTCTCTTTTTGTGAAATTTGGTGAAATCTGTTTTTTGGTCCAATTTTTTCAGGACATGCCAATAACCATTCACATTTTGGTTTTGTAACATCATTTGTCTTGTAATGGACTATAACCTACCCAAATATGAAGTCAATGGACCAAAAATTGATAGAGCTACAACAAAAAAAACAAATGTCCCGTACGCAAAACGCTAATTTGGCAAAATTTCATCTTAATTACTTAATTAACATATGAAAACATTTTTGTGAGCTGTAATATTTACATTTTCAGAAGGTTGAGACATTCAAGAAAATGTTTCCATAGTTGGCACACAGCAGAATGAATTTTTTTTTTTGCAAAACCCATGTCGCGGTTACTGTGAAATGGCGCTCCTGCCTTTTGCTCTTCTAATACTGGGATGGGCTCCTGTACCCCCCCCATCCTCATTGGCCCACGTGTGGATTACTGTAAGTGCATTAGAAAATCAATGGATTGACATTTTAAACATTGCATTTTCTTTTTTTATGAGTTTAACAATTTTTTTTTTTTTTTAAACAGCTGTGCAGAAATTGCCAAATCTTATTTGCAAGGAGAAGAAAAGTCTCTTTTAATCAAGAAACTGAACAAAGGCTTCTCTGTACAGAACCATAACGCTGACCCTTATGCCCTGTGCACTTGCCTAATACATCATTTCTGCTCAGTCATATTTTCCAGCAAGTGACAAATTCAGTGGAGACAGGGGTGTCATTTGTGTCTGCATGTGTGTCATGTTTAAAATATAGCACTGTGTGTGGGCCCTCTGAGTTTAGAGCATTATTTAAAAACCTGCCTTTAGTGTGAGCAGGAGGTCACTGTATTCAGTGTTAGTGTTCTGTTGGTTCTTCTGTAGTTTGAACCTGTCATTAAAATATTCTATATCTGAGCACTAAGTGCTGTCTACTGATATTTCTGGGCAGAAATATGATGCCTTGTCTGATTAAGATTGAAAGGATGGGTCTTGTGATTGATTTCCTGATGAACTGTGTTTCTTCTTTAATGCAGATGGGCTGCAGTCATGCTGCTGTACGCGGTCACATTTTCTGGTGCGATACGTCAGAGTGGTGCATTGTCTGGAGCATGAGCGTCTCATTGACTTATGGTTTTGGTTCAGGGCCTGGTTATTGCTGTGTGGGAGGGGCTGGACCGGTAGTGGCAGAGCTCTGATTGGTCGGTTTGCTGGTGGCAGTAGAATCTTGAGCTCTGTTTGGCCACGACTCACCGCCCATCCTCAGTGACTCACTCGGGCTGCAGAGCTGTATTGAGGTTTTGGAGGGGGTGTGGGAGGGGCTGACATCATTCACCTGGTAATGGATGAGCAGGAAATGGAGGCTCGTCCCGGAGCCCGCCGCCCTCCCTTACGAGCTTTCAACATCATCCGCCTGTGAGTGTTTTTCTCAACAGCCCAGTCAGAGCATTACACTCAACATATCTCGGTTAGTATTCTGCTCATCTCTTTACTGTTCTTGGGTCAGCTGTGAGGCACAGTGGCTACAGCAGGGTGACCGAAATTTAGGGGCACAAAGTGTGTGTCCCAATGAGTGTACTTCACTGTTTGTCATCTTTGTGTGTTCATTCACACTGGTCACATTAAACTCTGCTCCCGTTGCATGCATCATGTTGGATTTTGTGCCGACAACAAGAAGTTAATTCAACATCTCGGTCGGCTTTTTATTTCCTGTTTGGATATGGTTGGTTGTTTGATGTTGCAAGTTTGAAGTTCTTTTGTGGATTGTATGGGTCTGTACTGTCCTTGGCCTGGTCGCACTACAGAACCTTGGGGTCTTCTGGGTTTCACAGAGTCTCGCTGGTTCTCTGTAATTATTCTAAGCTGTGGCTGTATTTTACAGTTGCCTCACCTCTGCACTGTGGGCTGATTCTGTTCCTGCAGGAGGACAATAAACAGCCAAATTAGTTTCTCCAGAGTTCAGGACCTCTACCCCAGTGCTGAGTGCTTTGTCCTTGATGAACTCCAGCAACAGGGACTACAAGGGTTTTAAGATCTAAGCCATTAAAGGTCCTTTAGATAAAGTGGTCTGGTTCACATCATGTACCTTTACGGTATCTTCAGGCTTGTCGCTTTAATTGGCTCAAGCATTTCTCTGAAGCTCTTGGGTGTGGTGTATCCAGCTGTGGGAATTTAAGGGCAGCGTGTGCGATCAGGCCTTTGGGAGGGAGAGTCACACTTCCTGTAACTCAGGTCACACCCCACCCCCTCCCTCACACCCCAGCCTGAGCTGTGTGTAAATGCTGTATTCCCAGAAACACACCTCCGCTGGGGAGCGTGGAGGTTCAGTGATGACGCCACTAGCCCTTCACCAGCGCTCCTTCTCACCAGATATGTGGGGTGTGTGCAGTTTTATCACAGGTGACTTGCAGGATTTTCCTGTGGTATATGTGCCAGTTTACTGGTGAGGCTAGTAGGTTGTGTGTAGATTTATTAGCGAGGTTCCCTAATGCTGGGCAGAGTGGTGTTATTCGCAGATTCGTAGATCTTGGCATTGCTGCTTGCCTGTGTAGGTCAGGGAAGATCTATCGGGGGAACCAACTAATCCACTGAAACTGAGCATCATGGGAACATCAGTGACGGACTGTCCCTGTAATCCAAAGATAATCCTATCCCAATGTCTGTTTTTTGTCTGAATAAATAAAGATTCATGTTTCCTATCTTTTCAGTGCTGTTTTACCTTTTCTGCACTCTGCTCTGGAGTGGTCTTTAGTCATACAATAATAAATATGAATGCATACCCATAACAGTAAGACTGTAGTGAAACATTTTTGTGACTTTACATGAACTTTTCTCCACTGATTTTAAAAATTATCTTGCTAGTTTGGGGATTACAGAGTTGGGTGGGTTGCTGCACTGATCAAAACTTGGAGCCCTCCCAAATCTGGTACATGGACTGAAGTAAAAAGGGAGATTGTTCTGCTTTTTAAGCTATAGAAAAATTAATGCAATTCACAAATTACTGACTTTAAACGAAAGTATTTCTGCCATTATAGCTGGGAAAAGACTTCATACATTGTGATTTTACACTTTGATCTGTCAGTGGTTTCATTGCATTGCAGATTTTAACAGGACACTAGCCAGTGTGCTGTCTGCTGACCTCACAGTCACTCTGGCGGCGATTTATCTGGGAGAATCTGTCATGTGTCCCCTAACTTCCTGTCTGATCTCTTCGATGAAGTTGTGTCCTTTCCCTTCCTCTTTTATGACCTGATGACACTTCCTCTGTCCAGCCTCAGGGGAGAGGTGCTGCATGTGCATCATCCCTGGAGCGAATATTGTTGTAGAATTTGCTAAATACCATATAATTTAATGCATCATGATTGCTGTGAATATTGTTGTAGAATTTGCTGAATTCTTTGGCTAACTCATCACGACTGATGTGAGTATTGTTGTATAATTTTCTGAATATTGTATGGATCTGATGCATCATGACTGGCGTGAGCATTGTTGTATAATTTGCTGGATTCTATGATTAACTCAGCGCAACTGATGTGAGTATTGTTGTATAATTTTCTGAATATTGTATGGATCTGACGCATCATGACTGGTGTGAGTATTGCCGTAGACCTGCCTGTTGTGGCTGAATCTGTGTCTGTCACCATTTCGACAGGAGAGATTCTGCCCCCCCCCCCCAAAAAAAATTCTTTCTATCCCTAACAGAATCCAGCAGTATACTATACATGCCCTTGAAATAGTGTGTTCAACTAATCACAAAAATGTGCCTCGAATGATATGAGGCTTCGGAGAAGATATACTAGATGCGCACTCTCATTGCACAGGGGGTTCCCTCCCCATCTGTTGCTCCAACGCCCCTTGTCCTCACTGAACATTTTACAAGAGCTCTGACTGAGGACGTGTCATTCACCACGTATGAAATAAAATGCTGTTTGTAGTATGACTTCATCACCTCCTTTTTTTTAAAAACAGTGATAAATAAATTGTGCTACGTAAATTTGTTGTGACACCAGGTCCGTGGCTTTTTACTATGATCTGTTTTTCTGACTGTGTTGAAACACATTAAACACATGAAGGGTGTAGGGAAGGAATGGGACATTAATTGTCATTACATCCTGTTGTGTTACATGGCAGTATTGTGAAACAAAAATTTTTGTCCTTGATATTCACCTCAGCTGCAGAATCTGGGGGTGAACCCAGCCAACATCGGCTTCAGCTACCTCACCATGGAGTCGGACCGCTTCATCTGTATCCGGGAGAAGGTAGGGGAGCAGAACCAGGTGGTGATCATCGACATGAACGACCCGACGAACCCCATCCGCCGGCCCATCTCCGCAGACAGTGCAATCATGAACCCTACCAGCAAGGTCATCGCCCTCAAAGGTACGGCCCCTCCCCCTCCTTGGCTGGGCAGCCTGGTCAGGCTCATAGTGCTGTAAGGATATGAGTAGTTTTGTTAGGCTCATAGTGCTGAAAAGTTATGAGTAGACTGGTCAGGCTCATAGTGCTGTAAGGTTATGAGTAGTTTGGTTAGACTCATAGTGCTGTAAGGTTATGAGTAGTTTGGTTAGGCTCATAGTGCTGTAAGGTTATGAGTAGCTTGGTCAGACTCATAGCGCTTTAAGGTTAGAACCATGTCAGCAGAATCCTGCTGGTAAATTTGTTAATAATCTTTATTTCCTCATCAGGCATTGAGAAGTATGAACTCATGGACACTGGGCATGTGAATAGTTGATTGGAATTTAGGAATGAGGGTACAAGAGTCGTCTGCCAATCAGCTGTTGTGGTGGGAAGGTGACCGGCCAATCATATTTGCATATTTCACTTTATGTAGTATCTGTGTACTCAATTATTTTTGTCAGTTCTGATACCCAGCCAGTACTCATTGGACAGCTCTGTTTTTATTGCCTTCATGGAAATAAGTGACAGGGAGCTCTTTGACATGTTATTATTTTATAGCGACCATTTAATTCACTTCAGTTGACATTTGTAGTGTCTTGAAATGTACGCGGTGGGTATGCACCTGTCCAAATGCAGTCGTTACAGGGTCTGGCCCCTGTCATGCCCCTTATGATGCCGATTAGCACGTACCAGATTGCAAATTCTACGCAAAATTGGCCGTACAACCTTCGCTGCTCTGTAAAATGTGTTCTTTTTTTTTTTCTCTCTCTACTGTGGCCAAATAGCTCAGTTTTGCTGAGTGAGAACTCTGGAAATGATATGTCCTGTAAGCTGTAAATTACAGGGACTGATGCGAAACAAGGGAATGATGGTTTGAGCTCTGCTTTGAATAATAAGTGATTGCAGTAATGTTAGTTGATGCTTGGAATAATTCGTGTTTGTAGCGATTGGTATTGTACTGTGATTATGGTTTGAGTTGAGTTGGGTTCCCGTGTGAATTTGCCTGGGCTGTCAGGTGCAGAGCTTTGTACGAACAGGTGCATCATGGGTATCTGATGCATTAAAGCGCCTAGTCTTTGTGGCCAGCTGTGATGGCTGTGATGAGGGAGTTTGAAAGGAAGTGGCATACCCATCTCCTGAAGATGTGGAAGCTGTGGAAATTCTGCTCTATCAGTCTTTTTTTGTGCTGTTCCCTCCTCTTTTCCTTTAACCTTCCTCCGCCTCTCTTGAGCTGCAGTCACTGGTCACCTGTACTGCAGAACGTCTGCGATAAAACACCCACCAATGGTACTGCGTCGATGTTCCGGTTCAAGTTATGCTGCTTTCACAACAGACGCGAAACAAATTTTTCGCACTACAGATTACATTCAAAGTCAATGCAAAGACGCGAATACACGCGAAACGCGCGTATTCGCGTCTTTGCATTGACTTTGAATGTAATCTGCCGTGCGAAAAATTCGTTTCGCGTCCAGTGTGAAAGCGGCTTTAGATGGGTTATACCACAGATATTTGGTGTCAGGGGTTGGGAAGGCCACGCGCCATGCGCAAATGGCGCATAAAATCAAAATATGGCGCATTAGAAAGCCACTGAGCGGGCCATGAATGCGCCCCTGTGCCAATTAAATCTTAATTTTTTTTCTATTATACAGTACCAAAATTTTCGGAAAACTCTGGGGTGGGGGGGTGGGCAAAAAGTGCCGTGTTGTGTGTTCGGCTCATTCACAGTGCCTCTATTCCGTGCACCTCATTCGTGCCCCTATATTGCAACACTTACGGTATAAAAAATAAAAAGACGTTTGTCTCATTCCCGTTAACCCAGACACACATGCCCCAAATCCATCACCTCTTCTTTAAGACTAATGCTTTGGACTTTACGCGTTAATTCATGATGTACATTGAAACGAAATGAGGTCCGTGGCTGGGTAGGCAGGATCAGCCAGAGCTTAAATCGCATAGTACATGCATGCAAAAATATATATTACGTAGAACTCATTATTAAAACCAACTGCAAAATCAATCAAACTCTTGACATTGGCGGATTATAGCGCGCACACTATTACTTGCAAACTGTAATCGCGCGAAGTTGTGCATGTGTTTTGTCCACACGGATTAAGGCGTTTACGATGCTGCTATTTCGTAAATTCCAATCTAACAGGATGCACACATTGTACGCTCCTCAAAGTGTTATAGACCTACGTAAAACACACTAAGGATTACTACGCAATTTCATCCTATAATAAAAAGTTTCCTATTTCTTTCTGAACATTATCATCTTAAAATTATTATCTTAATATTGGTCATCATCAAGAACAATAAGGCATAATGAGCAAATGAACGACACATTAACATAACTTTATTGGGCTGATCTGAAATTTTGTGAACAGCAAGAAATTGTGGCAACAATAATTAGTGAGCGAGTGGACATCGTAAAAACAGTTCATCTGCGCTCACACTCATGGCCATTACCCAGAAACACTTGCTGTCTCAATGACGATATCAACAGAAAAAATAAAATTATCATTGTTTGTTTTATAAAGCATTTTCCAAAAAGAAATCTAAATTGTTTAATGTTATAACTGCTTATGTTCAATTAAAATGATGAATAATGTACCGTGATGACAGTGACTTGCCAGTACCATGACTGAGAAGTGAATGCATTTGCAGTGCTATAAATGTCCAGTATCAACAATGCTAATTGAGGTTTAATTGCCGGTGTTAATTGGTGTGGCAATGTGAAAATTGAAATACATCTTTACTGACATCGATCTAAATCTAACGCTATCGCAAGTATGCTTATTATGGCCCCCTCCTCCCCCCCGCCACCACGTCTTAATGCCGTTGCCCTCGCTGCGCCCCCTATTGTTATGACACTGGGCAGAGAAGCGCTGTGCCTAAATGATGCCCATTGAAGACAGAGTGACAATAGAATATGCATGCGCGAACGTCATAAATTGTTTATGCTTAAAAAGAAAGTGGGAGGAGGGTAAAAGTGGGGGGGCCAATGGCCCCCTGGCCCCCCCCTTTCCGGCGCCAGTGCATCAAAAGTAATGCGAACTGAGTTATTTATAGGCTAATTAATTTGGAACTGCATTTATTAGTGCATCGCCACTGCATCGCGAGCAGTCCAAATGCAACTTAAAGTTAACCACCGTAGTAAAAATAGCCACTGCCTTCACGCGAACTTGGCGTTGAAGCCCGCCGGTATCTACCTCCGAAAGAGAGCGGTTACAGATGCTTGTCACTGAAGCTAGTCTGTCTAGCCAAATCCATTAGAGATTTAGAGCCAATTAACCAAATACAACTTGCATCTTTTGCCTGAAGACCATCATTTATTTGTATAATGCGATTACACCAACTAGAACTTCATGTCGCGGAACATTCCCCGGGCACATGGCATTTTTAGCTCAATTTAAGTTTATTAATGTGACGACGCTTTAAAACGGTAGGTGGCTGCGTAGGGTACGTTTTTACGTTGGAGAGCCATTTATGTTCACTCAGGATTGCAATTTACTTGCGATTTGAGGCATAATGTGTGAATTTGCTTTATTCTATTTGTTTCTTTAGTAATTCCTTTGTTATTAATAATATATAAAATGTACAAGTGCCTACCACATGACCTCCTCGGAATCAGCAAATTGTTCTCGTACAATAACTTCTGTATATTTAATGAATACTTGCCAAATATTACTCTGATCTTGTGAATATTTTTTGAGTTGCAGGCTCTTAAAGTGCATGGGAGTAGGTCGAAGTTTCAAGCTTTCAAACTCGCTTCAATTTTCCCCAGCATTTCTGATCCCTCATAACTTTGTGTATTAGAGATGGCGAAATGAAATTTTCAGAACTGAAAGACATATCGGAGCACTGTTAAAAACTGCAATGAAATCAATTGTATGACCATTCTAGGTGTCACAGTCTTAAGCCAAAATCTGTATTTTCTTCAACGGGATTTGTTCTGTAACAAACCTCAAGCTTCAATATCATGAGAACAGTGGAAGTTTCAACGGCAACACTGCACCAATTTAATAACTATGATGTAGTGTATTATAAACAACTATTGGAGCCATGAATTTGTCATGTGCTTTCTCATAATTCACCAGAGAAAACTTGAAAAAATGCGCGTTAGGAAAACTTCACGGGGTTGTATCACTATGTGGATGATGATCAAATCAAGTTATGGCATATGAAAGGTCTCCTTTTGATACCAGGCTCATACTCTAGCCATGATTCTTTCAGTTTCAAGTAATTTTCACACTCGTCAATGTAGAGCTGCAGCCAGTGCCGCCAGTAACCGTCAACTTAGAACTACTTACCAGTGTATCAGTAGATTAATGCTAAAGCCAGTAGTCTTACTGAACGATTGAAATTGCAACAGCTGATTTCCCTCTTGTGTATTTGAGTGCATAATCTTGTCTTTTGTAATACGTATCGATCCTTTTTGTTCTAAGCAATATTGTAATGCTGAACATTAAAAGCAAATGTACAGTATGCAGCAGTATGTTTTCAGCGTTAAACACACAAAGCAAAATGTATGTGTATATGCACTATACGTTTTCATTAAAGGTCTATTATCGTTAAAATTTTGGCACATTGAATTTTGGGAATGGCCCATACATTTTGAAAATGGCCCATTGATTTTCCATGACACGGGCCATTGGCCCATGGGCCTTGCTGTCCTTCCCAACCCCTGTAGTGTGCCTGCGTGGATGAGTCATTTAAAGCTGTATTTATCGTGCAGTTTGTCCAGAGTTGCACAAGGTTAGCCAGCGACTCTGCTGTTTAAATTTCAGGTAAAATTGACAGTAGTTCATATGTTCTGTTCTGTGTAATCGTGAACTGTTGTGTCATTACGTCACCATTGGAGCTGTGATACAATGATGTACAGGTTAGCACTGTGTGGTAGAATGGACTGATCTGCTTTAGTTTACTGTATTTTTAACGGAAGCACCTCATGTATGGAATGAACAAGGTGATATCTCTTAGGTGCTGGATGACAGCTGTTTTTTCTGTGCTACTTTATGTAGCCCTTGATTTTATTTTGTTTGCTTTTTATTAGTTTCCTAGGCCGTTCTCGTCCAGTTGGTGTCTGTAATGTGAGGCAGCCGCAATCAGACCTGATCAGAAATGATCAACCCTCAAATGCTGGCTCAGAGGCTGCTGCTGCTGCTGTGGTCAAATAGGGGTGGGGGAAGAGTTTTGTGGGATCCTCGGTAAAATTAAGAAATATTTTCCCTCTGAAATAATGTCTGCCCTGGGAGTATTGTGTTTCTGTGTTGATATTTCCTCATAATTCTTCATTGGAATATGGTCACCTGATTTGCATGTCCTCTGTTATACTATGATCAGTGCCGCTGTTGGATGTGTTCTCCTGAATGATAATGTGTCTTGTATAAATTCTTAATCACGTCATAATCCAGTCATGTTTCATTAGCGAGTATTTTAGGCAGCCTTTGGATAGATACCTGTGCAGGGGGTTGAATTACTGTGCCTAAGATTTCTATGGTGGCCTCGAGCCTTTGTGGAATGCTCATATGGGATAGGGGCCATGTTTGAGACAGTTTTGCAATGATGCAAGTTCTGAAAATACAATGTAGTCTGTAAGTATTTGGATAGAGACCATATAGAATGGTTCCAATGCCTACATGATTACCACCTTATGGGATGTGTATAAATTCCTGCAAATAAAAACAGACAGTCTGTACAAGTAGGTTATTCCAAACAATAAATCTAGAGTGCGTATCCCATTTAATCAAAAATCGTCATTTTCCAAATAGTTGGGGACTGTTTATGTGGTTGAAATACCCCAATTATGGTTTGTGGATTGTTGGTCTGCTTGTGGAAAGAGTGAAAGGGTGAGTGGGCAGAGCGCTCAGTTAGAGCTCACACATTTTGGCTAGGAATTAGGTGCTGCTCGTTTGCTGTTGGATGGGCACTGAGCACTGTGTGAGAATCTCTTCCCCCTGTGTGCAGCTCTTCTCTAACATGCTGCTGTCTTACACCCTTCTCTCCATGCTGGTTTTAAACCCTGTCTCTCTCTCTCTCTCTCTGACTCTTCTCTCCTCTCCCTGCTCTCTCTGACAGACGGTGAGTTTCCCCTCGGTCTCTGTTCTGTTCGTCTCTTTGTGTACTCGGTGCAGTTCTCTCATAAAAGCAGAGCTTCATTGATACAGAAAACATTTGACCCACTCACGAAAATTTTCTCTGTAGGTTTGTCTTCATCAGAACGAAGTTAAACTAGCCAGCTATTTTGCGGTTAGGGAAATTAGCCCGATAGTACGAATTTGCGTCTCCATTAGCCCGAATGCGCTCCGCTCGAGAAATTAGCCCAAAGTTGACGCATACGCACTTTGCATCATTTCCAGATAGAGCGCGCGGTTCAATTTGGCTTTCCCGGTTCAATTTTGGTCTAATGAAGACGCAACGCAAATAGCGGGCTATTTACGAATTAGCTGGCTTTTTCGCAAACTAGACTAAGGTTTATTGGGAAAATTTCCAGATCAAATTAGCAGACTATTTGCATCTTCACTGCAAAATAGCCAGCCAATTTGACATAGGGCTAATTTCAAAACCGCAAAATAGCTAGCTAATTTGAAACTTCGGTCTAATGAAGACAGGGCTCATGATGTTTCACTAGAGCATTGTCTCCAGTAAATACTTGGAAAACAGCCTTGTGAACGCACTGTGTCTTTTGGTGGGTGTAAACTGATGCCTGAATATTGGGAAGTGATCTAAAGTTCTACTCGTCAATTGGTGCAGCACTTTATTTTGCTGTGATACAGGAAGTGTATCAAGTTAGCCTCTGAACTGGTGTCGTTTTGTCTATAGTGGAAGGCTGAAAAACCCAAACCGCTGACTCTGGATCAGGCACTATGACACTCATTTTGCACCCTGGTCTTGAGCTTGGTTTCAGTGACAACACACGGAGTTCTGTTTGTGTTTTGACTCCCAAAAGACCAGTCAGTTGGCACAGTCAGTTCAGAGTGCGCTAAACTTAATGCCATACCAAAATACAGTATTTCCCGTGGCAGCCTTTTATGAGATCTCCGCGTGTGTTGGCATGATGTGGTGTTTACAGATTAAGGCTGTGTGTGCTTTGCATTTTGCAGTTGGATAACATCATCATGTGTGTTGGGAGGTGCTTGTTCCACCTGTGTACAGATGTGTTATGCAACCCAGTGACCCATTGCCATTTTTTCAACACATGTAAAAGTGATGCTCCGAGTAATTGAATAACACATTTAGCTGTTCTGAAGGCCAGGGGCACTCGGTCTTTTCCAGAAAGTGTCGGATTTCATTCTAACCATGCATCCATGAGAGGACTGTTCATTGATGTGGTCCTCCTGAAATCATGAGTATTGAGTAATTGGTATGGGCCCAGTGAATTATGACAGAGAAATAATTTTTGTTGAATTACTTGGTATGTTCCGTCTCAGGACCCATTTTTGTATCCCGAACTGTCTTCTTAATTTTTTGGGGCGCTAATGCAGGTTTGATTCTGCCTCCCTATTGACGAGTTACTCGATTTGGTCCATGAATGCTTGTTCTGTCACCTTGTGACGTTGTGTGTTTCTCAGTGGCATGCTTGATGTGTGGGTGTTAATTCAGGGCACAGAAACTGTTTTGTGTGGGGTGGTCTCTGTGCCCCACTACCAGCCCCCCTCCTCTCATAGCATGAGTCATCCCACTGCACGAACGGACCCACCGTCTCCTCATCAAACAGCTGTGCTCTGCATCGCCACGGCTTTCAGTGGGGTCCGTGATGAGTGCTGTGTCCTCCCAGCCAGATGGGGCGCTCTAGTGCTGGTCCTGGGTCTCTTCCACATGGGATGGGATTATTATTATTATTTTTTTTTTTTTTTTTTTTTTTTTTTTTTTACAACTTCTATAATTATCTCTCAGAGGCCCTGGCACTTGTTTGTTTGAGTTTTTTTTTTTTTTCTTTTTTGACTATCTAATGTTCTAATGTCAAACCATAAATAGGTGGGCATGCATTTGTGCATACATACGTATGTTTGCCAGACAAACCTAGGAGTTCAGTGTATGGTAATGATACAAAGGTGTGAAAATCATTAAAATTAAATCAATTTATTTAGTCAAATTCTTCAGTTAGTAACATTAAGAAAAGTAGCTTTGGCAGGAAAATTGAATTCTTACTTCCCAGAGGCAATGGGCTTGATTACTAGCCTAAATTTTTAAAATATTTGCGCCCCCCAGTAGCTGCATTTCACCTTCCACTGTAATGATGCTAGTTTTTATGATGTTCTGGACTGTGACCTTAAGATGTTAAATCCTCTGGTCTGGCCCTGTGGGTGCTAACTGTCCATTTGAGCTTACGTTCTCATCTGGGAATGAGTCTGGCTTGTTGATTTGGTGGTATGGAAACGGTAAACTTCTAATGAAACGTAGCATCAGTCTGTACCGTCTGAATGCTAACAACCATCTTCTATTTGGCTTCTTCATTTAGGAATTTTTAAACTCGATCACATAAATTTGTCTTACTTTGACTGCAATCTAGAGTACGTCTTCAGAAAACATAGAATGCCAAGTCTAATATTTCCCTTCAGTGGGTAAACATTTGAAAACCAACAATGATGCATTTTATTTTGATGAATAATTTGTGAACGTCTAAGACCTTTGATTTCCTTTTGCTGTGTTTTTCTCAATTCTTCAGAAACCATTGGGTAGTGTATGACAAAAGGACAGTGGTCAAATTAGAATAGTTTGATGGCTGAGCCAATGAGAACAGTTTGGAGATGGCTGAGGGAATGATTGGTGTTTTGTGGCTGTACATCACATGAGAGCAGGTTTGGTTGAAAGCTCAGCAGATGAGAAAAAGGTTTGGTGAAAGCTGTGCAGATGAGATTAGGCTTTGGTTATAGTCTCGTGATTGGCGATGACGGCGTGAATGAGAATAGGTTATAATGATTGGCGACTGTCCATGGTGTTTGATATCGCCGTTACACCGGTCCCCCCAGCTGCTAAGACGCTGCAGATCTTCAACATCGAGATGAAGAGCAAGCTGAAGGCCCACACCATGACTGAGGAGGTGATGTTTTGGAAGTGGATCTCTGTGAACACAGTGGCGCTCGTGACGGAGACCGCCGTGTTCCACTGGAGCATGGAGGGCGACTCGCAGCCGCAGAAGATGTTCGACCGGCACGCCAGCCTGGCGGGCTGCCAGATCATCAACTATAGAACCGACGAGCAGCAGAAATGGCTTCTGCTCATTGGTATCTCTGCTCAGGTAACTGACCATGAGACTTATCCTGATGGTACAGGCCACTGCAGGCACTGATTGTGTGGCTAAGTGACCATTCAAGTTACTTATCATGAAAGTATTGACCACTGAATGTACTGACTGTGTGCTGCCTGATCACTGCAGGCCCTGACTGTGTGGAGCCGTTCCAGCTCAAATGGACCAGGGGGTGACACCACCCCGTCACAGATTTAGTTGATTTTTGCTCCGATAGTTGCTATATGTACATGGACAAAAATCCCAAAATTTTGGCTGCCAACTATAACTGGTTACAAAAGGGCAGCCATTTTAAAAAGCGCCTTTTATGAGCGTCTCGACGTGCCCTCCCACTTTTTTCAAACCCTTTTTTCGCAATAAATCAAAAACTATAGCACCTATTGGCACTCATGTTTCTGTTCATGCTGATTCTGAATATGCAGTCAAATAAGTGATAGCTCCTATGTTTTGGAAACTATTGGATGTTGATAGATTTGTCAGATTTTTAAAGTGATCATACCACAAAACAGACTTTGATATTACAGCTGCTTGGAATTTTTTTGCAACGAGCCACGGTAAGAGCCCATGCGATGGGATTGGAGGGACAGTCAAACGTTTGGTTCGCAGAGCGTCATTGCAAGCACCTAAAAATGGACAAACTTTGAATTGTGACAGATTTTGAGTGGTGTGTGGAACATAATGTTGGTGTCAAATTGATTTGGGTTTCTAGTGAAGCCAGTGCACAACATGCAAAAGTCATCAGTGCACGCCTGGAATCAGGAAAAACTATTCCAGGGACCAGAAGCCATCATAGATTCGTCCCCGGTCTTCAAGGTTTGCAGATGTTCCGTCTTTCACAGGATCAGTCATGCACATTGATCTCAAAATCACAGCCAACTGTCAGCATGGGGGATTTGAAACCAGGGCAATATGCTCCAGTGGTATATGACGCAAAGTGGTATATTGTGTGTATTGAAGAAAAATGTGACGAAAAGCAGGATTTACTGGTCAACTTAATGCATCGCAGGGAGCTCAGTGGCCACCTCTTCTGGCCTGCCAGAAAAGAGGTCTGGTGGGTCCCTCCCATTCATTTTTAGGTTGCCGGCCGTAGGCCAGTAATCTGTTGTCGTCACTTTGCGTCCGGCGGTGTCGTTGGCGTCGGCGTCGTCCGTTGAAAGCCGTAACTCAAAAACGGTTTGATGAATTTTTTTTAAATTTTGGGATGTGATCAAATCGGTCATCAAGTTAATGCCCGAGCAAAGATTTTTTTGATCGAATCATTTGTTAAGACTTGGCGGCCATTTTTATGTCGAAAATGGCCATTTTTGGCACTTAGGTGCAATTTTCTGAAAAACTGTCTGATGAATTTTTTTTTTTTTTTTTTTTTTTAAATCGCAGCAATGGAATCAGTATCATGACCTGCTTCAACGGTATAAACGGCGTTTTGATTGAATTGCTCCTTCATAGCGGCACCTAGGCAATGTGTCTGGACTTCATCATTTTTTGGGGTGTTTTGTGCTATAACTCTTACTTCAACTCTAAATGCTATATTATGTATGAGGGAATCAGGAATGCCGAACATTGTGAGTCAGTCACATTTGACCTTGGGCCTCAAGGTCAAATGGCAAAAATGTGCTATAACTCTCTTAATATAGCATTTAGAGCTTTGGTATGTGTGAGGCACCTTTTAGGGAATCAGGAATGCTGAACATTGTGAGTCAGTCACATTTTACCTTGGGCCTCAAGGTCAAGGCCAAATGGTGAAAATGTGCTATAACTTGTTTAATATGACATTTAGAGCTTAGATATGTATGAGGCACCTAAAGGGAATCATGTATACCAAACATTCTCGGTTGTTCGAATTTCACCTTGAGCCTCAAGGTGAAGGTCAAATGGAAAAAATGTGTTATAACAGCTTAATGTGGCATTTAGAGCTTAGGTATGTGTGAGGCACCTATAGGGAATCAGGTAAGCCAGACATTCTCGGCAAGTTGAGTATGACATTGGGCGTCAAGATCAAATTGCAAAAATTGCCATAACTTGCTGAATATGGCAGTTAGAGCTCAGGTATGTTTGGGGCATCTATGGGAAACTATGTATGCTGAAAATTCTTAGGCAGTCAGTCAAATTTGATGTTGGGCCTCAAGGTCAAGGTTATATGACAAAAATGGCCCATATTTGTTTAATATTGTTTGTAGAGCTTAGGAATTTATTGGGGACTAATAGCAAATCATGTGTGCTGGTTGTTTTCGACATATTGGATTTGACCTTGGGCAACAAGGTCCAGGTAATGACAAAACGGTCCAAAAGTCCTTTAATGTTGGCTTTAGATCTTCAGTATGTATTGGATACTAATGACAAATCATGTATGCTGATCAAACACACCATATTGGATTTGACTTTGGTCTTCAAGGTCAAGGTTATGTGACAAAATCAATCTATTTATTTCCTCGTTTAATAATGTCTGTAGAAATTAGTATGTATTAGGCACTAACCTATAGATAATTAAAATTTTTACGGGCATTGTAACCGCATGGTCGACCTTTTTTCATGATCAATTGCAGCAATAAACACTGGTCAAAACCCATTTTTGGATGTTTGTTCCTATTAGCGTCATGGAATAGAAAGAATAATACTGATTAGACCCACTCGGTGCCAGTGTTGTGTAAAAAGAATCATTGTCTGAAAGCAGAGCAAGAACCAGAAGTGAATTGAGAAGATGGCGCACTTCACAAATTGACAGCAGACAACAGTGAAAATTCAGGTTAGAAAAAATCTAATCGGATTTCATGATGTAGACTTCTTAAAGATTATATTTTTGCTGAATGGCAGAAATGTTGCTGTCTGTCACTCATGAAAAAGTGTGACCGCTCAGTTGAGTTGCCCGATAATGGTAACTAAAACCCCTTTCTCACTGAGCTGTGTTGGCCCGCGGAAGTGTGCAGATGAAACAGTTCTCTTCTTTCGCAGAGAAGAATTGATTTGAAGAACCGTGAATTGATTCGCTGTGGTACGGGACCATTCGCCATCACCGCCGAAATTCGCAAGAAAATTAAACGGGTTTAATTTTTTTGCGGATGTCCGAGCTGGAGCTTTTTAACGGCAATATCGTGTAGACAACGTGTTGCTTTCGCAAGAATTCTTTTCTCCTGTCGGAGCTGTAACTGCCGGCAACCTTCAGGGCCCTTGGCACTCAGTTTGACTTCAGTGTCAGTTCTCTCAGCAACAGGGAGCAGTGGACGCCAATACAAACTGGAGGACTCTGAAATAAAACCGTTAGAAGAATGCTTCAGTAATTTTACATCCACTTTGACGGAGAAGGTGTGACTTGAGAGTGAAATGGTAATCACATTTGACTTTGAGGAGCATAACTGCAGATATGTACACAGGACAAGTTTTCCATGAAAAAGCTAGACAAAAAGTATTCTTGGTATGAGTCTCTATACATTTGTGTAATGTGCATGTGAGTGTAGGGGCCTACATGGCGATATTGTTTTCACAAAATATCTATTTTATGTTTTGGAGGATTACATCAAAACAAAGCAGAACACCTCTCTATTTTTTTGATATTATAGAGATGAAGTGATGATGATGAGCATAAAACAAGTTCCATTTTGATACCAGGTGGCAGCATTGAGATAAGGGGGGCCAAAGTTCGGTACCTCCAAAAAGGGTTTTCATCCAACAGTTTCCGAACCATAGGAGCTATCATTTATTTGACTGATGATTCAGAATCGGCATGAAAAATTACATAAGACTGCCAATTTTGGTGCCAATAGGTGCTATAGTTTTTGATTTATTGCAAAAAAAGGGTTTGAAAAAAGTGTGAGGGCACGTCGCGACGCATGTAAAAGGCAATTTTTATTACCCCTCAGCGGACGAATGTTGGACGAGGGGTATTGCACGTGGCGCGCGGCGTCCGTCCGTCCGTTAACTTCTCGTTTCCGACGATAGCTGAAAAACGCCGTGGCCAAATGTTCTCATTTTTTGGTGGTATGTTGGGGGTGGTTAGAGGAAGCTCCCTATCGATTTGTTTCACTCCGATCATCAATATGGCCGCCACGGCAGCCATCTTCATTTTTGTTTCCAAACGCTAGCTGAAAAACGCCTTGGCCAAATGTTCTCATTTTTTGGTGGTATGTTGGGGGTGGTTACAGGAAGCACCCTATCGATTTGTGTCCCGCTCTGATCATCAATATGGCCGCCACGGCAGCCATCTTCATTTTCGTTTCCGGACGATAACTGAAAAACGCCGTGGCCAAATGCTCTCATTTTTTGGTGGCATGTTGAGGGTCGTTACAGAAAGCTCCCTATCGATTTGTGTCCCCCTTCGATAATCAATATGGCCGCCACACCAGCCATCTTCATTTTCATTTCCGGATGATAACTTAAAAAGGCCTTGGCCAAATTTTCTCATTTTTTGGTGGCATGTTGGGGGTGGTTAGAGGAAGCTCCCTATCGATTTGTGTCCCGCTCCGATAATCAATATGGCCGCCACGGCAGCCATCTTCATTTTGGTTTCTGGACGATAACTGAAGAACTCCTTGGCCAATTGTTCTCATTTTTTGGTGGTATGTTGGGGGTGGTTACAGGAAGCTCTCTATCGATTTGTGTCCTGCTCCGATAATCAGTATGGCTGCCAATAAAGCGCAAGGCTGAGGGGTCCCGCTCGCGACAGCGTGTTATTTTTAAAATGGCTGCCATTCTGTAACCAGTTGGAGTTGGCAGCCAAAATTTTGGGATTTTTGTCCATTTACATGTAGCAAATGCTGGTGGAAAAATCAGGACAATCTGAGAGATGGTGGTTACAAATACCCAGGCTACTGGTCCATTTGAGGTGGAATGGCCCTGTGGCAAACTGACCACTTAAGTTACTGATGGCTAACTGACCATGCAAGTGATTGATCATGAATGTACTGACAATTACAAGCACTGACTGTGTGGCTAACTTCAACATTTTGTGACTGTGTGGCTGACTGACCACTACAGGTACTGACTTTGCGGCTAAATGATCATACAAGTGATTGATCTTCAAAGTGCTGATCACTATAAAGTGCCGCCTATGTGGCTAACTAACTACCACGGTAATAACTGTGTGGCTTACTGACCACTGCTGGTACTTACTGTGGTGAACTGACCATACAAGTGATTGAACTTGAAAGATTTTCAACTCATTATATTTGCTGCACTAACTGATCACACAGGTTACATTATACTTCTTATGTGCCAGTAAATGGGAGACCTGCTGCTGTTTTGCTCAGGTTTGTTTAATTGTCAATCTGCTGTTTCTTGGATCTAGAGGTTGGATCAGTTTTGTTCTTGGAAGTTATTGTGAGAGGAATACGAAGTGACCTACTCTGTTTCCTCTTGTAGCAAAACCGCGTTGTGGGGGCCATGCAGCTGTACTCAGTGGACAGAAAGGTGTCGCAGCCAATCGAGGGCCACGCTGCTGCATTCGCTCAGTTTAAAGTGGAGGGAAATGCCAAACCCTCCACTCTTTTCTGTTTTGCCGTGAGGAGTCAGGCAGGAGGGAAGGTGAGGAATACACACTTGCACACGCGCATGTGCATATACATGTACACACACACTGCGCATAAAACTAACCCTAACCCTAAGCGCTTCTTTCAGTACTGTAGCAGAAAAAGGAAAGTCAAAGAGCAGGTTAAGTGCATAAAGAATAAAAATGGATCGCTGCTATATGATAACAAGGATATTGCGGATGCCTTAAACAGTTACTTTGTTGAGAATTTTACCTCCGAGTGGGTCTTTATTCTGCCAGAGGGCATGTTAAATGCTCAAGATTATTTAGCGGAAATTGAGGTTAGGGATAACAAAGTATTAGACAAGTTGCATAAACTAAAGGCAGATAAGGCGGCGGGTCCTGATTGCTTGTATCCTAGAGTGCTCAGGGAAGTTGGTGAGATCATCTTTAAGCCGCTATCCGCCATCTTCAGACGGTCTTTAGAAACTGGAGAAATACCAAATGATTGGAAACAGGGCTATATAATACCAATATATAAGAAAGGGGACCGTACTGAGCCAGGAAATTACAGGCCAGTCAGTTTAACTTGCATTGCGTGCAAAATATTGGAATTTATCATAAAAGATGAGCTGGACGTATTTCTTGAACGTAACAGTATCTTGAGGGATAGCCAACTTGGTTTCCGTAAGGGAAGGTCATGCCTGACAAACCTTCTGGAATTTTTTGAAGAGGCCACCAAGACTTATGACCAGAGCAGGGCTTATGACATCATTTACTTGGATTTTCAGAAAGCATTTGATACAGTACCGGATAAGAGACTAATTTTTAAAATGAGCTCCATTGGAGTTACAGGAGGTATTCTGGAGTGGATTCAAAACTGGTTATAGGACAGAACACAAAGAGTGGTGGTCAATGGTATCTCATCTGAGCTAGGTATGGTGGGGAGTGGCGTACCCCAGGGATCGGTGTTGGGACCCCTGCTGTTCCTCATCTACATTAATGACCTTGATAGGAATATTGAGAGCAGATTAGTTAAATTTGCAGATGATGCTAAATTGGGGGGTCTGGCAAATAGTTAAGAGTCCACCAAAGTGATTCAGGATGATTTGGATAGAATCCAGAATTGGGCAGAAAAGTGGCAAATGAAATTTAATGTAGCGAAATGTAAAGTTGTACATGTAGGTAATAAAAACATTAGACGGGCTTACTTCATGGGAGGTTTAAAACTGGAATCTGCTCCACACGAGAAAGATCTGGGAGTGATTGTTGACCAAACCCTCACAGGCTCTAGCCATTGTGCCGTAGCAGTTAAAAAAACCAATTGGATGCTGGGATACATTGCCAAAAGTATTGAGTACAAATCTAAGGAGGTGATGCTTCTTTTGTACAACACATTTGTCAGACCACATCTGGAGTATTGCGTACAGTTCTGGGGACTATACTTTAAGAAAGAAATAGAGGCTCTAGAGAAAGTGCAGAGAAGAGCCACTAAGTTAATTCCAGGTATAAAACATGAAAGCTATGAGAAGAGGCTGAAGATTCTTAAATCTCTTTAGTCTTGGGAAAAGGAGACTAAGGGGTGATTTGATTGAGGTCTTTAAATATGTTAAAGGGATTAACAAAGTGAATTATGTAGGATTCCTTCGACCAAGTGTTGTTAGTAGAACTCGGGGTCACAAATGGAAGTTGACCAAAGGTAAATTTGGCACTGATATTCAGAAATATTTCTTCACCCAAAGAGTAATTTCGATGTGGAATAGCTTGCCTGACCATATTGTTGAGGCAGAGACCTTGGGGGTTTTCAAAAGTAGGCTTGACTTAAAGCTAGATACCATTGAGTCATTGAGTATCAGAAGGGATATATTCACAATAGTATAAAGAAACTGGCGAGCGTAGTTGGGCTGAACAGCCTGTTCTCGCCATTCATGTTATGTTATGTTATGTTAATGCACAAATACACACACGTACGCATGTTGTGTACACACGCATACTAATGTGCGCACGTTACCACACATTCACTGGGAGCTGAGTCCCTAGATAGAGTCGTGACAACTCTAGAATAGGAGCCATTTTGTTTCCATTGTGCAAAACCCAGCCATTTTGCTCAATTGAAATCGTTGGTTTTTTTTTCCCCTTTTCCCGGAAGGGAAACGTATTAATTTTGGAGGACAAACAATAATCCAGCTGTCAGCGGTTTCAACAAGCATTAGAAGGGAAAATGTTCAGACATAAGATGGACAAAACAGGAAATGATAGTCACTTTTAGACTGTGTCCGATAACTCGATGGAAACATAATGACTCCATGACTAGATTTTCTGGAGCCCTCATGTTGCAACTCGATCTATCTCAGAGGAAACCTGCAGCTGTCCTCAATAGACCAAATTAAACTATGTATGTTCTAACTGAACATAATTACATTTTAACAAATGATCAATCCTCATCTGGAGTCTTGTCTCTGGGGGCCTGCATTTTCTAATGTCTATGTAGTGTTGGCATTTATGTGAATCACTGTGGAAATCTTTTGTGGAACACTTGCTGCGAGTGCTGTCTGAGGTGTGTGATATCTGTGCTGTAGCTGGTTGGTGTGTTTCTCTACAGCTGCACATAATAGAAGTGGGGCAGCCGGCTGCAGGGAATCAGCCGTTCGCTAAGAAAGCCGTGGACGTGTTCTTCCCCCCTGAGGCACAGACTGATTTTCCTGTGGCTATGCAGGTGAGTTCTGGGGCGTGTACTGCAGCTTCTCTGTCCAAAAAACCCAGAGTTTGTACCGCTGTGGCTGGGACTGGTGCCCTGGCAAGATCCCTCTTGCTTACCTGGGGGCAGGCTGATGAGTGGCTCACATGTTCACAGAGAGGTCCTGTCCTCACTGATGCGCATGCTAACACAGCGCACTTAACAGACATGGAGTGCTAACTCGAACCACATATTGACACAAACTTCATGCTGAGACAAACAGCGTGCTAACACACACAGCTTGCTCACAAAAACAGCATGCTGACAAGAACAGCTTGTTAACTCAAACGGCGTGCTAACACGAATTGAATGCTAACATGAGGGGTGTGCAAATCAAAGTGGCTTGCTGAGACAGCTGGTGTACTGCTATGAGCAACATGCTAGCGCAAGCGGTGCATTGCGCAAGCTCCGTTCTACCGCTGTCTGGGTGGTAACAGGAGCAGCATGTTAACTCCGACAGTATCTGCAGGCAACCATGGAAATGGTAGTTTAATGTGCTTTGCGTCCCCGATTTCACCTGTTCCCCATCAGTGATGTTATCGTCTTGATACCAGTCAGGTCATGAATGCATGTTTTAGCCCAGCAAGCATATATGTTCTGGAATGATGAGGGGAAAAGTGATTTATCGTGCAGAAGGCGTGTGACTGATATCTGTGCTGCGGCTGTAATTTGCCAAGTGGTTGCACTACAAAATGTTCTTCTCATCTGTGCCTAGTCAAAATAACTAGGAAAAAAATGTCTTGTTAGCTGAACCATGGTTGTCCCTCTTAACCTTTATTAACTGTTTAACCTAGTAAGCTTTGTTCCTCTGTTTAAGTGCATGTCAGCTGTGCGTTTGTGATATTGTAACCATTTCTGTATTCAACAAATCCATTAACACTGACCATCTTAGATTTACTTTAAAATGCTGGTGTTGTATTTGAAGGTGCTTTAAGGACAGCACCCTGCTGTGTGTAGCAGCAGTGCTCTAGCTGAGTGTTGGCATTTGCTGAACTGGAATTGAGGGAGTTTGTGGATCTGTGCAGATCAGTGGTTCCACCTGGCAAATTCCTATTTGGAGTATTTGCATCATGGTTGGCTATACTGCAGTAACTGTCCCAACACTTAGAGAGGAGTATACCTCTCGTTAATACACTTTAGTATAGGTTTACTCAGCCGGGCTATACTGGGTGGTGTTGAATTTAATGATGGGGTATGAAATGGAGGATCAGGACCTGCCTGGGCTGTCTCCATTTTGGTAGATATTCTTAGTACTGACATCCCACATCTTTCAGAATTTTCTGCTGGTGCATTGTATTTTCGCGGGTGTTTCCGATGATGATAATTTACAGGGTTCTGCCCAGGACGCTAGGAGTGCTGGATGGAAAATTTCCGCTGTCTCCTAACCTGGCAATCCGCCTTCCATGAGCTACGAAGCATAATACACATTATTCATGAATGATCTTGTCAGTGAGGGGCGTAGGTTTAATGTGAGAGTTGGTGGTGATATGTAATGTGAGCGCGCTGTGCACGCGAGCTGCAAAAATTTTTGCGACAATTTGAATGCAAATATTGCCTCTCTGTGACCAGAGATGGAGAGGCAATGGAGGTCTTTGATGTTCTCCATGGTGCATATGCGAGATGTCTCGAATTTTTGTTGATAGATGCCATATTCATAAACTTTTTTTTTTTTCTATTTTCTATCCAAATACTTTTGATTTAATTTCTGAATACGACTGAACAACTGTAATTTATGTTTCAAACATTTCTAATGAAGCTTAACAAATCTGAACAACTCATAAAACTTGAAACAATTCATAAGTAAGTTAATTACATTATATGTTTTATCATTAACGACTATTACAATCATTATTTGGCAGTAGCGGAGCCAGAACTGGGAATTGGGGGGGCACAGAACATCCGTTTAAAACAATTATTCGTCCTGACCTGTTCTCAGTCATTTTCATAATTAACAAAAAATTCGCCCCAAGAACACTCCACACCGTCAGGTGCTGCTAGTTCTCCCCGTTTAGGTAAGGCAACAATCATTTATGTGGACGCTTATTTGTTGCATTTAAATCAGCGTTATTCAAAATTGCAGACCTGTCAACTTGCATGCCTATGGCTTGAGTCTCACGCTTTTTACAGGCCTATTTAATTGCTGGGTTCCACTTTTTATATCAGTCCTCGCTGCACCTAGAGTGAGAGGCGATATTTCATTGGAACGCGTGTCAGTCATTACTCAATCATGCGTATTTTAGAGATTCTCGCGCGGAATTGAAATCTCTATGCATGGAAGTTCTTCGGTTTTTAAACGAAGAATTTAAACGATCATGAAGCGCAAATTAAATCGCCTGATGTGCGGAAAAGGTAGCGCGGAAGTTTCAGAGTTACGAAGTGGTCTTTTGTGAAGCATAGGCCTATTACTAAGTAAATTATGTTTCTGTACTGAATTCAGCCCATTATTTCATCACTGTTAGATTGCATTTAGAGTGAAGCCATGTCTTCAATTGCCAAAGGATTATTAAGATGATTTGAAAACGCAACAATAAAGGAAAATGATTGAGAACTAGCCAGGACGCGGCCAGGATGCCAGGGCGCGGGTCGAAAACGAAAGTTCACTATTCTGACAATAATAGAAAGGGGGAGCATATATGGGGTCATTTATGTATTGTTTCTAGCGGTTTTATTGGACGCTGGATGCGCTCATTTTAACTGATCTCTGAAAAAATAGTGCCGGTCGGGAAAAGCTGAGTGGTGGTCGGTGCATTCCAAGGGCCGTCCAGCGCCGACCAGCATCGGCAGAACCCTGAATGTAGCTATATCTCCCTGTGTTCCCATGTTCAGATTGGTACCAAACACGGCGTAATCTACCTGATCACCAAGTACGGCTACATACACCTGTATGACCTGGAGTCTGGGGTGTGTATCTATATGAACCGCATCAGTGCTGAGACCATCTTCGTCACTGCGGCCCATGAGCCCACCTCCGGCATCATCGGGGTCAACAAGAAAGGACAGGTGTGTTTCCTCTTGGCACAAATACTATAACGAAAGTGTATGTATTTTTTGTTTTGTAAATCTCATAATCTGTGGGTTTTACAGTTAAAGAGAGAAATTCCACCTTCCTGCCTAGGTGATCTACCATTCAGTGGGTTTTTATTCCGACCTTATTTGTCAATACTCAGTTCCAAAGCTGTGCATCCACCAAACGTGAAATGAAATTTCTCCTCGCTTTATTCGCAGGAGTTTGACTGCGGGATCATTTTTATTTTTTCACTTTGAAGATTTTTTTCCCTGTTTGCGTGAAGATCCCATTCACTTCTATGGGAGAACTACCTGGCAGTGGACTGACACGCAAATTCACACCGCCGACCAATAGCAATGCCAGTTGAGCCTTGTTTACATTCAAGGGGCGGTACTTCCTGCAATCTCCAAAAATCATCAAGATGGGGACCCTAATGTTGCTATGCTAATGTCACAAACATTTTACTTTATGAACATTCTGCCGGCTTGAGAATAAAAATATTTGTAAGACTGATGATGTTATTATATCCGATGTTTAGCTAGACCACTATGGACTGTGATCCACAGGTTATTTGACACAGCTTCCTAGCTAGCAAGCTACGTAGCTAACTTTCCCATTATCTCAAGCAATGCAGCTAACTGCAGCTTGAATATGAAGCTAGGTAGCCTAGCTAGCCAATGTTGCTGCTAGTAGCGATGATGCTATTCAAAAAACTACTCTACTCGCGCAAATTTTTCTCAAAAGGATATCTTTATGTGGAGCTAAATGCGAATTTCGTGCATTCGCGTCGTTCATGCAAGCCAATCACGTCGCGTCACGTCTCCCATGTGATTCCCATCGCCCGGTGCGAACTATCGTCTTTTCGCGTGCATTTGCATCTTTGCATTGACTTTGAATGTAATCTGGTCGTGTGAAAAATTAATTTTGCTGTGGTGAAAACGCAGCGTAAGGATTGACAGCACAAGATACCTAGCTGAGGTGTGTGTTTTTTTGGATTCGGGTTAGAACCCTCGGGTGGATAGTTCTCCGATAAAAGGCTCGGGTGCCACTACTGTGGGTTTTGTGGCATGAATGGCCTGTCCTGCTGCTTTAGTGCTTGCTATATTTGTTGCAAATACAGGTTTTGCATTATATCTGTTATGCAGGTTCTGTCGGTGTGCGTCGAGGAGGAGAACATCGTGAATTACGCCACCAATGTGCTGCAGAACCCAGACCTGGGTCTGCGCATGGCAGTGCGCTCCAACCTGGCCGGTGCCGAGGAGCTCTTCGCTCGCAAGTTCAACACGCTCTTCACCCAGGGCAGCTACTCCGAGGCAGCGAAAGTGGCCGCGTCCGCCCCGAAGGTGCTGCCTGCTGGGGTTTGGGGGCTGTGTGTGGTCGGGGGGAGGAGGTTTAGTTTCAGCTCTCATTCTCATTGAGGATGTCCACACTGGGCTCAGAAATGGTATTGTTGGGCCTTTATGGTGGAGCTTAAACCCTGAGAGCGCTGAAATAAATTTTCAAAAAATTATAAATAAATGATCTTTTGCTGTTGAAAACCTATCATGTGGTGACATGTTTAAAAGGGCTTCCCTGCGTGAGCTCTTTTAAACAAGTCGCCACATGATCGGTTTTCAACAGCTTTGATTTTGATATCTTTCATTACTGAGCAACACTATTTGTATTTAGCGCTCTAAGGTTTAATATTAATTGATTTGAGCTTTAGTGGCCCACTGTAGTGAGGAGCCACTCTGCTGTGGGAGGCGCACAGGCCAGGTCCTCACTGGCTGTCATCGCTAAAGAGTCCGAAGCACTTTAAAATGTGCAGTTGAAGTTGAAAATTTACATACAATCAGGCTGAGGTCCTTAAAACTAATTTTTTAACCTCTGTACAGATTTCATGATGGCAAACTATATTTATGGCAAGTTGGTCAGAACATCTGCTTTGTGCACGACTCAAGTAATTTTTCCAACAATTATTTAAAGTCAGATCATCTCACTTATAGTTCACTATATTGCAATTCCAGTGGGTCAGAAGTATACAGATATACTAACAGGGTTCCTACGCAAGTATGGAAAGCATGGAAAAGTATGGAAATAAATTTGATTAATTTCCAGGTATTAAAAAGTATGGAAAATGAAAAATAAAGTATGGAAAAATATTTATGTTTCCAGAATATTACGACTGTTCTAAAATACTGTTTTCTAAATTAGAAAATTAGGTATTTCCAAAAATTTAATCAATCCGGATCGTGTTTTACGCTGGGCCGCGAATTTTTTTTTTACAGATCGGTTGATACTATTACGTACATCAGCCAATCACAGCTCGGCTGTGATACCATTCTACGTGCCATCAGCAAATCACAGCTCGGCTGTAGCTACTCATGCATCGATGAGAATGGCAAAGCATTCGACCAAGTCACTGTCAGCTGAGTTCTGCACGCGGCAAATTTGTAAATGCTCGTCTGACAATAACGATGTAAGTGCTCCACAATACGCGAAATTACAAGTACACTAGCTGGTCTGCTGCAGAAGTCCAATAGTCTATTTAATAGGCCTTGGCTTCGGTGACTAATACTGCAGATAGGAGAGCAAATTTCATGATATCAGATAGTGTTTTCATTACCGGTTTTTTTTATTTCGCTATTTAGATTTTGCGCATTTCTAAGGGTAATGGAAATGCCCCTAGAGAGTGAGGACGATGTCCGACGTTATTAGCCCCAAGAATCACAGTCTGCTTCGTGACCGTAGACTGTTGCTGACACAGACTCCTGTTTTGAGTCTTGTTGATACCGGCCATGGATGCATGCGTCCAGTGGCAAATGGTTTTATTTAGCGTTTCGGCATCAATCGCTAACCTATTATCCTGATAGATTAGATTGGGTGCGCTCCTCCACTATGATCTGAAGTTCCGCGTGTACATGATTATTCACGCAATATGTATGAAATCGGTGACTGATTGGCACCGAGTGCAAGATTATTTATTTTCATTGGAATACGATAAAGATGGGAAAAGCTGCGGTTCTTATAGATTTATAGTCCGGTTGTGTTTTACTTGGGGTTCCGATAATTGGCCAGCTGTCAGTAGAATGATATTTTGTCGATTACAGCAAATGGTCAAAATTGATTCAAAAACTAACTGGTAATGCCTTCCCCAATGCACTCCTGCGACCCGAAGGCTTATCAGCGCAATGCCTGAAATATGAGTCTGTGTCACGAACAGTCTACGGTCACAAAGCAGACTGTGATTCTTGGGGCTAATAACGTCGGATATCGTCCTCACACTCTGTGTGCGTTTCCATCACCCTTAGAAATGCGCAAAATCTAAATAGCGAAATAAAAAAACTGGTCAATAATAATAACTGGTAAATAAAAAAACGGCTAGTCTGATATTACGAAATTTGCACTCCGATTTTCAGTATTAGTCACCGAAGCCAAGGCCTATTAAAAAGACTATTAGACTTCTGCAGCAAACCAGCAAGTGTACTTGTACTTTCGCGTATTGTGGGGCATTTCCAAATTTGCGGTGTGCACAACTCAGCTGACAGTGACAAGGTCATGATTGATTTTTATGGTACAAGTGGAACAACCAGAATTGCCTGCATGTAACCTAGGTATAGGTATGCATGTAGTTTTTTTTTTTTTTTTTTTTTTTAATTAATTGCACATAATTCAGTGTGTGTGGTTAGTTAGTTTTATGTTCAGACACTTGAGGGACACAAAAAAAATTGTAAGCATTGAACTGTTAAAATGTGTTAAAATAAAGATATTAATAATAATTAAATTAAAGTAGATGTTTTATTTATGATACACTGATATATTTACTCAGATGTGGCATATTTCTCTGAAAAATAAAATAAAATAAAACGCCAAGAAGTCAATATCCTCAGTTAAACAAGTACTGTATTGACATTACCTGAAATATCACTATTTCAAAACAAACTAACAAAAAAAAGAGGCAACTCCAAAGCTGCTATAGAAAAGCCAGACTACCGCCTACAACTGTACCTGGGGACAAGGATCTTACTTTTTGGAGAAATGGGTTGGATCTGATGAAGCAAAAATTGAACTGTTTGGCCATAATGAGCACTGTCAAGTTTGGAGGAAAAAAGGGGAGGCTTTCAAGCCTAAGAACCCCATCCCAGCTGTGAAGCACAGGGGTGGCAGCATCATGTTGTGGGGATTCTTTGCTGTTGGAGGAACAGGTCCACCTCACAAAATACGTGTGAAGAAGGAAAATTATGTGGTTTTGTTGAAGTGACATTACCGAAGTTGTGGCAAAGTGGCTTAAGGACAACAAAGTCAAGGTATTGCGGTGGCCCTCAGAAAGCCCTGACCTCAATCCAAGTGAAAGCTTGTGGTTAGAACTGAAAAGGCATGTGAGCTAAGAGGTCTGCAAACCTGACTCGGTCAGTTCTGTCACGAGGAATGGGCCGAAATTCCAGCAGCATATTGTTAGTGGCTTATGGAAGGCCTGAAATGTTTGACCCAAGTTGAACTATTTAAAGGCAATGCTACTGAACACTAGCAGAGTGTGCAAGCCTCTGACCCACTGGGAATTTGATGAAAGAAATAAGCTAAAATTACTCAATCTCGCGACTATTACTGTGACATTACACATTCTTTAAATAGTGAACCTTACTGACCTAAGACAGGGTGTTTACTCGGACTAAATGTCAGGAATTGTGAAAAACTGAGTTTAAGTGTATTTGGCTGAGGTGTATTTACACTCCTGACTTCAGCTTTATGAGCTGGTGCCTTGGGGGGGTTGACGAAGTGCCCTGATCACTACAGCAGATCTGGGGCAGATTTGCATTTAAACATTTTAACTCTTTGCATTCTGACTGTACTCTAACAGTCTCTTGTTGATTCCAGAGAAAGAAATAAAAAATGTGTTGCTCATCAGGAATGTACGATGATATGAAATTATTATTTTATTTTGTTGCATGATTGGTATTTTTATCCTCATTTTGGTAATTTGCAGGAATTTCTCAGGGGTTTATTGGATTATTATAAATGATTGACCCTGATAATTTAGCAGACTTTCATTCTAACCAAGCAGTTACAGGCCTCTATTGATCAAGGCGATTGTATGGACTCCTGAGGTTGATTAGTGTATGCAGTTGTGTTACTGTACGGCACGTTCGCTTGTGCTCACACTGGCCCCGCCCACATGAAGTTGTCAGCCCCTGCTTTAGAGCCACTCAATACTTCTTGTGCTGAGCTGCTTAGCATCCACACACACAAGCCTTCTGTGCGCCGACTCTTTGATGGGCAGAGGATTCCTCACCTGACACTGCCTGTAACCCCGCCTCTGGCCCTGCCCACAGGGCATCCTGCGAACTGCAGACACCATCCGGAAGTTCCAGAGTGTTCCGGCGCAGCCTGGCCAGGCTTCGCCCTTGCTGCAGTATTTCGGGATCCTGCTGGACCAGGGCCAGCTCAACAAGTTTGAGTCCCTGGAGCTGTGCCGGCCTGTCCTCCAGCAGGGCCGCAAGCAGTTACTGGAGAAATGGCTGAAGGAGGATAAGGTACTGTGAGCACGGGGCTCTGTCAGAGTACGGATGTGTTATTACACTGCTGGAGTGAGTATAGATATACATGTACACTGTTACAGTGAACATGGATATGTATTAACACCTTTTGAGTGAACATGGCTGCAGATTTGCTCTGGGAGAGTGAACACAGATATCCATGTACACTGGTAAATGTGTGCTGATAGTGAACATGGTTATTTACTCTGCTGGAGTAAACGGCAATATAAATTCACACTGGTTGCTTGTGATCATGGGTATAAATTCACACTGGTATAGTAACCAGATTGGATGTTCATTTAGACTAAGAGTAGGTATATGTGGGTATATATCCTTAATATATGTATAATCATGCATAAATATTGATATTTGGAGTGAAAATGCTTGCCAGTTTACTTTGTTAGAGCAAACACTAACGCTTTTATTCGGAGTGAATGTGGATTCATATTATACCAGTACAGTTAACACGGATCAGTGGAAGGATGCTGTAGGTTTGGTGTCCTTTTCATGCCTGTCTGTGTGTAACGTTGCGTATATACGTCTCTGTGCATGTTTGTGTGAACCCTGTGCCTGTGTGTCCGTACATTAAACCGCGGTATGTGTGTGTCTGGGTTGCAGCTGGAGTGCTCTGAGGAGCTGGGAGATTTGGTGAAGAGTGCAGACCCTACTCTTGCTCTGAGTGTGTACCTGCGCGCCAACGTCCCCAACAAGGTCATTCAGTGCTTTGCTGAGACTGGACAGTTCCAGAAAATCGTGCTGTACGCTAAAAAGGTAATAGTGACCTCTGCAGGAACCGCATGGTGTTGCATGTAAATTTTCCCCTTGTGGAAATTTGGGTCAGGCTGTGTGAAGACTTGGGGTTTAGAGTTTGTAAGTAGATAGTGTGAGGGTGAACTGCTTTTCCTGGGAAATGACGTGTCATGTGCTGAGGGGGGTAACCTGATCCTGCAGTTTCTGGTGTGGAATGTGTTCATGTTGTTGATGAAAGAAGCACTAGCTGTGTTGCAGGTCAGACCCTGGTCAGTCGTGGGATGGAGCTGGGCCAATCTGGGTTAAATTCTTGTGTGAAATGTGTTTTATACTAATCATGTCACATCATAAATTTTCAGTCAAAATTAATTATTTTGTTTGCGGTTCAAATGTTTAATATTGTGCTTGAGCTGCCCCTACCTGCCCTGTAAACGGAATGTTAGTGATTTTTGTCCTGCCGTGCAGGTGGGATGTCAGTGATTCTGTCCCTCCCTGAACCTGGGATGTTATTGATTCTGTCCCTCCCTGAACCTGGGGTGTTAGTGATTCTGTCCCTCCCTGCAGGGGTGTTAGTGATTCTGTCCCTCCCTGAACCTGGGGTGTTAGTGATTCTGTCCCTCCCTGAACCTGGGGTGTTAGTGATTCTGTTCCTCCCTGCAGGGGTGTTAGTGATTCTGTTCCTCCCTGCGGGGATGTTAGTGATTCTGTTCCTCCCTGCGGGGATGTTAGTGATTCTGTTCCTCCCTGCAGGGATGTTAGTAATTCTGTTCCTCCCTGCGGGTGGGGTGTCAGTGATTCTGTTCCTCCCTGCGGGTGGGGTGTCAGTGATTCTGTTCCTCCCTGCAGGTGGGGTGTCAGTGATTTTGTTCCTCCCTGCAGGTGGGGTGTCAGTGATTCTGTTCCTCCCTGCAGGTGGGGTATACTCCAGACTGGATCTTCCTGCTGAGGAATGTGATGCGGGTGAGTCCAGAGCAGGGCCTGCAGTTTGCCCAGATGCTGGTGCAGGATGAGGAGCCACTGACCAACATCAACCAGGTATGGTGTTATTTTGGACTGAAAGTAGTTGTGATGAAGGACAGCATGTGTATTACAGGTGGTAGATGTGTTCGTGGAGCAAATGTGTGTACATTACAGATTTAAATGTGTTTGTGGAGTGTGTGTGTGTGTGTGTGTATTTCAGATAGTAGAGGTGTGAGTGGCGAGAGTGTGTGCGTACTACAATTATCAGCTGTGTTAATGCAACGTGTGTCTGTACTAGAGTTATCAGCTGTGTGTTGATTGAGCGTGTGTGTGTGTGTTTGTGTATTACAGATAGTAGACGTGTTCATGGAGAGCAGTCTGATCCAGCAGTGCACCTCCTTCCTGCTGGACGCTCTGAAGAATAACCGGCCGGCTGAAGGGCACCTGCAGACCCGGCTGCTGGAGATGAACCTCATCCATGCCCCCCAGGTGCGGACCCTGGGACCCCCCTCCGACCAGCCCCTCCGCAACCTAATGTTCACTCCAACATTCCCCTCTATACCCTCCACATCTACCCTGATGTTCACTCTAGCATTCCCTACCACACCTCCCACATCCACCCTTATGGTTCGCCTCAGTCCTCTCCCAGATGGGCCTCCCCACATTGCCTCAGTATTAGGATTTAAAGATGCATTGTTGAGGTTTCAAATGCTCTTTGTCTACAATGAACTCTGCCTATTAACTGCTTCTGTAATATTGTTAGACTGTTGAGCTGTGTTTCTGTGTGTTTTTTGGGGCGCAGGTTGCGGACGCAATCCTGGGGAATCAGATGTTCACACACTACGACCGTGCGCACATCGCGCAGCTGTGTGAGAAGGCGGGGCTGCTGCAGCGTGCGCTGGAACACTACACTGACCTGTACGACATCAAACGGGCCGTGGTGCACACACACCTGCTCAACCCAGAGGTGCAGCCCGCCTGCTTAATATAGTATCTTTCCTCACTGTTTCCACACCCCACTTTGTTTGTGTGTGTGTATATGTGTGTGTGTGTGTGTGTGTGTGTGTGTGTGTGTGTGTGTGTGTGTGTGTGTGTGTGTGTGTGAGATTCTTCTTAGTCTGAATGAATGTATTCGTATCTAGCTTGTATGTGACGTACCTGTGGTAGTCATATCTGTAGTGTTTTGAGAGATTCTAACTCCGTATTTGTTCAGCGTTGCATTGAGCCAGTGTGTTGTGCTGTCCGTTACAATGCTGTGAAAAAGTATTTGCCCCCTTCCTGATTTCTTATTTTTTTGCATATTTGTCACACTTAAATGTTTCAGATCATCAAACAAATTTTAATATTAGACAAGGATATCCCGAGAAAATACAAAATGCAGTTTTTAAATGATGGTTTCATTTATTAAGGGAAAAAACTGTCCAAACCTACCTGGCTCTATGAGAAAAAGTAATTGCCCCCTAAACCTAATAACTGGTTGTGCCACCCTTGGGGACAACAACTGCAATCGAGCGTTTGAGATAACTGGCAATGAGTCTTTCATATTGCTGTGGAGGAATTTTGGCCCACTCTTCTTCGCAGAATTGTTTTAAATCGGTAAGGGGGAAGATACTTTTCACAGCACTGCATGTCTGTGATGTTGAGGTTTTATGTTGCTGTGCCTGCGTGTATGTTGCTTCTCGGTGCTGTTTTGGCGGTATGCTTGTTGTGTGCATTAACCCCAGCCTCACCACCCTGTTCACAGTGGCTGGTGAACTTCTTCGGCTCGCTGTCGGTGGAAGACTCGGTGGAGTGCCTGAGAGCCATGCTGTCGGCCAACATCAGACAGAACCTGCAGCTCTGTGTACAGGTGGCCTCCAAATACCACGAGCAGCTGGGCACCCAGACCCTGGTGGAGCTGTTCGAGTCCTTCAAGAGCTACGAAGGTGTGTGCAGCTGAGCTGTCCTGCTGGTGCACTTACCCTGAGAGGCTGATGGGGTCAGGCTTTGACTAAGAGTGTTTTGGGAGGGGGACCTCCATATTAGTTTACATTTATGCTGTCTAATGGGGTGAAATATGTGAGGAAAGTGCTGCTCGTCTCTGAATGGGCTGCTATGCAGGGGTGCGTTTCCCAAAAGCATAGTCGCTAGTTGCTGCCTATGGAAGCAACTTGCACAGTTTGACCATACGCTGTCTATGGTTCCAACTTTGTAAGCTGGCAACTATGATTTTTGGAAGTGCACCCCAGGATGGAATAAGTGAAATGGGCAGCTCATTAGACGAGGTGCTCTGATGTATAAAGAAGGGAAGCCAATTGCAAAATTTGGTAGCGCTCCGATCTACTGAATTATGTAGACACAACATTGTCACCTTCTGGTTTTGTTTATACAGACCTGATGTAATTCAAGACCTGTGTTGTTTGTACATAGTAGTTAAATGATTGGGAGTGTGTTGGAGCAGTGCATTGCATTTGTACTCCTCTGAAATACCAGCTCCTCTGAAAAGACTAGAATGTGCTCTTGTCTATTTCCCACTTTCATTGAGGTCTGTTAAAGGAGATGGTCTGAAATGAGATTGTAATGATCTGGGGTTTGTTCCCTTCCTCCATCTTCCCCTGCAGGGCTCTTCTACTTCCTGGGCTCCATAGTGAATTTCAGTCAGGACCCCGACGTCCATTTTAAATACATCCAGGCAGCCTGCAAAACGGGACAGATAAAAGAGGTGGAGCGGATCTGCCGCGAGAGCAACTGCTACGACCCGGACCGCGTCAAGAACTTCCTCAAGGTGCCCAGCCTTGCCTTCCCTCCTGTGTGCCTTCTAGAAGTTTGTTTTCTGGAAACCTTACGTGAGCATGAAGATTTGGGCCCCCAGTGGGCACACTGGCATGAGGTCTCGCTTCACTGTTTGTGGCCCTTGACCAAGGCCCTTAACCCTAAAACTACTCCAGGGGCATTAATCCTGTTCTTTCTTACTCTCCCGAAGCGCAACTAAAATTCTACTGTGAATTGCCTTGAAGGTGAATATGAAGTATATGAATATGAAAATATGAAGGTGTTCACTGGGTGGACTCTGCAACGGGAATTAAAGATGACAAGAGACTTGCTGTTCTCTCAGTTTGACTGGGCCCTTATTCCTTCAGTGACACTGGTGAAAGTGTTGCACTTACCAGTGCAGCTCATATATTTAAAGTGATATCTGTAAAGGCTGTGGAGTCCTTACGTGACGGTGTTCTGTCCTACCAGTCCCACTGTTTTTATCCTGTGTGGGTCTCTGTTACATTAGCCTGTTGGGTTGTCCTGCATGAATAGATTAGGGCAGTGGTATTCAACTTCATCCAGAAAAGGCCAGCGTGGGTGCTGGACTGTGCAGTTACATGCCTGATTTTAATGATCAACCCCAAGAGTCCTTGCTAAAGGCCTTGATTAGTAGAATCAGGAGTGTAACTGCCTGGATGGAATGAAAGCCTGCACTCATGCCAGTATTGCTGCTTTTGTTTAAATGCCCATGGATGTTGGCGTTTGCAGGTTGTTCAAAGTAAGTTTAATGGTTGTATTTGTCTGTTAGATTAGCCCACAGTGGCCGTTGTCGTTAGTTTGGAGTGCTCAGGTAGCCTGCGGTAGTTTGGGCAGTTAGATTAGGCTCTTAGATTGGAATTGAGTTGGTTTAGTGGTTAAATTTGGCAGTCATGTTAACTTGCACTTGCTAATGTGGTTATGTTGGACTTCTAGGAGTTGCTCTTCTCTACACCTAGCAACTCATCTCTTCAGTCTGTCCTCAGCTGTTTCAAAAAAATAAATACTTAATGAATGTTTTACATGTTCTTAATTTTTTTCTCTTCTCAGGAGGCCAAGTTAACGGATCAGCTGCCTTTGATCATTGTTTGCGATCGTTTCGATTTTGTCCACGACTTGGTGCTGTACCTGTACAGGAACAGCCTACAGAAGTACATTGAAATTTACGTTCAGAAGGTAAGGCTTGGGCAAGCTTCAGCGAATGCATGCTTATCACATCCCGTTGTGCTCTATCAGATCAACCTCCAGACTAAACAGAGCGGCTCTGCTGGCTTTTCTCTGCCCGGAGTAATAGTATTATTTGTTTATTTTAAGACCTTCATCATGATGTCCTGTGTACTGGAAGTGTCTTGCGTCAGGTGATGCATCCGGATTGCATTACCTCTGACTAAGAATGACGTTATTTGCCTCCATTATTGTTTCCAGTCAGATCCTGGATGTCAGTGATGGGTGTCCTGCAGTCACTCTGCAGCCCACATTAGATTATGAGTATTTGGCCTCAGCTCTGACGAGGCATTTCATCCTGTCTGCAGATCGTCCTCCTCTCTTTGCTGACCCTGAGAGATAAGGGCTCTTTGGAGTTACTCCAGTCTTCTGCAGACACAACACTCGTACTTTATCTCTATATTTGGTCTCTGAACATAATTCAGTTCGGTTCGCTTTTGTGTCGAGCTGTTAGCGGAGATGCTGTATATAAAAATTGCACACAATGCAAGAAATGGGGGATGTAGGGACGATTGAAAAAATTCAGCCTGAGTCCATAAAAATGCCATTTGGATTGTAAAAATGACATAAAAGTAGGAGCATGACACCACTCCCAATGGTGGAAGTGCTATAAAATAGTCATCTCAGATCTCATTTTGGGTCCCACCTTGTGTTCTGTGTTAACCGGCCCTAGGGAGCACTGTCGACTCTTGTTTTTGAGCCTGTGTGTGTGTGTGTGTGTGTGTGTATGTATGTGTGTGCAGGTGAACCCCAGCCGTCTGCCTGTGGTCATTGGGGGGCTGTTGGACGTAGACTGCTCAGAGGACGTCATCAAGAACCTGATCATGGTAGTGAGGGGCCAGTTCTCTACTGACGAGCTGGTGGCAGAGGTGGAGAAGAGGAACAGGTAACAGTCCTGTTTTACACCAGTGACCTGAGGACGGTTTGAGAGGCCAGCTCAGTCAGGGAGGAGCAGATGGGAGTTGTTTTTGGGACATAGACGAGGAGAAAAATTAAAGGCCGGCATTGCTGCTGTCGGCGGCCATTTTTATTAGCCTCTGGTTGTATTTGGAGGGAGGAATCTTGTGCAGCTTCACAGGCGGGATGCTTAGCAGCCATTTTGTGGCAAAACCTTTGGTAGACGTCTAAAGTAATAAAACAGATAGATGTATGTGGTATTGATTCTGTTTGTGTGTGTGTGTGTGTGTTTACACTGTTGTGCACAGGCTGAAGCTGCTGTTACCGTGGCTGGAGTCGCGGATCCATGAAGGCTGTGAAGAGCCTGCCACTCATAATGCCCTCGCCAAGATCTACATCGACAGCAACAACAACCCGGAGCGCTTCTTGCGTGAAAACCCCTTCTACGACAGCGCCGTGGTGGGGCGCTACTGCGAGAAACGCGACCCCCACCTCGCTTGTGTGGCCTACGAGCGCGGCCAGTGCGACCTGGAGCTCATCAAGGTCAGCTCACCTCTACCTGTGTGTCTGTGCGCTTATACCAAAGTCCTTTGCCTTTGGGTTAATATTTGGGGTCTGAAAATCAGTGTTTCCTAATCATTTTGGTGAGATCACACACCATTTTACTTTGATCCCTTGTCAGAAAATTTTGGGCGATCGTTGGTCTGCAGTTCCTCCTCACTTGCATGTTACAAGTTTAGGGATTCTGTCAAGCATTTTGTAGTCAGTTGCAGCATGACTAAATGGTGATTCGGTTATGTATTATATTCATTATCTGAATTATTATCTGAGCAGTGTGTGTAATGTGCAGAGCTTGCCCTGCTAAATGTTGCAATTGGCTGTTGGCATTTCAGGTCTGCAACGAGAACTCCCTCTTCAAGAGTGAAGCACGCTACCTAGTGCGGCGGAAAGATCCAGAACTGTGGGCAAACGTTCTGGAGGAAAACAACCCGTACAGACGGCAGCTCATCGATCAGGTTTGTCATGTAGGGAGGGTCAAACCGCCTTAGTAGAAGTCCTGTGGCTCTGGAATTCTCCTTTGCATTCCTCTGTAGAATACTGTCAGGTTTATCCTGAGACAACTTTCCTGTGTTTCTCTGTAGAATACTCTTCCATGTTCCACCACAGAATACTCTCCTGCGTTTCCCAGTATAACATTATATGGCATGTCTCTGTAGAGTTTTCACTTGTGTTTCTCATAGTATTCATGGTGAGTCTGGGCACCAGGGGCAGCTCTGATTAATTAGAGACCCCGTGGGTCTCATTGACTGTATAAAAAGATGGACGAAGCAACCGTGACGTCACCCATTGGTTTCAGCATACCATTTAGGAAGCCTTGATTTTGGCTATTTGAACAGTGCCATTTTGTCATTTTGAAACCGGATGTGATTCCTATTGGATGAGAGCATGAATTGAAGATCCAGGGAGGAGCCAGGGGTGTATCTACAGGTGGATCTGACTGTATCGGACGAGGACCAGAGGATGGCCGCGCCCCTAAAGCATATTCTGGCTTCATCCTTTATTCTAGTCTATTCGGGACCGTAATTTACAAAAATGAACATCATTATATATCGAAAGGGACTTGAAACTTGCGATAGATACCATAAAATAATGTGGAAAATCATTATTGAAGTAATAAATCAGGTGGGAAAGTAGGTTCCTTTTCTCATAGACTTCTATAGCATTGAACTTCTTTCTGCAACCACCGACGTCACCATCTTCTGGCCATTAAATAGAATGCAAATTTTTAGAGATTTCTGCATCAGCCTCACTTTTCAGACCCGGGTGCTGTGTCCATCTTTTTATACAGTCCATGGTGGGACTGCTGCAGTGAGTCCGTCCTGTAGGGGACTGGAGAGGTTTGGGGCCTGTAATACCCCCAGTGACAGTCCTGACAGAGTGAGTGTACAGGTGGTTCCAGTATGTACTGTATGCAGTGAGGCTGAAACATCAGCAAAGTAGGCGTGTTTCCATTACGGTTTTGTGCAAAATAAAAGCGATATTTGTAAAAAATTTGACAAAGCACAATTGCAAGTTGCAAGTGTTTCCATTTGAGGATGTTTTGCGAATAAACCTTGTAATTCTCGTGAACTCTTGTCTTGCTATACTCTTTTTGACTGAAGATGGATGTTCTTGGACTGGGTCAGAACCTGTTGCTTGTAGGGAGTGCGACTTGTAAGTGCAGAAAAGTCTTTCCACTCCACTCTTGCAAAATCTTGCAATATCGACACATCTGAAACGCCACCTCATGAGAGCGTAAACTTTTTGTACAGGTCATGGAAATGCACCTACTGTTTGGCTCTTCCATGGCTGAACAGGTGTGGATGATCTTGTACTGACATAGGTGGGGGGGGATGAGTTATCGCTGTGGGGGGGATGAGTTATTGCTGTGGAGTTCAGTTGTGTAATTAATGGGGTGGGAATCTTGGGGTTACCTCCTCACCCACACTGATGGTGTGGACGGCCCACTCTCAGCTGGGAGGGAATGGGGGTTTTGGGGTGTGTAATTTTGGGGTCCCCTCTCGTACAGGTGGTGCAGACTGCGCTGTCGGAGACACAGGACCCAGAGGAGGTGTCAGTGACGGTGAAGGCCTTCATGACGGCGGACCTGCCCAACGAGCTCATCGAGCTGCTGGAGAAGATTGTGCTGGATAACTCTGTGTTCAGCGAGCACCGGTCAGCCCCGCCTCTCTGAGCATGCTCTGTCCACTGAACACACCGCCTTCTCACACCGACTGCATCCTGAACGTCCTCTCGCATTAATACTTTCCCTCAGTATTCTGTTTGGTTAGCTCCGCCCCGTCACCACATGCCCTTTCTGAGCATGTGCACTCCAGTCGTCCACACCCCCTCTGCATGTCTCTTGAAAATGCTCTGTGCAGATTAGTTTTCACAGTCTGTCTGTGGTATGCATCATGCAAAATCAGGTAGCTCAATGGCACTTCGCACTTAATTGACCGATCCCAAGCCCCGCCCATTTTCGGCTACGTCACAATGAGGCAAGCAGGGGTCTGACCAAACCTCGGACAACTTTCACCTCAGGCAGCCGTCAAACCAGGCATTTTGGGTTTCTGACGATGGTTAAACGATGTAACATGTAACAGACACTCAATATGCCAACCGTGTTAAAGGCATGTTTTTTTTTATTCCATTTCCAGAACCATAATAAGCTTTTTAATGTATTCCTAAACTAATTTTTAAAAAAAGATCTGAAACAGTTGTGAAATTAGTGTCTTTTTCATTGGTGATAAATCTCACAAGATAATTACAATATACGACACAAGAATATTATAGAAGGCACTTTTATCAAACAAACCTATGCAGTTGTATTCTTGTGCCTTTTGCAGCAATATTCATTTGAAGGGCTGTAATAAAACGTTTCATGCTAGCGAGCTAATTAGCCGTCCCATCGACTTGAATAGACCGCTGACTAACAACCAACGCTAGTGATTGATAACGGTCACCAACGAGCTACCTTGGTACCCTTACCGTCGTGGGGACTGCATTAACTGGGCAGTTAATAAGATTAACAAGGTGGCTAACAAGCTAGCTGCTTGTAACTGACATTCAACGACAATACTTCTTTCCTGCATAATATTTAAAACCGTGGACAAGTTTCCTGCTTAGTTCTCCGACCTAGCAACAGTAAAATTGGGAGACGGGGCTTGGGATCGGTCAATTCTCTTTTGCAACAACCCTCCCTGGATTTTACTGTCCTACAATCCTATTTTTTCAGTTATATGTCATGTCTGTGTTCTTTTAGGGGGGAGAAGTAGTTTCCTGGGTTATTAAGAAGTATTTGAACTTTCACAGATAACAAATAAGAGCGGAATTCCTACATTGAACGCTGAATTTGGATTTAAATACCCACAGACGGTCTGCTCATCTACATTGTTCTCAAATTCAGTGAGTAAAGTAGTGTTGAAAAGCAAAAAAGTGTTAGTGTCCAGTTACTTGGAGGCCACACTAATGCTGTTCATGGTGTGTCAGCCTGACAGAGACCTGCTTGTTACATCACTGCCTGTCATTCACTGGATTTGCTGTCCCTCATCCTGTCGCCCGCTGTCTTTCCCTTTGGTCATGGCATCTGATTGACTTTCAGGAACCTGCAGAACCTCCTGATCCTGACTGCGATTAAAGCGGACCGCACACGCGTGATGGAGTACATCAACCGCCTGGACAACTACGACGCTCCTGACATCGCCAACATCGCCATCAGCAACGAGCTCTTCGAGGAGGCCTTCGCCATTTTCCGCAAGTTTGATGTTAACACTTCCGCTATCCAGGTAATTACACCTCTGCTCTAAGGGTATAAAATCCACACCTTGGGTCTCTGGCTTTCACTTTTGGTGTGAACGATGTTCCTGTTAAAAGGCTTGTGCTTCTTGTTGGTACTCAAAGTCTTGGAGTTGTACCTATTTGCAGTGTTAATTTTCCCTCTGATGTGTGCTGGCATGCCCAAGCTGTATCAGTGCAGGTGTGCATATTCCCTAGTGTGTGCAGGTCTGTGTGTGTGAGTCCTGCTTTCTCTGGGCTGTGCAATAGCGCTTGTGCTGCATGTGCAGTATGCAGATGAATGGTCTCTCTCTGGTGTATATCTTGTGTAAGTGTTTGTGATGGAATCTCACTGGAGTGTACTTCTGCAGTGTGTTGTGTGTTCTGAGTTTCCGTGCTGTGTGTAGGTGCTGATCGAACACATCGGGAACCTGGACCGGGCGTACGAGTTTGCAGAGCGCTGTAATGAGCCGGCGGTGTGGAGTCAGCTCGCCCGCGCCCAGCTGCACAAGGACCTGGTGAAGGAGGCAATCGACTCCTACATCAAAGCAGACGACCCCTCGGCCTACATGGAGGTGGTCAACGCAGCTGGAAAAAATGGTAAGAAAGAACACTAATCCCACTAATCAGCACAGGCAGGAAGTAAACTGATGCACAGATCAGCACTGACTGGAAGCACACTGAGGCACAGATCAGCACTGACAGGATGTGAGCTGATGCACAGATCAGCACTGACAGGAAGCACACTGATGCACAGATTTGCACTGTAAGTAGGCACACTGACCCTTTGACCGGCATTAATGTATCTATTACCAACTTTGACTTAGACCAGTAACTTTAGGTACAGATAGTCATGCTATCCTGCACTGCCTGCTGTTCTGTCCATCAGTCTGTCAGTCAGTTCCTCTGCTCCTCCCTCTGGAGTGCTGTGCTTGATATTCCTCCTCCTTCTGTGGTTGCCAGGTAATTGGGAGGACCTGGTGAAGTTTCTACAGATGGCGCGGAAGAAGGCTAGAGAGGCGTATGTAGAGACCGAGCTCATCTTTGCTCTCGCCAAAACCAACCGACTGTCTGAGCTGGAGGAGTTTGTGAGCGGCCCCAACAACGCACACATACAGCAGGTAAACGGACCCTCCAATCCTAGTCACCCCCACACCCCAACCAGTACTCACCCAGCACCTCAAAACGTGCTCTCACCCTAAACAACACTCTTACTAATGCTCTCCACTCCACATGCACATACAGCAGGTAACATCACTTTGACATTGTCTTTGCAGTGATTGCTTCTGACTAATCTGCCCCTGGTTTAGGATCAGGACCAGGGCCTCCATGTTTATAAAGCTCCCTAGTTTAGGAGAGCTGATCTCAGATCAGTTTGCCTTGTCCACAGTCTGGCATATCCAGACTGTGCTTCAGGCCCAAACTGATCCTTGAGCTGCACTGTCAAACCTGAGAAACTCCATGAACCGGGGTTTTGTGCTGCTCTTCAGCTAGTCCTCTTGCTAAGCACTAATAACTGAATACACTGGTGAGTTTTCAGGCATGTGGAAGTTATGTGACTTAGAAAAGGCAGAGATTGGCATCTTGTGGCTGCCAAAAGTTGTCATGAACCCATATAATGGCTTAGATTAAACCAACACAAATAGCAGATTGCTAATGCACATTCCAGCTTAATGCTGACAGGTGAATATTGCCATACATTGAAATATGCGAGGTGTCCTTATCAAAAAACCTTTGCCTAGATTTCATCATGATTCTACATTTTGCTATCTGCTTGAATCAAAATAATTTGTGGAGTGAGAACTGTATTACTGTACATCATTTTAATCTTCAACTGTAGTTTACGACCCTAAATGGGACAGGAGAGTGTATGAGGACAGTCTTGTAATGAGTCAGAAGTCCACTAGGCCATGTGCTAGTTTTGATGACATTTTGTATTTGATGGTATTTTTAGAAAGTACTAAATAGCTGTATTAGTTTGGTCCTGGTTTTTAAATAATATTTCTAGTTATCAACGTGTAATGTTTTTGGTGTGGTGCTGCAGTGGATCAATGGATGTGTCTGTATTTAGTGCGACAGAGAGCTGTACACACAATGTAACGGCAATCATCTGTAATTACTGTGGTGGAACCCTCCAGCTGGGTACTCTGGGAGCACTAGCGGTTCTGTACGTGATCTTTGTGTTTAAGATAAGCCCTCTATCCTGCAGGTCGGCGACCGTTGCTATGATGAAGGGATGTACGATGCTGCCAAGCTGCTGTATAACAATGTGTCGAACTTCGCCCGGCTGGCGTCCACGCTGGTGCACCTCGGGGAGTACCAGGCCGCTGTGGATAGTGCCCGCAAAGCCAACAGCACACGTACATGGAAAGAGGTATAGCGTTTTAAAACCCACTAGTGACCCCTGCTGGTGTATTGGGCGTCTGCTGTTACAGCTGCATGTGAGGTGTCGTCATTGTGTGAGCCTAATGGACCAACTGAGGTGTGATAAGATGGGGTAGCTAACATGATGAGGTTTGCTGAAGAGAACAATTTTGCCTACAGTCCCATCTGGCAAAAATTGTTAGATTGAGCTCTAATTTATGCACACACGTGTGTGCACATACACAGACAAGCACACTGTAGAGCAATAAAATGGGAGAAAATAATTATATAAATATTCAACTGTGGTAGGCAACTTTGGTTCATAGTAGTTGTTTAAGTGCACTTTGAGAATTGAAAGTTTTGCAAACCGCTGTCCTGACCACAGCTGACCTCACCTGACCTCTCTTTGCCTGTTGCAGGTGTGCTTTGCCTGTGTGGATGGGACAGAATTCCGGTTAGCCCAAATCTGCGGCCTGCACATCGTTATCCATGCCGACGAGCTGGAGGAGCTCATCAGTTACTACCAGGTACTGATGAACTGCTGTAATCGGCTAATACTGAATACTCTGACACAGTGCTGATCTGTTTGCTGACAGCTACCACAGCGAGACTGATGCTAATGTATTGATACCAGGTACTTGAAGGCATATACTATTCTGCTAATATTTACTGTAGTTGAACCTTCAAAAATTGTGTACTGAGACAGTGCTAACATGCTAATGTACGGGCCGTATTAAATGAGTCTGTCTTACTCGACAGGACCGGGGGTATTTCGAGGAGCTGATTGCCCTGTTGGAGGCGGCATTAGGTCTGGAGCGCGCTCACATGGGAATGTTCACTGAGCTGGCCATACTTTACTCCAAATTCAAGCCGCAGAAGATGAGGGAGCACCTGGAGCTCTTCTGGTCCCGAGTCAACATCCCCAAGGTACGCGTGTGCACCATGGTGCAGAGAGTCAGGAGCTGTGTCCTGGCTGGTCTACTGTGGTGGACTTCACCAACTTTAAACGGTCAGTTATCAATAATTCGGTCAACTTTCAAACAGTCCATTGTGGGTAAGGGTAAGGACAAATAAGGGATAAGCCTGCTACTGTTTGTTTTTCAGAATTACTGGCTTTGTTCAGTAATGCTTTGTATAATAGGTTATTTGAATGTTTTTCTTGCAACCATTTCAGTGTTCTGGACCTGCATTGCTTTCACCTTCCAGTCATGACGGTCACACCAGCTGTAGAATGTTCAGCGAAGTGCATCTGGAACATGAACTCACTGAGCACTTTATTAGGAACCCCTCCACGCCTTAATCATGCATCAATCATGTGGCACTGGTGCTATGCTTAAGCTGAAATTGTGATGCAGTCTCATCAACTTGAGTAAGAATCTCAAGGGAATGGGATGGACTAGATGTCATGAAGACTTGATACTTTTCTGTGAGCAATAGGAAGCCTGATCCTGTATCAATGTGATGATCCCAATAAAGTGCTTAGTGTTTATGTAATTGTGATCTTGCATTTTAATGGGTAAACTACTTTCCCATTCTTGTCCAGTGCTAGTGCACACTAGTTCAATATGCAAAGCTAATAAAATAAAGCAAATGAAAACTTAAATGCTAGACATCTTACAGATGGTCAGCTCAATTGTGCTTTAAAAACTGACGAGCAGAATTGAGTGTTGTACCTGTAGAAGTGCGCAGTGCCGTACTGCTGGTGTAGTTACCGATGTTTGTGAGGGGAACTGTGCCTCTTTAAGAGGAATTGCAGGTGTGGCTGTATGATGGTGTTCATGGGTGTGATCTCTCTCCAGGTGCTGCGGGCGGCAGAACAGGCCCACCTGTGGGCGGAGCTAGTCTTCCTGTACGATAAATACGAGGAGTATGACAACGCCGTCATCACCATGATGAACCACCCAACCGACGCCTGGAAGGAGGGACAGTTTAAAGACATCATTCCTAAGGTCACTGCCCTGTCTAACCTAACTACAATCATTATTCTCACAAATGGGTATTATTTTAGTATGCATACAATTCATCATTCTCACGAATGGGGAATCATTATAGTATGCATACAATTCAATTAGGAGAGACTACCTTTCAAATTTAAATGCCAAATTGACCAATCATGAGTCCATCATGGGAAGAATCCTTGGATCATGCAGGATCTTAACCCTCTGGATGTTGAATGGATTTTTGGTGCTGGGGGTGATGGGGATAGTGGTGGGCAAATGAGTGTGTCAGCATCTGGCTGGGGACATGATTATAGGGACAGCTGATTGGGGTGTATAAAAGAGGGAGGACATACTGCTTGGATCGGGCTTAAATGAAATGTGGGGGATTTAGGCTTTAGTGATTAGATGATTCAATAGAGAGGGAATCAGGCCATCTCTAGAACATTAAATGGATTGAGTCATAGAGGGGGGGACGGGACAGAGGAGAGAATTAACTTTTGGCGTGGCGTAATACAAGAAGTATTAGTAAATGAGGTACTGTTCCTGATTGACCTTGTGCTAAACTCAATGACGCGTATTTCAGACCTAAAATTACATGCAACTTTAGGATTCCTCCGTTTCAGTGGGAAAGATCAAGGCCTTATGGATTTATCTTTGATCTCTGATGTGTTGTAACTGAGTTGAGAAATATATCCTGCTGTTTTTCCATTTCAGGTTGCCAATGTGGAGCTTTACTACAAAGCCTTAATGTTTTACATGGACTACAAACCCCTGCTAATAAATGACCTCCTAACCGTCCTCTCACCCAGACTTGACCACACTAGAGCGGTGTCCTTCTTCTCTAAGGTAAAACCCTTCTTAACTGTGCCTTTCACTCTTTAAATGATGCGCTTGATTGTTAATCTGTGATTGGTCTGGCTATGTTGGGTTTTGTGTTGGGTTATTATCAATATTATTGGGTTGTGCTGGGGTTGTAGTTGATGACTGGTTGGGTTGTTTTGAGTGGCTCCCCTAGCAATGTTGTGTGGTTATCATTGACTGGTTTAGCTGGTGTATAGGTCCTGTGCTATGTTATGAGCTGTACCTGATTGGGTTGTGTGTTGGGTTATAGTCATGGACTGGTCAGGATTGTGTGTTGGTTCATGATCAGTGGTCGGTTTGGTTGTTTGTTGGGTGTGTTTGGCTATGATCTGTGACTGGTTGGGTTATTTGTTGGGTAATATAATTGACTGGTTGGGTTGTTTGTTGGGTTATGATCACTGGCTGGATAATATTGTGTATTGGGTTATGATGAGTGATCAGTTTACGCTGGGTTGCGCAGATGAACCAGCTACAGCTGGTGAAGCCGTACCTGCGGTCAGTGCAGAGCCACAACAACAAAGGAGTCAACGAGGCTTTGAATAACCTGCTGACGGAGGAGGAGGACTTCCAGGTGCGTCTTTAACACGGCTTTAATAAAGGATCTGCCCACACAGGAACTGCACATTCTGGCCAGCCCACTGCTCTCATTACTACACCTGGGTCAAATAATGACTCTTGAAATCTACTTTGACCACGTAAAATTCCTGTTTTTTTCGGACGGTAATGTCACATGAGTGTTTGGCCCAGTTAACGATCAGTTTTGGTATCACCATAAAATGAGAACTGGTGTGTACTTCCCACTGCTGTCTGATACTGTAAGTAAAAGTAGTGAGAGTGTTTTAAATCCTGCAATTTATATTGCCACCCTCCATCTCCTGGTTTCCTACATTGCAACCTCCAGTGGTGGATCCAAGGGGGGACGCACAGCCCCCCCCCCCCCTTTTTTTGAAGAAAAGCGAACGAGCCAAGCGCGTTTAATTATTTTGCAGTGAAAATGTTCAGTGAACTGAACCCAGGTTTAGAATGTACACGCGTAATTTCGTTACAGTCACTATCTCTGACAATCTCCTAGTATACAAGTTTGCCAGTCCTCACGGTTTATATACCACTTTTAATGGTTCAACTTCACTATTGCGGTTGTCTTGCATCATGGCAAATTTATTTGGATCCAATTGTATATATTTGCTGTATGCGATGGGAATGACCGAGAAACTGTTTTTTTGCAAATAAAAACGATACATGGACTTAAGCTATGTATAATTTATTTAATTTTGTTGTTTTTGTCCTAAAGTTTTAGAAGGTAGGCTTACTGGGAAATTTGTTAGACCAGTGGCCTTGCTTGTCCCCTGTTGCGGTAAAACGCATTTCAACGACTACAGACGAAAATGTCAGAAAGCAATGGAAGGGCAGAAAAGCTTAGAGAATAAAGTAAACGACATTTGAGGCTCAGCCTCTCAAATGCAAAAAAATGACCAGCTGTTTGGCCATGATGATCCTCGTGGAAAGCAGTTTTCATTTGCAGGGGGACATGGAAGCGGTAAGACTGACGTTAAATTAATAGGCTATCACAAATATGCATTCAGTTAAAATTTGCTTGAGCTTATAAAAGGACCCCACTGATGGACCAGTTGTTCATAGCCTACTATTTGATATATATTGATTCGTTGTTTTACGGTGCCAAATAAAATTTGTCCTGGAATACCGGAATACTTCCCAAATCTTCCATTCCAAAACCCCGTCTTGATGTTCAGAATCACCCGTCATTAAACTTGTAACTGGCGAGTACTGCGGTTTTGAAGCTAGTGAGCTATTCTATGCCCTTTAGAGTCTGTAAGTAAGATATGTAACATTATTTTAAAAAGGTTATGTATGAGTCAATCCAAATAGTTCAATGGTCTTATTGAAAAAATTCTAAATGGCCCTAAAGTCACATTTCTTTTTCACATTCATTCATGTAAATATAATAATAATAATAATAATAATATTTCTGTAAAAAACTAGTTTATATGTTGACAATGTTATGTTTTAATATAGGACAGCATCATTGTATTAAATTTATTTCAGGACATCTTTAGGATAAATAGGATCTTTAATATAAATAAGATAGTTTGTTTTGGACATTACCTACCCAACCACTGCCTCCAGATTAGTAAATTCACTCACGTGCAGAAATTCAACTTAATGGTGACTTGGATTATGTACATGACAACACTTCCTGCTCTCACAACACTTTGGAGTGTTCTCGAAGCATTAAAGCCTCATCTTTTAGAACCATTTTGAAAAAAGGCAGTCACAGCATTGTAATAACTTTTTACAAGCTGTTGAGGGTGGTATCTTTTACTAAAACTGGTTTAGGGACTTGGGGGGGGGGGGGAGAAGAGCGATTTGGGGATCTGTTAACATCTGCTAAAATCACAGATGCATATAGCCACTGGGTTTACATGTTAGATATACACCAATTATTTTGTTGGAGGCTATTTGGTGATATATAAACTCAAAAACTAATAATATCAATGTTTTGTGGGAAATATGGTCAAACCCTTTCACTGCTAGTGGTGATTTTGTCAACATTTCTGAAACATCAAAACCTTTGAAAATCGCTCGAACCATTGCACATTGGTATTCACTGGAAAGCTCTCATCAAGTACATTCCAATGAATACCTACACTGTAGGGTTTTGACGATTTCGAAAGATTTTCTCCTCTTTGAAATTTTGACCAAGTCACCAAAAGCAGTGAAAGGGTTAAGGTCACGAACTTTGACAGTAAAGTGAGAGTCTTAGGTAAAGGTAAAAGTTGTCAGTTAATGTAAAACTGCGTTAGAACAGCGCTTTGAAAGTTTTTGTAGCTTAATTTTTGGAACCTTGGGAGGAAAATCTTTGAACAGATAGGCCAGATTTTTCTCCCAAGATACCAGGAAAACGTGTTTTCAGCACATTAATTTTTCAAATTTTTCTGGGGGAGGGTCCCCAGACCCCTCCTTGCTGCGCCCCCCTTTCAGCAATTCCTGGATCCGCCCCTGACCTCTGTTGTCCTCGCAGGGTTTGAGGGCGTCCATCGATGCGTACGACAACTTCGACAACATCAGCCTGGCACAGCGACTGGAGAAACACGAGCTGATCGAGTTCCGCCGAATTGCTGCGTACCTGTACAAAGGAAACAACCGCTGGAAACAGAGTGTGGAGCTCTGCAAGAAGGACCGTCTGTATAAGGTCAGCCGCCAGGGGGCGCTGTTCCGCTCTACAGACATCAGTCACATACTGTATTCCCATAAAAACTCTATATTATTTTCTGTATATTAGAACAAATGGATATTCAGTTCAGTTATTTAGAACCTGCATCAAGAACATAAGATTTGGTTGACAGTGAAAATGCTCAACATACAAGTTAATGATGCTTTGTTTTAATGGTGTATTGTTTTGTACTGTAAGCTTGATGCACCAAAAGCCTGAAGTATGGTTGTTTGGCATATTGAAAACATGGTGAAAGTGTAGGTGAATAGAAAGTATAGCGTGGCTTTTTAGTGACTTTTCTGTGTGTTTAGTGACAGTTTAGTATTGTGTTGAACGCCTGAATTGACAGTGCAGCGTGAATTGAAAGCCTGTAGTGAATAGTGATGGTGTAGTTCCACTCGTTGAATGCCTGATGTAATGGTGTGGTTTTGACGGTTTCCCAGGATGCCATGCTGTACGCGGCAGAGTCGAAGGATGCGGAGTTGGCGGAAAAGCTGTTGGAGTGGTTCCTGGAGGAGGGGAAGAAGGAGTGTTTCGCCGCATGCCTGTTCGCCTCATACGACCTGCTCCACCCTGACGTTGTGCTGGAGCTGGCCTGGAAACACAACATCATGGACTTTGCCATGCCCTACTTCATTCAGCTAATGCGGGAGTACCTGACCAAAGTGAGTCCTGCTACATTAGCACGTTAGCTCCGACTGAAACATATTGGCTCAGATTGCTGCATTAATGCATTAGGACGTTAGCGCAGACCACATCGGGTCCTGTTTTGTTGGGCTGCATTGGGCACAGGCAGACCTATGTGAAACGTGTTAGTGGCCTGAGCTTTATTTTAAGGGGTGCTTTTCATATGGTACTCCCAGCGCTTTACCAAGTCCGACACAACTCCATAAACGCTGGGAATGATTCCATAAAGCAGGGCTGCCCAACCCTGTTCCTGGAGATTTTCTATCATGAAGGTTTTTGCTGCTATACTTACAAAACACGCTTGTTCAAGATTTCATTTTGCTGTGGTCAGATGGAATCAGGGCTGTTTTAATTGGTTTGACCTGAAAACCCACTAGACAGTAGATCTCTAGTTACAGGGTTGGGCTGCGCTAGCATAAAGCATTCAGACGGAGTTTTATTAAGGTATAAAGGTGAAGGTGCAGTGTAAAGTAATGAAAATAAATAGGTGAGATCTTGCTCTTCACCACACTGCATTATTTTAGCACATCGCGGGGCACTGAAATAAGTGTTTTCACTGCCTGTTTTGATTATAATCGAGTGTAATTTTTAGCTTTTATTTTGAAGCGATTGCCGACAGTGAGTGCTAGTGGATGGATGTGTGTTGGCTAATCAAGAGAAGAATACAGAAATGTGAGGCTCTTCCTCTTTGTCAAACCTGACTACTTACTTTTTTCCACAAATATTTTACGTTCTTTTGAACTACTCTGAGCCAGACAAATGAGCTCATAGCCGCCAGCTTGCACACATTCAAAGTGCTGTGGTGTTACAGGCCTGCGCAGCGGACAGACAGGCTGTCATGAGAAGCATTTTATTTGTTTTGGGGGCGCTCCAGTTGGGTAATACTGACTCAGTGCTCTCATACTCACAAACCAACACTGCAAGGACTCAACCGTACAATATTATATGGGCAGCCATATTCCTTTTTGTGTAATGCTTTTGTTATTCGATCACTGATGCATGTTTATCTGTGTGGAAGAAATTAAGATTTGGCGCTTTATTGACTGTTTGTGTTTGAGCTACTTGTCCAGCCTTGGGGGCGGGAGCTGTTGGTTTCTAGGTTACCTGGGGGAGGCTTTGACTGCATAAACGGTGTAGAATGAGGTGGCTGATGCAATGGAGAGACATTTGGGTCAGATGTGCCAAGTTCAGCTTCATGAGAAGGCTCTTGCATGACATGTGGCCACAAAAGTACCTAAAGGTCTCAAAATGGGGACTCTTAATCACTCTTGCTTCAGCTAGGCCCCATCAGGGTGGAGTCTTATTTTGAACTGTGATTGCCCTGATTGGACAGCATTTTCTTCCAAGCACTTCCTGTTTCTGTGATGTAACAGTGTGAGGTTTCACCTGTGGATTTTCTTACAGGTCGATGAGATTGCGGAGAAGGTGACGGTCTCTGCCTTTTATTTTTTACATTTTAGTTTCTGTTGTAACATGGCTCTTGGTTTCTGATGTAGGAACCTAGCATGTAACCCCAAGCTGTATGGAATGCCTAACCTTCCTCTAACCAGTCTGTTTCGTGCCTGATTCTAGATTGGCACTTTAAAAACCCTTCCCAATAACTTAGCTACTGAAGCCCATTCCCTCTAACACTGTCAGCTGCACTGTGGGAAGTCCTGCGAGGCGGTGCAATCAGTCAATCGGCCAATCACTTTCCCATTTCTGCATCACAAAAAAATCAATCAGCCAATCACTCTTTATCATGTAAAACTGAGAATGAAATTGGCCAAATACTCGCTAATACTTCTACAAATGTTTTCAGCTCAGCACTAAACAACAAATATTTCTGAGGAGGGTAAATGAAACTTGGCAATAAAACATGCCTGTTCAGCCTGATTTGGAGAATTGGAAAATGCATTCCTCTCCCCTTAACCCTTTGAGGTGTGAGGCTACGTAAACGTGATCAGAGTGTTTGTAACTGAAGATTCTAATGCTGATGTTGTAATAACTGGAAGGAAGGAGTGTTAAAAGGAAAGGGTTAAATTGGTTCATATTGGTGTGGAAAGACGTGGGAAAGGATTGGAGAGCATAATAGCTCAGTAAACTGTGAAGAGGTCTCCACCATTACAGCCAGCTCTCAGAAGTCCTTTGGGCCACATTGTTGGTGAAATCCTGGGCTGTATTTCTGAACTCGTGTGTCATTTGGAGTTTTAAGTTCAGGTTTTTAAGTTCAACTGCTTCCCCTAACTTTCGAAGTGTCAGTAAAACTGCAGCTAAGACTGACCCGATGGAGCGTTGACCTGTTACTGCATCACTCTGCTTAACTTCACTGAAGCCTGCCTTTTAATTCAGTCTCTTCCCACAGATGAGAAATATTACTGTTTTTCATTGCTGTATCAAAGCTTTTCTGCGATAATTTACTTTGGTTGGTGCAATTTTTTTCATTTATGCACTGAATAATTCTACTCAAATTTTTTTTCAGCTATTTGGCATACTCATCAAAAATGCCATTCTAATGATTTAATTCCTGAAATAAGAGTCGTCTGTAACTGAATGGCATTCAGGCATTATGCTGCAGTATCGTGTATTTTCGTCACCATGACGAGCGCGTGCCTGTGGTGACCGGTCTTGAATACATCAGAACCCTTGCACGTGAATGTCTGCCCTCTGCATTTATGTCCAGTGGCACGGCTTTGCAGTCCGATGCTGCTTCAGCCAGCAGTGTACCCTGTCCATGACTGTTTGCACCTGCAGGGGGCGCATTTGTTTCATAGTACTGGAAAATGCCCAACTCAAGCTTGGTTTTACTTTAGAAGCACAGAGCAAAAGAAAACACTAGAGTGGACACGAGACCAGTTTTGGCGAGATTTGCGTCCGCCATCTTACAGAAGGATAGCGTCCCGATATGGAACTGTGAAAAACCTTCGACCAAGGTAGTTTGGAGGTGGAATACAGAGATTATGTTGATGATTTTTACATGAAGTAAGATTCTAAGGGTATATTAACCTAGGTGAATTTTATATTTTAGCATATGGGCCAGGTCACGCGGTAACCGAGTTACAAAATTGGTGTATTTTGTATCATGGCTCCAAAACTAAGTAAGGTAGAGTAACAATTAAAATGGCTTTGTGTAGGTCTTCCCTCATACTTCAAAAAAAAAAAGTTAATTTTGTTCATTTGATTTGTTTTGGGAAGACCTACACAAAGCCATTTAAATTGTTACTCTATCTAACTTAGTTTTTGAGCCATGATACAGAATACACCAATTTTGTAACTCTGTTACCGCATGACCTGGCCATATGTGAAAAATGGACCCGAAAGTGAACTTGATGCTGATGATGGTACAACTAACAGATTTATCACTCATCATACATAATATTTTTATTTGAAAGAAATTTGGTGTTTTTAATTTCATTTCATCTAGTCATATGCACATGTACAGCGTTTGATCGCGCAATTCCCCTGCCGATTCCTTACACAAGATGGCGGATGCATCTCACGCTTTCTGGTTGGTTCAGCCAATGATGTTGTCCACTCTAGTGTTTTCTTTAGCTCCGCGTATGGAAGCATGCCTGATTTTTACCTGGGAATCCTGATCGTCTTGTTGCGTGAGCTTCGGGGAAAATGCAGGACATCTTTTACTGAGTTTTTGCCTTGTGCCTTTAGTGTGGGTTACACCCAGGGTGAGCTGGTGAGCAGGATGAGTGGGTACCTGAGTTCTGGTTCTTCTGTACGTCTCCGGTCCAATAAGAACTTGGGTTCTGAAACTTTTGCCCAATTTTTGTTTGTCCTAATGCCCCACACTAAAGCACTTTGGCTTGGAATAACCCTGGAAGAGCGGAAGAGCAGATTGGAGTGTTTAATTGCAGTGTGGTATTGAGCTGTGGGGCTGGTGCAGTTTTGACTGGAGTTGCATGGCCTGTCCTCTGGGGCTTCCACACTGTGATGCAGTCATCCCTGTGCTGTGGGGGAGACGCTTGTATGCTTGTCCTTAACTGTATCTGCACTGAGGCTCTGCAGTCTGCTTGACCCTTCTAAAGCAGCTTTCACACCGGACGCAAAATGAATTTTTCGCACTACAGATTACATTCAAAGTCACGCGTTTCACATGTATTTGCTGCTTTGCATTGACTTTGAATGTAATCTGTCGTGCGAAAAATTTGTTTCGCGTCCGTTGTGAAAGCGGCTTAAAGTGGGATTTAATCTGTGCTGTAAATAAAGTGTTGGGTTAATTTTCCTCACCTGGGGCTGTTAGTATGGGTAGAGACTGTCAGCGATGATATACACCGGCTGTGATGTTTTCCCCTTCAGTCACCCAGTGCACACAGCTGTGATGGGCCCAGACGCTGAGCAGCATTCTGATTGGCTGAGAAGCTATACAGTGCAATGCTGTGTGAAAATGGCACATCCCCGGTGAAAAGGATCTGACGGGTGTTGAGGATGTGACAAAACCTTCTGTGCTACTGCTAAACCTCTGATCTGCTTCACAGGTGGACAAACTGGAAGCTTCTGAAAGCCAAAGGAAAACTCAGGAGGAAGTGACAGATCCGACTCCTATAGTGTTCGGTACGTGCCTGCTGTCGCTGTCAGTGGAGTAATATTTGTATCTGTATGTATGCTATATTGGTGTTATGTGTGTATATGTGTGTTTGTGTGTGCATGCACAGGTGTAGTGCATAGATGAGTGTTTCTGTTGGTGCTTAACCCTTTAACTTCCAGCTCAACCTTTTGGTGGAGCAAACCAGCATTTTTCCATTGCTTTTCTCTTAGTAAGTTAAAGGGTTAAGATGAAGTGTGTGTAGAATCTGTGTTTTAGATGAGTGCGCGCGCAGATAAATGCATTCGTGTATGGACGCCTGTGTTTGAGTTGAGTGTGTTTAAGTTGAGTAGGAGTGTGTATGTGTTCTTGCATGGGTGTGTGTGTAATGTGTTTTTGCGTGCATGTAAACATGTTCTTGCATGTGTGTGCGTGTGTACCTTCAGGTCAGCAGCTGATGTTGACGGCAGGCCCAACTGCAGTTCCCCCTCAGGCTGGATACCCCGCATACGGCTACACTGCGCCAGGGTACAGCCAGCCTCCTTACGGGTTCAACATGTAAATGCACCCCAAAAACACACTCCTCTTCCTAAGAAGCACCCAAACTCTGACCCTGCACCGCATGAAGTCAGCAGCTCCCGGTCCTCGCTAAAAACCTGCCCGTTTCTCTTATTTATTACCCACAATCCCATTCACTTAGTTTCCTGTCCCGTCTCCCCTCCCTGAGGCCAGCACTGCTCCTTCCTCTACTTGCACACACTGAACTGGCTGCACTGATTGTGGACTGACATTGTGGGGACTAGTGGATATACGAGGACCTTACAGGTATGGAAGAGCTCATGGGAGAGTCATCTCTTTCATGCCATCCGGCACATGCGGGCATTGCTTGGAGGTCTACGGTCTTGTGCATTACAGTGCCCATCAGCCTCTACCACACCGCCTTTCTCGCCACCTGTCTGTGCGCAACACAAACGGTTCTGTACCGAGCACTGTGTGGCTACTTTTAACAAGAAGTGTAGGGGGACGGCGCCCTCTGGTGGGTTAGCATTGTGCTTTTCTGAGAAGTTTACATTTTTCTTTTGCACCATTGAGTTTTAACTGAACCTCCTCTTCACTAAAAGGGTACTTTGTTTGCTTTCAATGTTTTAGGACTGCGAAACGTACAGAATTTCACGCAAGGGTTTGCAGTTTTGACACGATGCAGAAGTTAGACGCTGCTGGTGTCCGTGCATGTGCTGTGAAACTCATGTAATGCTGTAACAATGCAAACACGGAGCACAATTTTTGATGTTGTATAAAATAATACTAATCTCATGTAAAGGCTCTAGTATTGTGAAGCCTTCTCAGTTTTGCTTCTCAAGTCTTCATACACGGTGAAGAGAAGTTTTCTCTATTACCAGTACTTAGGGAAAAAGAGACACAAGTGGATGTAACGGTAAACATCTGTACCACTTTTTTTCCAGAATAGTATATTCCATTTTAATGTACTGAAAATAATGTATAATTTATGGTAATGAAATGTTGCTATTCCTAATTACTCGGAAGTCCAATACAATTTAAGACAATATGTATTGTTTAGAGTGTATCGTTGTAGTCTTAAACGTAATAATTTTTAATATACACCGAAAAGGAGTCTTCGGCACGTCTGCTTGCAGCAAAGACATTATTTTTATTTAAGTAGCGGCAGGGAGAGTGTTGTGGGGCCCCTAGGTATTACTGTTTGCTGGTCTGTGCGCCCTCTGCTGGGGGAGACCTGCTCTGCCACCAGTGCCATGTTGTGCATAGGTATGAATTCGGGTTGCTTTGGAAAATCGTTGCTGTACAGCATTCCCCACCCAACTTGCACAGATCATGCCTTCAGAAGGATAAATAAAAAAATAAAGTTTACACACTCCGTCTGGTCTTGTGTCTGACACCGCACCCCACTCCACCCCGCGTGCACAGCTTCTGGGTGCAATGAGCTACTTCCAGGTGTAGTCGTGTGATTTTATTTACAGCTGCACATAGCGTGATTGGCCGATTATACGGTTTTCAAAATTTTGGCCAATCAAATGAAAGTGCGAATGGGGGAGACGTCTCTTTATGAGTTGTATTTGGGCTGGCACCGTGGGTTGGATTCCTGTATGAAGAGAGTTTCCTTTGGCCTAAACACCCTGGAAAATCCAATACTCTAATACAAACCCAGCTCTCAAAATTTAAAATGTAATAAAAGAGGAGGAATTTGAGAAATCCATGCACCCTCTACTACACTGCCCGGCCAAAAAAAAGTCGCACACTCAAATATTTAGTTGGAACCCCTGTAGCTTTGATTACAGTGCATATTCATCTTGTCATTGTTTTGACTACTATATGCAATGCCAGAACATTTATTTTTGATCAGAAATGCCATAATTTTTGGCCGAGATCTTGTCTTCTCAACGTAATGGTTGAACCACTCGGTGGTCTTTCTTGAGCACATCCCAATAACTTTTAATGTGTTTAAGGTCAGGACTTTGTGGTGGCAAATTTGTTTGTGAAAATGATTCCTCAAACTTGTTTTTGTCATTCATGGTTTTCTTTGGTAAATACAGGCCAATAACTTGCTCGTTCTGAAATACTGTAACATCTTTTCCACCATCAGGGTATGTGTCTTCCGACATGATTTTTTAAGAAATGAGTAACGACGCGCTTCATCAGTCAGGGTAAAAATGATTATTGCCAGCTGGAACATATTAATAACCGCAATAATGATCCAATTATAGAATTTGTTCATTCATTTCCAAACGGTGACTTTTTTTTTGGCCGGGCAGTGTATATTAAAAATTACGACAACATACGATTTGATGCTTTCAGTTGTGAATTCTTTATGAAAAATGCATGCTTGTTGCATATCTGATGGATGCAGCATGTGAAACGGGTAATACTAAACAGGTAAGTTAATTGCTCTGGTATAAATGGAGCCTCCAAAAAGGGCTTGTCACTCAAGAGCAGAGATTGGTCAAGCCTTGCAATTTGTCCACAGAAGAGCAAGTTTGTAATCCATTACTTTGAGAACAATGTTCATCAAAGGCAAATCAGTTGAAATTTTGGAATTTCACCCAATAAAGTACGTTTATATTATGAAAAGATGGAAGATATTTGGTTGAATGTCGGTGCATAAAGGGTAAGGCTGAAAACCACCTGTTTGAGTGTGATCGCCGATCCATCAGCCGTCACTGTTTTAAGAGCCCTCGTGACTGTAACGGATATAACATGCGCTCAGAAATACTTCAGTAAGCCTTTGTCAGTCATCAGAATTTGCTGCTGGAGCCATAAATGCTATGCGATACCGAAGCCATACATTTACATTGTCCAAAAGAGCTGTCAGATTCTCTGGGCTTGATGTCATCTGAAATGGGGGAAAAAAACACCCGCCTTTTTTCAGGACCAAAGACGAGGACAACCCAAGTTTTTCTCTGCGTCTGGTCTAAAAGCCATCCTTTGTCATATGTGAGTGTGTCCATGCAGAAAGATGATGCACAAATTAATGCAGATAATGCTGAGAATTCCATCAAGGCAGAAAGATGAGTACAAATGTTAGAGGAACTCATGCTGCCATCTAGAGGTCTGTTTCAGGGACGTCCCTGCTTTTTCCGTACGAGGACACCAAATAACATTCTATATGGATTGCAAGTTCATGGCTGTGTAAGCAGAGCATGTAGGTCATAGATTGGCCAGCCTGCAGTCCTCCTCTGTGTCTGATTGAGAATAAACGGTGGAATATGAGCAAATTAAATGGCAATGAAGACCCTGTACAACCGTGCCGGTGAGGACAGAAAAACAAACGTCCTTTTTCATGTGTGTTTATGCCAGTACTGTAGCCTTGTGCTTGACTCCCTTTTCTGTGAAATGCTGTTTGGGCTGATTTTTACAACTTCACAGTTGGCTTCACTGTATTAAAGAGCATGAAAGAGAGATCTTGTGTGTGTCCTCCTGACTAGAATAAAGATTTAAGCTGATCTGGGCAAATGCCAGGTTTTAACATTCTATGGTTAATTAAGTTATTGTGAATTTCAGATGGTGCTGAGTAATCCAAAAGTAATGTAACTAGTAGTGCAACTATTTACTTTCAGCAGTGAGTAATTAAGTAAAGTAAGGGATTACTTTTTTTTTAAAAGGTAACTAGTAATCTGTAATGCATTTCTGTTTTTAGAGCAACTACCCTAACACTGTTTAGAACTTAATGTGTTATACAGTTTTCAGAATAGTCGAGGGTGAGTTGACTATTCAGGATCAGTTCTTCTTGCATTTTCCATGATGTGCCAACCTTTTCGGAATTGGAGTTGTATTTTTGAGGGTCCCTGTCAGTCAGGGCCCTTTGAATTGCCCCAGTGGCCCCACCCCCTTTACAGAAATTGGTACAATGGACTAAAGTATCAATTTATGATTTTTAAAAGATAAATTAACACTTTCTGAATTGAAAGTTTGACTGATTGGCAAATTTCTGTGCTATCCGTGATTTCTCTGATGTCAATTTACATGCAAAATCTAATGAAAGTTATTCTCAAGCACTTGGTTTGTTTGACTCTGGGCCAGTTTCACAGGCACAGGCAAAGCCTCAAGTTAATTGGGCTAAATTGTGATGATCAATACTGCTCAAATCCATTAGACTTTATCCATATCAATGAAACAGGGCGTTGTTGAGGATTTATACCAGGTATCGACAGTTCAAGGTCCTAAAGGTCTGAGAACTTAACCTGGGATTCAGATGTGAAGACAGACCGGCTAGTTTAAAGCTTGAATCGGGAAGAACAGAAAATCAGGAGTGGACTTCAACGCGAGCGCCAGATTTCATCACCCTTAATTAATTCGCACGTGCAAGAGCATTGAAGGTCCATTCTCTTTAGTGACATGTTTCTTTCTTTTGACCAACCCTTCAGGCGCGTCAGGTTTAAAAGTTGCCCAGGAATTTCTCAACTTGAAGGACCTGCATTTTCGATCCATGATCAAATGGGAACTTATCTGTGGCAAAAACCCTGTAATGATTTATCAGTATAACTTTGTTTTGTGAACAGTATTTCTTGACATTATATGCCTACGATTTGAAAACAGATCACCCACCAAGGGCTACCTTCTGCGTCAGTACGCCAGCCATTGAGGTGGACTAATTCCGTTTTTATTGGTCGGGTATAGAGTCTTCCTCCTTTGCAGTGGCTACCATATATCGACATAACCGGGTGCCTTGGCTTTGTTAAAAGGCAGTTGCTACGGGTGCGGAAGTTTTTCAATGCATTTCAATGTGGAGAGGTACGGCAGTCCCCGTTTCAAGCCCTGCCCTAACCTAACCCTAACCCCTCACCCTTCCCTAACCCTAACCATAACCCCAACTCCTAACCCTTCCCCTAACCATTATCCCGAACCCTTATTCTAATTCCTGAAATCGACTGCCGTATCAATAAAAACGTCCGTGTCTCTAGACACTGCGTTGTTAAAAAGTGTAGATCACGGGCAGAAAGGCCATTCATGCGTCGCTGCAACCAGGGGTGATCCTCGCGGTTCCGCCCGCCGTTATTCTGAGATAGTCTGCTTGTGAGGACCATTTGCGTTCTGATATAGGCACATATAGGCATGACTAGAGTCCGAGAACTGGGCGGAATAAATGCGCGGGCGAACCTGTTCTTCCTCATCCCCAACAGGTTATTAAACTGCATGACCGTTGGCAAATTGAGTTTGGTTATCGTAGTTGGCTTCTGGAATGAACAGACCACCCTTTTGTCTTGGCACAGCGACAAGCATTGGTATCTACACATTAGCGCAAGTCATCAATAAATTTCAGGAGCCTATGTCCCTATGTCCATATTCAGTGCAACGTGATAATATAGGTTAAGATGATGGTAAATTGTCAAGCGGACATTGAGTGCGCAAATCGATGATCTTTCAGGTGAATGAGCCCTCAGGGCACTGAAGCATAACGTAGGCTACCAAATGTGATGCTTCTGATGTATTCAGTTATACCCTGTTATCAATTAAAATGCTTCAAAATCATTCAAATACAAATTGATTGGCTACATTTAACCCATTGATGACGTTTAAAGAATGTGCTTTTATTTGGGTTATTTGCTGTCGTTGTGGTTTCATGAAAGCCGTTCCACCTTAAAACAAAGGGACCCCGCCCGTCTGACCCATAAGTGCTAGCTGGATAGGTTATATTACAACACGCTGTCAACGGAGCAAAGCGGAGTCGCTTCTGTAGCGCTACTGATGTCAGCGCATCCCACCAATCTACGCTTACTAAGTTTCTTAGCCACGCAGCCAGGTACTGTAACAGTTTACACGTGCTTAGATAACTACACTACACCGCAACAACCGGGAAAACAGTGTAAATTAAAGGGAGAACACGACGCGCACAAAGACTCGTGTTTCAATATTAGACGTACGTTATAGTGGCTAATAGTTCACAGATATGTCTGGAAATCCTAAATTTGTCAGCCCCTTCCACAGACCACATTGTTTGGCAGCCGCAGCTCCAGTGGGAAAAGCGAAACTGACTCACCCTGGCAAGGCTATTTTGGCAGGTAAGTTTTGCGGTGTTTTCTTACAAAACAAAGGTGTGTTAAAATTGCACTGTCACACGACATGATACTTGCCAGCTACCACATAAGCACCTTCCTAGAACGTGCTTTACTTTCTCGCAGTCTGAGCTTGCGATATACTACTTCAGTTGACCAGCGCTGAAAAGTGCAATTTCTGTACGAACATTTTACGCGGTGATGCACTGTACTTGACGTGCACTTTTTGCGGTTCCGTGCATCAGTGAGCGCTTTCGTGCCAGATTACCAGTGTCATGTGTGAGAATTCTATTTTGGGGTTGCCTATTGTGGAAGGACACATTGGTATTTTGAGGATATTGTCTAGTGTTGACTTTTCGCAGGTTTTGCTTTCGCTCCCGATACCGGAAGACCTGTTATTCTTGTTGTTTATGTATTTAAATAATCCACGCTCCCAGCTGTTTTGCTTTAGCTTGTTGGTCCAACTTTTAGAATTGTTCATTATGAGATAGAATTTAAGGTATTTATGGAAATGGGGCACAACCATTTATACTATATCCTTTCCCAAAGCTGTTAGTTTTTAATTTACTAATTTTCAATGTACTTAGGATTTTTTTTTTTCAGCAGAAATATGTTTTGCACGATGTCAGTCGTGAGACGTCCCCTGAAAATAATAACATGGAGAAATGTTACTGTTCGTGAATGACTGGGCGTGGGGCACATTGAATTCGCCCTCTAATGGGAAATTTTTGGAATAATATTCGAAATGGAAGGCTGTGGGCCAAAAATAATGCGTTCAAGCGAGGAAAAGAATATGCGTATGCAGTTTTTCAGCTCTCTACAATGTGTGATACTGTGAGATGCATTTGGCCTGCCTTCTAACAAAACATGGTTCCATGCTTCCTAATGAAGGAATCTCTTGACTCATAAAGTGCTCATCTTGGATCAGGTCTCCCTTGTCTGTAACACAGGCTTATGCCGTATGATTAAAGAGATCACAGTCCGCAACTGTACCCAGCGCCGGTTTAGGGTAATGGTCATGTGTCCGGGAAGCGGTTTTCTGTGGAGGCTGGCAGAATTATGCTTGTGAACTGTGTACAAAACTGAGTCCTGGCTCCTCCTCCACATGTTCCACGATGTCTCCTGATACTTCATCATCGAGAAGTTGGCGGTCTGCACTTTTGGAGATGAGTGCTCGATAATGGATGGTCAGTGTAAGATTGATTAATAAAACGAGGGTGAGGGTATATAGCTCTGATTGACGTGTTCATATGCGCTCACACTCCCGCGCACCCCTGAAGATCGGCATTTGTGGAATATCTCGTTTTCCGTTTGATTAATATGATTCACTGGTTCTTACTACAGAGCTGCAGTACTGGTTTTCTATCCTGTTTTACCAGTTTTATTTTTTTATTTTAATGCAGGATACTCCTTAAACTTTGGTAATCGTGTGTGCCCACACTTGTATACCCATTGGCTCGAGTTGTCTGCGAGTGGGGATATCTGCTTTATTTTAGCTCACTGCAAGAGATATTTGTTTTATTTTAGTACACATAGCAAGCCTTGCATACCTTTTTACATTTATTCATTGCGGTGCCTTCCCTGTGCTCCTCTTAAAGTGGAAATTCGCTGTTAATGAAGTAATGTATAATTTCAAAGCGTAGGCAATGTATAAATAAGTCGCAAACAAACCGTAGGCCTACGTATTTTTCCACAGCAGCTCCAGATATTCACGTTGGCACCCCTATGGCGGGGGTCAGGTTGTGATGATAATGCCGAGTTTGTTCCATGCACAGGCTTAAAAAATACCAAAGATGGAGATGTAATTTTTCACTCCTTACCCGCAAATACTGTATGGGCGATCAAATAGCAACAGGCTTTTACAAACACAAGATATAAAGTAGTCATGCTCGCAAATAGGCATACAAATGTGAGAATTTACAGTGTATTTTCTTCTTGAGGACGAGGGAGACCTTCAGTCAGAATTATTGGCTTGTCCTCCCTGTCGAATCTGAGCAATGCGGCCATACTGTCTGATTCTGACCCAAGCAATTAACGTCAATCAAGACTCACTCTCGCCCTCGAAACCTCCGCTGGGGAAGCCAGGATAACCGGAACGGTCGCAGGTGAGCCTGCTAGCCAGATACCTAGCCGTTTTCCAATGACAAAACAATGACCTGGCGAAAATTTCATGACTGGAAAAAATTTCCATTGGCTACCAAGCTCCAGCTGACTCACGTTATAACCATGCCCAAACCTTAACGTTATTGGATAAAAAATGAAGCTGATCGTGCTAAAATGTTGCTGAAATGGCTGGCGAGAATTTCCGCTTCTTGGCTTGCTCCAGACCGCTACAACGGCAAGATAACGAAAACATTCGCGGCCTGATTGTATTTGAGCGGTACGGCACGCATCCTTGCCTTCCAGTGACGGAGACTGGAAATCCACACTAAAATGTACCTCCAGCTACATCACTGAACACGTCCAGTGACAATAGTGAAGGGGGAAGTGGACAGATTTTGGTGCGGATTTCCTATATTAAAAATATGCGAAAACTGTATGCGTTTTTCCGCACTATATCCCCATCTCAGATAGATGGAGATAAGTTTGAAAATCGCTAAAGTATCCCTTTAAAGTTCGCATTTCTGTATTAGAATCCAGACCAGAATCTCTTACACGCAGAGCAAAACCTACACTGTGTGGACCAGAACCTGCTTTGTATAGCCCAGAATCTGCGGTGATGGGGTTCTTATCTTACCGGTGTGCTGTAGCAGTAATGGCAGCCTGCATGCAATTATTGTCTGTAACTTTGGGTGAAAGCATCTGCCATAAAAACGTAATGCAATGTCTTTGCACAGGACAACCATCAAATTTAGTTAACCTCTTCCTTTCAAATAAAATTCCCACCCTCGCTATAGAAAGCCTTTAACAGTAGAGTGCGACCAACCATAATCTGGCTCCCTCTGGCTGAAAGATTTTTGAAGTGGTTCAGAAGGTAACAGCAGGTCTAATGGATGCCTGGGGAGCCCTACATGAGCAGTATGGCTGCATTACTGTCACCCCCTCTGGGACAGGGCTACAGCATTACTGTCACCCCCTCTGGGACAGCGCTACAGCATTACTGGGACTCCCTCAGGGGCAACTTTTATGATTATGCTGAGTAGAGGCGTATTCATCCTGTAGTGCACTCGATTAGCCGATGTAATAAAGACCGAGCCGCCTGAAGGCTGGTGCTTTTAATGGGATTCAGGAGCTAAGTTTGTGCTCCCTGTCAGTCACAGCCTTTATTTCATACATCAGTGCGTGTGTTTGAGTGTTTGTATGAGTATGTGTGTTTGTGTGTGTGTGTGTTTGAATTTGTTTTTGAGCGTGCTTAGAGACTTTAGACTTTGGCCCTCCGTAGACTTTGAGTGGAGAGGTAGTCAAAGGGCAGGTCAGGTGCCGGAGCCCCCCATCCCCACACGAGACTCTCTGGAGTCCAGTCTGTCGATCATGCTGTCTGCATCCCTGTCTCATTTTCATGGCATCTGGAGAATGCAAATGGTCCTCACAGGCCAGTTTAGCGGGAACTGTGTGGAAGTAAATGTGAATGGTTGTCTGTCTTTGGCTCTTACATTGAGCACCATAATGTTTGGGATGGGCACATCACAGAGTTGGTTCTTTATTTCGCAGCTTTTAAATTTGTTCATAATTATTTGGTAAAGTAATTCTTAATAGTGCTTAAAGTGCAGATATCCTGATTTTCTTGAAGGTTAAACGTTAAATACAACTGTCTATACTGGGTAAGCACTGGCAAAATGTTTGTGGTGGTTGAACTCTTGTCTGGGTGAGATTGAAGTGCAGCCCATTGGATGGTATCATAAAAATCGATCAGAAAAATCCTCGGTGTGATCGGGGGTTCGATAACCCCATCTGAATGTGAATATAAATGTTACTCTCCATTAGCAGAAAAAGGAAGCAGGTCGTTTATAAAAGCATTAAAGCACTTACCTCCTCTAAATGAACTGGGTATTTAGCGGAATGAGTCCTACATAACCATTAAAGTGCAGCCATCTTCTAAATACTCACTTAATCTGTCTTGGTGTTCTACTTGAGATTAATAATTAATTGAAACATGGGACAAATTATTTAACAAATCTTGCGTTGTATTTTTGCCTGGTTCGCAACCTGTGCTTTCAGCTTACTGCTGGAGTCATGAATAGCTCCATCATCACACAGTAAGGAAGTGCTGTGTCTTACTGTGTGGAGTTTGTATGTCCTCCTCATGTCTGCATGGCTTTCTGTGCTGACTGCAGTTTTCTTCCAGAGTCCTAAAACATGCAGGAGTGACTACATCAGGTGAAGACCTTAGTCATTCATGCAATGCTGCTGTAAAATAACGTATACTACTTACCCCTTATAAATAGAGGTGAATGCATTAATCGATATTTTGGATTAATAAAGCATTAATCAGTTTCTTATAATTGTAATGAATCTTGATGTTATTAGTTCCTCAATGGCGGATTGGCTTTTGCTGAACTGCTGCAGTTTGCTGCTTTTTATTTTTTAAAGGAAATCATGGTAATCATGCCATCAGGCAAAAATTAAAATGCAAGTGCATGTATCCTATTTATTCATAATTCCTAATACCTAATTTATTAATCCTTTGATCGTGGCTGGTTCCCAGGCACAAAGCTGGAAAATTGAAACCCCTCGTCTCTGCTAGGGTGAGCAGTTAGCTGAGACGCTAGCACACCCTCACGACTTTCATCTAAAGCTGTGGAAGTGAGGGTTAATTCATGTGCGTCTTCCACCTGCCTGTTCCCTCCCTGTGGTGTCGTCTGTCTCCTGCCTGGGGCATTGATGGGAGGACATTTTGTGGAATTTCTTGTGAGCCCGGACGTTTGTTTCATCTGGGTGTTTGTCTGATTCAGGTGGTCGTGTTCTGCTCTATTGGATGAGAAATATTCCTTCTCTGTGCAATCGCTGGGTTTGTTTAAACTGGCAGTTTGCGTTCAGTCTCCCCTCTCCCCGTCTCGCTCTTTGCTTTAATTGTACCTTGCGGTGTTCTGACAGACAACAAGCAAAAATAACAGAATGGTTTTTAGCTCTTTTTGACTGGTAGCTGTTGCCATATTAGGAAGATGGCTGTAGTGTTGAATATGGGTATGACCCATCTCTGCCCTCTGGACTTCCATCAGCTGCATTCTCTCAATAGTTCTTCAAAGGTCCCCTATCATGTCACCTGGCGCACAGCCAATTAGTTATTACAAGCCATTTCAAAATCTTTCCCCTCTTGACATCACATGGGGAAGTAACCAACCAGAGGCAAGCAGAACTGATCAACTTCAGCCAAGCAATCAATCAGATTTCATTATTCTGGGTGGTCACTCCCCTTTGTGATGTCAGGAGGGGGAGACTTAGAACTGGCTCATAATGGCTAATTAGCTGTACACCTGCTGGCATAATAGGGGACCTTTAATTCTGATCAATCTTGGTCATTTTGTGTTGGCTCTGTAAGTTGAATGTTGTGTTGCACCTTTACCATGCCCCAAATGTTAGAAATGTAGGGATGTGGAGGGAGATGCCGGTTTGGAGAGACTGAGGGTTGGCCAGTTCTGTGTGAGCGGGACCGAGGGTGAGCAGTGATAGCTGGACCCACAGTTCTGCCTTCTCAAGGACTCTGGGAGTCTCCTTCCTCCATGACATAATCTTCAACAGAGACCTCTCTCTCTCTCACTGTCTTCTCTCTCCCCTCCTCCTCCCTCCCTCCCTCCCTTCCTCTCTCTCCCTGGGTGGTTGATTAGGCCGTTAATCAGAGCAGGTGGGAGGGCTGGGAGAGGAACTGCTGGGGGGTGAGCTTGGAGATGGAGGCGTGGGGTTGGGTGAGGGGTGTAGTCTGAAGACCTGGGGGCTGAGCAGCTGGTGGCTGTTAGGTTTGCTCATTCTCCTGCAGGGGGCGCACTGTTGAACACTCCAGTGCTCTCTGCTCTCACGCTGTCCTCAGCCTGAATGTATGGTGGAGAGCCTGTCGCTTATTCCTGAGGCCAACTGGCACATCATTACGACCGCTCACTTATTTATGTACCCTGTCCCTGGGGTTCACAAACCTCTCCCTGTGCACCACCAATCAGATTCAGCCATTTTACGTGTTCCCTGCTCAACACGCCTGATGCAGCCTACACATCACCGTCATTCATTTTCAAGTGTACTTGCGGTAGGACACTTTTAACACTAGAACGGCCATTTTGACCTCCCACCGCTGCGGGCTTTATGATTGCAGATTAGAAGTCTGTTAATGGAACAGTTGTTAATTATTTTAAAATAGCATGTAAAAATAAATGAAAAAACATCTTATTTGATTAATTTTTCCACATCAGGCTTTATTTTATTGTACAACCCCAATTCCGAAATAGTTGGGACGAAGTGTAAATTGTGAATAAAATCAAAATGCAATTGACTTTCAGATCACATGAGCCAATATGTTATTTACAATAGAACATAGATAACATGTCAAATGTTAAAACTGAGACATTTTACATTTTTATCCACAAAATGAGCTTATTTCAAATTTTCTGGCTGCAACAGGTCTCTAAAAAGTTGGGACACAGGCAAAAAAGGGCTGAAAAAGCAATCAATATATAAGAGAATCAGCTGAAAGAACATTTAGCAAGTAATTAAGTTAACTGGCATCAAGTGTGTAACATGATTGGCTATTAAAGGGATGTCTTAGAGAGGCTGAGTCTCTCAGAAGTAAAGATGGCCAGAGGCTCTCCAACCTTAGAAGGCTTACGTAAAAAAATTGTGGAATACTTTAAAAACAATGTTCCTCAACGTCAAATTGCAAAGGCTTTGAAGGTCTCATCATCGACAGTGCATAACATCATCAAAAGATTCAGAGAAACTAGAAAAATCTCTGTTCATTTTAAGGGACAAGGCCGAAGACCTTTACTGGATGCCCGTGATCTTCGGGCCCTCAGGCACCACAGCATCACTCACCTGCATGATCCTGTCATTGACATTACTAAATGGGCCCAGGAATACTAAAAGAAATCACTGTCTGTAAAGACAGTCTGCCGTGCCATCCACAGATGCCACCTAAATTTCAATCATGCAAAAAGGAAGCCATTGTTGAGCATGATCCAGAAGCGCCGTTGTGTTCTTTCGGCCAAGGCTCATTTAAAATGGACTGTAGCAAAAAGGCAAAGTGTCCTGTGGTCAGACGAGTCCAAATTTGACATTCTTGTTGGAAATCATGGGTGTTGTGTCCTCCGGGCTAAAGAATAGAAGGACCACCCCTCCTGTTATCAGCGTTCAGTTCAAAAGCCAGCATCTCTGATGGTATGGGGATGCATTAGTGCATATGGTGTGGGACACTTGCATGTTTTGAAAAGCACCATGAATGCTGAAAGATATATAAAGGTTTTAGAGCAACAAATGCTCCCCTCCAGATGACATCTATTCCAGGGAAGGCCTTGTGTATTTCAGCAGGACAATGCAAAACCACATACTGCACCTATTACAACAGCATGTCTTTGTAGTAGAAGAGTCCGTGTGCAGAACTGGCCTGCCTGCAGTACTGATCTTTAACCGATTGAGAACATTTGGCGCATAATTAAACGAAAAGTCTGTCAAAAGGAGACCCAAAACTCTCCAGCAGCTGCAAGCCTGTATTAAACAAGAGTGGGATCAAATTCCAATGGCTTTAGTCAAGAAACTTGTCTCCTCAATGCCCAGATGCCTCCACTCTGTGTTGAAAAGAAGAGGGGATGGTACACCATGGTAAACAGGCCCCTGTCCCAACTTTTTTGAGACCTGCAGCAGCCATCAAATTTGAAATGAGCTCATTTTGTGGATAAAATTGTAAAATTTCTCAGTTTCAACATTTGCTATATTATCTCTGTTCTATTGTGAATAAAATACTGGCTGGTGTGATTTGAAAGTCATTGCGTTTTGATTTTATTCACAATTTACACTTTGTCCCAACTATTTCGGAATTGGGGTTGTAATAATATAACAATGTAAATTCATTTCTGTAGTGTGTATCGTTGAACAATGGAAAAAAATACAATTTGATGAAGCTGTCAAACAGATAAAAAAGACCATTGCACATAAACATTGAACATTGAAATAACAATACACCTCTGCTCTCATAAAAAATGAACATGAACACAGAGCACATGAGAGAGAGCCTCGGTCAAAATGTTTGGGAACCACAACCTGTTCCTCTACACTGTTTTGATGGACAGTCTATTTGCAACCAGCAAAAACACTGAACACCTTGACATTCAGGTTCAAAATCAGAGTCGGATTCACTGGATCAAGACGCATCACTGAGCCCTGATATTTCTTCTCCATCCGACTCACCAGAAGTCATGTCCTGAAGCTTTGCCGAAGCCTGACTTACATTCATCTGTTTCCTCTGAGCCATTTCCTTTTCTGGTAGCCTACCTGACTAACTAAATGAACAAAATCACAATTTCTATCTACAAAATGGGAGAACAAACTGATTCTGAGGTCATAACAGCAACTGGTTTATATACGCACCTGCACACTATTCAAAAGGTGACAAAATGCGTTGCTCGGCAACCAAGATGCAGTTGACTGCCTTGCATAGCTGTCAGTGTATGACTGTGTTGTATAAATGGTCATATGTGAGGTATTGGGCTACTGTCAAGTGCTTTGAGCTGTCTGTCTGACTAGCTATATAGTTAGCCTAGCTTAGCCAGGCTGACTATATAGCCTGGCAATACAGCCTGGCTATATGGTCCATTTACAGTTTTTTGCATTAGAAGTAATGGAGGTCAAAATGACCTCGTGGCCGTTCTGGGTATAATCAGCGATTTTTTTCTTTCTCTTTTATTCCAGAATCCCAATAACTCATAAGTTGATGAATAACACCATTTTAGGAAAAGTCACTGACTGGGAGACATAGGGTTGTTATTCAAACAGAGTTATGTGCAGTCTAATAGGCGAGAGAGGTCAAAATGACCTCACGGCCATTCTAGTGTTAATACTTTGGTTTAACGGAGGGTCCTCAGGGACCCATTTGAAATCCCCGGACCCAGTCCACTAATTCCCTATTATATGCCCACTACTTCCCTGTTATACATGCTAACTAATGATGATTCTGTTTGATTTGGTTTGCTGGCTGATTAAGACTAATACTGTTAAAGGGTTTTGGTAAAGTTGTGCAGACTTGGCCGGAGCAAAACTGCATCTTTCCTTCCTATACATACTACACTGGCAGTGGGCTGGCTGATTGTAGCAACTGCTTAAACATTGAGAAATAACATCTCTGACTGAGAGTTTTCCCTCATTAATCTAAGAGACATAGAGCAGTCATTAAAAACAACCATTGCTTGTTGTGTCATCGCATGGAGAGTACTTCAATGTCAGATTTATTGCTTATTTCTGTATCATTTATCTGTAATGTCAGATTTGTATATGCTTATTTCTGTATTTATATATCAATGTCTGGCTCTGTATTTGTGCCTCTTCGCAAATACTTATTCTCCTTAATAATGAAGTTGTACAAAACAAATTTATATAAGATATGATGCCTGATATATCATGTCTTCTTGGGAAAATAATTCCCAAGAATTAGTTTTAATTACAACCCCAATCCCGAAATAGTTGGGACAAAGTGTTGATTGTGAATAAAATCAAAATGCAATGACTTTCAGATCACGAGCCAATGTGTTATTTACAGTAGATCATAGATAACATTTCAAATGTTGAAACTGAGAAATTTTACATTTTTATCCACAAAATGAGCTTGTTTCAAATTTTCTGGCAGCAACAGGTCTCAAAAAAGTTGGGACACAGGCAAAAAAGGGCTGAAAAAGCAATTAATATATAAGAGAATCAGCTGAAAGAACATTTAGCAAGTAATTAAGTTAACTGGCATCAGGTGTGTAACATGATTGGCTATTAAAGGAATGTCTTAGAGAGGCTGAGAGTGTCAGAAGTAAAGATGGCCAGAGGCTCTCCAACCTGTGAAGGCTTGCGTAAAAAAAATTGTGGAATACTTTAAAAACAATGTTCCTCAATGTCAAATTGCAAAGGCTTTGAAGATCTCATCATCGACAGTGCATAGCATCATCAAAAGATTCAGAGAAACTAGAAAAATCTCTGTGTGTAAGGGACAAGGCCGAAGACCTTTACTGGATGCCCGTGATCTTTGGGCCCTCAGATGCCACTGCATCACTCACCAGCATGATTCTGTCATTGATATTACTAAATGGGCCCAGGAATACTTCAAGAAACCACTGTCTGTAAACACAGTCCGCCATGCCATCCACAGATGCTACCTAAAACTCTATCATGCAAAAAGGAAGCCATTGTTGAGCATGATCCAGAAGCGCCGCCGTGTTCTGTGGGTCAAGGCTCATTTAAAATGGATTGTAGCAAAGTGGCAAAGTGTCCTGTGGTCAGATGAGTCCAAATTTGACATTCTTGGTGGAAATCATGGGCGTTGTGTCCTCCGAGCTAAAGAGGAGAAAGACCACCCCTCCTGTTATCAGTGTTCAGTTCAAAAGCCAGCATCTCTGATGGTATGGGGATGCATTAGTGCATATGGTGTGGGACACTTGCATGTTTTGAAAAGCACCATTAATGCTGAAAGGTATGTATAGGCCTAAAGGTTTTAGAGCAACATATGCTCCCCTCCAGACGACATCTATTCCAGGGAAGGCCTTGTGTATTTCAGCAGGACAATGCAAAACCACATACTGCAGCTATTACAACAGCATGGCTTCGTAGTAGAAGAGTCCGTGTGCTGAACTGGCCTGCCTGCAGTCCTGATCTTTCACTGATTGAGAACATTTGGTGCATAATTAAATGAAAAGTCCGTCAAAGGAGACCCAAAACTCTCCAGCAGCTGGAAGCCTGTATTAAACAAGAGTGGGATCAAATTCCAATGGCTAAACTCAAAAAACTTGTGTCCTCAATGCCCAGACACCTCCACTCTGTGTTAAAAAGAAGAGGGGATGTTACAGTATGGTAAACAGGCCCCTGTCCCAACTTTTTTGAGACCTGCAGCAGCCATCAAATTTGAAATGAGCTCATTTTGTGGATAAAATTGTAAAAGTTCTCAGTTTCAACATTTGCTATATTATCTCTGTTCTATTGTGAATATAATACTGGCTGGTGTGATTTGAAGTCATCGCATTTTGATTTTATTCACAATTTACACTTTGTCCCAACTATTTCGGAATTGGGGTTGCATAATTAAAAGAGATGAACTGGGGAATTGTGTAATCAGGAGTGTTTATGTAAGGTTGCTCTGGATGTTCATGTGAGTTTGGAGGTGTCTTTACTGTCCTGCTCAGTATTTGGGTACGTTCTGTGTAAAAATAGACCTCTGTGTGCACTGTTGTCTCATTGGGCACAGCATAGCAGGACGTGGGGTTGGGGGGGTGTATATTTAGGTAAAAGTTCACAGCTGGCATGACAAAGCCTTTTTATTGTGGCCCCAGCTATCTGTCAAACCGGTACTACTGCTGCAGAGCAGGGAAGATTAATTTGTTTACTCAGAGTAATGGGCAGAAACACAGGAGATGCCAATCAATTACTCTACAGGCTCCATTGCAAATGCCCAGTGCTTCATATCAGCAATTTGGCTAAGGCATGGTAGCTTTTCCCATTCTGTGTGGATATGATTGGCCATCCAGTCACGTCTGACCCAGTACAGAACACATCTGTGACCGCGTGGGGATTTGGCCTCAGTTTGTATATCTGCTTCAATGTATTTTGTTCCATCAAAGTAAATATTAAAAGCCTGTTGAGAGCAGAAGGGACACATCTCGGTGTCTAAGGGACGTAATTTGATTTTGCCCAGCTGTAGATTGCTGCGATCGGCCTCCACTGATGGTACCATAAAGCGCTGATGCAGTGCCATCTTGGCCTGGACTCTGTTCGCTGATTAAAATCTGAGGCTGGTTCTGCTCTCCTCTGAGCTCCTTAATCACAGCAGGAGATGGATGAGTTGCTCCCCTGCCTTTGAAACATCAATCCCCATAGCCAGATGCGTCAGGTATTGCACATTGTGGTTTTTACGCTGAAACTCATAAATTTAGTGGGTATAGGGCCTTGTAACAGGATGAAATGAGAGAGAGGGACAGAAAGAGCGAGGGAGAGACTGAAAGAGAGAGAGCCCGTGCGCGAGTCTGTTGATGATGGATGTCCTCTTTCTTTAATGAAACAGGCGGGTAAACGATACAGAGCAGCAAGAGCAAGGTCTGTCTTTGCTGTCGTTTGTACTAGAGGGTAATCAGAGTCTGTGTGTCAGAGGGCGCATTCTACTGTGCTTTCAGTACTGTAATTTGTTTGTGTGTGTGTGTGTGTGTTTGCACATGCTTGAGAGTGTGTGCGCGTGTGTGCGCATGTCTGTGTGTGCGTCATGGACATATGCGACTCTGTTCACAATACTGCGTGTGTCCATGAGTCTGTGTGTGCGTGTGCGAGCACGCACCTGTATGTTGTGCATTTGTGTGCACATGTCTATGTGTCTTATGGAACACATGCTGCTCAGCTCACAGTACTGTGACACTTGTGAGAGTTTGAAAGCAAAATTGTTTGTGCGTCTGTGTGTATGAGCATTAGAGAGAAAATGGTAATATGTGTTTCCATGTGTGAGAGAGATTGTGTTTGTTTTTTTGTGAGAGATGGATGTGCGTGTTTGTGAGAGACAATTGTATATGTTTCTGTGTGAGCATATATGTTAACGCAGCACATAAACCCTGCTCTCATTTGGCAGAATATGCTCAAATTAGTCTGGTCCCTTACATTAAACTACTGTTTAAATACCGTATAGTTTAAGAAATAAAATGGCGGGAAATGTATTATGCTCACAGTAGGTTGTATTGACAGTGTGCTTAAGTACTTTCCTCCTGAGGACCTGAGAGTAATTATTTTCCTCTCAAAATTACATTGAGCAGCACCTAGCATGGTCCCAATCATACAGGTGCTCCAGAGCTGTGTGTGTGTAAAAATAGGACTGAAAAGTGACTCGGCTCGTAAGAACAGGGGGCTCTGTTAAAGCGTTTGTTGAAGGTGCATGACTTCAAGTGTCATCGCATGCAGAGGATATGCAATAAAATGATTAAAAATGCTTTGTTTATTCAGACTTGTGAAACTGTCCAATATTTTTTGATGTGCCTCAAAATGGGCGGGTGGGGGTGGGGGGTGGGTTTGGTGCTAGGCAGCAAATTGCTTTTCACTTTATGAATGAAAAGCATGGTTCACCCATTATGGATTGAGAACCCTTAAATTAAAGCTGACAACTCGTCAACCTCATTGTCAATGAACCTTTTCAAATTCAAAGTGCTAGAGGAGAGAACCGAAATTTAAAAAAAAAAAAAATGTAGGGTAGGGTTTGTGTCCTTCAGAGCCTGCGATTGGCTGATGGGTATGTACCAGTGGCGGCAGGTGATCTGAAAATTGGTGAAGCACGGGAAATAATGATTTGTCTTGACCTGTTTTCAATCGTTTATCTAAAATGACATTACATGAACTCCAAAAACACTCAGGACCATCTGACTGGTGCAGCCGTCTCCTCATTAAAGTAAGATGAGAACTAATAAGTCTTGGTCTGTTTTCAATCTTTTTTTTCTCTTGATTAACAAGTTATCCAGTGATGAGAATAAGCAATCGACAATTAAAGACACCACTTCCTTCTTAGTTCAATGTTGCAACAATTAAATAGAAAATGTTTTATTCACTTCACAAACAGATAAACTACTGTGTTAACTTCCTATTTGTTATTTGCATATCCTGCTCTACCTAATCTTTGCTTCATGATTGTTAAATTACTACTAAGATAGTGAAAACTAGCAACAAATATTTGTAAATGAATAACGTTGATTGAAACACAATTTTGCTTTGAAATCTTTCTTGTGCTACCTTTACGGGGAAAACTAGTCATAACTGATAATGTCCAGTGTTTTTTGAGTTAAGTTTTCTGAATGTTAATCCAAATAAATGACTGAAAACAATTCAAGATCAATCATCATTTTATCAGGATGTTTTGTGTTGCACCAATTTTCAGTTCACCCCTGGTGAGAATCCTTGCTTGCAGGATCCTGTGAGGGATTTTGACAGGATCCTTGCAAAGATCCATTAGGACCAAGGCTAATGACATGATCTTTGAGAACCCCAGAAAAATCCTTGAGGATCACCAAGGATACTGGGAAAATCCCTGGGGATCCTCAAGGATCCTGGCAAAATCCTTAGGGATCCTAAAGGATCCTGGTAAACACATTATTTATTTATGCTTAATTTAACCAGGGAAGTCTCCTTGAGATAGAAATATCTTTTTCAAGGGAGCCCTGGGGTCTGAGGTGAAGAGGGAGAGGACAAATTGCATAGCTCATTAGATCAGGGGATGATTAAGTGGTAAGTTGGGAATTTACCCATGACCCTTGGGAACCCCCTTTTGTCGAAGCTTGTGGTTCTTTTATGACCACAGCGAGTCAGGACCTCAGTTTAACATCTCATCCGAAAGACGGCATCTCCTTCAGTGTTGCGTCCCCATCGCTGCACTTGGGCATATCCCACCAGAGGGAAGATCACCACCTGCTGGCTCACAGACACCTCTTCCAGCAGCAACTTAGTTTTCCCAGATGTTCTCCCGTCCTAGTGCTAACCAAGCCCACAGCTGTTGAGCTTTAGCCCTGTGGCTGGAACAGATGGAGTTGTGGTATGGTGGCTGACATGGGGTTTCTGACAAAATTTAAACATCTGACTAAAAAGCCTCCATGCACAAACTGCAGCATTGAGTTCACATTCCAAATATGCCAAGCAATAATTTGATGCAGACATCGATTGGGGGTGTACTGTATTTGGTCTGGAAACTCAATTTATCCAGGACCCCTAAGGATTTTTCAAAGACCTTTCAGGTTTTTGCTAGGTTCCTTAAGGATCCCCATGGATTTTGCCAAGATCCTTGAGGATCTCCAACGATTTTACTAAGCATCCTTAAGGATCTTGCCAGGGTCCTTGAACTGACTTTGTTATGCACCCCCTTGGTTTCTTGGGTGAAAACAAAACCAGCTCACCCTGCGGCTCTCCAGGACCAGGGCACATACTGAGGAGTGTGTGCTTGGCTGAATGACGTGTTCTGTCTTACGTTGTCTATGATTTGCTGAATGTTGTGTCCTGTGGTGTTTTTGATTGGTTGAATGATGTGTTCTGTGTTTTGCAGTCTGTGATTCGCTGAAGGTTGTGTCCTGTGGTGTTTCTGATTGGCTGAATGGCACGTTCTGTGTTATGCGGAGTCCGTGATTGGCTGAAGGTTGTGTCCAGTTGTGTTTGTAATTAGCTGAAAGACATGTTCTGCAGAGTCCGTGATTAGCTGAAGGGTGAGTTTCGTGTTTGTTCTGCAGGTGGGATCGCCGGAGGGATTGAGATCTGCATCACGTTCCCCACAGAGTACGTAAAGACACAGCTGCAGCTGGATGAGAAGGCGAATCCTCCGCGCTACAGGGGAATTGGTGAGTCTTACTGAGCCCCAGTCTCAGCTGTTAACGCCGCACGTTTGGTGCGAAGGGATGCATTCATCATCTTGTAATAATTACTTGGGCTACCTGTAAGATAGCTCGAGTCTGGGTCTGCCATTTAATTTATCTATATATCGTCTATGTGGAGAAATGTAAATTGCCCAGAAGCGTTTGTCATTGCGTCATGAAAATGAAGCTATGCATGAGGTTGCTATTCCTTTCCAGTGAGGTTAAGGGTAACCTGAATGTATGCCTACTTAGCATCAAGTTATGCTTACACTTATCTAACTTCTGATATTAACTTGGGCGGCATGGTAGCACAGTGGGTAGTGATTCACCGCAAGAAGTTTGTGGGCATGAATCCGGCCTGGGGCGTCTCTGTGTGGAGGTTACATGTTCTCCCTGTGTTCATATGGGTTTCCTCCAGGTACTCCAGTTTCCTCCCACAGTCCAAAGGCATGCATGCTAGGCTCATTGGAAGACCCTCAATAGCCCAAAGTTACGAGTGTCAAGGTATACGAATATTGGCACATTTGTCAAGAATAACATACTTATTTACGTTTGATAACCTTATTTTAATAAACCTAATTTTTGCACAGTGCTTGCATTTGTTTGCATGGATGCTAACAGTGCCCACTAAAGTCCCCATTCCCCTTCATGTGAGATGGGCAGAACATAGACCTGACTTCTGCATTGGCCTTCGCTGTATAGCACTTGCACTCAGTCCCACAGTAGTTGCCTGCTGACTTGTGTAAGAGTCAGAACTTTTCCAGGTGGCTGAGTCATCTCACCTGCGCTCCCCAGTCACACATGGGCATAATGAGCGACCTGTCTCTTCGAACGGAGCATGTTTCCTGTCTCCACGGATACCGCTGCCTCACAGTCAGGGAGGAGCTGAGAGATAGTCACATGACCACTTCACTAGAGCTGACTGGTTCTGAATGGACTCCTCACAGAGTGTAATTGGCTCATTTGCATATCGGAGCCATTAGTAACAGCTTCAGGCTGTCATGTTTGTTGACACGACAAGTGGGAGGGTCAATGATGTAAACAAACCCTGTCTCCTCTCGTTGAGGGAAATATCTTGGCCAGACTTATTAGAAAGATCTTCAAAGACTCCGTCTGGTCCCTTCAGTCTGCCATACAGCTGCTGTTTACTGTAGTTTGGTTTCCATGGCCTTCTGCCTGCATGCTTATGAATGTCACTGCATCTCTGCAGTGAAGAGAGAAGAAGAAAGTGGGTGGGAATAATTAATCACGATTCCAAAGTGCTGACGAAGAAGTTGCGTTTATTCAAAGATGGTGTAACTTACAGCTGAAGCCTAATATGCTTTGAGATGTCATGTCGTGCTTTTTAAAAAAAATCTCCAGGCCAATTAATTGGCTCAGAAAAGTTCATGCGCCCATCGTAGCTCTGCTCATTGTGGTGTTAAACATAATTCTGCCAGCAGTAATTGTTCTGTAATTCCTGTAATGGCTGTCTTTGCCAGTCTGACTGGCTCTCTCTCTCCAGTCCCTCCCCATCTCTCTCTCTCTTTCTACGTCTTTCTGTCCCTCCCTGCCTGCCTCTCCTTCCCCCTCTCCCCTTCTCTCCCTCCATCACTGCTACTCAAACTGCTGCTTTGGCTTATTTTGAAGTGTACATTGCCGAAGAGTAATAATCAGAAAAATGACAATGATGCGTGTTCTCTCTCTCTCTCTCTCTCTAGCTGACTGTGTGAGGCAGACAGTGCACAGTCATGGAGTTAAAGGATTGTACAGAGGGCTCAGCTCTCTGCTCTACGGCTCCATCCCCAAATCTGCGGTCAGGTTGGTGTCTTGGGAACTGCCCCTTCTCGTCTCCGACTCCTGCCCTCCTTCCACAGGCTCTTCTCCCTCTCCTAATATTACCCTCCTGCAGTCCTCCTGCCCACCCTGGAGATTCCTGCGCAGTATTACACTACATAACCTATAGAATGTTGCGGTGTTTGGATGTCATGGGAGGGCACAATTCAGAAGTTAATACACATGAAGTTAACTACAAAATGAACAAGCAATGGAGGTTTTAAACTCTATTCGCTGTTTTGTAATTAGCCCTCTTATATGTGACGTGCCCAGCTTGTGTAACCAGTTACCCAGTTACCTCGCGAGAGCTGCCTTTTTTTCCCATTGTTGCATTGGATCACAAATAAGATGCCGTGGCACATGACTCGTGAGACGACTGGCCCTCTCCTCTTTTACACTACTGAGCCAGTTACACTCTGCCTGTGCCATTGTAGGATAACGCAGTCGGCATACCATTTGCTCGCACAGCTACATGCTGAGAGGCAAGGAAAACCGTACTGGGTGTACATTTTGTGATTCTCATGTGTTCCTTCAATCTTCTCTTGATTTTTTAGAATCCTGGCACTGTATCACAGCACAGAGCGCCACCTATTGACAAAGTGTGCTCTGTGACTAATATTTATTGGATTTATCTGATTGGAATGTTTTGGCTCTTGCAGTTAGGACTCAGAACTGCCAGTATCACAGTGAGCTGGGTACTGCTGAGTTACTGCTGACTCTGTGTTGCCCGTTCACACCCCATTGCATGCTATTTGGCACCTAAACACACCTGTGTCTGTATTCACAGACCTATAAACACGTGCCTGCATTCATGCAACTGTCAGACCTGTAAACACCTCTATCTGTATTCACACACCTATACACACCTGTGTCTGCATTCACACAACTGTGTCTGTATTCACACACCTATACACACCTGTGCCTCCATTCACACACCTATACACACCTGTGCCTCCATTCACACACCTTTACATGCCTGTGCCTGCATTTCACCCACCTGCATGCAAGGCTGCCACTTTGAAAGGGATCCTGGTTACTCTGTGTTTGGGTACTGAGTTCTGATTCTGATTACTGCACTTTTATGATCTATCAAATGTGGAGAATTACAATGACCTTTAATACTGAATAAGAAAATTAATGAATTACTCACATTAAGTCTATAAGAATAGTTGCTGTGTTTGTTTGCCTCGTTGCCGTTATGTTGTCCTAGTTCGCACAGCATCAGGCTGTATTGCAGGGAAAAAAAGCGTTTTCAATGGATACATTGCAGTAAGCAGTGCATCTGAGTGTGCTCATTATAATGCTTATCAGTCACACCGGATAAGGACGTAAATGTCAGATGTGGGTTTGGATACCTGGGGTCAGACATTGAGTCTGTTTATGGACAGCAGGTATAATTAATCCCCTCCCACGCCCAATTAAAGGCGTCCTGTCTCTGCTCTCAGCTCTCTGGCGTCTAGCGAAAGAGGTATTTGCTCAGCCCTCGTTCTGTCCAACTTCGTCCCGTCAGCCAGCCGAACCCCAGTAACTCTGCTGGGAGGACGGTTTTGTTTAGCTGCTCAAAAACGGGGCAAATGCACTCTCTCCTGCATTAGCATGTGGCGTATCAACTATGACATCACGTCTCCTGCTCCCTCCTTCGGCAGGCTGACATTTTATGCCGCCTTCTTTGTTCTAGTGACAAAAGCTTTTTAGAGACTGGCTTCAGCACTGCATTAAAAGCATTCTCCCTCAGTACCCACTAACCTCACTGTTTGTGTGTGTGTGTGTGTGTGTGTGTGTGTGGATTGGTTTATTTGTGTGTGCAAGCTTAAGTACATATCTGTATTTGTGTTTTTTATGAGTAGGCATGCTTGTGTGTTTGTGTGTGGTTGTGCATGGGTGTGTATGAGTGTGTGTGTGTGTACAGGGAATGGTTTGAGTGAGCAAGCTTGTGTACGTATGTGTGTTGCGTTCATGTTTGACTTTACGTGCACTCTCGTATGCATGTGTGTCGGTGTGTGTGTTTGTGTGTATGGGCGTGTGCGTATGTGTACAAGCTCGTGTACATACTTGTGTATGTACATGTTTGTGTGTGTGTGTGTGAGTGTATATTTTTGTTCATGTTCATAGGTGGTTCATGTGCGGTTTGTGTGTGTGCGTGTTTACGTATGTGTTTTCCGTTTGTGTGTGTGTGCTTGTTCGTGGAGCTGGAGATCAGGAGCTGTCTGTTAAACAGTGGACAGAGTCAGCCAAGTGTAGCAGCCCTGTCATTTAGAGGAGTCCCCGCTGGAATAGAGAGCAGCTGGGGGAGGCCCTTGGGTTGGGGTGTCGGGCGGGTGTAGGGTGTGGTGTGTGGGGGTGGATGTGGGTGTGGGGGCAAGTGTAGGGTTGCGGTGGGGTTCGGCATCACGCAGTGAATGACAAACAATTGCGTTTGGCTGAGAGAACTGTGATTACATCATTCCATTACGGAGCGTGGGATGTGGTGCGGGGAGGGAAGGGAGTGGTGGATGTGATAAGGAAGGGATGGGAGGTGGAGAGCAGTACTGGGCTGGAGCAATGGGGCGTGTGCCTGTACCAGCCGTCTGTGACGTCTGTTTTTCTGCCTCTATAAGAGTGATTCGTGAATATTGAGGGAGCAATGCTGCTTTGGCTTGATACAGCCCAATCACTAGAGCAGAATCTGCATGTCTATTTGTCTATGTGTCTGTCAGTCTGTCTGTATATCTCTGTCTTAGTCTCTATTTGCCTGTCTGTCTGTCTCTGTTTGTTTGTCCCTGTCTATCTGTCTCTGTCTGTTTGTGGCTGTCTGTAAGTCTCTGTGTGTTTGTGGCTGTGTCTGTATGTCTCGGTCTGTTTGTGGCTGTCTGTATGTCTCTGTGTGTTTGTGGCTGTCTGTATGTCTCGATCTGTTTGTGGCTGTCTGCATGTCTTTGTCTCAGTCTGTATCCCAGTGCTGCTGTAGCTGTCAGCCACTGCCTGCCCATGAGAGTCAGTATTTTGATACATAATCCATTCCCTTCCTCCCAATTAAAGTCTCAAAAACAAGCTTCTATTTTTCTTATGTGCACAGAAATGAATGTGTGTGTGTGTGTACATGCGTGCTTGTGTGCGTGTATGTTTTTTGCATATGTATTCCCTGAGCTTGGGGAGAGTGCTTTCTCTTTAAAATCTTTCATAATGTGCATGATGGAGGGGGGGCGGTGCTGGGTGTGGGTCATTGGGAATCAATATCAATAAGGGGTGTAATGGATGGCCTGGAACCATCCCCTGTCTCTCTTCCAAGAACTTGTCCAGCCTCTTTGTACTCCTGCTGTCATTTTAGGGAGGGGGCAGAATTCAGAGGCTCTGTGCTTCTCGGCACAGTTCAATCGTCTTTTCATTCAAGAACACCGACATGGTTAACATCGCCAGAAAATGTTGCTGCTTTGTAAGCAATACCCCCTGTCTTTCATAGCTGTTTTCATAGTATCAGTGCATTTATTGCAGGTTTGAACGGTTCTGTGATGTCAGACGTTGCCTCAATGTCCTTCATCAGTATGCAGCTGAATCAGGCATGTTTCTGGCCACCCTTTGGAAAAGAGTGGGGGTCCTTTTTTCATTAGCTGATGGATCTGGCAGTATGGGAGGTGGCGGTGAGGGCGAAGGCTCTAATGAGATGGTGACCTTGCAGCCAAGTGCTCTTCTGGCCCTAAATTTATTAAACATTGCTGTAACAACCAAAGTGACTCTGACTCATCCAGATCCATGGCACTTAGCTCAGCTAATTATCTCCAATTCATTTTAGTCGTGTGGACAAATATAGCTTTGTGAAAAAGTGATGTGAATGTAAATTTCATCTTTTTTTCTTGCTCAGAACTGCTATACAGTTGCATTCTCAAAACCGGTGTGTATTGTACCCATTTAAAGAAGTCTAAAAGGTCTGACTGTAAAGGGTTAATAAGATTTGCAGTACTATCACTCACCAGTCTTTCAGATCCCTCCTAGGCCAGATTCTTGGAAGTAGGTGCATTTAGTGATTTGTTTGTGCTGAAATCATGTATAAGCGATCCCTTCCTCTCCTTTGGGTTTTTCATGATCGACTATCATCTCATTTTCTCCGTTCTTGGACTACTTCTGTCCGTCAACTGATCAGGCAAAAGTGATGGACAGTTCAGGAGAAGAGCTTCTGTAGTTAAGGTCCTGTGCCTGATCTAATGAAAAGGGGAGGGTGTGCGTGTGTGTGTGTGTGTGTGTGTGGGTGGGGCTTTATGTGGCCAGGGGTGCTGGTGGAGGTTTTCGCTGATGGCCCAAACATTTGCACTGCACCTTTGCACACAATCTTATTGGCCAGTGGTTGAGTTTGTTTTTGCATTTAGGTGTGACTTCACCTGCACAGCATTGAGATTTTTGAGAAGGTTGGGCATGGGACAAAGGTAGTGACAGTTGTGGTTCAAGGGGGGAGACCATGGGGTTTAGGAGCCTCAGGGCTGCAAGGGCCTAGAGTGATAACCGCCAGCTGGGTATATTATCATGAGATTAATAAAGGACTCCGGATCACTGTCATAATACAGCAATAGTGGTACTCGAGATCTCAAAAACTGTTTACTGTTAGGTCTTTCAGGCTTGTAGGTCTATATATGTGGGTATAATACATCTTGTTTATAACTCCATCTTAAAATGAACTTCGTAATGAGGCTGACGCTGTTGCTCAGTCACAGCATAGGAAATGGCTGGCTGATGTATCTGTTTTGCTTGTGCAGTGGGCAGAGACGGGAATGTAGTTACGCAGCTGTCAGTTAAACAAACGCGGGACGAGTCGGCAGCAGATGCTGAATGCTAATGAATCCGGCAAGAGAAACTGTTTTTTCCCTCGCTACCATAAAGGCGTAATGGCTCACCGCACGGGAGGGATAAAAAAGCAACTATGCAAGGCAAAGTACCTTCCGGAAAGTGGATTGCCCTTCTCGTGTGGTCTTTTATCACAGCAATGCCTGTCGCCATTTGGTTGGAGATGCTCTTATATCAAAGCCGTCTTGGCATGCCTTTCTCTAGGGACTGGGAAGAGCGCGAGCCCTGCAGATAGCCTGGGACTTCCGTAAAGATAATATAAAAGCGTAGGCTGCAGGCTCGCACAGGGAACCTTATTTCAGTACAAGTCCTCCTGATTAAAGTTAATACTAAAGTATTGCACAGTGGCACAATTTGAAATACAAATGGGTAATTAAATTAATGAGTATACATTTGCTTTATTTTTTCTCTTGCTTCATTTGAGTAGGGACATTAGCACGACATTCCACCGTGCGGAAAGTCCTACCAGTAACCCACCAGGTGATAAAGGCATGTGTGAAATAGGGGTCGTTTTCTGGGAATTCGCCCATCATGTTTTTGGGTTTAATGTGGGCTAATGAGCTGACTGGATCGTTATTTTTCTCTTCTAGTTTTTCCTCTTTAATGACGTTCGGGCTTTTACTTGTGATGGGGTCAATTACATCATGTGTTGGCTTTCTGAATTTTACTAAATAGAGGACAGCCAGTTCATCTCATCTCTGTTTAATTGCATGCTGTATCATTATGGGGTATACAATGCAGTGAAAAAGTATTTTTCCACTTTCCAATTTCTAATATGTTTGGCTTTTTGTCATATGTAAATGTTTCAGATTATCCAACTAATTTTAATTAAACACTAAGGAGACCTGAGAAAAACACAAAATGCAGCATTTGAATGATCATTTTGTTTTTTCAAGGTAAGCTATTCAATATACATATCACCTATGTGAAAAAATAGTTGCCCTCCTAAATCTAATAACTGATTTTGCTGCCTTTGCAAACATTTGCGATAACTGGTGATGAGTTTTTTAAATCACTGTGGAGGAATTTCGGCCCACTGGTCTTTGCAGAATTGTTTTAGTTCAGCCTCATTGCAAGATTTTCGAGCATGGACTGCCTGTTTTAGGTTATGCTAACTGCATCTCAATCAGATTTAAGTCAGACTATAATTGGGCCACAAACTCTGTCATAAAATGATGACCAGACAGTCTACTTCAGGATTTTCTGGAAGAGAGCAGAGTTCACGATTCTGTCAATTCTGGCAAGTCTCACAGGTCCTGGAACAGCTAAACAGCCCCTGACCACCACACTGCCACCCTCATGTTTGGCTGTTGGTGTGATGTTCTTGTCATGGCATGCTGTGTTAGCTTTATGCCAGATGTAATGAGACCTACGTCTTCCAGAAAGTTCTACTTTTGACTCATCAGTCCACAGAATATTATTGCAACAGCCTTGGGGGTCATCAAGATGTTTTAGGCAAATTTGAGACGAGCATTTGTGGGGTTTTTTTTTTTTTGATAATTCTTAGTTTTCACATCGTGGCCTTCCAATGGATGCCATTTTTCTCAGTCTTTTTCGTATTTTGGAATTATGAACTCTGACCTATCCTGAGGCAAGTGAGGCCTACAGTTCTTTAGATGTTCATTTGAGTTCTTTTGTGACCTCCTGGATGAGTTGTTGATGTGCTTTTGGTGTAATTTTGGTAGGCTGGCCACTCCTGGGTTCACCACAGTTTTGCGTTTTCTCCATTTTTTGCAGTTGTTGAAAATGGCTCCTACCATGGTTTGATTAAGTCCCAGAGCCTTAGACATGGCTGATGGATATCAACAACTTTGTCTCTTATTTGTTCTTGATTTTTTTTTTTTTAGATTGTGGCATCGTGTACTGCTTTCTATCCATGTCAAATTGCCTGAAAGGTTATATTTAAGCGATTTTTAGATTCTAAAGAGCTTGCAGTTATCATGCCTGCTTAGGCCGAGTGAAATTTAGCCCTGTCATCAATTAAATTTGTTTAATAGGTTGATTTTGCAACTAAGGGGGCAATTACTTTTTCACATTAGGTCAGGTAGGGTTGGGTAGCTTTTTATATGAAATAAATCATCATTAAAACACAGCTCTTGGGCTGCCGGATAGCTCACTCGGTAAAGCATCGCGTTGCAAAGTAGAAAGTAGAAGTGACTATCACGTCGCGGGTTCGCGCCCCGCTTCGCACCAGCCGGCAGTGGTCGGCAGCTTTTTCAGAGTAGCGCACAATTGGCTATAGCGCTACAGGGTTGCAAATTGGGAAGGGAATTACAATAGTTGCCTTGTTCGTTGCTCAAGCGCCTCCTGTTGGCCAGACGGGCGCTCGTCAGGAAGATTCTAAGCCTGGTCATGTCCGGGTATCCTCCGCCCTCGTTCTGAACTTGCGAAGATTCAACCAATGAGTGTATAAGAAGCGGTGGTTGACAGGCGCGCGTGCTTCGAGGAGAGCCGCGAACTGTCTACACTCTCCTGAATTGGCAGCAAGGGGTCGATATGAGCAAGCCTTGTACATAGTTCACCAATTGGGCATTCCAGATTCGGGTGGGATTGGAAAAAAAAAAAAAAAAAAAAAAAACAGCTCTTTGGGTTTACTTGAGGTTTTAAATCTAATATTAAAATAAGTTCTACCTGAAACATTTAAGTGTGACAAATATGCGAAAATAGAAGAAGTTGGGAAGGGCCAAGCATTGTCGGTGATGAGCAAGATGGTCAGTGCAATTGTGCTTTTATGGACAATAAAAAATCAAATCAAAAAGTAAGAAAACAATCAATAAAATAATTTATTCTTGATGGGTCACTCCAAAGGATTCTTAAATGTCCCTAATTTATTATAAATTTCCCCTGACTTACTACTTTTATTTATTATCTATTTATCAAGCAGAAGGATTTAAGCTCAGACTTGTTGAAAAAAAATTAGATATGAAGCATTCCAACGACAGCTAGAAGAAGAAGAACAACAACAATAATGACAATTATGACTGAATAACTAGCTGGTCATTCAGCCAGTCTACCATGCATTCTCTCTGACGCTCTCCTCCTCCCTCTCCACACTGCTCTCTGTGTTCCTCAGGTTTGGGATGTTTGAGTTTCTTAGCAACCAGATGCGGGACGAGGCGGGGAAGCTGGATGGGACGCGGGGGTTCGTCTGTGGGCTGGGGGCAGGCGTGGCTGAGGCCATCCTGGTGGTGTGTCCTATGGAGACTGTGAAGGTGGGTGTGGCTGAGAGTGGAGGGCGAGGTGCAGGAGTTGTGGGGGGGGGTTGTCTGTTCCGTCCTGAATACCTGTGTTTCTAATTTTTCATAAAGACTTGCATTTGAATAATAACACTGGCTATAAGTTTGTATGAATCTAATTTATAGTTAAATATTTTGGAGGTCGGGGGGATGGCTGTGGACCAAAGAACCATTAAATGCACTGAGCTCAGTCACGGGAAATAAGAGGATAGAAGGTCCATATTTTCATGAAATTAACGTGCGTATTTATAAAACGAAGGAAATTTCATTCCTGTGGGCTTGGTTTAGGAGTTTTATTGAAAATTTGTGTTTCAGGTTAAGTTCATCCATGACCAGAGTTTGCCCAATCCCAAATACAGAGGCTTCTTCCACGGTGTGAGAGAGATTATCCGAGCCCAAGGTAAAGAATTTATCGTTATGTGCACAAGCCCTCCCCAGTCAGGCAGTCAGGAGTACTGCGGAAACTGATTTTTGTGGTATTTCGGTGTACACTGCCATCTTCTGGTAGTATCTGTTAACGCACAAACTTGAATTCAGTACCTTTGTCCAAGAATTCCTGCGTGATTTGTTAAACTATTTATCCAGCTCTGTTTATTTGTTCTGAATGTGAATATGCGTGGTACTAAAAGATCATTGTCTGTGACAAACACTACTTTTCATCACTGAAATGGCAGCACATCACTGTCATTGCTGACATCTAACATGATTTACAGTTGAGTCTCAGTTAAAGCTCCTTGCCTCAAGTGTACATGCTGCCCCCCGAAATAAAATTTGCTTTCAACCAGTTTAAAGTAATTTTGTGAATAGCGGCAAATAGAATCAAAATTATTTTGGTCTGTTCTTTATGATAGCGGTGTTAATTATATGTACATAATGCAAGCACTTTTGCTTCGATGAACGTCGGTATTTAGTTATTGTTCGCGGCTTTGAATAAAAGAAATGTCGAATAAATGGGACGTAATGTAACTGGTAGGTAAGCTTTTGCTTCACGTCTCCGGGCTGCTGCGATCTTGTTGACGTCTTTTTTTTTGTCGGAAACTTGAAGGGATCCGCGGGACCTACCAGGGGATAACGGCTACCGTGCTGAAGCAGGGCTCAAATCAAGCTATTCGCTTCTACGTCATGACCTCTCTGAAGAACTGGTACAAAGGTAAGTGTGTGAGGGTCCAGGGTCAGTACCCTGCCTGCTGAAGAAAGGAACAAACTGCGGGTTTTACTGAAACATGGTAAACATTTTGCTTGCCTCAGTTGTTGTCATCAAATTAATTTATCTTGTTTGACAGATGGCCAGGTTAATTGGGAGCAGTCACAAAGATGCTCTACATAGTAACAAAAAGAAAATGTGGCTGAAGAGTAGTTTTGGAGGGGGGTGTCCAGCCTCCACTGGGCAACTCTCTGGAGCAGTATAAAAGCTCAGTCACATCTGCATATTTCCTCGGGAAGGGGTTTTTGCATTTCACAGCAAAAAAGGATTTGAAAAAATCCATAAGAGGGTGGGCAGTGTCAAGAGAGCACTTGTTTTGCTTAATGTTGAGAATTTCTATTGGCAGATAATATCAGGTGGGCTGCTCAATTTCGCAATTAGCATTTGAAATTGCTTTGCAAGCGGAAATTACTTGTAATTTTGGCATTCGCACAGATTTGAATGGGGATAAATGACAGGCAGAGGGAAATTCCTTGTTTTAAATGGCATTATGACCGGGCCTCAAAGTGAAGATGGAACAGATTCTACACCAGAGATGCTTTTTGTTTTAAATTTCATTCCCCAGTCTATTGCAGTTCTGCAGAAAGCAAGCCTGAAAGCTTTAGTAGGGCTTGCAAAAAAATTGGGAGTATTGATTTGTGTTGCTACTGGGCTGTTCAGTTTGACCCACTCCTCTGGCATCTGATGCAGGTGACAACCCCGACAAGGCGATTAACCCTTTAGTGACGGGATTGTTTGGAGTGACTGCAGGCGCAGCCAGTGTTTTCGGAAACACTCCGCTGGACGTGATAAAGACCAGAATGCAGGTGAGAGCGCAGAGATTTCAGTGCATTCTTACTGTGAAATAGGCTTTAAACTTTCCAGTACTAACAGGACACACCTGTCCCATAATATTTCCAAATATCCTGTTGGGACATTTAGTATGAGTCCCAGAAACCATTGCATTTTGGCCAATGACGTGTTATAGTCACAAAAATGACTGATATATCCAATATGTAACTCTGATTCGTATGACTGTATTAAGCATTGCAATGTTTAAACCAGCAGGAGACACCATAAAGTGGGCGCACACTTACTGAAGCTGAAATGCTGTCAGTGCTTGGGGTGTGTTCTAGGTGTATGATGCTTTGACACGGCTTACTGTTACAGCCTGATAGTGACCTGACTGATGCTGCTTCTTTCGCAGGGTCTGGAGGCTCACAAGTACAAAAACACCGTGGACTGCGCAGTGCAGATCTTGAGGCATGAAGGGCCCACTGCGTAAGTACAAACAGTGATCTGCAAATACAGTGTTATGGATTATCAGCAGAAGTGGAAAATCCAGCGGTCAGAGAGTGAAGGTCCTGCTATGTGTCTGTTATACCAGCAAACTCAGCCAGCTGGTTTTACCAAGGCTTACTTGTGTCATTTAGTAAATTGAGATGATTGGGACACTCACTGGGGAGGACTGAATAGCGATCATTAGTGCCATTAACCCCTTAGACTTCAAATTTTTCTCTTAAGCAGATTCCACATTAAAAAGCATATTTTTCATATTGCAGGACAAGATCACATACATATTCTTTGATCCATTGGTTGTAGCACCTCTGTGAAGCTACATCATACTTGTTCTGAGATAAATATTCAGACCTAGGAGGCCATGTTTTTAAGGTCACAACATTATTTCAAATGGAAAATGTCTAGATCTTGTGCAGTGCATAATTTTATACATATTTCCCTGTTATTCAGCCAGACATATTTGGGATCATTGGAAACCTGGGATCTCCACTCATATTTAAAATAGGACTGAAGTTCCACAGATTTGAATATAGCAGCTGCATTGGGTGTCCCATATATGGGTCCATAGTTTTTATGGGGTTAACTCAGGCCGTTTTCCCTTTTACTCTCCACAGCTTCTACAAGGGGACGATTCCTCGCTTGGGACGAGTCTGCTTGGATGTGGCCATAGTGTTCATCATCTACGAGGAAGTGGTGAAAGTACTTAACAAGGTCTGGAAAACCCAGTGAAGGAACGGGGAGCAGCCATTGGCTCAGGGACACACAGTCTGGGTCCCTTCCTCTGACATCATCACTGTGTGACTGAGGGGAAAAGAACCCTCTGTTAAACAGAAAATAATGGACGCGCCATTTGTGCTTTTGCCCACGTTTAGTGAGATACAAAAATGACAGAGTATATATAATTTATAGAAAGTTTTATTTTATTGAGATCTGTAAGTGCATTTGATAAATTTGAAGAATACCGTTGTTTAAAGTGGCTGTGTTGTTTGGTGTCCCTGTTGTTGCTAAGCAACCAGAGTTTAGGCAGCCATTATTCTATTCCGCATTAGCCTTATTGCCCAAATGCTTTGTGGGTCCAACCAAGATTGTCTGACCTAGGCTTCCTTCTGATGGCTTAAAATGGCTTGGGCCAAGTTATTATTCTTACATGAATTTCATGTATTATATTTTATGCATCTTGCCAAAGGTCTACCAGTATTTTAATATTCAAAACCCTTTCGTGCCAAATTCACTGCAACTCGATGTCAGCCTTTTCCCCAAAATTATTGTCCATTTGTTCATGTACAGAAGAGGATTTCTTTAGTTGTTTAACAAGTTTGAAAAATACATCTTTGAGGAAAACTTTAGTTCAGCCATTAAGCAGGTCATTCTTCAGCGAATGACTATCAAGACTGGAAAAGAATTACAGGCTTAACTGACTTAACTCTGTAAGTCATTCTTACTTTCTTATTTCTATAAAAACTACCCAAGGATATTCCTTGGGACTCATTTGCATAATGTTTGCATATAAAGTTAAATTGTTTTCAAGATGCAATTAATTGCACTTGTTAATGAAGAACTGCAAGAACAACGCATTATTTATTTTTGTAAAAGGTTGTTTGTCCTGTGTTAGACCTTATACTTGAATTTCTCGTATTGCAAATTGAACGTGCACCTCAGGCAATACTGCCTTTAAATTAACTGCCAACAGCTAACTTTATTGCTTGTGCTGTGTGACAGACAGCCTGGCTGGGGAGGGATGACTGTGTCTCCTAACATTATTAATGAAGCTGAGGCAGTAATCAGACTCAGTATATGAACTACTCAGAGGAAGAGGCAAATAAAGCAAGTTAACATTGTCTAAAGTAATCGTTGTTAATCACCATTACCTACATTTTCATGGGACTGAAATGTCATCCTCCATCTCAGGTTGAATGTTTTTCCAGGTCGGGTGTCTGCAAAGTGGGGGTTGCTATGAATTATGCTTGAAGGCTCATCTTGGTGACGTGTTTTGGTACGGGGATGTCGTATCATCAAAGTCTGTTCAGTGTGTGAACAGAACAGAGTTTACTACAGATACAGATATCACTTGGAAAAGCCTCTCCTCATAGTCCAGAAAAGGTCTAATGTTAAACTGAACATAGCAAAAGCTAACTCTGTCCTCATCGCCAACTTTTCTTTTCATTTTGGTTCACACGAAAGCCTGTCGTTATGTTCTCCCCTATATTTTAGTTTCTTTCAGCTTTACATTTGCTTTGCACAGGTGTCATTCACCATTAGTCTGAGACAGGTATTTAATTAAAATAGCGTCTCCAATACATGTCGGCCATAGATGGCAAACCTCTGGGAGCAATGCCATAAAACACTGATAGTGCCCAAAACTAAGCTTTTTGTGTTATAACAGTTCACTGTGAACGCAGATTGTCTGGGTCATTGTTTTTTTCATCTTCATTCATTGTACAGTATTCTTCTTTTGTCAATGGTGGTAAATTGTGCTGTGTTTATTTGATTGAATTATACAAACCTGCGGTTTCATTTGACGGGCACGAATGTGTAATTTTGCATTACAGTTGTTAAATTACAGTACAGAGCAGACTGTAGCCATGTTTCCATTTAACTTTGAAGCGAATCTTGTGAAAATTCGCAGAAACGAAATGCAAATTAAGTGCGAATTAAGTGCGTTTCCATATGTTTCCCTCAAGCGGTTGAGAGCAAATAAACAACACTACGTAGGGGGTGACGTACGTGCGTACGTACGTCGTTGCTAGGCAACCTCAAAAGCGAAAATGGAGAACAGTCTCTGGAGCGGCAGTAGAAACGCTCGCTACCTCAGAGTTTATTTGAAAAATGTGTTTCCATTTCAGATTATGCACATTAAGTCTTTTTCGCATAAGTCAAAATCCATCTCAAGCGAGCGTAAAAACCTTTCTGGCGAATCAGAGAATTTTTTTTTTTTTGGTGTTTCCATTACCTTTTTTGATGCGAAACTTCAAAATGCGTATTGAAACATGGAAATGGAAACACAGCTAATGATGATACGCAGATGTGACCTGACGCCATTATGTGGGCCTGTGTGTGTTAGTTTGTCTCTCTCACCACGGTGGACAACTGCCTCTGTGTGTTTCTTCCGGCCGCGCGGGGACGTGTCCGTTTGCGTTCTCCCCAGCAAATTGGGGCCCAATCAGTGCAATAGTCTGCATTTATTATGTAGAAATTTTTATGTGAGTGTTCAGCCACCTGAGTATGTGTTTATCTGTGTTGGTTTCAGTTACCTCAGGAGCGATGTAAAACAACTGAATGCATTAACAAGGAGGAGCCGCTGATTTTACAATGAGAGACTATTGCTATTTATTATGCAAACGGTATTAAGGAAAAGAGTGCGGATGTGTTTGTGTGTGTGTGTGTGTGTGTTTTGCACTCGTTATTCTACACTTTCCCCAAAAAGAAAGTAAAAGTTAGCAGTAAAAGCATTGTGCAGACATTTCGGTCTCCAGATGGTTAATTTTTTTTGTTTCAAGGTTAGGTATTGGAATTTGGCTGCTGTTAAAGGTTTGGTGCTGGATAAATTGTAAAATTTGGATTATTTTGTGGGGTTTGTAGGTTTGGGTTCAGAGTAGTGTTGGGGTTGGGAAAGGGGTTAAGATTTGGGTTTATTTTAGTGTTTAGTATAGGAAAATTGGATTTTGGTACTGAAATCCCCACAAGGATAGTTAAATCAAAGCTGTGCTTATGGGCGGGCTTGTTTGTTTGTTTGTTTGTTTGTTTTAGGGAGGAGATGTGGCCTCAGAGTGATGCCCAATTGGATATATACAGGGTGTTTCAAAAAGATGGACCCAATTTCAATGCATTATATTTCTTGGTGGCAGCATGGGACAATTACACATCAAGTTACAAATGGTTTAGTGGGTTATCAAGTTTTTTTCAAATCGGGTCCATCTTTTCGAAACACCCTATATATATATATATATATATATATATATATATATATAAAAATACATACACACACTGGAACTATATTTCTCCATGCAGAAGCTCTCCAGATCCTTCAAATTCATAGGTCAACATTTATGGTTTCTTCTCTTTAGCTTGTTCTGCTAGTTTTCTATTCTGTTTGGTTTGGGGTACTGTGATGGCCATGGCAAAACCTTGATTGCGTGTTCAGTTAACCATGTTTGTGTTGATTTTGATGCGCACTTTGGAAATCGTCCCACAGGGAGATCCAACCGTGGCCCTGTTTAAGCTTTCTAGCAGAAGCAGTCCAGCTTTTATTTAATATCTGCTGGAACCTGATTGAATCCATGACACCACGAATCCCAACAAGTTGTCCAGGACCTTTGGAAGACAAGTGGACCCACAACATTAAAAATCCACCACAAAGCTTCTCAGTGGGTATGCAGTACTTTACCAAATGGCTATCTTTGTTTTTGCACCAAGCCCACCTCTGATTTAAGTGTTGTGACTGTAGGACCTGCTCCCACTGGAAGTTTGAGTGTAGGCGCACAAGTTTTTTTTTTTTATGACGGCAATTCAGGCAGCCCTTCTAGGCAAGCAACATTCAAACTTACTGGACCGCACAGGACCCTGTGATGCGGTGTCTTTCTGCATATTATATATGATTTAACAAGGGTGAAGTGCCGCTTGTAAACTCAGGATCTGTTCAGGGAATGTAGCTTGCTAGTAAAGGTAATGCCTAAATTATTCCTACCCAGCCCGCATAAGTTGATGTCTACAGTATTGGGCTGCTCACCACCATGGCTTTAATATAGCTCAGTAGCTAGCTAGCTGGTTGCTGTAGACGTGAAATTAAGGTATGCACAAGTAACGTTAGTGCAGTACACTTCAACAGAGCTAGAAACACAAAATAAACATCGCTAGCATAACTATTGGTGAAATTGAGTCTTTGTCAGGCTTTGACTGAATCAATAATTATTTTATTAATGCGCTAGCTAGCTTAGTTAGCAAGCAGACAGTCTTACTGGACTGTACAAGACCGTGCGATGCGATGCATTTTTGCATATTAATGTAGTATGATGCAACTTCACAAATTTAAACAAATTTAAATTGATTATTAGAAAACCCTTCTGCAAATGTGTTGCACAGCTGAAAACCGTTGAACTAATAAGGGAGCGCAAAAGGGAGCATGGCAGGGGCGGATCTACAGGGGGGAAACTGCCGCCCCCCCACTGTCGAGCCTTGACCCCCTAGCTGCCCCCCTAACTTTAAAGTTCTTAAAACTATACTTGTAAAACAAGTCACCACTATGTCTGAAAGCCCCTCAAAGCATCGAAATAAAAGATAAATTCACCAAAAAAAAAAAAAAAAAAAAATTTACAAATGTAAATACTGAGCAACGGTCCTGCATCAACGCGCGGAGTCTGCGTGACGAGCCTCCTGCTCCGCGCTGGAGTGTGTCAGTTGGCATGGACACATGTTGGAGTCTGCGTGCAGCGCAGCAGAGTGGAGCCGCTTAGCCACGCAACTTTCTCCAAGTAAAGTCAGTTTCCCCCGGTGAATTAAGTTCAGTTAAATTTGTAATAGATGGAATGTACGCTAAAGGCGATGGTTCAATGCGTTCATTAATTGCTGGTCAAAAGTGACTCACTCCTGTGTGATTTGTTGGAGCATTTTTCTCTTCGGTTAGTTTTGATTATAGTAAAAACGAGAACGGTTTATGATGCATTTAGCTAGATATCAAAAACAGGAATGTTTGAATCCAGAGGGTCGCTGTTAAGTTTCAGTGTTATGTGATCAATATCACTGCAATGAGGCTGCATGATAAAACCAGGTCCTTACTGCCAAGGCAATGGCTACGGCACGGACCGTATCTCTAGCCTGTATGCTAAAAAGGTAAGGCAGCGGTATTATTAGCCTCTCGTCTCTTTCTATCACAGGTAAAAGTACGGGCGGGTCCGTCCCGACTACCGTTAGCCCTTTTTGCAAACATACGGATGGTATGTCCTAATGAATTCGGCATGTGTCAGCCGAACCAGGCAAAATTTCTTAAATTCCATTGAAACTTGAAATATAATTGTTATTATTTTACAGTATATATCTTTGTACAGATCTAGCAATTCCGTTTCTTGACGTAGCTCATAAGTACTCGCGGCAGGAGCAATATCCGACTTGGCGGAAATTCCACCACACGACTAGTAGAGGTCTGTGTAGCCTGACAATCATCAGACGATCGTCTAAGAAATCTAGCTGTTCTCAGTATTGAAACAGCGTGCAAAACAGCTAGATTTGGATATGTTTGTGAGAGTTTTGCAGCACAGCACAACAATCGTCGTCTGAAGCTCTCTTAAAAGAGATGGCCAATATCAGTCCTGGACTGTGACTTAAGTACTTTTGCTGTATTTATTTTGAGGTACTTTTATTTCATTGGGCCTAAATATTCACTCTGCTACATCTTGGAAGGCATAATAATACAGCGCGTCCAGAAATAAGGAAACTGGGAATAAAATTAGAAGTATTCTGTTGAAACTTAGTATCTATAAAACTAATTAGGACTATTAATTACACAACTGTGTACTTTTTCACATCATACAAAGAACACAAAATTAGTCAGGCATCGCTGTCAGAACTCATTGTTCTGTTGTCAGCTGCATGATTTGTGCACGTCATGCAGCTAGTAGGGTTTACATTTAAAGCTGTACACATTACACAACCTAAAGCACTAATGGCCCCGACAAGGAAAAGTTGAAACTGAACATCCAGGTTCATCTGTGTTTAGGCCTGTCATCATTTTATGTAATCTGGCGCAAAGTGGTTACTGACTTTCTCCAGAAGTGTCATTGTTGTTCAGTTGAGTGTGGCGCATCCTCCACTTACTTGACATCATTAGATACAAGACATAGTTATATAACACCAAACGTTATTTTTAATCAAAGAATGTTAAGTAATTTTTATAGAATTAACCATTTATTCTTGGTTTCCTTTTTTTTTGGGACACACTGTACAATAAATACATTGAGGAATATTTTTCTGAAATTGTTCCCCAATTTTTAGACGCATTTTTTCACAGATTGGTGAACCTCTGCCTATCTTTACTTACAACATCTGATATGTGGTCTATGCTCTATTGTGAATAAAATATGGGTTTATGAGATTTGCAAATGATTGTATTCTGTTTTTATGCATGTTTTACACAATGTCCCAACTTCATTGGAATTGGGGATTTCCTCATACCGCACTGAGGACATCCCATGCCACCCCTCCCAGACCTCTTGCCACCCCTTTGCCACCCCATGTAAAATTTTCTAGATCCGCCACTGGACCATGGCATTCTTGAGGTTGGTTTAGTACCTGAAGCATCAGCAGTTGTTTGTTTGTTTACAGGCTCAAAATGGCCAGAAAGAAAGAACTTCCTTTAGAGACCCGTCAGTCTATTGTGCTTAGAAAAGAAGGCTATTCAATGCGAGAAATTGAAAACTTAATATCTCTTACCATGCTGTCAACTACTCCCTTCAGAGAGCAGCACAAATTGGCACTAACAAGGACAGAAAAAAGGAGTGGGAGGCCCCGATGCACAACTGTGCAAGAAGACAAATATCTGAGTGTGTAGTTTAAGACAAAGACGCCTCACAGGTTGTCAACTAGCAGCTGCGCTAAATAGTTCCCGTCAAACACCAGTTTCAGTATCAACAGTGAAGGTGGTTTTTTTTTTTTTTTTTGATGAAGGCAAAGTTTAAAGTACATATTCGTCATTTTCCATTAAAATCATTATTTCTAACTCAGACAATGTCAGCATGTTCTGTTCATTTGCTATATTTCCTATTCAGACTAATTTCATGTGTGTTTCCATGGAAAACGAAAATTTCCAAGTGATCCCAAACTTTTGAGCGGTAGTGTATGTGAAAATGCTTCAATTCCATTTTTCCCATAGTTTATTCTGTGAGTGCCAGTGATAGTGGCAAATAGTTTTGAGAAGAATATCTTCAGATTTTTTTTTTTTTTTTTTCCTTCAATCACTTATTTATTTTAAATTCACGGTTAGATTTTTGTTAATATCTTGAATGAAATATTTAGGGGGTTAATAGCAGCTGCATCTTTCCATAGCCCTTCTAGGTAGTATTTACCAAAGGTGCCAATATCAGTGGAGGGCACTTTATCTTGTATCTGGTTATTAATCAAGCATCAAAAAGTATGGTGCTCTCATAGTGTTGCAGTTAACGCAGTGTCTTTTAGACCAGTGGTTCCCAACCCAGTCCTCAAGGATCCCCTGTCCTGCAGGTCTTTTTTGCAGCTTTACTTTTGCACACCTTATCTATTTAAGGCCCAATGCACCTTCATGCAAACCCTGTTCAGGTAGATTTTTTTTCAACCAATCAGCATGAAGCCCTTAAATGGATCAGGTGTGAAAGAGTAGAGCTGGAGCAAAAACCTGCCAGGTAGGGGGTCCTTGAGGACTGGGTTGGGAACCACTGTTTTAGACAGTGGGTCAGGACTTAAAATTGATTGCTGGAGTGTCAGGCACCCTCGAGACCATGCTGCTCTGTCTTTTTGACCATTCTCTGAAAGGTGTTTCATTTCTAAATTGGGTCCTGAAATAGAAAAACTGTATGAACCTGAATAGTAATGGATTGAGAACTTGGAGTAATAAGCACTCAGGCAATCATCTGGCCACTAGTCTATTGCTTCACTCTCATATCTGTGAGTCCCCATGCTGATTTTTCATCCTCCTCTGTACTGAACTCTGCTGATCTGCAATCAATGGTCTGAGAATGAGCCCTTCTGGCTGCGCTGCTGGATAAGGCTGGTGCCAGTGACATGGTTTTTACAGCCTACACTGTGTGCAAAATTGACCCTTAACATAAGCAGAAACCCATGTAAATGCTTATGCAGGTGTGGCTGATATTTAAGGTCTTGGAACAACAGCTTGTAACATGCAGACATGCAGAGATCAAAGCCTATTGGACCACTTTGCTCCCGACCTAAAATCAACAACACTTCATTTTGGTTTTATTATGGGCTAGAACAGAACTGCAACTACAGTATGTGATTTTCTTGTGTGTAAATGATGTGAGGGTGATGTACTTCTGTGTTTGAGTCTCGTTTGATATTTTAATACCTCTAAGAATTTATGTAGCACCATCTCTAGGTGAAATATGCTCTACAAGTTGAAGTTAAAAATGCTTATGTGATATGTGTGTGTGTGTGTGTGTGTGTGTGTGTGTGTGAGAAACAAAGTATGTGGGTCCTTCCTCTCTTTCATCTGTCCGTGTTGTATTGTTTATAGATGTGTTTGACTCCCTCTGTGCAATGTGCCTCTCTTCCTCATTTCAGGTTATATTTATGATTTTTCTGCCAGTCATCTTTACTCAATAAATTGAAATGTTTTATTGAAAAAAGCCTTTTTCTTGCTTATGACTCCCCTTCCTGCAAACACACTCAGGTAAGATAAACTACCAGGCCAAAAAAAGAAAAGTTACACTTTAATATTTTGTTGAACCACCTTTAGTTTTGACTATGGCATGCAATTGTTGTGGCACTGTTTTGACAACATTATGGGCCATCACAACATTGATCGCCACAGAGAACTGCATTTATTTTTGCCCGAGGTCTTGTACAGATGACAGGAGTCTGTAAAGTCTTCTGGAGCACATCCCAAAGACTTAAAATGAGGTAAATAATGCACTTGATGCAGAAAAGTAATCTGTCCCCTATGAAAAGCAAGAAGATCTTCCAAAATGGTTGTTTGAGAAATAAGAAACCACGTTCTGCATCAGTCGGGGTTTGAAGAATTCTTGCCTGCTGAAACAATTATTACTGCAATTATGATCCAATCATAAAGTCTGAAAAATTTGCTTATTTAAATCCAACCAGCTACTTTTTTTTGGTCAGGCGCGCCAAAGTATGAATGTTAAATGGGTACAAAAAATCTGCTGAGATGGGTGCACTCTGAGGACAGTGAGAAATCAGGCTGTAATGCGATTTTAGCTCTTTGGCTCTGTATTCCAGTGCATTGATTCGTAAACAAAGAATATGAGGGTAGAGAATGATAGATTTAATTTGAGGGTCTAAACTTCCACATTATTTGAACCTCACAAGTGCAGCCCTTTTATACAGTGGCATAGTCCACTTAATGCACAGAATGACATCTGACAACCCTGTGAGATTTGATATTCACATGAATACTGAAAGGTGGATTCCCATTAAAGGCGTTTTCTGGCCCAAACCACCGAATTCAAAGTAATTTTCAGCATTGATAAACCACCCCATTGGGTTCATGAATCCAGCAGGGAAACCTGTGATATCAATTCTCTTTATGACAAAAAATGATATTTTTAACATTTTTTAGTTTTTTGTAGGGGCCACCCATTCTGCGGCCCCGCAAAGTGTCACCAATGATTATAATCATGTGCTTATCAATGCACATTGTAGCTGATATATTTTCCTACTGAATAAACAAAGAATTTGTTGAAATTAATGTCATACGGCCGAGATAGGAAGATATTTGTTCAAAAAATATGTTCTGAAATGGAGATTTCCAATGACCACGTGTGTAAACGACGGTACATTTGACAAAGTTCCCGGCCATGACACACTAAGGGAATTTGCTGAAATTTTCCCTAGGGTATGGCCAACATTCAATGGAAAAACCAGGATGTGTCGACACTGGTAATATCTTCATCCAAACACTTGTATTACCCAACCGTTGTAAATCCTAAAATGGGGTGTGTTGATATGAAATGGATTGTTTGAGTATGGCTCTCACTTAATTCATCTTCAGGATGATGGCGTGTAATTAGTGAGTGCTGGTGTAGGGCGGACGTGCATACCTCTTCTGGCCATCTGCCCTTTTTGCAAAATCGGGCTCAGTTAATGCCTGTAGACTGGTATGTGGATTACACTTGTCAAGTTTTATGATGAAATGTAATGTAATAAAGGAGGAGTCATGCTTCAAAGTTGGTGTCCATACCAAGAAGAAAGAAAAACAACAAAAACAAGAAGAAGGAGCTGAGTGAGGCTGTGGACCCGGGGACAAAAAAAAAAAAAAAAAAAACATCTAAAAATGTCTGTCGTTTTTTCATGCAATGCCTTCCTTGGACACTTGATGGCAGCAAGTGAGAACAAATATGTTGATTTCAGTTTTTCAGGGCACATCATGAGGTGACTGTTTCTTAGTTACTGAACATATTTAGTGGTATTTATCCTTCTCTTAAAGCCTTCTGCGCAATGAATGTTACTGTGAATGGTAAATTAGTTATAGGTTCAGTTATTTTGAGACTATGGGCTCTATCTTACCCCTGTTGCATAATGGTGCAGTGTGTGACGCAGTGGCGGCTGGTGAACTGGCGATAGGGGAAGCTCAAACCATCCCTTAAAAATAATGATTGGTCATGACCTGTTTTCAATCATTGATTTAAATTACCATTACAAAAACTCCCAACATTATCAGGTGTAATTAGTCTTGCTAATATTAAAGTTAGGGTTAGAATTTTGGTTTGGAGTTAGGGGTAAGGTATTAGGAGTTAGGGCCAGGGGTTAGGGTTAGTGTAGAACAGAATTGAGTAATCTTTATTATCATTGTAACATGTACAATGTAATTGAGTGTGGTCCATAGTCAGTGCAAATAAATATAAAATATATACTAAAATGTAAAAATTATAAATGAACTATTTAAAGGAAAAGGTAACACAGAAACCAACCCACACAGACAACTATGTACAACAATATTGCACAGATCATCATCCCCAGCGCAACATATTACAGTTCAAATTGAACCATGCCTTACCAGCATTCAATTCTCTCATGGCTGGTGGGTAAAAACTATTTTTAAGTATGTTTGTTTTTGCTTTCATAGTCCTGTACTGTCCGCCTGACTGCAGCAAATCGAACAGATTGTGTCTAGGGTGTGATGAGCGCCCCATTATATTTTGGGCTTTTCTGAGGTAATGGGAACTGCGTAGATCTTCCAGTGAGAGGAGAGGATAGCCAATGCAATGATTTTCTGGGCAACATTTATGACCCCTGGAGCGCTTTCCTCTGTACCACTGTCTAGCTGGAGAACCACACAGAGACAGTATATCAAGATGCTCTTCATAGAGTAGCGATAGGAGGACATCAACAGTTTTTGGGGGATATTGTTCTTCCAGAGAACTCTCAGGAGGTATCGTCTCTGTTGGGCCTTCTTTACCAGCTCGGCTGTGTTTGTAGCCCAGGTCAGGTCCTCCATGATGAGGAATCCCAGGAAGCAGAAGTCCGAGACCCTCTCCACATGGCTCCTGCTGATGAATAAAGGCTGAATGTCTGTTTTCTTCTTCCTGAAGTCCACAATAAATTCCTTAGTCTTTGTTGTATTGAGGTGCAACCTGTTGTCTTAACTCCACACCTTCAGCAACTCCACTTCGTCCCTGTAGGCAGACTCATCCTCCCCAGAGATGAGCCCCACCACCGCAGTGCCATCTGTGAATTTGACTATGGTGTTGCTGTGGTTGGTGGGGATGCAGTCATAGCTGTAGAGGGTATAGAGCAGGGGGCTCAGTACACATCCCTCTGGGGAGCCAGTGCTGAGGCAGAGGGCCCTGGAGGTGTGGGGGCCCATTCTAACCCTCTGAGTGTGGTCAGTCAGGAAGTCCTTTATCCAAAGGCAGGTGGAGTGTGGAAGTCCCAGGTTCAATAGTTTGGACACCAGTCTGTGGGGGGAGGATGCTGTTAAAAGCAGAGCTAAAGTCTAGGAAGAGCTCACCCGCTGCCCCAGGTGGGACAGCACAGCGTGGAGAGCTGTGGCGACGGCATCCTCAGTAGACCTATTAGCCCTCTAAGCAAACTGGAGTGAGTCAAAGGTGGGAGGGATGAATGACATGATGTGACTACGGACCAGTTTCTCGAAGCTCTTCATCACCGCAGGTGTGAGTATTACTGGCCAGTAGTCGTTGAGGCTGCTGATGGTCAGTTTTTTGGACAGAGGTACTGTAGTGGAGGACTTCAGACAGGGTGGAACGGCAGACTGGGACAGGGACTGGGTGAAGATCCTGGTGAAAACCCCAGCCAGCTGGTCCTCACAGTCCTTCAGCACGTGTCCAGAGATGCTGTCAGGTTCAGCAGCCTTCCTCAGGTTGACAGCCTACCTCGTGCGCCTCAACTTATGCTCCTCTACTGTGAGGGTGGAGTTGCTGCGGGCGGCTGGATGTAACGTGACTGCCTCTGGTGACTTCACTTAAAAATAGGCAAAGAAGAGGTTCAGCTCCCCTGCCAGTGATGCATCACCTTCAGCAGCTCTGAAGTTGGTCCTGTTGTTGGTGATGTGCTGCACCCCCTGCCACACCTGCCTGCTATTGTTACATTCCAGGTGGTCCTCGATCCTTTTCCTGTAATTCAACTTGACCTTCCGGATGCCTCTCTTTAGGTTGGCACGGGCCGCACTGTAGAGGGCCCAATCACTAGACCTGAAAGCAGTGTTCCTCTCTTTCAGCAACCGCTGGAACTCCCTGGTCATCTAGGGTTTCTGATTGGGATAGACCCAAATGCGTTTGTCCACTGTGACAATGTCCATGCAGTTCATAATGTAACACAGGACACTGTCGGTGAGCACCTCCAGTTCTGGATGTTCAAAAATGTCCCAGTTGGTCCTGTCAAAGCAATCCTGCAGCTGCTGGGAGGCTCCATCAGGCCAAGTTTTAACAGTCCTTGTGGTGGTAAGAGCAGTTTTCCTGAGGGGGGTATATGCGGGAATTAAAAGCAGTGACATGATCGGGCTGGCCCAGGTATGGTAGTGGTCTAGCCCTGAAGCCCAGCTTGATGTTAGAGTAGAGCTTCTCCAGTATGTCAGCTCCTCTAGTAGCACACTTTACATGCTGGTGGTATCTAGGGAGCAATGCTTTTAAATCCATGTGGATGAAGTCCCCTGCTACAATGTACACCGCATCAGGATACATGCTCTGCTGACTGCTAATGCTGTCATGTAAGTGCCCGAGAGCTGAGTTAGCATTAGCATCCAGTGGGATGTAAACAGCAGTAATCATGACCACAGTAACCCCTCTGGGCAGGTAAAATGGTTTACATCTAACAGTCACAGACTCCAGTTCCAGGGCACAGTAACCGTCTACAGTCGTTGTGTTATTGCATCAGTTGTTACGGATGAACACACACATGGCCCCCCTCCTCTGGTCTTACTGGAGTCGCTGGTCCTGTCATGACGTTATGCTGTGTAGCATGCTAGCTGGATAGCAGAGTCCAGAATAAATCAATGAAGCCAGGTTTCTGAAATCAACAGGATGCAACTGTCCATGAAAATGTTGTTTGTAGCAAGCTGGAGCCTCCAGATCATCCGTTTTATTAGCATGGGATCTGGCTTTGGTGAGAAAAAAGCTGGGAAGCGGTGGTTTATGTGGCTGTGTCCGTAGCCTCGCTAGTGTGCTGGCCCTGCAGCACCACTTTTGATTCTCCTCCCTGCGGCACCTTCACCACCTGCCCGTGGGGATAGTAATCCACAGGGAGCCAGAGATTCTCGTTATATCCACCGGGATGTCGTGTGAGTGGAGAAACTCGGCTGTAACACTCCGCTCGATGCAAACTCCAATCTTTAGGAGAGTGTGTCGGCTGTAGATGTTGTTTTCCCAACAAAATGTAGACAGGACGCAAGTCAACACAGACACATGCAGCCATGCAAAGCGCCAAAAGGGAAAGCACCAAGCTGCTGCAATTACATGCGTTGCCCTTGCGTGCAGGGTTAGGGATTAGGGTTAGATTTAGGAGTTAGGGCAAAAGGCCAGGGTCAGGATTCGGGCCCGGGTTAGGATCAGGGTCAGGGTTAGGGTTAGGGTTGGGATTACGATTAGGGTGCGGGTTAGGTTTACCATTAGGGTTAGGGTTAATGTTAGGGTTAGGCTCAAGGTTCAGGCTAGCGTTTTGGTTATGATTAGGACTAAGGTCAAGGTTACGGTTACAATTAGACTTAGGGTTAGTGTTAAGGTCAGGGTGAGGGTAAATGTTAGTGTTAGGGCTAGGGTGAAGATTTGTGCACTTGTTTCTAGTTTTTTTTTTTTTTTTGCAATGCCATTTGTGGACACTTGGTGGAAGCAAGTGCAAACAAAAATTTTGATTTTGGTTTTTCAGTGCACACCATGAAGTGATGTAGTACCACAGAAAAATTCTATCCTGGAAGTAGTTTAGTGAACAGGGTTATTTGAATTTCTATGAAGATGAACAGACAAAGTCATTTTATACTGAATGAATGTTGACTGTAGAGAATACATATACAGTTAAACCAACAGAGCCACTGTTTTCTTTCTTTCTTTCAATTGTTACCATGACCTTTGACCTTAAGTGTTAAAAGGTCAAGGTTGCAGATATCAGAGGCCTATTGAGTCAGGAGCTAAAGCACTAAAATATGTGCTACCAGGCAAAGTTTGTTTTGCCTGGCAACAGTTATTGCTCCTACATTAGAAAAATGCATGTATTTGTGTGAGAGAGAGAGGAGCGTGTGTTCCAGATGGAGAAAGGCACAGCTATGTGTGTGTGTATATGTGTCTGTGCGTGTGTGTGTGTAATAATCTATCTGTGCTAGAAGAGCAGAAATGTCTGATCCGCAATTAGGGCTGTTTCAGACTGTTGCATGACAGAATCCAGCAGCACGTGTAACTGAGCGTGCACTTGCATGTGTGTGCGAGTGCAAGTGTTTGTCAGTACATGTACATGCTTGCGTGCTTGGGTAACTGAGTATCTGTGCATGCTCAGGCTCAGTCAGTTGTGTGTATGTGCACATTTGTGAGTGGGCTTGTTCAGCACATTGCTTGATTGTAGCAGCACTTTGAGCGTGTATATGTGTCCATGTGTGGGGGGTTGGGAAAGTTACTGACTCAGGCCAGTGCATGACAGAAGGCAGCCGTTCTCCGTGTATAGAGTGCATGTGCGTCATATGGAGTATGGGTCTGGCTAAGTCTGCTGCGTGATAGAGGCAGTAATGCTCAGTCTGTGTGTGTGTATGTGTGTGCGCACTTGCGTGTGTACGTATATGCTGACTCAGCTCAGTGCATAATAGAGGGCAGTAGAATTGATGCTCAGTGCACCCTGCTGTGGACCCGCTAAGGGCGTGGAGCACTGCAGACAAAATTTTGGGAGTGGCCTCTGCGCTAAAAATAGTAAGAAACACAGGACTGATTCTGTGGGAATTTTGCAATTTTAAAAGAGAAAAAACAGAAAAATGAATTCCTTGAATATGTATTTAAGTCTTCCATCCAGTCGATTAATTCTAACACAGTAAAAACACAGAAAGGACTTTCATTTTATAAAATAATAATAATCATCATCATCATCATCATTTCAATTATAATGGTTATTTTTTGTATTGTTAATAATGATAGCAGTAACAGTTCTAAATATCTATAATGCACACAGCAATTTTCATTCGTCAAAATCTCAGTGTCTGTTTCACGTAATTTTGATAGCTGTTGGAAACTGTCTCCAAATGCCATACTGCATACATGACCTCATTGGTTCTCAACTGAAAAAAACTATATTACAACCAAATACAGAATGTTCCAGGGAATAAGTATGTTGAATTGCAGCTGTAAACCTGTAAAAAGTCAACAGCAGTGTGAGTAATAAACATCTAAATGATTCAGGAATTCAAAAAAAAAGGACAACGACAAAAAATGTTTTAAGTGCAAAAAACATTTTTAAGGGGCTTCATTACAGCTCCAACAAGAAAGAAATGTATTAGAATTTGTTTTAAGCCAGTCTTGAGGTACTAATGCACTAGACCAGGTGTCAATGTTTTTTCTTTCAGAGACACGGAGACTAATGTGCATCTCTCTTTCATCTTGTGCATCATCACCCGAGCTGCAATCACCTGCCCACTGGTTTAGAAAGCTTGAGAGTAGATTGTGATGCTAGGTGCTCTTCTGCATTTGTGCCTCAGTCAGCACACACACCAGTCTGTATCCAAGTCAATATTCAGAGGTGAAATGGATTTCTCAGGAACACAGTCTTGGTCGGATCAATAAACTTATTTAAGCGAAACTGCTTATTTCAATGCACATTTGTCACTGTGTATTTATTTTTATTTTGCAAATACAATTAAACAAGATGACTTCATATAGCCCTGCTGGACTGTACTGAAACAGATGGCACATAAAATTATCTGGCTAAAAGCAGGGGGTTGCAAAATCTGAGGACCCTGAGTATTTGCAAATTTGTGAATGGTAAAATACACAAAAATCAGGCTCATTCCCATTCGAATGAAGGGTGAAATAGAGGTTATTAATTGCTACAAAAGCAACAATCTCCCCAAGAATATGGGGTACCATCTGATGGACAAATAAAGGGCTTTTTGAATTTGCTTTTGTACCCTTTTTTTCTGAAAATTAATCAGTATCACAGAATGCTTTTGAAGAGACAGCAGAATACTATCCTTTCTCGCTCTTATTCTCATAGATTTGGGGCTTGTGACTCATTCAGCATTACAAGCGTGTTCACTTCAAAATGTCTTTGCAGAGTGCCTGCTGGGTGAATTGATTGGTGAATACAGATGAGCTTGCACTTTGTCCTTGAACACGCCAGTGCTTCTTTTGACACGCGAGTGCACATTTACTATATGTTGAGGGAACACTATTCCTGTAGGAGAAGGAAGAGGGCATCCATTGATAAATTTATCATGCAAATGGAGGAAATTATAAAAATATCCAGAACTTTTTTAAAAAATTGAAATCGCAGAATAATGCTTTTGTTTTTAAGAAAATGCCTCTATTCACCTAGGTAGCATTAACTTGATGAAAGAAAATGGCCATGGCATTGATAAAGTTATGAATTAAAATTAATGCTTGAAAATAACTGTGTTTAATTCAGTCTCATGATTTCCCATTGCTATCACTCCGGTTTTACTTGCAACACACCATGTCACTGGATTATTAGTTAATCATACGCTGCCTGGCAGAAAAGAAAGTCGCACATGCTAATATTTTGTCGGACTGCCTTTAGATTTGTTCACGGCGCACATTCGTTGTGGCATTGTTTCGATAATCTTGTACAATATTGCAACATTTATTTCCTACAGAGTGGTATTAATTTTTGATTCAGATCTTGTATTGATGTCAGGAATCAAACCACTTCTTTAAGCCTTCTCCAGCACATCCCAAAGAATTTCAGTTGGTTATGGCCAGGACTCTGTTATGGTCATCTTATGTGTGAAAATAATTCTTTGTGCTTGCTGAACCACTCTTTTATAATTTAAGCCTGATGAGTCTTGGAAATGTCATCCTTGCCTGTGCCATCATTGCTCAAAAAAAATCCATTGATGAGATAACCTGGTCATTCAGTACATTCAGATAGTCTGCTGACTTCATTTTATTACTGCATAATATTGCTGAGCCTAGACCAGACAAATCAAAACAACTCCAGATCATAACACTACCTCCACAGGCTTGTTTGTTGAGTTGTTTTATGAATTTGTTCCCAAAAAAATGGATCCTGGTTTATCCATTGTTGTAATGGTTTCCAGTATCATAATCTGAAGGTGCAGTTATATGATCCTTCCACAAGAGGAAGTCTCATTTTAAGTGGATGCTAGTTTTGTTGTGTGAGGCTTTTGCCCCCAGTTTCGAAATGGTAGTGTATAGATTCGATCCACCAAAAGGACCTTAGTCGAGAGACTTAGCATTAGGGTTAGGGGATCATAATCGGGGGATTATTTTCATAGTCTGTTTTAGGCGAGGCGATCCGTCTGATAATGATAATGTCGTGTCACCAGTTATGATTTATTCAGAAATCTATCTCAGGCTCTTGCTCTTGGTTGATGGAATCTAATGCCGACCTTTGGAAATAGCCTGCTGAATGAATGCAACTAACCTCTCTGGTCTCTGGTTTCCTGCACGAAAACAGGTTAGTATTGTGTGTTATCTCATCACAAAGCACATCTAAGGATTTGAAAAATGATCCCGGTATTGTTGCGATAAATTTCTATGGTGAAAATATGGGTTTTATCACTCAAGAAACTTTTAATTTCATTTCCATTAGAACAATGCAATAAAATGGCGGCCTTACGGTAAAAGTTTTCATTCATTACTACTGAAGCTCCTTGGCGCGAGTGCTTTTACTGCAGCTCTTTAGCCAAGATTTTGAGTAAAATGTAGTTATTAAAAGTAATTTAAATGTTGACTACGATAATATTGTATATGAGATGACACAGAACGACTCCAAAAGGGGGCACCAATATATTTTGGGGGATTTTATTGGTGAGAAGGGGGTTCAGAATTAAATCTTAATATTTGATATCAGAAATGCATATTCTGTGCATGCCCGTGCAACCCAGTGTGTCATCCGTAACATGGCCGCTGCCGTATATGCTATTACCTCATATAGCAGCATTAGAAATTAAATTTTCTTGACTGGATGTCCGCTTGACATTTTTACACATGCAAATGTTTCTTTGGGTACCCTTGGGTACCCAAACATCAAGGTAAGCTGAATAAGTACTGATTTCATTCGATATTGGTGGTTGAATATGGAATTCTTTCCAAGTAGGCTTAACTACAGTATCAAAGTTACTGGTTAGATGTGTTTTCTAAGAGCTGATAATAAGCTATAATTGGTGGTGAGTCTTCCATAGCAATATTGTGATGTTTTGATTTTTTTCTGTTTCTAAATGGCAGATCTGTGTGTCTAAATGCAGCAATCTTCATTATCCCAGCGAATTAGTATGAGCCCACATATTGAAATGTGAATCTGTGAAAATAAAGTTTGCGTAAATGGGAAAAATAGGAGATTTACCCTGTTAAACAAAGATTGAAATAGCCTGCTGAATGAACACAATTAATGTCTCTCGTCTCCGATTTCCTGCACGAAAACAGGACGGAACAATCATTTTCCTCTGCTCACGGGCCACTCCAGCGTGAAGCCTGTAACACTGGCAAACTGAGGTTGTTTTTTTCCTGATAAGCCTCACTAACAAGTGGCTTTCCTCTGGCCATTTATATAACCTTTATTTATTCAGATGAATTCTGCTGAGAGATCTATCTCATTTTCAAGAGAGACTCAATGAACATAAAATACATAAAAATAAAAACATCATAACCAAATGATTTAAAAGGAAATAAAAGTACAATATAAAACTAATGACCATGGATAGAAACAATATTTGTAAAATTATGCTTATAAAAATATAAAGCACTTACTTTAAAAGGAAAAATTAAAAGTTCCAGTCCATTTATCAATTTATGGACAACCTTGCTAAAACCTCATAAATTAAAGCAATTGCATCTTGTCTTGGGAAGGTTTCAAATCCAGTGCTTCTAAATTTCCAGTAATGTGTAAGAGTGCCCATTTTAAAAATACTCTGCAGCTCATCACATGCGTCTGGAGCATTAAAACAAAATGCAGTCTGTCCAAATTCAGTATTAACTTTAGGAACATGTATCGTGATGCAATTGTGTGACCGAGTATGATAGGTTCCTCATGGTCTGGCCCAAGGGCGTAGGCTTAATGTGAGAGTTGGTGGGAACACATATGTAATGCGAGCAAGCATAGCATTTGAGCTGGGAATTTTTTTGCAGTGCAGATACTGTCTTTTTAGTACACAGAGATTGTCTGACTGAGTTTTTCTTTGTTTTTTATGATGCTAAATGAGGTGCCTCCATAATTTTCATAGATAGATGCCATATTCATAAACTTCTTTTTCTATTTTGTACCCAAATACATTTGATTTTTGAATACAAGCTTACAAACATTATTTACGTTATGAACATTTATTATGAAGCTTAACAATTGAAACAATTGAAATACTCATTTCAATTTTAAGTAATTGAATTACATAAGGGTATTTTATATTATTAGTGAATATTACAATCATTATTCGGTAATTTATTAGCTAGCTATAGTTCGCAATCTAGCTAGCTAGCTAGTGATCTAACGTTTGTTACTTTCAGAGGCCAGCCACAAAATTAACAGCTACATAAGTCAGATTTGGAAATGCTTAGCTTGGTTTCTGCGTAGCCCAACATCCCACATCGCTGCACAAGTTGGATAACAGTTTTAACACTGAAACTTTTTGAAGAGCAATTATTTGGCATTCTCAGACCATCCCCCTTTAATTGCTGAAAGCGTAAAGTTCAAATCTTTCTTTTTTAAACACATTCTTGGAGCTTAGTTCCTAAATCTCCATTTTAGTGTCCATTTGAACTTGTCAAAACCTGAGTGCTTGCTAGGTACTTGCGTCCAGTTGCTGACTGTCTAGCATAGGTGAAATGGTCACACTGGAAACAATACACCTGCTGCATGTAAAATAATGTCCCTCACAAAAGGACAGGAGTGGGTTAATTAGTTAGCTCGCCAGATAGCATCTTGGCTATCTAAGGTAACACCTTTGATTTTCCTCAGGTATTGCTGCACGTTGCACAAGGAGACAAAAATAGGAATTTACTTTAGCTTGTTTTACCCTTGTCTCATGTTCCTCTCTACTTTCCTTTTTCTCCCATTTTTGTGTTTGTTCTTTGATGACCACATTTTCAGGGACGTTAGTTTCATTGGTCATTGTATTTCCCATTTAATGTTTGCAAAAAAAGCAAATTGAAGGATATTTTCCATGATATAAACAAAAAATTTGCAGTCAATGCACCATCAATTTCAATAAAAAATGTAATTATCTAATGTAGGTACAGTAATATTTACATAATAGGCTGTGGCTATTCGCAAGGCAGCCTTGTGGGTAATTTCCAGTTGGCTGTTCGCAAGGCAAGACCCTAGTGGCCAGATTGGGAACTATGAATTTTGTCATTTTCACATTGTTAAAGGCATTTTATGGATTTATCATCTGTAGGTAACAAGTTTCCAAATGATACCAAGTTTACTAAAATTCAACAATTTTTAAGAGTACAGTGAGTGTGTAAACTTGTGGTTCCATGATGATGAGGTCACCCTTTGACCGTTTAGTTTGTTCATAACTGTAGTTCCCAACTGCACCACCAGGGTCTTGCCTTGCAAACGGCTAATTGGAAATTGACCACATGGTCTTACCTTGCGAATAGCCGATAGGAAATTAGCCACAAGGCTGCCTTATGAATTGCCACTTCTGATTATTTAACATTACCAGATTGAAATCTTAAGAATGTTACTTCCCACGACTGAGATTTACAGGGGGGAAAATAAGTATTGCACACGTTGACATTTTTCTCAGTAAATATATTTCTAATGGGGCTATTGACATGAAATTTTTACGAGATGTTGGTAACAACCCAAGTAATCCACACATACTAAGAATCAAAACAAATAAGTCCATAAATTAAGTTACGTGTAATAATGTGGAATGACACAGGGAATAAGTATTGAACACATGAAAAAAGGAGGTGCAAAAAGGCATGGAAAACCAAGAAACCAGCTGAAATCTGTCAGTATTTATAAAGAAATCCTGCCCCCTGTCAGTGCAAAGTAATATCAGCTGGTTTAGTCCTAATTGATGGCCTATATACAGGTTTCTCATTACCAGGGTGTCACACAAGAAGCATCTCATGATGCATAAAAGCAAAGAGCTCTCTCAAGACCTTCGCAACCTTATTGTTGCAAAACGTACTGATGGCATTGGTCACAGATGTATTTCTAAACTTCTGAAAGTTCCAGTAAGCACCCTTGGGGCCATAATCCGGAAGTGGAAAGAACATCATTTCATCATAAATTGGCCACGACCAGGTGCTCCTTGCAAGATTTCTGACAGAGGAGTCAAAAGAATAATCAGAGGAGTTGTCCAAGAGCCAAGGACCACTCGTGGAGAGCTTCAGAAAGAACTGGAATTAGCAGGTACAGTGTTTTCTTTGAAACAACTGTACCTGCTAAGTACTGCACTCAACCGCCATAGCCTCTATGCACACTCACTGCACAAGACTTGCTGCAGAAAAAGCGTGTTGAAGCTCATTTTAAAGTTTGCTGCGCAATATTTGGACAACCCTATGAAATACTGGGAGAATATTGTCTGGTCAGATGAGACCAAAATTGAACTCTTTGGATGTCATAGCACACACCATGTTTGGAGAACAAACGGCACTGCACATTTGTGACCCACCGCGGTAAAAGGTACCTCAGAGCGGCGATCATGCTATTGAGAAAAAAGCGATTTAAATGTCCCGCACGCCACGTGGACTGTGTTTACTTCCACATTTGGAAAACTGCTTCTGATCCACGGGATTTAGCTCCATATACGTCCCACGGAATCCCCTCAGTGTCTCGATAAATTTTTATTTCAATACTGCCGAAAATTGGCTATTACTCAGTGGCAGAGCTAGAACTGGGAATTGGGGGGGCACAGACACGTCCCTTTATGACAACAATTAGTCCTGGCTAGTTCTCAATCATTTTCCTTTATTGAAGCGTTTTCTGATTATCATAATTGGCAACTGAAGACACGATTTCTCTCCATATGCAATTTAACAGCAATGAAATCATGGGCTAAATTCAGTACAGAAAAGAAAATTACTTATTGATAGGCCAATGCTTCGCGTTTATTGAACTCGTCCGCTTTCCAATGAAATATTGCCTTTCACTCTCGGTATTGCGTGGGTTGATTAAAAAAAAAATGGCACTCAGCAGTTAAATAGGCTATAAAAAGCGTGCAGCTCAAGATATTTGCGTGAGAGTCGACTGGTATGCAATTTTGAATAATGTTGATTTAAATACAGCAAATACGCATCCAGATGAATGATTGTGGTCTTACCTAATTGGGGAGAACAAGCAGCACCTGTTCAGTGTGGAGTCCACTTGGAGTGAACCTTTTGTTAATTATGAAAATGACTGAGAACAGGTCAGGACTAACAGTTGTTTTAAACGGATGTTTTGTGCACCCCAATTCCCAGTTCTAGCTCCGTCACTGAATAATAGCCAATTTTCGGCAGTATTGAAATGGAAATTTATCGAGACACTGAGGGGATTCCGTGGGACGTATATGGAGCTAAATCCCCTGGATCTTTTCCAAATAAGGAAGTAAACACAGTCCACATGGCGAGTGGGACATTAATATCGCGTTTTTCTCAATAGCATGATCGCCGCTCGGAGGTACCTTTTATCACGGGGGGTCACATTTACCACCAAACAGTGAAGTTTGGAGGCGGGAACATCGTGGTGTGGGGTTGTTTTTCAGCATATGGTCCTGGCAGACTTCATATAATTGAAGGAAGGATGAATGGAGAAATGTACCGAGACATTCTTGATAAGAATCTGCTGCCATCTACCATGATACTGAACATGAAAGGAGGGTGAACATTTCAGCAAGACAATGATCTCAAACACACAGCCAAGGAAACTCTCAATTGGTTTCAAAGAAAGAAAATGAAGCTGCTGGAACGGCCCAGTCAATCACCTGACTTGAATCCAATCTATGGAAAGAACTGAGGATCAGGGTTCATGGAAAAGACCCCCAGAACCTTCAAGATTTTAAGACAGTTTGTGTGGAAGAGTGGGCCAAAATCACACCTGAGCAATGCATGCGACTAGTTTCTCCATACAGGAGGCGTCTTGAAGCTGTCATGACCAACAAAGGCTTTTCTATTAAGTATTACTAAGTATTAAATAAATTTAATTAAGCGTGTTCAATACTTATTCCCTGCGTCATTCTACTTCACTACTCATAACTTAATTTATGGACTTATTTGTTTTGATTTCTTTGTATGTGTGGATTACTTGGGTTGTTACCGACATCTGGTGAAAATGTCATGTCAACAACTCCATTAGAAATATATTTACTGAGAAAAATGTTGATGCGTTCAATTCATATTTTCCCCGCTGTATTTATCTTTTGTTTATTATTCCATAACATTGCTCCAACAGATCAATGAGTCATGCAATTATGACTTTTTTGTAAATATTCTATTTGTTCATCTCACGTGCATGTTTTCCTTAACGATCTCCACAGTGATTATATCACCACAGAGTTAAAACGAATCCCCATCACATGTAGATAGTAGTGCAATTGCATTTTCGATGTCTCTGCCACTGGTCATCACATACTTGAATATCAACCAATGTTTGAATTTCTTTTATTTCCCACAACCCTCACTAACTGCTCGAAATCATTTTGGCGCACTCCTGAACTGTTCTAGTAGCATGGACATTGAAACCATGTGAAAGGACATATAGCTACGTTAGCAAGCCAATTTGCAATCCTGTCTATTAAGCATCTTAATGTGTGGTAACTTGATTGCGGCCGAGATGAACACTTCACATTGGACCACTGACTATCTATGAATTGGACAAAGCCATAAACTGAGCATTGCATTGGACTGGATCATGTTAGATTAACGATTTTGTGTTTCTTTCATTTTCCCCACTGATCCAAAGCTGGTCGGGATATTTTTGCTTCATCTGAAAGTTGATTGGGATTCATCCCATCCATCACTACCTAAATCTACCCTGTAGTCTGACCAGGAGAAAGGTGATTTAAGGTGGTAATTTGCCAATAAGAGCTTTCTAAATAAATAAATAAATGCCTGTCACGTGTCTCCGATAGAGAGGACCACCCAACCTTCTCATACAGGATGCGATGATGAGTACCATAAGCATCACCAGTAATGTAACGGAGGGCAGTGTGATGCACTGAATCCAAAGGTTTGAGGATTGAAGAAGCCGCATGCCTATAAATCACATCGCTATAATCTAAAACTGACATGAACACTGCTTAAATAATCCTTTTTCTGCAGAACATAGGAAAATGGCTCTATTTCTGGGCAGAAAACCTATCTACTGAAGCAATTTATTTACAGGAATTTCTAACTGATATTCAAATATAAGTCTTTCATCCAGCCAAATGCCAAGATATTTATAATATTTTACTCTCTGAATCTTAAATCCATCAAGGGTGGAGGTATATAGCCTCACACTACTGGCAGGGCTCTTAGGTCATCAAACCAGCTGCTTCTGACAGTACCTCGGTCTAGGCTCTGTACTCGAGGAGATAGAGCCTTTTCAGTGGTGGCCCCTTGTTGTGGAACAGCCTACCCTATCAGGTTAGGGGCTGCACAGTCACTTGAGCACTTTAAAACACTGCTGAAAACTCATCTCTTCTCATTGGCGTTCAGTCCCAGCTAGATAAGTAACCTTGGCTTTTTATTTTCCTTGTTTTGTTCTTTTACTTTTTACTTCATTTTATTCTTTTAACATAATCTTATTGTTCCTTTTTACTGTTTTTATTCATTTATTTTATTTTTTTATATGTCTATGGTGATTATCTTGTATCTTAATTCATGTACAGCACTTTGGTCAACTGAGGTTGTTTTAAATGTGCTATATAAATAAACTTTGATTGATTGATTGATTGATTATTGATTGGTATATTATGTAGGTTATTGTTTTCTGTATTTCTGGCTCAAGAGCAAGCAAAAAATTTTTTTTTACAGCATTTAAAACTAATTTCACATCTAGGAGAAGACCTTGCACAGCAGTGAAGGAACTTTGCAGATTAGTCACAACTAACTGAGGAGAGTATGCAAAACAGTACAGAAAAGTATTATCTGCATAAAGATGGACATGATAGCCTATTAAAAATGAGGTTATATTATTAACATGAAATTGAAAATAAAATTGGACCTAAAATGGAGCCTTGTGGCACACTTTTTATAAGGGCAAGAACTCAGATTGGGCATTACTCATTTTCATTCATTGAAAAATTGGCTTTCATCTGGCAGCGCAGCTGTTTAGTCCCAATCCTGCAAGTTCTTGTTGCATTTTGAACATAGAAATGCTCTTACATTTGCAATGAGCATAGCCACGAGCGCTACTGTTGATTTTTTATAATTATCGTTCACCAAGCATTTTGGTGATCACTATCATTTGTGATTTTTATCTGACCCAATTTCCTGCAAAGTTGATGGGTTGCCACAATCCTTCCAGGCTTCAATAATGCGTAAATAGTTTTTAACCCATTTCCATTGATTTCAGCAATCTTCCTTTGGTTTCTTTGCTTGATGTAGGCCAATAATTTGCCCCTCTGCACAGTTAGATGTTTTCCATAACCATGGATATGTCTTCCAACATGGTTGTTAAAGAGATGAGAAGCTACACTCTGCATCAGTCGAGGTTAAAAACAGTATTGCCCGCTGCAACAAATTGATCACTGCAATAATGATTCAATCATAAGCTTGTATTGAATTATTTAAATCCATACTGCAGCTTTTTAGCCAGGCAGTGTGTTAACATGCTAATTTGGTATGTGAGAAACCACTCCTATTATATTATGTGCTGTCGAAATTAGAAAAACATATATTCACTTGCAATGCACTGGCATTTATATCATTAAATTTAGCATGAATACATATCCAACACAATTAAAATAAAACGATACTTTTGAAATGGGAAAATTGGAAGGAAAGGCTCAAATAGGCAGAACTCAAATAACGGAGCAGTGTGAAATCAGTTAGGCCTATAATGCTAGAGCCTATGAGTCACCACGTCATTGTAGACGCTGATATTTTGCAGGCACTGCTCAGTGAATCTGTTGGATGAGGACCTGTGAGGTGGGTGACTGTTCCTTAAAATGTCACTCTGATATAACTGTCCTCTTGCACAGTTGTATATCTGGGCCTTCAGCTTCTTCATTTCAGACCCAGTAAAATCCTGTTGGCTGTCTGCATGCCTTTGTATGAACCATCCAGGGGCCTCATTTATCATTGTGGATACACCTTTTTTTTTACACTCTTTTCCCCCCGTTTTGTGCGTATGCACTTTTCTCCGCCAAATTTGGGATCTATCAAACCCAAACCTGACGGGAAGAAGTGCGGACATTTACACCCATTTTGACCATGGCGTACCGTAATTTACATCCTTTTTGAAGAAGAGGAGGAATTGGCGACGCAGCTGCTGAGTCAGAGAATTGCAGTGTGCGAGGGAGAGAGGAGCGCGGATTATAGCCCATTTAAAAGAACAATCAAAGCCGCAGCAATGTCCGGTTTTCCTAATGTAATTGGAGCCATTGACTGCACTCACATCATGATTAGTGCACCATCGGTCAATGAATTCGTATATGTGAATCGCAAAAATGTGCATACGATCAATACCCAAATCACAGAGATGCCAAGTCTCACACATTTGGCGTAGGTCTCACGCATCTTTTAGGCTTATTCACCGTAGTCCGCAATTATTAATTGAATGCTTAATGAGATTCTCCCGCGGAATTAAAATCCTTATGCATTGAAGTTTCCATTTCACTTGCGTAAAGGTGCACCTCATCACAAGTAACATGGAAAGCGATTATGACTCCGGACTTCCCGTGCTTCTCTTTACTCAGGGATTGGAAACAATGCATGTGTTTCATGATCGTTTAAATTGTTTTAATGAAATAAGACCATTTGAAACGTTTTTATGCAATTCCATTGCTTTCAATCCCTCAGTAAAGACAAGCCTGAGAATTCCCGAGTCATAATTGATTTCCGTGTCATTAGTGGGGAAAGCCACCGTAATGCACGTGAAACTGATTAACTTGATGCACAATGACTTAAATTCCGCGAGTGAATTTCTTCAGTGCGCGTTGATTGAATAATTGCTGACTACGGCACAGGAACGTGAATGCCACTAAGAGGAGAGACTCACGCCTAAGGCGTAAGCCTTGGCATCTCTGAAATCATATGTGACGCCGACGTGCTCATAACGAATGTAGTGGCTCGGTGGCCTGGCTCTACACATGATTCATTCATCCTGACGCACAGCAGTGTGGGGGCGAGACTGGGGGCAGGCGCTGCGCGTGACGGCTGGCTACTTGGTGAGTATATGTAGGCTACACAGTATACTCATTCATTGCTGCTCATAATCATCAATTCAAGGCTGATACTCACCCCATCGTTGTGACTTACAGGTGATAGCGGCTACTTCCTGAGGGAGTGGCTGCTAGTTCCCATCCCGGACCCACAGGGTGGCCAAGAAATTCAGTATAATGAGGTCCATGCCCATGCGCGCTGCTTTGTGGAGCGCGCCATCGGGCTCCTAAAAGACCGATGGCACTGCCTGGATGCGTTGGGGGGTAGGCTGCTCTACCACCCGATAATAGTCAGCAGGATCATCTAGGCCTGTGCCATCCTGCACAATGTGGCAGTGAGGCATGGGGTTGCGCTGCCGCCGGGCCTCCCTCCACCCCAGCATGTGGACCCGGAGCCACAGCCCCCTCCCCGTCATGAGGGTTTTCAACGGGGACTAAGGACACGAGCTGCGGTGATGCAGCGGTTGTGAAGCCGCCCCCCACCTCTCAACCCTCATGTTGAGCTAAAGAATGTGTGTATGTAGCCTACGAGTTTCTCAGTTTCAGTCTTGCAAAGTTGTGTTTAGTTTTCAGTATTGCAAGAACCTCATATTTCATTCCTCGAACATTTGATGTCCGCAAGTTGAGACAGAAATAAATTAATGTACATCAAACACGACATTGTAATTTTTGTCCCTCTATGCAACTGAAACAAAACACATCTACTGCATTTGACAAATGATTCGACAAGAAGGTTCTTTTATTATTATTGCCTCTGTAAGACTTGTGACCGCAGCACTGGGCAGTTTTACGCTTCTTGGTGAGGCCGGGGCTGTGGCTGATTAGATGAGATGGTTTTAATTTCTGGAGGAGAAATTGTTTGGTCCAACATTATGTGTTCATTTCTGTAGTGACTCTCTGCGTGTTCTTAGTTATATGTTCTTGTTCCTAAATAAACCACAAGACGAAGTGATCATACAGAATTAGTGCAAATACCTGCCGAAGAGGACTTTTTTCCTCGCCTGCACCTCACTAACAAGCACGTGTATATCAATCTCTGAGAAGTTTCGCTTCTTTCCGCGTTTCCCATCCATGCTTCACCGCCTTCCACTGACGTCACTCCACAAATCCCCAGAGCGCACATGGCTACTTTACATGCAGGTGCTCATTTGCCTTGACCATATATGGTTGTGTCTGGGCGTGTAGAGGGCGGGATATGAGGCGCGTTCATGTCCGCACTTTTCTTGGGCCCGGTGTGATTTATCAATGCAAATTGCGGAGAGCTGTGCGTACGCACAGTTAGATCTGAAAAGGGTGTAAATATTTTGGGTGTACGCCATTTTTGGCTTTTCGCCGTACGTGAAAATTTAGTAGCACTTTTACACCCTTTTTGATAAATGAGGCCCCAGTTTCTTAACTCATTCATTTCCAGTGTAATAGATTGCGGGCCAATTTTTCTTTTTTGGATTGCATCATTGAACAGCCCACCAGTGCTGAGTAGCCTATACTGAGTGTGGTTTCTCCACCTAATTAACACAATTAACTATGTATGGCATGTTTTTATTACACTGCAGTAATGACACCTGAAATTTATTATTTGCAATGAAATATGCGCATTGAATTAAAGGCAATTATTTTAATCAAATGTAATTGTAATGTAAAAGTAGTTTAAATGTGATTCATAACATTGTCTGTCTTACTGCATTTTTCAATGAAGTGGTGAATAAGAGTATATATAAAATTATCAATTACTTCAAAAACATAAGCATTTATTTGTGTTTCAAGACTTCTGAATGGTACTGTTTTTTTATTTGGTGCAAAATTTCATATCATGATTTTGCTACCATTAGTGCATCTTCTCAACATTTAAAGGGGAACTCCGGTCGACTTCAACACGTATCTTTGTTGTTTGTGTTGAAGAAGTACTGTCAATAGCAAGACAAACAAAGAAAATTGGTTTTGCCTACACCGAGTTATGATCCTGCTAGAGTTCGCACCTAAGCGGCTCAAACGGGGCAGGCTTTTAACGTGCTTTTAGCCTCTTAACACGATAGAGATGTCATTTCAAGTCCATAGCCATGTTAACCTAACCCTTCCAAGTGACCACAGTGAATTTGATGCAGTAGCTGACCTAGAAATGCATAAAAGTTGTGCTAATTCACTCAGTGCACATACTTCTGTTTACTTCCTGTGTTCCGGTGAAGTCCACGCTAGTCGATTGTCGAACTCGTATGATCCAATATTCCAAAATGTAATTTTTCCACCAAAAAACTATGGTTATGAACTGCTGTGGTTACGTCCATAGTAATGACTATATAGCAACACCCGCAGCCTAACATCATAACTAGATTTTAATACTTGCGTGCGTGCTCATTGGGAATTAGCACTACTGGTGAGTGTCGGCAACATCAGAGTGGAGATCGGAGAGCTGACAGACGAAGACGGAGCATTGGAACAACAACGACATCTGGTCAGTATCTTGAAAATATCTGCTCAGATGGATAGTTCATCCAAATCCGATGGACATCACCACAGCAGTTCGTAACCATAATTTCTTGGTGGAAAAATTACATTTGGAATATTGGATCGTACGAGTTCGACAATCGACTAGTGTGGACTTCACCGGAACACAGGAAGTAAACAGAGGTATGTGCACTGAGTGAATTAGCACAACTTTTACGATTTCTAGGTCAGCAACTGCAGTCAAATTCACTGTGGTCACTTGGAAGGGTTAGTTTAACATGGCTATGGACTTGAAATGACATCTCGAACGTGTTAAGAGGCTAAAAGCACGTTAAAAGCCTGCCCCGTTTGAGCCGTTTAGGTGCAAACTCTAGCAGGAGCATAACTCTGTGTAGGCAAAACCAATTTTCTTCGCTTGTCTCACTATTGACAGTACTCCTTCAACACAAACAACAACAATACGTGTTGAAATCGACTGGAGTTCCCCTTTAACGCAAATACCGCATCCCTTCTGTTCTCATATTTAGTGAAAAACTGGCATTTTTTTCCCTCCATTTATGTATAAAGTTGTTCGTAATAACAGGTGAATGAAAAATGTGCATTCCCTATTTAATAAGTTAAATGTTATTTTTTTTTTTTTTTTGGAAATTGTTCAGTTAAATGCCCAGAAGAATTATTTAGCCAAATGTGTGGACGTATACTAAAACAAGTTACTACATATGTAAAATATTTCCTAAATTTATAATGAAACTCATGACACTTTTTATCAAATTCATGATGCAATGCAGTAATATTCAACCACACATTTAATTACATATTTAGCTTCATGCATTGATTCCAAAACTTTTTGTAAATTTAGGTAAATATTCTTAACGGTTTCTTATATATTTATCAAAATAAATGAAAATATTTAGTTATATGTTTAAAGTATTCAGCAATATGTTTAATTCATTTAGTTTTATATTCAAGTACATTTGTATATATTTGGCTAAATGTTTTATACATTTAATTAATGATTTGAGAAATTTTTATGCTGGTGACTGTACATTTAACTAAATAAAAAATATAAAATTTATCATGTACATATTGTGGGATAGTACATTTAACATTTGTACTTCGTCATTGCGATGATCAGAAATGTGAGAAATATTGATATTTTTTCAGTAAACATGAGAAAACAGGGATCTTTGCTTTACATTTAGGGGGTAAATTTACTAAAAATAAAAGTAGTAAATGTCACATTTGGCACACTACAGTTCTATTATTTTTGAAAGGTGCACACACACACACAGCTGTAAATAACCAAACACACACACAAGCACATGTTCCCATCACTTCCTGTTTGTACTCTGCACCATGCCATTTCATGATGCTCAAGGTCACATGCTATCACCATGTCATCTCCTACAGTGCACTGGTGATCTGCAGGTTTCATTTGCTGTGCTCTGAGCCAGTAGCTGGGTTCCGGTCCAGCAGCATCCAAACTCTATAGGGCTCTTGGCTTTGGGACATCTGCAATGCAGAAGTCTATATATAGCAGTAGAGGAGGGGCGCTTGAGAGAGACAGAGAGAAGAGGGGAGGAGAGTCTTATCAAAACCTGAGGGGAAAATGGACATATAAGATTAATGACAGCAAGTGAGTGCACAATTTCTGAATAAGATGTTCTGGGAGAGAGACAGTGAGAGAAAGGAAGGGGAAGATTAATACAAGCACTGAGACTGGGGTGAGACTAATGAAATACAGACATATATGAGAGAGAGAGAGAGAGAGAGAGAGAGGGGAGAGAGAGAGGGAGAGGGAGAGGGAGGACGGACACCCAGGAAAAACACATGAAGGTTTAAGGGCAAATCTAATTTTGATTTGGAGAATATTTACATAGTGCATTCCATAACGTTACAGTACACAGAGCCAATATGCAACTCTGAAGTGTCAGAAATTATAGACAGTGCCATCTAATGTGTAATACAGCCTCATGAGCTATGTTTTCATGTATGCATCCTTCTGTGTATCTGTGTGTTTGTGAATGGAGAGCAATGAGGTGTGTCTGTACACACATTATGTATATTTCTGTGTATCATTATATTTGTATGTATACATTTTGTGCAGTCATGCATAGCTGTGTTTGTACGTGGCTTTGACTGCATATTACATTGTGAATGTCTATGCTTCTTGGTCATATAAACATGTTTTTCTATTAATATGTTCGTGTATTTGTGTGTGTGCGCATGTGTGTGTGAGTTTATTTGTGTGTGTGTTTGTGTTTGTTACTCAGATTAAAATGTTTGAGTATATTTGTATGTGTGTGCGCGAGCATGCGTATGCGAGTAAATAAGGCTATTTGAGGTGATATGAAGAAAGGGGAGACTGCAGTGAACTCAGTGACATTTTGGGCAGAATTACAGAAGACGCCGGCAGTTGTAGTAACAGCATCACACAGTCCAGACAGTTAAATGGAAAGTGCTGGAATTTGATTCGTACACTGCAACTCTCTCAGGGCTCTAGAGCAAACCTTTATATCCTCTGCACGAATGAGGAGATTTTACATCAGCAAATCTGTTTCCCTTGAGATATACAGTATGCACAATTCAAAGGGTCCACCCTCCTCCCCACCATCTTGCTTACTATGGACCCCAGGGTGTTTCCAATAATGAAGCAATAAATATGTTATTGAAAAACCCTGATCAATACACAAATCTCCCCTCTTGATGGCCGTCATTAACCAGGGAGTAAATTCAGATGTTAAAACAGTGTGAATAGCTTCAGCTGCAACTCCCTCATCTCGTCAAACTTAGTGCTTGTGAACTTCAAACGAGCGTCCATTTTTCTGCATACAGTTGTGGGCACAACAAACAAAAAATCTTTTTAAGAGGACCTGCCGCTGCTCTGTGACCTTGGTCATTTCTCTGGTGAGAAAAGGTACGTTAATCCTGGATTTTAGGACAGCGAGACAGCAATTAGCTCTTGTGGCATCTCCATGAGTGGAATTAAAATGGGTGCCGTGGATGTGCTTTACCCTTTCAAGTGGCAGTGGGGATGGTGACCTACTGGGAGCTAAATTAGCCGAGCTAATATAGGCTCGAGTCATAATCAAATCTCCATTAGTAGTGCTGTATCGGATTAATTTGTTTTTATACACAACAAGCACACATTTTTTAAACCAAAGTTGTCTTATCTTTATAATGGACTCACTGTTTCTTTACCTTAATTCTAAGTGTGGCTGTATTTCTAATCCTGCCCCGCACCTGTGCCAATGACAGGCCCAATTCTGCCTCTTTCAACTTCAACACTGTAAGAAATTATCACAAGCCGTCTGTGCTGTTTTTAAATACAGTAATGCGCATTCAACACATTTAGTCAGTGTACCCTGTAAATTTTTTATACCCAGCATGCAGTAGTCTCTTGATTGAATTCTGCTATTTGGTGAACTACAACCCCAATTCCAAAAAAGTTGGGATGCTGTGTAAAATGTAAATAAAAACAGAACGCTATGATTTGCAAATCTCAAACTGACATTTTATTCACCGTAGAACATTGACAACATATCAGATGTTGAAAGTGAGACATTTAACCATTTTGAACTTGATGGCAGCAACACATCTCAAAAAAGTTGGGGTATGGCCATGTTCACCATTGTTTAGTATCCTCTCTTCTTTTAACAACAGTATGTTAACGTCTGGGAAGTGAGGAGACTAATTGCTGAAGTTTTGGGAGAGGAATGCTGTCCCACTCTTGTCAGATGTAGGATTTTAACTGCTTCCCCTTCGGATTTTTCATTTTATGATGTTTTCCATGAGTGAATGATCTAGACTGCAAGCAGGCCACAATTTTGAGATGCAGTTGTTTGCAGATCGGCGAATCTCTGTCCATCTTTACTTCTGAAAGACTCTACCTCTCTAAAATGCTCTTTTTATACCCAGTCATGTTACTGACCTGTTGCCAATTAACCTAATTAGTTGCAAAATGCTCCTCCAGCTGTTTTTTTTTTTATTAGTGCCACTTACTTTTCCAACCTTTTGTTGCCCCTCTCCCAACCTTTTTGAGATGTGTTGCTGCCATCAAATTCAAAATGGTAAAATGTCTCCCTTTCAATATCTGATATGTTGTTTATGTTCTTTTGTGAATAAATTGTGGGTTTATGAGATTTGCAAATCATTGCATTCTGTTTTTATTTACAATTTACACAGGGTACCGACTCTCTTGGAATTGGGGTTGTAGTTATGGGAGAAAAAGTACACAGTCGATGTCTGTTCACTTTAATTCACCTTATTGTACCGCTAAAAAACCAGAGGTCATTTCACACCCATCAGGGATGTTATGTGCGATGTCACTTCTCTCTTGAGCATTTAAAGATGCAACCAATTATCATGTTTAGCTCTTGCAATATTTAAAGTAACATCGTTTAAAAAGTAAAGAAATACTGCAGTCTCTTTACAACTGAGACAAGATGAAAATTTTGCTATCACTCTTTTGCCATACTTCCCCATTTCCAAGAAAGTTGGGATACTGTGAATAAAATGTAAATAAAAACAAAATGCAATGGCTTGCAAATCACCTAAACCCCAGTGCCGGTCTGTCGGTGGTAACAAAGGCCTTCGGTAGCCTCACCTCTCAGTGCTTGATTATCTAATGCTCTCACAGTTTACTTGCCTGCTTCTGAGCAACAGTTGCTAAGATATTTGGTAGAATGTGCATAGAATTGATTTTTGATTGTATCGATCTGCATTGCATCACAAAGTTATGAGGTGTTTTTTTTTCTGTGCTTAGGCCTAAATTGTAACATAAAATTTCAAAATAGCTCATGATTTGGCACAGGTTTGCATAAATGAGTTTGCGAGGCTCATTTAGCAATCAGGGCCCGTATTCACAAAACATCTTATCTTACCGCTAGGAGTACTCCTAAGTCGCGCTAAAATATTTTATGTAGGAGTAAAATCTTAAAAGTTATTCACAAAGCCACTGAGAGCAACTTTTAGTAAAGAAAACTGGTAACTCCTAGAATAGGAGTAGCTCTGAGATAGGTGGGAGTAAATCTCTGTTGCTATGCATGACGTCAATTCTCATGCACGAGTCTTGGGACAATGAGCACGGTGATTGGTTGTTTGGTGACAGGGCGGCCCATTGAAAAAATATCCCACATACAACCCATGGAGGAAAAAAATGAGGAAATAGTCCAAGCGGCTGGTTTGTCCCATAAAATAATAACATGTTGAGCACTGCTGAAAATGCACTATGCGCAGTCCCCACATATCACGCTCCAGGCAAATAAACATACATAGGAAAGAGATAGTTGTAAAAACGCCAATAGCATAAAACGAGTCAATAATAAAATGCGTCATTTGCCCCAATAATTAGCAACTTATTACCCAATGAGAATATGTTGCTATCATTTAAATGTCGGGCTTTTCAAGTCTGTTTGCCCTAAACTGTCATGGATGAAAGCTCAAAAAGGATGCAAAAGCCCAACTGGAGCCACAACCAGTTACTGCTGCTGGCCCAGTTGGTGCTGGAGCGAAAGCATGTAATCAAAGGGAAATTTGGCTCGGGGGTGAACAGCAAATCCAAGCGGGATGCGTCGGATAATATCAGCCTACAGATCAATGCTGCATTCCCCCGGTGTCTCGGACGGCAGACGACTGTGAGAAGCGGTGGTATGGGCTGCAATCGCAGGGGAGGTCCGAGATTGCAGCCTATGAACGGGCTATCGTTCAAACAGGAAAGCATACTAAGCTTGGTTTGTAATTTATAGCCTACAATTTAAATATGCATGCAAAATATGACATAGGCTGGTCTTATTATGATGATCTATTAAATGTCACCCTCGCTCAATAGCCTAATAAAATAATTCATGCATAGCAGAAGGAGGTACAGCACCAAAGCCACTGTCCCCGAGCAAGTGGCATCCCACAGGCACATAATGCCTGTCAAATAATTGGCATAAGCTGCTTTCCATTAAAATGCGAGTAGTGTGTGGATCCTGCCCATTTCGCAACAATGTCCAAAATATTGTATTCGGAATCAAATACTATCTGGGTGTAGATGTAATGAACTTTTTTTCTATTCACAAATACCTCTTCATCTTGGGTCGGAGAAATAATTCGAATATGGGCCCCGTCAATAGCACCGATGATACCAGGCATACAGTGCCGTGAAAAAGTATTTGCCCCCTTCCTGATTTCTTCTTTTTTTTGCATATTTTTCACATTAAAATGTTTCAGATCATCAAACAAATTTTAATATAAGAAAAAGATAACCCGAGTAAATACAAAATGTAGTTTTGAAATGATGATTTCATTTATTAAGGGAAAAAAGCTATCCAAACCTGCCTGGCCCTTTGTGAAAAAGTAATTGCCCCCCCTTCTTAAATCATGAATTAACTGTGATTAACCACATTTTTTAAGTTCAATTTTACTAGCCACACCCAGGCTTGATTACTGCCAGACCTGTTGAATCAAGAAATCACTTCAATTGAACCTGTTTGACTAAGTGAAGTAGGCTAAAAGATCTCAAAAAGCAACACGTCATGTTGCGAATTAAAGAAATTCAAGAACAGATGAGCAACAAAGAAATTGACATCTATCAGTCTGGAAAGGGTTGCAAAGCAATTTCTAAGGCTTTGGGACTCCAGCGAACCACGGTGAGAGCCATTATCCACAAATGGAGAAAACTTGGAACAGTGGTGAACCTTCCCAGGAGTGGCTGGCCTACCAAAATTACTCCAAGAGCGCATCAACTACTCATCCAGGAGGTCACAAAAAAAAACCCAAAACAACATCTGAAGAACTGCAGGCCTCGCTTGCCTCAGTTAAAGTCAATGTTCATGATTCAACAAGAAGACAGAGACTGGACAAAAAATGGCATCCATGGGAGAGTTCCAAGGCGAAAACCGCTGCTGACCAAAAAGAACACGAAGGCTTGTCTCACATTTGCCAAAATACATCTTGATGATCGCCAAGACTTCGAGGAAAATATTCTGTGGACTGACGAGACATAAGTTGACCTTTTTGGAAGGTGTGCGTCCCATTACATCAGGCGTAAAACTATTACAGCATTTCATAAAAAGAACATCATACCAAAAGTCTAACGTGGTGGTAGTGTGATGGTTTGGGGCTGCTTTGCTGCTTCAGGACCTGGACGACTTGTCATAATTGATGGGACTATGAATTCTGCTCTCTACCGGAAAATCCTGAAGGAGAATGTCCAACCCTCAGATTGTGATCTCGAGCTCAAGTGCACTTGGGTTATGCAGCAGGACAATAATCTGAAACACACCAGCAAGTCCACCTCTGAATGGCTTAAAAAAACAAAATGAAGATTTTGGAGTAGCCTTGTCAAAGTCCGGGCTCAAATCCTATTGCGATGCAGTGGCATGACCTTAAACAGGCCGTTCATGCTCAAAACCCCTCCAATGTGGCTGAATTAAAATAATTCTGCAAAAAGGAGCGGGCTAAAATTTTTCCATGGCGATGTGAAAGACTCATTGCCAGTTATCGCTAACGTTTGATTGCAGTTGTTGTCGCCGAGGGTGGCGCAACCAGTTATTAGGATTTAGGGGGTAATTACTTTTCCACATAGGGCCATGTAGGTTTGGAAAGCTTTTGCCCCTTAATAAATGAAATCATCATTCAAAAATTGCATTTTGCATTTACTCGGGCTGTCTTTGTCTAATATTAAAATTTGTTTGATGATCTGAAACATTTAAGTGTGACAGATATACAAAAAAATAAGAAATCAGGAAGGGGGCAAATACTTTTTCAAGGCACTGTAATATTGCTAAAAGATTAAAGAATTCGGAGAAATCTCTGAATGCAAGGGACTAGGCAAAAACCAATATTGAATAGCTGTGATCCTCTGGCCCTCCAGTAGCACTGCATGAAAAACAGACAAGATTCTGACGTGGAAATCACTGTAGGGGCTCAGGAACATTTCTGTAAACCATTGTCAGTTTGTCACTGCATCCATTAATGGAAATTAAACCTGTGTCGTGTGAAGATCAAACCATATACTGTATAAACAAGATCCAGAAACACTGCTGCCTTCTCTGGGCCTGAGCTCATTTAAGATGGACTAAGGAGAAGCAGAAAAATGTCCTGTGGTCTGACCAATAAAAATGTGAAATTCTTTTTCGAAATCATGGATGCTGCATCCTCCGTACTAATGAGGAAAGGGACCATCTAGCTTGTTATCAGTGCACAGTACAAACGCCAGCATCCATGATAATACTGAGGTGCATTAGTGCACATAGCATGGGTGAGTTGCACATCTGTAAAGACCCCATTAATGCTGAACAATATATACAGGTTTTAGAGTAAAATCTAATGCCATCCAGACAACTTTTTCTGAGAAGGTCATTGTTAATTGAACAACACAATGCCGAACACTACACTCTGCTCTTATTACAAAAACATGGCTCCGTGGTAAGAGCCTAAATGCCAAACTGCGCTGCCTTCGGTCCAGACCTGTCACCCACTGAAAATATTCGGTACATTATGAAACAAAAACTATGACGAAGGAGGCTACAAATTGTTGACCATCTAAAATCTTAAATCAAGCCAGAATTTAAAAAAAATTGCTTTCCGAAGTACAGCAGTAAGTCTCCTCAGTTCCCAAACGGATACAGTGTTGTAAAAAGATGAGGTGATGCAACACTGTCGTTAACATGCCCCTGTTCTTACTTTTTTGAAATGAGTTGCAAGTATGAAATTTACAGTGAGCATATATTTATCAAAAAACAATAAAATTTCTCAGTTTCAATATTTGATATGCTGTCTTGGTACTATTTTCAATTTAATATAGAGATTAAATGATTTGCAAATTATTACATTCTATTTTTATTTTAATTTTACATGGTGTCATTTGGAAATGACGTTGTTAGCTACAACTTTTTTTTGTTTTATTTACTCATAGACAAATGTGAGCAGCCGCCGGTTGTTCAGAAAAAGGCAAACTCTATACATGGCATGATGTCAGCACCATATTGCACATCAGGGGGTTGGATCTGATTGGTTGAGGTGGAGGCTGCCTGCCTGACTTGCCTTCCAGGGAACAGGACTTCAGAACCGTGGCTCACCCAAAGCTCTGTAATAATACACTGATTGGGTTTGATTTGCACCCCGATACCTTGGCTTAGCTTTTGAGGAAATTCATTTTCTACCAGGATGAGGTTTGCAATTCAATGTGTGCAGTGAAGCGAGATAAAGGTAAAGAGAGGGGACAAAACATTTAATCTGGGGACAATTTCCTAAAATGCACAGAAACCAAATACAGTCAAAAAGGGAGAGAATGGAAGACTCTTTTCAAAAAGCTACTCTGTGAGTGGAGATGCAATTGCAGCAGGATTGATCGGCCACTCTGAGTAATTGATCACCTCTCATCATATGGTGGCGTAAGATTATTGATCAATTGGCCTCTTGTCTCTGGGGTGATTTTTCTTGGAGGGTTTATCCAGCAGAATCATGAGGCAGAGCCCCCCCCACACACACACACACACACACATACACTAACATGAAAATACGAAATTACACCATCAGCAATGCATTGAGAATGAGAGAAAGAGTGAGATAAAGAAATGATTCAATGAGCTTAAAATGGTGCCACAGTTGAGATGACCACTGTGCATAAAAATAGTTGTTTTTTACTTTATAAAGTTTGACTCTATGTTGCCTTAACTATTATGTTAACTGAATTTCAGATGACAAGTTGGGATCATTTTGAATAATTTTAAAATTACCTCAGCTTTTCGTCTGAAATTCAATTAACTTCAAATTTTAAAGCAGTTCGGACTGCAGCTCTTAAAAGTTAAAACTGCCATTCCTTTTAACAGTTCATCGCTCTTTATCTCTGAGCCCAGAAGTGTTAGTTCTCCCTTTACTCACTCTGTTGCATCAGAAGCCTCATACAATTGTACAACACTTTTCTTCAAATTTGAATTTTTGCCATTGCTGTAATTAAATCCCTTCACATATAGCAGGCACTACTCTCACATACATGACAAAAGAGCCATCACAAGATAGCATAACAGATCCCATTTCAGTGAAATCTATGTGATATTTTGTGGGAAACAAAATTGCATACTTGGCAACCTGAACGCATCTCTTAATATGCCTTCCACATAACCAAGGGGAATATTTAGGCAGCTGTGTTTGCTGGGAACAAAAAGGCTATTTATTCTTGTTAATTAGGAAAAAATGACTATTAAATTCTGTAATTCTTCATGAAAGATATCTTTCCTTTGTAAGTTGATGAAGTATCTGGCCATCTGAAAATATAGTTTTAAATTCCTGTCTGGTTTTCTGCTCAGCTTCCTCATTTAAAGTAGTTGAACTGTCTGTATTTTTTACACAGACCTTTGACTAATTTGTCATTTTTTTTAATGTAAATATTATGCAAATGATATGCATATAATTGCATAATAGTGATATGCTAATTATCAATAATTATTAAATTGCTCACGTCACCTAACACACCAATTTTTCAGAGTAATTGCCATTAATGGAGAAGAGCTAAACTTCTCTCCGTAATGGCATCATATGGTTTCGTGAAGGCATCAAAGCATATCATAATTGTTCATAAGTCCAATGTAATTATTGAGTAATGAAAGACTATTTATCATAAGTTGTGAAGACCATTGGCAGAGTTCGGCATTTATGATTGCGGGGGGGGGGTCACTGGAGGAGGGATTCCAGGGGACCTTACTGGCCACAAAGCAGGGGGTTTGGGGATTCTCCCCCAAGAAGATTTCTGCATTATTTGACCAAAAACTACACATATCTGCATCATTTAGACCATTGCCATCAGGTTGCTGTATTTATTATATGGAAGACTTAAATTAACTGCCCAGACTTTAATTTGTGTCAATTACTGAGCACAACTGACCTCGATTTTGGACAAGTGACTACATGGGACATGCCTTTAATTCCCTTCTCACAACTCTTGTGAGGCAAAGATGTGAAACACTATCCGCATATATTGCTGTTATAATATTGCTAGCATAAAAATCAGATCACTCAAAGTAAACTGAAAAAGTAATTGTTCGACCGAATGGGCCATTTATGTTTAGTTAGCACGATAGCATTAGATGGAATTTGGCTAGAGATTAGATTTAGTTTCTAATCAAATATGCTGATAATTTCCATTCATATAGTCTCATATATTATTATATAATATAATATTATAGCCTTGTCACCTCTTATCACATCTTAGTCATTATTGGCAACGAGTCAGTATTTAGTATTTAGTAAATTCATTATTTGATTCTTAATCGGAAACAGTTTGACAGTAGTGCTAGGCCCGATCCTGCATTAAAGGTGAAGTTGCCTACCCAAATTGACAGGTCTCTGTTTCTAAATATATTCCTATATGTCCTATAGAGCTTCGGTAGCTGACGTCACACAATCAAAAACTGCCATGTTGGCAGGAAAGTGCGCGGTCAAAAACACTGGCAGGCATACGGCAAGTGGCTTCCTTTGCCGCCTGTATTCATGAAAAATGAATAATTTTATGTATCAGCTGATGCCTTTAGACATTCATTCAAACTGTGATAGCATGGTGACACAAGCTAGTTAATATACATGTTCAGCATAGTGAATAGCTCGTTAGATTATTCTGCCCTGTTGCTAAAGCTAGCATAACTGTGATGAGGAGACTCTTAAGACCTGTGTCCACAGACAGCGCTCTCAGAGCAGGAGGCGCTCATGATCACATTTGCAGCGCTACTCTCTAGCACTGATTTTTGTTAAAAGATACAAAAACCATCTTAGCATTTCCACTATGCATCATCGTAAATGTCAAGACTTTTTAATTCAATGAAAAGAAATCACAATTTATCTTAGCAACTAAGCAAATGAATGTTCATTTCCCAAAGGCGAAATTGGAACCGACAAAAGACAATGGTTCGAACTGTGTAGCCAGGTTGCTAATGTAGCTAGCAACCATGCTTTGGGAAACATAGCTACCCAGACTAAAATAAATGGGAACCTAAGCAACTACAGTGTACCTAGCTAGCTACAGCGGTTGGGCTCTACAGTTGTAGTAAACATCAATACTGACTAACTTGTCAGCAAACCTGGTGTCCCTAAATGGGAAACAGTAAGCCAACCTAAACTGTAGCTAGCTAATTGATTAGAAACTTGACTGTGGCCGCAGGAAAAGTTTATCTGAGTCCCTCCCAATTTTCGATTTTGATATGTCGGTGAGAGAGAAGTGACACTGATGAACCCAGCAGTGTTCCAAAAGTTGAACTATTTCCAGCCGAGAGTGCCGTGGGAAAAAAAAACTGCGCTGAGGGCGTTTTGTGCGCTGAGGATGTTGAGCACTGTCAACGCTGAACTTCATAGTGTTTGTATTAAAAATTGACACTGCCAGCTCAAAAAAAAAGTTTCCTGTGGACACAGGCCCTATTCATCACGTACCCAGATTGCGTATCCCTCAGTCCAGGCTCTTGTAGGCTTTGAGAGACTCTCCGGAGTAGGACATGGGAAAGTTGATCACGTAATTGTAGTTGTCTGGATACAGCAGGTCTGGAACATTGTCCGATCCGGCTGACTCAGCACTTGTGAAAGCACACCTGAGGCATTATGCGGGTCAATAATGTTTAACCTGTTAAGTTTTGAATAATATAGCTTGAATTCTTTCGATATAGAGTGAGAATTGAACTCTGATAGCTTGAAATCGGCGCATACGCCATTCATCTTCGTTCAAGCTTTTCCTGCCTAATTGGCGGGAAGACCTGTTTGGGAGACCCTTGTGCAGAGATGGGCTTTGTTTAAGGGTTGTTGTACTTCATTATTCGCAATTTCCGCCTATGGTAATAACTCTTGTAACAAACACATTATGACACTGAGGGTGAGTTTTTGGTTAATAAATGGCTTTATTTGGCTTTTGTGGGAATATCACTGCATGAGTTTTGCAGCACAAACGGTCACAGTAGTTGAACAGGAAGTAACGGCAGTCACTCCGCCTGGTCATGTGATGATGTGAGTAAAGCTGGCGCCTTTCTTTATTTGTTCTGATCATGGTTAAGGCATTTACATTTTATGACACCCAACAAGCACTTTCCATTGTATAACCCATCCCAGAGTTGTTTTTCAAGTTCCTAAAATCAGGCCATGCAAATGGCTGCCCATGGATTGATTCGCGTGTCTACTGATGAAGCGGATGGGCAGGGGAAAGGCAGCATGTTCAATTAGTTACCCCAGTATCTCAGAGCCAGACCCATTGCAATCCATTCAACCTGTTTCCACCCAAACTATAAAAAACAGCCAATAGGATAGAACAACTAATATTAAGATGCTATATTCTCCAATTACTAAAGCAGCTTCCTCTTTCTAGTGCCCTCCATTTTGGCTCAAGTTGAGCTCATTTCCAAGAATGCCGGGTGTTACACGATTCTTTTGTTTACACATATGACTGAATCCTTATCTGCAATACTGCACCATCTGTCCATTACATTACAATACATGTGCAACTGTGATCTGCAGCTCTCTTGCAGTGCTGTAAGAGTCTGACTCACCTGGGCAAACTCGGGCCACCTATTCTGTGCCCTGACAAGACTCCAGTAAAGGAAAACTCTCACCTATCACCAGCACCTTCCCTTCCACTGGAGAAACCTAATTCTAGATCATCAACCTCTTCTTCCATAAGACTGATCACGGATCTGTGATGAGCGCTGATAGAATGCAGCTCCATGATCCATGTTACTGGGCAGGGCTATGACAATCTTAGCTGTCATTGGCTTATTGATACCAAGCAAAGACTTTGTTCTCTGAAGCTACGCCCATTTTTGCTTTTCTGAAACCTCACTCTTCATCACCAGTGGTGGATGCTGTTTTTTGGCCACACCCTCTGTTACCATGTTTGCGAGGGTAACCAATGAAAACTCAGCCTTCCGTGCTCTACATATGATGAATTTTCCAATAACATGGGACCTCTTCCTTACAGAAAAGGGCGCAAAATTGGTCAATTTAGCAAACCTTAAGTGTGCGTCTACTCAGACAGACGAATCAATCAATAGGCAGTCTTGTTCTCAATCAAACACAAAGAAATAAACAAAAAAGAACAATACATTTAATAGCAGCATACTTTAATTCATTTCTATAATTTCATTCCTGGAAGAGCATCCTTTTTTGGAGCAACAGACATATTTGCCACCTCTAAGACTGACTTACTAAGCTCTACCCATAACAATCATACCCTTCTATAATTCTACTCAGCTTTGGCTTTAACCAACGTGCTAGGACCATCACATTGAAAGAGAGGAAGAGAAAGACAGGTGATTGAAACATTCAACATCATTTAAACGTCAACTTATCCATGGTTATATCATGCTTTTGATAGAAGTGGAAAGAGATGGAAAGAAAACATGAGAAAGAGAAACAAATGGATGGAAGATGCTGTTCCTTTCTTGTTTCTATGGGTGACTGATAGCAAGAGGGAGGGCAACAGCGAGGAAGGGGGGGAACACATTTTTAATAGGCAAGATGTGTCCTCTGTGTTTCATTAGCGAAAAATGTAATCCATAGTAACATAATCCAAAGTAATCCACAGAAAGAGCTTTTGCTAGCATTCCCCATATCAATGCCAGTTACTCAAGAACTCCTTTCCCAGTATTTATCCAGAACCAGTGTAAAGCACAGACTATTCACAATTGATATTTATTACCATAAGGATACGCTTTGACATAAGTTTCCATGAGTACTATTTCTAATACTTTTGAAACCACTTATTATATTATTATTGTTATTTTTTTAAATAATCAAATAGCACCTTAAAATGGACCAGGTGTGGTTGGTCACTGTTGTTGTAATCTGCATGCATTCAGTCATCTCAGTGCCACTCAAGGGTGGCAATTTCAAAATTCTCAGTTTCAGAAACATACTTCACATTGCTTGGATTTCAAACACACAGAGACAATATAGTAGAAAAATAAGGGATGTTTCATTTGACCCATGCATTTCTGTCTGACTCATATCCTGACAAACGTTTCTTGACTCCTAACTGGCTGGATCAAACTAAATTCTCTTATAACCCTCTCTAAATGCCTTAGCTATGCAAATTAGAGACGGTCTCTCAGTGTGTTGTGCGTTCAGGCAAAATAACCTGTTATATTTTGTGTACGTGTGCTAGGACATTAAAGTGCCTCTTTCTAAACCTGACATGCGTCTACAGGGCAGTAAAACGGTCGGACCCGTCCTTTCCCATGATAGTTTTTCAGAAGTTTACTTTGCACATTCAAGCTTCGGAATATGGATTCTTTATGATCAACACCGCTCAGCAGAAATACCACGACAGAAGACTGTGCTTGTGTGTATAATGTGTGTGTGTTTCTGCGTGTTAGCACATGTGCGAGTGAGGAGAGAAGTAGAGATGGAATGATTGGGTCCGTATGAGTGAATGAGTGAGTGATTTGGTGTGATGGAAGGGATTGAGGGCAGGATAATGTGAGCAGTTTAGCTCTTGCTGGTCTTGGCAGGAACAGCTTCCTTCTTCTTGTCCTCCTCTTCTTTCTTCTTCTGAGGCTGCTCCTCCTCCTCCTCTTCTTCCTCTTCATCTTCCTCCTCCTCTCCTTCCTCCTGGTCATCCCCCTCTTCTCCTTCTTCTCCTTCCTCCCCTGCTTCCTCTTCACCCTCTTCAGCCTCCTCTTCCTCTTCCTCCTTCTCTTCTTCCTCCTCGTCTCCCTCCTCGGCCTCCTCGGGCTTTGCATCGACCTTCCTGTAGGGTGCACTAGCGCTCAGGTGGTACGAGCGCCCGGAAGAATAGGAGAAGCTAGAATAACCAGCCTGGAGCATAGCCCCACCCACTGTGCTCAAGCGACACTCCTCCCCCTCCAGTAACTTCCTAAAAGAGTGAGAGAAAAAGAGAAGGAAAGGAGGGTAAGAAAAGGAGGGAGAGAAGGAGGCAGAGAAATACCTGAGTACACAGAATGACAAAAGTCATGATGGTCTCCACATCACCCGTATTCCTTAGAGGCCTTTGCTGTATGTGTTGAGCCTGCTGAATGCTGTTGTTACCTCCACCAAGGAGGTTATGTCTTTGCTTCCGTGACAACCATGTCACTTCGTTCCGTTAGTCATCTGTCTGTCTGCCTGTTTGTCTGTTTGTTAGCAGGATATCTCAGAAACAGCTGCATAGATTTCAACCAAACTTTCCAGGACGTTACAGTAGCACAAGAGGAACAAGCGATTAAATTTAGGCATATCTAGGCCAAAGTATAGCTGAGATATAGGGCAAAGTACAAATTCAGCTATTCTGGCAGAGGTATGGGCTCTCGCGAGTCCAGCTCTTGTTCAATTTGTGTTGCATTCAAGTATGCACGCATTGATCACTTTATTAGATATGCCTGCATTTTCATGGGATGAACAACTCCTCCAATGAACAAATCTGGTGCTTAAACTGAAAACATACATCATGTTGACATGGTGAAGTGGTTTTTACCTTTTTTTTTTTTTTGCCTGACAAAACATTAGAATGGACCATTAGATGTCACTATGGCCATAATATAATTGCGGGTGCCTGAAAATGATTATAAAAACTTTCCCCTAGGAAAGATTGTAGATTGCTCTACAATCTCTGGGGTTTGCAAAGAACTGTGGGATACATCACAAACCTCTAGTGAGAGGAGGTTGTGCAGCTGAAAACATCTAATTAATTAATGAGAGAGATCAGAGGACAATGGGCAGACTAATTCGAGCAGAAAGGTCAAATAACCAAAGTTGATCACTATGGCAAGCAGGATGGTATCTCTGAACACGCAAGACATTAATCTTGAAGCAAAAGAGCTACTACAGCAAAAGACGAGGAAAAGCATCACTCCTGCCATTAAACAAAAGGAAGCCGAGATGGCGATGAGGTAACCAAAACTGGATGACAAGAAAAATGTCACTGGGTCAGATACATCTTGATGTGAATCCTAGGGATCAGAATTTGGTGCTAAAATGAATTCATGAATCCATGTACATCAGCCAAGTGCTGGAAGTGTAGGTGTCTTTATCAGCTGATAGGCCATTAGCTATCAGCTAAGGCATTCGGCATCATCCTCATTGTCATGGTTGTTGTCGTTGTTTGTTAACAATCTCTTCAAACATCTTCCCCAAAACTACCGGGCCGGATTCAATTCAACTTGATTTTAGGATTTAATATTCAGTCTTTTTAATTTATTTTGTCCCTTTGTTTTATTCTTTCTCCCCTGGTTTCTACATGTCTGTTATTTGCTTCCACTACTCTTGCTCTCCCTGCTCTGTTTCCTCCATTGTCTAATGATCTTGTTTGTTGCCATACCCTTCACTGCTCTCTCCTGCTTCCCACTCCACCTGTCTCTTGTTTCCCAAATCAACTCTTCATCTATTTAATCCCCGTTTTCCTCCATGTGTTGTGAGTTGGTCTCAGCTGCTTTGGCCTCTCACTAACAACCCTGGTTTTCTGAGTTGGAGTTCCAGAGTTTTGACTTCTGTTGTTCACGGTTGGGGAGTTTTGGACCGCCATTTGAGTCTGTTTGCCTTCTGGTTTCAATTCTTATTGATCACTTGCTTTTGGATTTTACATTTGTTTTTTTACTGCATTCTGCTCGGCTGATTTTTGGATTTCTGCCCATCTTACGGCTCTGATTTCTACCCAGTGATTTTTGCACAGCAATACCACCTCTGGTTTTTCGCCTCAGATCCTGATTTTGGTTTCACCAAACTGCATGAAACTTGCGCTATTGTCTGTGCCTGAGTCCTGAGCACTATCACTACCATTCTGAACATGTAATTAACCAAACAGTAATTCACTCATCTGTGAAGACTAATCCGTAGAATGACAGGCCAATGTATTCTTAGCTGGCATTATTGTTCTTTGCACCAGAAAGTTATCAGGCATTTTCCTATCCAGATTAATGATGACATAAACTGTCAATATGTCCTTCAAAGATTCTGGATTCCTGTAGCTCATAAAAGGACACATATTTGTTAGAGGCTTAAGTGACGCCAGTTTGCGCCAATGTTCATAATTCAATGCACTCACGATGCTTCCCATTTCAAATGATCTCTTTAATTACACAGCTGAGAAAATGCTAAGAAGGGAGATGAAAGTCAGCATTTGTTGTGCATTAATTAATTATTTGCATTATCATGTGTATTGCATTTAAATTGTCAGAGTAGCCTATTAATGATCTCACAGTTATTTCTTAATAATTTTGTAATCATTGTGTGTTTACACATCACTCTTGATTATTCAGTAAATAAATTGTTTGATAATCAGGTGATCTTGAATGGGAACAGGTTGAGAACAATTATGCATTGAAAGGTTAGAGGCCTCAATACCTCTGACGGCATACTACAGAAAATCTGTGGGGGCGTTTGGGATGGAGAGGTTAAAGTTTTAGACTGATCAACCTAATGAAGTAGGTCATGAATGTGGATTAATGTTTACAAATCAGATACTGCTTTTTTTTACAGTCTGAAGGTCAATCAAATGAGAATTGACTGCATAATATAGCCTCAAACTAATGGAAAAGCAATAATTTAATTGTCTATTTGTGATTATCATGCAAGTGGCGATTTTTACGTGCACAGCAGTCCTAACTATCTGCAGCAAAAATCAATGATCAGCTAATTTACCGAGTCGGTGCCCTTCCTGCCAACTCAACAGGAAACCCCTCATGTTTTATTCTTACAATGAGGCTCAAAATAATTTTTCCTAATAGCAGCATACTTAAAAACATTGGAAAAACATACTTAAGAACATTAGAAAGCATTAAGATTTAATTTAAGATACACTTTATTGATACACTTTAATTTGCCCTCTGCATTTGACCCATCCTATTGTTAGGAGCCACAGAGCAGCGCCCGGGGACCAGCTCCAGTTCTACAGCCAGTTCCTTGGTCAGGGGCCCTGGTAGGAGCATTCCTATGATGCATGTTTTTGTGGGTGGGGGAAACCGGAGTACCTGGAGGAAACCCACGCGAACACGGGGAGAACATGCAAACTCCACATAGAAAGGCCCCAGGCCGGATTCGAACCCACAGTCTTCTTGCTGTGAGGCTGCACTGCAAACCACTCACAACTGTGCCGTCTATTAGGTTTTCATATGATACTATTCGCTTCACAGGACAAATTGTCTTACCTCATTGGCAAATCTTGTAATCAGTCAAAATATCTCCTCATTTTTTTCGCAGTATTTTTCTCCATTTTGTTAATTAAGTTACAGACATACAAGATAAAGTGTAAATATAGGACTGCAGTACTTGTTGATTAACTTTTTTTTTGCAGTGTAATCCCTTCTCCCACAATGAAAATATTCTTACCTGTAGGCAGCGATCTCGATGTCCAGAGCCATCTTGACATTGAGCAGGTCCTGATACTCGCGCAGGTGGCGAGACATCTCTCCCTTAGTGCTGCGCAGTGCATTCTCAAGCTGCTGGATGGTATCCTACAGGAGAGACCCATCCGTAACCAGTGTAAAGAGACCACATATGATGGTAACAAATACATCACCCACATACTGTACATATTTAAGATGGTCACCCTGTGCAATCCACAGAGAAAAATCAAATGACCCTAGCTGGCACATGCAAATGCAGAATACATACAACACCCATATACACATATGCAATCATCACACACACACACACACACACACACACACACACATATAAAACCTAACAACGTTTCTTATATGTTCCCAAACAAGTACAGTACATCACTCTCAAGCACAAGCAAACTTCCTATGCCTCTAACCCACATCATTGACAGAAACACAATTAGCCCGCTGGGTAAACGATCAAGAAAGCTGCCACAGGGACCTCATTCAAAATTCAAAAGAACATTCATCACATGGGTGCCATAAAATATTTCTATAATGAGAATGGGCATACACTCTTATATGAAAAGGGCCGGGAGAATGTGCGTTGTCGTTTTATCTCAGCCCTACAAAACCTGATTCAACTTACTGTGTCACACTCTTTATTGGAAACAATGATGAGTTAATTCATTAAAGCAGGTGATGTATTGCTGGGCTAGGCCACATGCCTTGGGCAACATCTACCCATTTTTGGTAAATTTAGAGACTGATATCCTAAGCTTTGAACCGAAAAGCAAAATGATATCAATTACTCTCATGCTTTACAAAAATGAGCCTTGCATTGGAGGCAGGTTTTCCCTCTGTATCTCCAGCTAGTTCATTGCAAAATGAAGACCTTTTGAAAAGTCTTTTGGTATGAAGTGTTTTCAGAATTTAAAATCAGCATTGAGGCACAGCACTGCTCTCATGATTACCACTATTGATTCTTAAATGAGAAGAGGATCCAGCTACGTACACTCTGATCACTCTCTGCTGATCCCTCACCATAAACCAGCGGTAGGGAACCCTGTACCTGAAGAGTGATATCCCTGCATATTTCAGATTTCTCTCTAAATTAAATGATGGCAGCTTGCCAAAGGGTTAATAACAAAGTAATATGAGGGATTGCAATTAAATTTCCAAACTTAGCCACCAATGGCGCTTCTGTTATTCTTGCCAAATCCTTGCGTGTGATTGGTTGACACACTAGAGGTTAAATGAGGTCAGGTCTCCCTGTTGGAATGTGCACTTCCATTACCTACAGCAACTGATACTCTTCGCCAGCAATGTAACGCCAGATCAGTGTACAATATACAGCGACAGCATTCACCTTGCGTGAACATAAACGATTATGTCTCCAGAAAAATTATAAATTAACAATGCCAAAATAGTAACTCAATTGCATTTCCTGTAGAGTGAATATGCAAAGGAAAAAGTTTTGCGCTGAAGCCACTGACTGTATACGCTCTGTGGCTCAAACCAGCAGTGTGTAGTACAGTGCAGACATACTAGCTCCACCCTCGGAAAGGTTTTGGCATTTAATTGCGATTCCTGGAAATGTCTAAAACATGCCCAGCTATGGTTCTCCAGGAACAGGGTTCTCTACCACTGCCATAAAGGGTAAAACCGAACTCTCGTCAATTCCTCGAGTCATCCCAAGGTGGCGCTCACCTGCAGATCAGAAATCTCAGCACCGTGGCGGTCCTCCATTTCGGCGAGCTGGCGCTCCAGGGCCTCATTCTGGCCCCGCAGGGACTCGATCTCCAGCGTGCGGGCTTGCACCTGCCGCCGGTACTCACTCAGCTCCTCCTTTGTCTGCTTCACGGCGTCAGAGTTGCGGGCGGCCGCCTCGGTGACGCTCGCAAACTTGGAGCGGTACCACTCCTCAGCCTGCTGCTGGTTGCGAGCAGACAGAGACTCGTACTGGACTCGGATGTCCTTCAGCGCCACCGACAGGTCCGGCTTGCTCACGTCCATCTCCACCTGGATCTGAATGGACGGGGGGAGGGGTGCAGGAGGAAGGGCAGCAGAGGTGTGTTTCATCGTGGGGGGGGGGACAACAAGCAGTGAATAATAACATTATATTAACTCAACAAATATTTATTTTGCTTTGATTGCAATAAGTGTAATCTCAGGATCATTGGAAACAACTGCAGAACAAAGGTCAGATAAGGTAAAATACTCATAGAGTACCAATTACCCATAGCCATGAGCATTACATCAGGTACACACGGTGAGTCTATTTCACATGGATTGAGCTGGAGTGAAGGTAGATGAAAACTATGTGTTTTTAGTCTGTAATTGGTCCCATATATGATTCTATACAGTATCCTGACGAGGTGGAAATAGAGGTTGGGATTTGGATTACTAAAGAAAAGAAATGTGCAGTAAAATGCCCTGAGTGAATTTAGCTCTACTTAGGACCAAGGGTCAATTTAATACCAAACATTTTGTTGTGAATAGATCAAGGAGTTTTAGAAAGCAGGAGAGGAGTAACTAATGTATGTGCATTCTAAATTAATCATGTCAGCAACTGATAATGCGGTTAAACCAACTGCAACTGAATTTGCTTAACTTTTGTAGCCAAAATATAAAAAATTATGATTACTAAGTGAGACAGTTTGAAATAATTTTATAATTTTTTTCATGCACATTAACCGGTTTTAATGGCAATATGAATCAAAGTAGACATATTCTATGTGCCAATGTGTATGGCAGGTAGGCAGGAGAAGAGACATGTTTACGGGGGCGGTATCGATGGCTGCGTACGCTCTTAATAAGGCAGATTCACTGAAGTCTGCTGAGGCAATAACCATTGATTGTTGAGTCAGCATCCTGCGCGCGGAGATGATGCTGACTGTCAATATGCTCACACTTTGCAACGCAAGTTTATTCGCATCAGCAAACACTTGACTCGGTGATTTCAAATTTGCTTACTTGTAAACTGTTTTTAATCAATATTTTGAAATGATCACAGGATATCACAGGATAATGTGATTATTTAATTTACCTTGGCAATATCTCATATTTTGCTAATTTGACTGACAGTTCTCATGGCGATACAAATAATTCGCTTTGCTCCGTAATTACAGGAAAAATCTTAATATTCTGTATTAGTTGCAACGATATAGTCAGAGTTCGCAGTGTTCGACTTACATGCTGTGTTTTATGTTCAATGAGCAAAGCCAAGCGAGTTGCGACTCACTAAATATTTCATTATAGCGGCGACGAAGGTTTTGGGATATAAGAATTTCAGACTTCGTGCAACATTCAACTGGCCGGTGCTGAGCGCTGAAGGATACGATGCACGCCTTTCCCCTCTCCCCCCTCCTCCCCTCTTTTTTGAGCCACACCTAAAATAATGCGCTTCTATTCGTCTGCAACACGAAAGCTTTATTACCCCACTAGCGCAGAAGGAAACATGCGCTCACCGGCATCAGCCAGCCACGGTTTTCATTCCTAGACTTCACCAATACAAGTTTCTGTTTTAAGTGATAGTTGAAGTGATTGATTTTTTTTCCCACTTTCTCTCTGTACATGTCAACGTTCAACTGATTCTGTTCAAAAGTATTAAAAAGGCTGCATGGGAACTAAGCGAGCTTGACACTGCAGTCTGGGAGATGGCACCATCACGTATTTTGAGTAACCGCAGTGCCCGTAAATTAGACACAGTCTCCATCTCTGGTGACGATGCGCAATCAGCGTTTTAGCGATAGCCTGCACAATCCACAATATTTACATTGGCGCAGTGCTTAATCCGTATTGAGGAAGGCGCCGACGACCAACTGGGCTTTAAAGTTAGGTGGAAGAGGAATAGCTATCCCACAAGTTGATATCTACAACTTGTCGGTTTTTTTGCGCATCTTTAAATGTTCCCCTCAAAAATGCTGCTGAAGCACACTGGTGCTGCACGTCAATTAGCTTCAGATACAATTCTTTATGAAGCTATATTAAAATTTACGCTTTACTACTTATTTAACGGGTTTCTATTATAACACTGACTCCTATTTTGGTTCACATTTCTTTTTTACGAATGACCTAGTCCCCAAGCTCGTATTCAGGCATGACAGGCTTTTGTAAATGGTGATGGCGAAGATTTGGATGATGACTGAGATGAAGGTGAAGTTTCGCACCTGCGTGGCTTGCAGAGAAGCCTGCAGCTCTTGCAGCTCCTCCTCGTGAACTTTCCTCAGGAAAGCGATCTCGTCCAGCAGCGACTCAACTTTCTTCTCGAGCTCGAGTCGCGCGAGGGTCGCGTCGTCCACGTCCTTGCGGTACCCCTTAAGAGTGTTCTCCGCCTCCTCGCGGAGTCGAGTCTCTTCTTCCAACTTCTCCTTCAGGCGGTCCAGCGTCTCGTTCATCTGGACGCAGTCCAAGTGCATCTGGCTCTTCTCGTGGGTCAGCTCCTCCACACGCGCCCGCAGCTCACGGATCTCCTGTTCGTACAGGTCATGCAGGCGGGAGGGCTCGGAGCTGCGCTGACGCAGTAAGGTAACCTCCGCTTCCAGCACTTTGTTCTGCTGTTCCAAATTGTGCACCTTTTCGATGAAGGTGACGAAGCGGTCGTTAAGGCCCTGCAGTTGTTCCTTTTCATTGGTGCGAATGATTTTTAGCTCGTTGGTGACGGCAGTGGATTGCGACAAGTCAATGGTGGTGTCGGGCAGGGACGAGAAGCTGCGGCCGGCACTGACCTTACTGCGGTAAGTGGAGGACAGGACGGGCGACGGACCGTAGCTGCGATGCTGTGAGCGGTACCCGGCTGAGAGACGAGACGGGCTACTGCTAATTGAGATGCGTGCTCGAGGCGCGTCTCCAAAAACCTTCCGATAGGAACTGCTGGAGTATATTTCGGAGGAGTAACTCATCTTGTTAGCGGGGATCACCAAAATGCCGCTCTTGTCGCAGAGTGTGTTCTCACTGCTTGCGAATGAGTGGAAGTGGGTGTGCGCGTATGAGAGAGGGTTGTGGGAGAGAGAGAGAGAAAGAGAGAAAAGCAGAGAGATGCGAGTGCAGTGATGCCGGGACAGGTGTTTATATGGCGTGAGAGCTGTGGCGTCATTTGACGCAGAGGCATCAGCCGAGAAAGGGGAACCTGCAAGCTACTGCAGAAAAGTACATCTCTCTAGGGAGCACGAATTCACTCAGGACGCTGCTTTAACGCCTGGCTGTCGTAATTAACCTGTCCCGTTTAATGTAAATGTAGGTGTGCATCTCAATGCTCACTGATCTGCAGTCAGGAAAATGAATCGAGTGGATGAGAGAGAGAGAGAGAGAGAGAGAGAGAGAGAGACGGAATATACCAACATGTGTGAAATACTTTATTAATGTTTTTTTGATGGGAACCACTAAAATAGCAATCGTTTAATACAAAATAAATGTAAACAAAGTCAAGGTTTCATAATAATTGGCACCCTTCATTTAGTCCTTAGTGCTACGATCTCTGGTAAGGATAACAGCATGGAGTCTTTTTCTGTAATTTTTGACAAGGTTAAGGCACACATTTTGGGGATTTTGGACCATTCCTTTAAGCAGATCCTTTCAAGATCCTTCAAATTCTTGGGTTTGCATTTATCAGCTGCCGTCTTCAATTTAGCCCTCAGGTTTTCAACTGGATTGAGGTCTGGCGACTGAAATGGCCATTGCAGAACATTGATTTTGTTGTCACAGAACCATTTCTGTGTGGATCTTGAGGTATGCTTTGGGTCATTGTCTTGTTGGAAAGTTCACTTACAGCCAAGTCCCAGCCTCCAGGTGGAGGCAACCAGATTGTCAGTCAAAATATCCTGATACTTGGTGGAATTCATTATGCTATTAATCTTAACCAATGCCCCTATACCTCTTGAATTAAAATGGCCCCAAAACATGACTGACCCACCATCATATTTCACCATCGGTATGAGGTGCTTCTCCTTGTGTGAATCTCTGTTTGGTCGCCAAACATGCCCAGTGCTGTTTTGGACCAAACCAAGCAATTTTGTTCTCATCTGACCAAAGAACCTTGTTCCAGTCAAAATTGAAATAACGTTTGGTAAACTCCAAGTGTTTGCTTCGGCGTCTTCTGGTCAGAAAAGGCTTCCTTCTGAAAACCCTTCCAAAGAGCCTGTGGTTGTGGAGGTGGCGCCTGATGGTGGTTTTTGAAACTTGATGATCCCAAGATGCCACCAAGGCCTGCAGTTCCTTCACAGGGATTCTTAGGTATTTTGTTGCTTCTCTCACCACCCTCCTCAGTATCCTGGGTGGTAAAATGCTGCTGCGTCCTCTACCCTTGAGATTTTCAACAGTTCAATGTCTTTAGAATTTTTTAATAATTGCCTTGACAGTGCTCAGTGGCATATTCAATCGTTTGTGAATCTTCTTGTATCCATTATCAGATTTGATAATGACCATCTTCCTCTTTTGAACTGACAGTTGTTTTGTCTCTTCATGGTGTTGGAGGACAAAAGGACATTATCTGTGTGTTATCTCATTATGCCAGCAGCCATACCACTATTCGATCTGCTCCAGTCGCGTGGCTGAAGCTAAGCAGGTGTGGGCTTGGTCAGTACTTGGATGGGAGTCCACTGAGGAAAACCAAGTTGCTGCTGGAAGAGGTGTTGGTTGGCCAGTAGGTGGCGATCTTCCCTCTGGCGGAATAATGCCCCAGTGCAGTGACGGGGACACTGTACTGAAGGAGATGTTGTCTTTCGGATGAGACATTACACTGAGGTCCTGACTCACTGTGGTCATTAAAAATCCCTATGACACTCTTTGATAAGAGTAGGGGGTTCCCCGGTGTCATGGCTAAAGTCCCAACCTGGCTCTTTTGACCTGCCACCTAATCATCCCCTGATCCAATTGGCTGTGCAAATTGCCCTCTCCCTCCCCTCCTCAACCCCCAGGGCTCCCTTGAAAAAGAGATTTCAATCTCAACGGGACTTCCCTGGTAGAACAAAAATAAATTTTAATATCCTAGTGCAGGGGTGGGCAATTCCGGTCCAGGAGGGCCGGTTTGTATGCAGGTTTTTATTTCTATCAATTACCCTGACTAATTGAGTTAATTGATTGCATACACAAATATAGATTTGTGCAAAGATTAGATCAAAGAAAAAAATTTTATGGGGGAGATGAGAACAGTCTTTGTTGGCCATTCATGATAATTTAAAGAAATGCGCCTGAAATGTCCGATTTCAGAAATAGTTTGGCTAATTTAGACAATCAACTAATTAAAGGCCAGAAGTTGGTGTGAACACCAGGGACAGATACGGTCCTTATTGCCCACCTCTGTCCTAGTAAAACAGGAAGTGATGAAATGGCCCAATATAGTTTTTGAACACTTAGATAAAATGTAATATATATAATAATAATTATGCCGTGAAAAGGTTTGCCTCCTCCCAATTTCCTTGTACTTGCAACCTTAAAATTATTTGTGCCACTTTTAGAAACTCCGAAGAAATGCCTCCAAAATTCTATAATCAATCTATGACATCACTGAAACTTTGGCCTGCTATTCTTTTCAGAATTGCTCTCATTTATCTTCATCGGAGGGTTTTTGTGTATGAACTTATTGTTTAGGAACCTGCCACAGCATCTGAATGGGGTTCAACTCAGGATTTTGATTGGGCCATTCAATCTTACTCTCATTTGATCGGAGGCAGACTTGATCTTGTGCCTCAGAACGTTGCCTTGCTGCATAATCCGGTAGCACTAGAGCTTCAGATCATGGTCTGATTATTCAACATTAATGGATTTACTGGGTGTGAACAGAATTCATGGTTCTATATATTATGGCAAGTCTCCCAGGTACTGAAGCAGCAAAGCAGCCACACACTAAACTATCACCGTCAAGTTTGACTTTTGGTATGATGACTTTCAACTTATCAGCCCTCAAAACATATTCCCAAATGCTTTGGGGTCATCACGGACCAAATGTGATACAAGGCTTGGGCTTGTAGGCTGGTCATTCCAGCAGAAGATTCTGCGCTCTTCCAAGTTTTCTCCATTTTGAGGTTTTCCCCACTGTGAGCTGCCAGACTCCTTGAGCCTTAGAATTGGCTTTGTAACCCTTTCCTGACTGATATATCACACTAACTTTCAATCTCATCTCTTTCTTTTCATTGTGGAAGATTGTGCTGCTTGTTTGCCTACTTCACATTGCTTGAAAGGTTCTACATGAGCAATATGTAGATTCACCAGGGCAGGCAGTGAACAAGCATGGGTTTACAGAGTCTAATTTAATCAATTTATCAAATAAAACTGTTAAATTGGTTGATTGAATAACTAAGGTCCTGTTATCTTTCACACAGGGCCATTTGGAAATGGATTACGTTTTTCCTTCAATGAATAAAATAATAATTTGAAAACTGTATTTGAAGGGTTTTGGGCAAAACGAGATAGATCCCACGTCCCTCTATGGGATAAGACTCATTTTGCCTCAAAACCCTTCATTTTGCAGGTTGCCTTTTTCTTAGTACAAAAATAGAATAAATCAGGATGGGGCCAGTACTTTTTTAGGGTACTAGATGTTGTTCTGACAATAATGATGATTCTTTTTCTTCTTTATTTGATTATGATGGTGATGATGAAAACTATTGCTTCTACCACTATTAGCGACAAATATGGTTAAAAGTCGCCTAATCATGCTGCACTGCAGAATGTTATATGGAAATACTGGTATTGGGTGTCTGATTACAGGCTGAACGTAAGTATTACTCACTGAAATGAAGATAAATTTATTTACTACATTAGTGGTATCCAGATTGAGTGCATTCGTTTCCAGGGGCCTATGTGATTTTATAATATCAGTTGTTGCTACAGTACTGAAGCCATATGCATGCCTTTACGAGGGCAATGCAATTTACTAATATATACATTTTGATGCATAAGGAATGTTTTCATTTTTTAGTCATTGCTTAGATACTGATGTCCAAAATTGAGTTCTAGAATGTGGGTTTGCTTCTTTGTGTGTGTTTGTATGTGTGTGGATGACTGTGCATGAGTGTGTTTGCAGGTGTGTGATTGTTAATGCTCAGGTGGGGGTGTACAGAAGCAGTACCTCTCTCAGCTGCAGCTCAGATCGATGTGAAGACGCTCGCGCGTCACTCTCGTGTGATAAGCTCTGCTCTAATGCAGTTTGTTCACACCCACACCCTGCAGTGCCTGAATATGAAATGAGCCTGGAGGTCCTCGAGCAGCGTGACCCGATGTGGTCTTGCCTGCACAAGCACACCTCACCATATTCTGTGCACTCAACAGTCACACTTGCGTTTCTTCAAGCAAGGGCAGCCCCATTGCGGTAGACATTTTCAAATATTTAAATACATTATTTTCTGAACATATTTGGAATATATGCACATAAATTATGTAAAAATACAATGCAGCCCCTAGTTATTTGGAAAATAATACATATTTTATTATTCGGCCCAATACTCCTGCATATTGATTTGAAAAAGGTAGTCTATCTGGTAAAACAATAAACATATTTTGGCTATGTACATCCACATTGCGAAAACCTTCGGAGAATTACAATCCTTTTTAGACAGTTATCGACAAAATGCTTGTGGACTGCATTGTATGAATTGTAAATACATTGAAATATAAGCGCGGATTAAAATACATTTAGTTCCATAATTTTTTTCAGGTCTTGTTTTCTATTTGGAAAAGCCAGCTGAATGAGAGAAATAAGACAAGTGTAATTATGAAGACAGGCAGGACTGAACTTCTGTCACCTTATTCATGTTCACAGTGATTCAGCAACATAGGAGGCGACTGACTGGGTACTTCAGCAGTAAACGCTTTTGCAGTGTCAAATGAACTCGACTGAGAACCGTCGCAGCGACTGCAGCTTGGTTAAGGCTAAATCCTGAAGTGTAAAATGATATGTGATATATGACGTAATAATCCCTATTGGTAAATGAAAGCAATTCTTGATACGGACATTTTTAGCTATATAGTTGATGAGAGAATATTATTTAGCTTTTAAGATTCACACGCAGACACACACACACACACACTCACACATATGCACTTGTTCAGGCACACAAAAGCACAAAGAGGGTGTGCACAGAAATACTCTCCTTTCTCTCTCTCTCTCTCTCTCTCTCTCACACACACACACACACACACACATGCCCGAACACCAGCTACCCCTCAACATCATGTTAAAAGCACAGTAAATTGGCACATTCAGTACAATCTGATTACTTTTCTGAGCGCTCTAAAACAACTGAGGTGCATAAACAGGGGGATTGGAAACAGAGGATGATTTGCAGCATGATCAGTTATGGAGTCCATTCTTGCCTGTCCCCGACACCAGCAAAATAGATATGTGGAAATAATGGGTGGCGAATCAGACTATAATGTCCATAATTTCACTGATTCAGTGAACAGTGAGTTTGCTGTGTAAAAATCACAGGAGTTCCTGCAGCACTGCCGATGATGAGTCATTGTTTTTTTTTTTCCCCAAGACAATTTAAAACACAACTTCCATTTGGTGGCATGGTGAGCAGTTGAAATTTGGCAACAAAGCATCTCATTCAACAAGGTGCAACATGAAATTAATGGCTGTTTACCTGATTTAGATGAAATAATTAGAAAATGATGGCGACAGTAGATGGACAGCTTTTAATGTTGTAGTGAGGTTCTTTGCTGAAAGAGGGCAGCAAAATCCTTATTTGAGAATTTGCATATCCGAATAGGCTGATACTGTTGGTCTAGCATCTGAAATCCCTTTGCCTTAAATGGCTCAAGGAAAAGCAAAAAGATATTTTTGGCAGATTCATTATTTGACAAGTAATTACCCATCTTGATGGTTTATTTTAAAGATGACGACGACAGCAACAACAACAACAACAACATGTATTCCTAGTAATTGGTTTCATCGCCTCAGTTTTAATGAACATGTATTTGGAGAAACTTAAGTTTTGTCTGCTTAGATTTCCCAATCCAGTGGTTCTGAAACTCAGTACTGATATCCTCCCCCCCCGTTCCAAATTGCAACTGCAGGGCTCCCAACTCTCCCGTATTCCTTGTGAGATTTAGTGGCATAATCATGTTCCTGTGCCGTGGACAGCAGTTATTCAATCAACGCAATGCATGTGTTTCACGATCGTTCAAATTGTTTAAATGAAATAAGAACCTTTGAAACAGTTTCATGCAATTCCGTTGCTTTCAACCCCTGAGGAAAGAAAAGCGTGACAAGTCCGGTGTCATAATTGATTTCCTTGTTACTAGTGGTGAAATCCACCGTGACGCATGTGAAACTGATAAACCTCCATGCACTAGGACTTCAATTCCACCTGAGAATCTCTTACAAATGCGCTGATTGAATAGTTGCTGACATACAGCACGGGAACGTGAATATGCCAGTAAATCTCACGCCGAATGCGGGAGAGTTGGGAGCCCTGCAAATTGTTAGGTTTTAATAAGCTGTTATTTGACCTAATATTGCATGTCCTGTTTAGAGCAGTTATTTCCTGTCTTTAGCCGCATTTTTACTGAAATATCTGCAGTCCATGAAGAATGATAGGGCCTTCAACATATTGTGTTTATAATTCTATATTGCAAGCAATTTCATTTAATATTTTTGAACGGATCAATTTAGGCACACCAGCAACACACAGTCTCTTAAACTAACAATTCATGAGGCAGGCAAATGATAGAGTCAAACCAATTCTATTTTGTACGTGCTCCGCCCTCTAACAGGCTTCGCTATTGGTTTACCCCTCCGAGGCCCTGCCTCGGTGCCTGAGAAAATTGAACTCACCCGCTCTGTAGGAGGGGGCAGCCGCACTCACCTCCTATAAAGCCTCGGTGATGTCACTGCTCGTCTCCCCTTTTTCACTCAGCGTTATGAAAGTTTGGACTTTCGCGAATTTCAGTGACTGTCTCGTGTCGCGAAAGATATGGATAAGGTTTGCCTCCAATGTGCCTCCTCCATGGCGCCCTCGGACCAGCACGATGACTGCTTCATCTGTCTGGACTGGCGGCACCAGGAGGAGGCTGCTTCCTGTGCCGCCTGTGCAGCACTCCTCCCGGGGGAGCGTGAGCGGCGACTACAGTTTGTGTGTGCCGGACGCACCCTCCAGGCTGGCTCGGGCCAGCCTGGGAGCCGGCGGCGGCGGTCCGTTCGAAGACCTAGGAAGCAGCCCTCTTCCGGGACAACGAGGCTTCCCCGGAACACCGCTACCCTCCTACCCGGGTTATTCCAGTCGGCGGCAGAGCGGATGGAGATGCCCCTGCTTCCGCAGCTTCCCTCCCGTGCTCAAGTGGACGACTTCACCTGGACCAGCCGAAGTCAAGACCGCAGCCCCGGGTAGTGTGTCCGAAGTTATCGCCCATCTTTGGTTACGCCCAGTGGGATTGGACGAACCGATGGCACCCAAATCCCCCAGCGATCTCCTATGCGCCCTACTCCACCGTGGAGGGCTGGGAATGGGATACGGAGGTGCCAGCGATAGAAGATGGGGTGAGAGTGTGTCTCCTCCCCACCACCTACATGTGGCCAGGCGGTCGGCCGCTGCTCCCGTTCGAAATGGGCCAGGATGACGGTGAGCCTGTTCGACAGCTGCTATGCTAGTGCGGCTCAGGTGGTCCCGCTAGCTAGCAACATGGCCTTCCTCGCCGGCTCCATTGACCGACTGATGCACCGGAAGGCGGAGCTCTCCCCAGACGAGATCCTGGAGATACAGAGGACAGCGCTGCAATGTTCCGGGTGTCGCAGGCATTCGCCATCGATGGGGGGGCGGAGTATGTGGCCGGATCCGGAGCCACGCCCTCCACTGCCGCTGTAGCCTCGCCAGAGCTGTACCAGGGGTGCAGCTTCTGGTCGCTCTGCTTCTGGAAAGTTTACGAATAAAATACGTTATTTGTATATGGCCTCAGGGTCGTTATGTTCTCACACTACACACACTGACCCACAGGCTATTTCAGGTGTTCTCATTCATGGTCATTTGAGACACCCTACTGGGGGTGGCAGAGTGGCTCTCCCTTCCGTTGACGGGGTTAATAAGAGGGACACGGTGCGTGAGGCTCGTGTGTTCTTGGAATTTCCATTCAACACAGATCCGCAAATCGGTGCTTCACCAGCTAATAGCCTGTGTATGAAACACTGGCTAGCTAACCGCCGGCGAGGTTTGCATTGTTCTACCCACGGGGGTAGTACACGGTCAAACAGTGTGGCTAATCTGAATTCTGACGGTGATACCCTCCCGTCATATTGTGGCGGGTTGGTTCACTCTAAATCCTTCGATTCGGTTCACTTGTTTCATCCTGGTGCAGAACCAGTGAGGAAACGTTCACAAACTGATGCAGGTTGCCAGCAAATTCCTAACACTGCTTGCTGGACTGGCTCCAGTGGCGTGGTTAGTACACGTGAGCATGCTCCATCTTCTTCCAGGTTGCACGGAAGTGGGGCTGTCCACCATTTTGGCTCACTCCTGAGGTGTCGCACAGCATTCACTGTACACCCCAGAGGCAAGGGGCGGGGTGTGTACACACATATAATACTAGTGCCTGTACTTATGAACCTGTGGAGAAGGTCACTTGCTTTGCTCCACAGGCCACTGTGTTTCCGGTCATTAAGGTTTCTGAAGTTGACCGTCTGAAAGGGGTCTCGCTTAACTGAGAAATAACAGTGCCCCCGCCATCCATGGTGAGTGAGTCACCAGGTGATGTGCATGGGGATGCAGCGGAAACGTTGCTGCTATTGTCTTCTCAGCCCTTTCGGGCGAGGTCCCCCGGTTGACTCCTCCCTCAGGAGAAGGTGCATCGCGGGAGGGCCCAGGTTACCGGAAACCATAGAACCAACTGCCTTGCCGCTCACGAACCATTATCAGTTTTGGGTGAGTTGTGCGCCCCCCTCCCAGTCTGGCTGGACAGAACACTGCGGAAGGGATACGCGTTGCAGTTTCGTTGCCGTCCTCCTCCATTCAGAGCATTGTTCGGACAGTTTTGAGGGAAGAAGTGGAGTCGCTTCTTCTAAAGGGGCCGTAGCGCTGGTTCCCCAATCAGAAGCTCGAGCGGGATATTATTCCCCTTATTTTCTGATCCCCAAAAAATCAGGAGGGCTGAGACCCATTCTGGATCTCCGCGAGCTGAATACGCATATTGCGCGCAGACCATTCTGGATGCTGACAGTGAGGTCTCTGCTGGAATGTGTCGGGCCGGGCGTCTGGATGACGTCAATAGATCTGACGGACGCCTATTTCCATGTCCCAATTCTGCAGCGCCATTGGAAATTTCTTCATTTTGCGCTGGAAGATCAGAGTTTCCAGTTTTGCTGCCTCCCATTTAGATATTCCCTGGCCTCTCGGACCTTCTCCAAATGTGTGGAAACAGCACTAGCGCCACTCTGGCAGAAAGGGATACGGATCTTGACCTATCTGGCGATTGGCTGATCCTTGCCCCTTCTGAGCAGATAGCAGCTGCCCATACTATGCTGGTGATGCAACACATTTCTCAACTGGGCTTTGCCATCAACAGCGACAAGAGTACCTACCAGCCCAGCCAGACAGTGCTGTATCTAGGGCTGCTTTTGGACTCTCGATCTATGACCGCACGTCTGTCAGTGAACAGAGCAGAAGCGATCCTGTCTCGAGCCCAAAGAATACTGGACGCAGTCTCGGTGCCAGCGATGGCAGTCATGTCACTGCTGGGAATGATGGCTGCAGCCCATTCAGTAGTCCGCCTGGGGCTGCTGCACATGAGAGATTTTCAGCGCTGGTTCCTACGCCTTCGTCTGGACCCAAGGCAGGACCAACAGCGCATGCTCCACGTGCCAATTCGAGCACGTCGCGCAGTGGCGTTTTGTGCTTCACCCAGCCAGCTCCGCGAGGGGGTTCAGATGGGGTGTGTGTCTCACTACACCCACATATTTGTGGATGCCTCTCTCACAGGATGGGGCGGGACTTGTGGCCCTGCTTCTTTCGCAGGTACATGGCAGGGGCCCGGACGTCATATCAACCTACTGGAACTGATGGCAGTTCAGGATGTGTTGCACCAATTTGCCCCACAGCTGGAAGGGAGGCATGTCCTCGTGAGATTGAACAACACAACAGTGGTGGCCTATCTCAACAGGCAGGGGGGGGTCAGGTCAGTGGCCCTACACAAGATGGCTGCTTCCATCCTAACCTGGGCGGCTCGCCATCTCTGCTCCCTGACAGCCCAGCACGTTCCTAGCATCCTCAACACTCGAGCGGACTGGCTGTCCAGGGGAGCCCTGCCTGAGGAGGATTGGAGTCTCTCCCCGGTGACGGCCGAACAGATTTGGAGGCTGTTCGGTCGAACAGTGGTGGATCTGTTTGCGAGCAGGGAAAACACTTTGTGCCCTCTCTGGTTCTCCCTGAGGCCGACCGACAATTCTCCCCTGGGGGTGGATGCATTGGCCCATCCAGTCTGGCCGGCCGGCCTGCAGTATGCGTTCCTGCCCCGGCGGCTACTGATGCCACTGCTCCTCAGGGTTCGAGAACAGCACCTGTCCATGATTGTTGTGGCACTGATGAGTCCGAGCAGCAGGTGATTTCCGGATCTCATCCAGCTGGCGGTAGCAGGCCAATGGAGGGTCCTGAACCTTCCCTCGACCATGATTCAGGTGCTGGGCGCCACTCTCGCCCGCCCCCTCATGGCCTGGAAATTGAAAGGGTGAGGTTGAGCGAGTTGGGCCTGCCTGATGCGGTGGTGTCTACAATTCAATGCCCCGGCCACATCCAAGGCTCATGCGGCCCATTGGTGGATTTTTGCTGACTGGTGTCAGACAAGAACCTTGGATCCATGCTCGTACCCCCTCCAGGGGGTGCTGGATTTCCTACAGGGACTGTTTGAGGGGGGTCGCGCAGCATCCACTCTGGGGGTGTTTGCTGCAGCTATCGCTGCTGGACATTATGGTTTTGACCGCTTCACGACCAGAAGCCACCCCCTGGTGAAGCGCTTTTTGGGGGGAGTTCGCAGGCTGAGACGCCCTATGCAGCGCCTAATCCCGCAGTTGGCAGGGTCACCGTTTGAACCCCTGGACCAGGCAGACCTGCACATATTGTCTATTAAAACTGCCCTCCTTTTGGCCTGGCATCAGCTAGAAGGGTGAGCGAGTTAGGCGCACTCTCCATGCACCCGTCGTGTTTGACCCTCAGTGAGGACCAGGGCTCTGTGGAACTCCGTCCTAACCTGTCTTTTCGGCCGAAGGTCATCACCACAGCCTTTAAGTCATCTGTCATTCGACTGCAGGTCTTCTGTCCACCTCCTCATGCCACCAGTGAGCAAGAACGTCTGCACAAGCTGTGCCCAGTGCGCGCGCTCAGTCTCTACTTGGAGCGCACTGCAAATTTCAGGAGGGTGGATCATTTGGTTGTTTGTTATAACGGGCAGGCTCAGGGGGCCCCTCTGTCAACACAACGCCTCGCCCACTGGGTCTGCCATGCTATTCCCAGGGCTTACTCAGCGGTGGGTCTCATTGCCCCAGCAGGATTGACCGCGCATTCTACTCGGGGCATTGCATCTTCTACAGCGCTTTTTAAGGGCGTATCCATAGAGGAGATTTGCATGGCGGCCTCTTGGTCTTCTGCATCGACCTTTGCGCGTTCATATCTCAGGGATATGACAGCCAACAGGGTCGCACATTCAGTTTTGGGAACCCTGTCGGCAAGGTCCCCTTCCAACACCGACAAGTGCTCTGATTATTACCACAACCTGAGGCGATGCGCTCTGGTGGTGCTCGCCTGGGGGTGCGGGAGTTTCTCGTTAGGAGATGGCAGCTAGCAAGCTCTCCCATCCATGCCGGGAGGGTACCCTATTGGGGGGGTCCCCTTCCAACACCAACTTGTGTTCTGTTTTGTTTTTGGTGCCATGACCTGGAGCAAGGCACTCAGTCTGGCGATGCTCGCCCCGGTGTGTGGGGGTTTCTCTTTGGTTTCTGAATGGAACTCCGTGGTCTGGGGCCACCTAGGAGTACATCCATCCCTAACGACCTTCGTCTTAGGTGTACACCAATAGCGAAGCCCGTTAGAGGGCAGAGCACGTACGACATAGAAATACTAGTTTCCTGGATGTAACTCCAGTTCTATGAGTACGTGCGGAGCCCTCTAACAACCAGCCCAGCTGGCCCTGAGAGTGTGTTGCTGAGTTTCAAAGGGGAGATGAGCAGTGACATCACCAAGGCTTTATAGGAGGTGAGTGCGGCTGCCCCCTCCTATGGAGCAAGATAGTTCAATTTTCTTTCTCAGGCACCGAGGCGGGGCCTCGGAGGGGTAAACCAATAGCAAAGCCCACTAGAGGGCTCCGCACGTACTCATAGAACTGGAGTTACATCCAGGTAACCAGTAGTTCTGGGTCATATTTATGCTAGTAATTTTAAGTCAATTATTTTAAAAGACCTCTAAACACCTGCATTCAGCAGCACAATTTGGAACTGACTGATTTCCTGAGTATCCAATTTGATCTGTTAAAAATGTTGCTTACTAAGATGGCGTGCAATATAGTTATTTAACCCGCTATGTTAAAGGCTATTTCATTCTTAATTACACACACACAGATATTTCTGTCAAAATGTGGGTAAAGATGGCAAATAACTACTTTAAACATGAACTGTACCTAATTAGAACAAATTAACAGCTTCGTAAAAGCCTTTGATTTCAATTATGGTTAGAACAACAACCAGGGGGGCACCAAGACCGAGTTTGAGAACCACTGCCCCAATTAATCCCTAGTTTGTTGTCCCAATTTTTACCACAAGAGGGAGCTACACAATAAGTAATATTTGCTACCTGTGGCGTGATCACGAAGGATTTCACCATTGCCACTTCCATATATTCGTCACTAGATCGCGGAATTTTTTTCATACAGCTTTTCCAAAATACATGGGATGGCCAATAGTAATAAGCAATAACAAGATACGTGTTCAGCTTACGTGCCATTGTATTTACTGAGATGGACTCCGAATTAATTCGTTGTGGGAAGATTTCCGTTTAATTGTTCTGTGTGCCAATGAACTAGGCCAGGGGTGTCAAATGGAGCCATGGAGGGCCAAGAGGCTGCAGGTTTCCATTCCAACCAAGAACTGATGTTTTCACTGATTAGTCCCTTCTCTCTGCTTGAAGGTGAGGTAATCAGGGAAATCACCTGGTGGAGTTTTTGGTTGGAATGAAAACCTGCAGCCTCTTGGCCCTCCATGGCACCAGTTTGACACATGTGAACTAGGCCCTGAAGTAAAACATACTCTACCAAGCTGATAAGCGCAATAGGATGCCTGGCATGCTTTGCCTGCACGTAAAAATGTAAGCTGTACCACCCAGGATATGGACTTAGACTTACCCATATTCATTAATGATATTCTTTCTCAACCCACTTTGTGAAAGTAGTATTTTGTATGCTGTTATACCAAGAGCCATCAGGAAATGGCACATCCCCCTGGCCCCTGCAAAATTTTCAATTTGAAAAATTCCAAAATGGAAAAAGGCAGTCCTCCAGCTCAGGGTTGATTGGACTTTCACACAATAAATAATATTGTAAGTTTTATGGTGATACATGACAGCTCAGAGAGTGTGTTAAATAACCTTGTACTTGTAGATATCAATCAGACCCTTGACCAACATGAAACATGTAAAATTTCAAGTAGATTGGGCTGTTAGTTTTGAAATTATGACCATTTGTTTGCTATATGGCTGCCTGTGGACGGATTCACGCCAAATTTGGTAGGCTTGAGTCCAATGGCCTGTTGAGGGATCTCAAGTTTAGTGATGCCTGGTCATTGCATTCGGGAGTACGAGCTCATTTTAGTAGAGGCCACACCCACAAAATTCATTGCCTTACTGCGGACACATCATTTAATGTAGCAATTTTGAGTACAAAGCATTAAAAGAGCTTGCTCTGATGGTCTTGAGTACAAAATTTCAGACTAATTGTCTGCACCGTGCAGCAGGAGATAAAGGTTTTACAAAAAATTTAAAATAGCAGAAAATGTGCACATATGCAACTGGTCGTGAAGTACAAACCCAACAGAATCCAGAACAAAAAATAATTTTGTTTCTGAGACGAACAGTTTAAAAGTTTTTTTCCAAAATGGAAAGGTAGTTGTTATTGCACTGCCTTGAGTTCAATCAATATCAAAATTTCAAAAAAAAGCAAAAGGCACCACTTCAGCACCTGTTTGTTGCTTGTAGAAAGTTATGTGAAAAAATATTGAATGGTTCTTGAATTATGGTACCAGAATGAAAATGATTACAAACATACGGACAGACGGGAGGACATGCAGATACAGTAGCTGTATCTCCCCATATTAAATAACAGGGGAAAAATGAAAATGTTAAGATGCAGCACATCTTCATTTCAAATCATGTCGAAATTTAAAGAATAACTGTGAATGAATGGCCTAACTTGGCTGTATGGTTTACATTGTCCATGTGCCTCCAAGCATTATGTCTTAAATGAGGAAAAATGGATGAGGGGTTTTAAAATCGCATAACTAAGCCTTTTTGACTATGCTTTGAAAAAAAAAAAAAAAACACAATATTTAGTGATGAATCATGCGCTTCTCTCTGCAAGTGCTCACGATAATTGCATCAGCAGAAGACTGCTTTTTCAATCACAAGGCATTGCGCCAACTTATGTGTTGCCAAGGTAAACATAATAGGGATGGAAAAAAATTCCTTAAGCTTTCGGCCACAGGTATTTCACCTGTAATCCTAAGTGAAGGCATAGGCGTACCTCAAAACTGAATGATGTTCGTGACACACCCCAAAAACACACAATGACAGAAGGAATATCTAAGGACATGGAATAAAGCCTACACAATCAGGTGACTACCGCCTCATCCTCTGTAAATCTCTTCACACCTTTGAATTGACTTTCACACCCTAAGAGCATGTTTCTCAGGTAAACTGTCTGCCGGAAGACAAACAGAAACTGGATGGCATTCCGGCTGGTCTGGTGTTCTTGCAGGGACCTGGCAGCATTTTTCTGTCGTGGCGCTGGTGTGCACGTGCCATTAAAAGTCAGAGTCGTGATCAGTCAAAACTTCCTCTATCTAAATATTTGTCTTAACCTCGTGTCAAAGCTACACGCTTGAAGGTGACTCTCAAGATGAACTCTGTCCTCACTGTATTAGCAGCTTCCCAGTGGTTTTAGACATGTGGCACTCTGAAACTTCATTGGCCAATCAACAGTGATATGTTTGTAGTCAAATATCAGATTGATTATTCTCCACTGGATGGTACATGCGTTTCTAGGATTGGAGTGAAAACCTTCTGGAAGATAGTAGATCTCCAGGAACTGTGCTCAGCAGCTCTGCTTTAGACTCTACGCTGCAGGGCCGGTGGATTACTCTGGCCCTGCATGTTGGTCCAGGACCCTGGCTACGGGACGTTTGGGTGGAATTACTTTCACTTCCTGTGATAAAAAGTCACATTGGCACCACGATAATAAAACAATGGCAGTGGAGGCGACTTTGAATGGAGCTGAGGCACAAGGGTTTGCTACTGAATCATCACCTTGAATAGCACAGGCTAATATCCGGTCGAAATCGGCAACTCAAGCCGGTTCAAGCAGATCAATCTTTAACATTGCAAACCAATGCCAGTTGGAGAGGTTATAGTGATGGGTGGTTGGCTCAGGAATGTGACCCAGCAGGTTGATGGCCCAGGTAGGGCCATTTTTTTGGGTGTGGTCGATGTTACCTCATGCAATACGCTGGTATCAGTGTGAGTGAAATCCAAATTTTTTTCTTGGGTGATGGAGGTGAAATTAGGATAGGAAACCACCTGAAAATTTATGTAAGGCTATGCACACGAGTACTTTCAGAATGTGCCTACGAGAGTACGTGTACGCGGTACACGTTCATGTGATTTTGTTTGTGGTAGGTGTTCATGGTCCTGTGTTTGAACAATGGTGAGCATTCAAGTGCTTATGTAAGCATGTGAATGAAGTACTGTTAGTTAATGCGACTGCTTTAATGAGCCCTTGCATTCATATACGATGGATGGTATGTGCGCATTTGTATGCCGCATGTATGTTTATATGTGACAGATGGTTTGTGGATATGTATGCTTATATGTGATAGATGTGTATTTTTATGTAGTGGATTGTGTGGGTATATTTGTAAATGTGTGTGTCTGTGTTGTTGTTTATCCCTGAAAGGTGTTGTTTGTGTGCATGTATGTTTTTATGCAATCTATAGTCAGTGTATTTGTATGTAACAGATTCTGTGTGTGTGTGTGTGTATACTGAATGTGTTTCAGTGTGAAAGGTGGTGTGTCTTGCACTGTTGTTTGATCAGAGCAGCTCGTACTGGTAGAGGTTATTGTTGGCAGGATTTTGTTAGCCAGGATAAGCTGGCAGATTTGGCTAATCTCAGAAGTGGGAGGGCAATGGGGGTCAGCAAGACAGCGACCTCTGACCTCTAGCACTGATACCCTGCCCACAAATGAGATCACACTGAAGTATGCACATATAAGCATTCTTCCATCGTGCCACACAAGCAATGCATGACTGACCAGTCATACTGCACTTCAGTGTCTGGTCAAATACTGTACGCACGGAGCATACTGCAAGCGTTTATCCATAAATCAAAGAGCATGGCCTGCAGATTACTGACAATTAATATTAAAAAAATCACTCAGTATTTACAAAGAGTTCTTCATTAATGTTTTTATGATTTTTGGCAGATAAGCTCTGCTTTAAGGAGGGAGAGATTCTGCAGGAATGTTGTAGAGCTTTTCCTTCCAGAAAGTTAGTGTTCCAGATATGTCTTTGACCTTTGACCCCAGTCTGCTACACTCTGACCTCTCTCCACCATTACTCTTACTCAGTTGTCAAGGCTCAGACGTTTAAACCCCAGATCAGAAACCCTGAGCAGCAAATATTTCACTTACTTCCACAATCAATGCAGAAATTCTTTTCTGAAAACTTGGCTTTTAGAGAAGTGTTTTTCCCCACCCAAAATGCTAAGTCAGGGTCACATAAATCAATTTGCGATCATTTACCATTAGTGACTGTTTTAGTATTAGAAATTTCTCTAATAAGCACCCCAGAGCAATATTTGTGATCTCACACCTTAAAGAGTAATACAGGCCCAGTGACAACAAGAAGGTGCAGCTCAGCCACCCCACAAACGGACTCAATACATTATGAGCTAAAACCAGTGCAGTCCTCATTCAAAATGAGCCTGTTTGAAAAACAGCCAATGGCTTGGTCTCTTGTATTTTATCTTGCAGCTTTCTTGAGAACAGCGCAGCCTTACAAATTTACATTCAACACTGCATTTGTTGGGTCCTCAGATATGCAACCACCAAGTCTGAAGTCGATCAGATGCTAAGAAAACCGACAGACGCATATATACATACAGGCTTCTTCCATTTTAATGAGATAAATCCTAAATAAAACCTTTATTTGCAAAATGCAAAAAGAGTAGGAGAGATAGTTTATGGTTTTCAGACATGGGGCATTAATATGTATTGTACGGTGGTTAAAAAGACAAACTGAATCCAGATCAGTTAGTCAGACATATTTTAATTCTTCTATTTCTTGCTTATATTGCATTTAAATATTTCAGATCATCCACCTAACATGAGACAAGATGATGTGTGTAAACACAAGATGCTGCTTTTAAATGATCATTTCATTTATTGAAGGTAAAGAGTTCTTCAAAACCCATGTGGAAAAATAATTGCCCCTCTACACCTAATTACTGGTTGTGCCGTCTTTGGTGGCAAAAACTGCAATCAAGCCTTCATCGTGTTTCTTTTGAGCCATTCAGAGGTGACCTGCTTGTGTGCTTTGGGTTGCACTACTGTATAACCCAACTCCGTTTGAGGTTTAGAAGGCAAACTGATGGCTGGACATTCTCTTTCAAGATTTTCAGCTGGAGGGCAGAATTTATGATTCAATTAGTTATGTCAAATCATCCAGGTCACTGAAACAGCAGAGCAGCCTCAAAACATCACACTACCAACACCGTGTTTCACTGTCGGTATGATGGTCTTATTGCAGAATACTGTCTTAGCTTCCCGCCAGATATACCCAGACCAATGTCTTCCAAGAAGTTCCACTTCTGATCATCAATTCACAGAAATATTGTCCCAAAAAGTCTTGAGGTCATAAAGATGTTTTTTTGGCAAATTTGAGACTAACTGTAGCATTCTTTTTGGTCAGCAATGGTTTTCTTATTGCAGCTCGAACATGTATGCTATTTTTGCCCAGTCTCTTTTTTATTGTGGAATCATGAACACTGACCTTAACTGAGGGAAGTGAAGCCTGCAGTCCTTTGGATGCAAGTCTGGGTTCTTTCGTGACCTCCAGGATGAGTCGTTGATGCTCTTTTATGGAGCTTTTCCACTATGCGGTACCGGCTCTGCTCTACTCATCTTTATGCTTTTCCATTAGGAAAAAGTACATGGTACCACTTTTTCTGGTACCTGCTCTCCTGGGGTTCCAAAAACAGCCGACTGGGTACTTGTAGGTACTAAAATGTGATTTGCAACATTGCAGCCCACTGATTGGTCAGAGAGAATCGACACTGCGAAAGACGACTCCATAGTCGACCTCGGGCTTATCTCATTCGAGTTAGATTGACGAGTCTCAAGTTTAACGTGGTAATTATGACATCGACTTATATTGTTTTAGGCAACTTGTTCGATATACTGTGCGTTGCCTTACCTTTCAAACACGGTTTCACTTTTTCACCAAAGTTGCTACATTCATGAAATGCATTTCTCTTTGTCTGTGACCCCGTTTGTGGCGAAATTAAGTGACGGTATTGTGTCCAGTTATGTTCCCCTAACTAATTCCCCTTGAGAAAGTCATGTGATGCTACCCCCGTTTTAAGAAAATCGCGCAGAAAAATAACTTCACAGGTGTTGACGAATCAATTTTCTCTTAAAGTTATCGCAGATGAGATGGCGCATCATAAAGCAATGAATTCTGATTCTCTGCCATCTCCTGCGATTTGTGGATTTGCACCGAGGAACTCTGCTCTGCAATGATCACTGCTTCAACAATCCGTTTGTTTGCCATCAAATTCAGGATGAAATGTACATTCGCTCTGCATGCCTTTTATGGATATCATTGCTTTGCGTTGTTAGGTGGTACACAATTTAATGTGCAACTGAATCGGACACGCCAATGTCAAACAGAAAATACAATTCAACACTCGCCGGACTTTAGTGCCATAGCGTGGTGACAGTAGTGTGCGTCTCCTGATTTGAACACATAAATCTTTAACAAAATCGACGAAATAAATGTAAACTTCATACAACTGCAGGTCTATTGTGTGTCGTGTTGAGGATGATGTCTCGGAAGTTTCGTGCTGCGCCACTATGACGACCAGCTACACTGAGGCAGTAGCTACTATCCTCTAATGGAAAACAACCCCCCAGAAAAGTACCCAGTACCATGACGGGTAGAGTTGAGTAGAGCCGGTACCACGTAGTGGGAAAGCGCCATTATCAATCAATCGATATCCTTTATTTAACCAGGTAAAAAACTCATTGAGATTTAAAACCTCTTTTTCAAGAGTGACCTGGCCAAGACGGCAGCACAAAAAACAACGGTTACAGCAAACACACAAGACACAAATAAAATACGGTCACAGACTACAGGAAAACGAGTGGGATTACATGATTACACTGTGCAATCACAAGATCCAAGTGAGCTTATTTCTCTGTCTTTTATAATTGTCTTGAATTCCCCCAGAGTTACAAGATGTGTCAATTTCAAGTCCTTCTGCACATCATTCCAGGTAGACGGGGCAGAAAATTTAAAAGCCTTTTTGTCCAGTTCAGTTCTGACTCTCGGGACCTGCATCTGTATGAGGTCCTGAGAGCGCAGGCCATATCGACTGAGGTTTCTACACATGTGTAGACACAGATATGTAGGCAGAAGTCCAAGAATAGATTTATAAATAAAAGTCAGCCAGTGAAAGAGTCTACGAACATACAAAGATGGACAATATGCGATGGATGGATATAAGGAACAGTGATGTACACGATAGCTGCAACCAGTAATAAAACGCAAAGCACAGTGGTATACAGTATCCAATTTCTATAAAAACTGATCAGGAGCGTTCATAAAAAGCAGGTCTCCATAGTCCAACAAGGGTAAAAAAGTTGTGGTGATCAAATGTTTTCTGACTTGCAAAGAAAAACATGATTTTTTTCTAAAAAAGAAACCCAATTTCAGTTTCAGCTTAGAAACAAGTTTATCTATGTGCAGTTTACAGGACAGGTTCTCATCAATCAGAATGCCTAAGTATTTATATGATGTGACCATTTCAATTTCAACCCCATGAACAGTTGACAACCTAGGACGGTGAGATGGAAGCTGCTTGCCATTTGAAAATAGCATGGTCTTTGATTATCTGCATTCAGCACTAACTTGAGCTGAGTCAAACGGGACTGAACAGTGTCAAAGGCTGACTGCAACAACGCAAGGGATTTTAAAGCTGAATAAGATGAACAATAAATTACTGTATCATCAGCATAAAAATGGGACACAGCAGTGGACCTAATATGGAACCTTGAGGCACGCCCTTTAGAACAGAGAGGAAAGAGGAAAAAGACCCGGCGGCCTGGACACGCTGCATTCTATCTGATAAATAATTAGAGAACCAGTTTACAGCCTGGTTAGATAAGCCAATCTTGTGGAGTCTATCTGCTAGGATGACATGGTCGACTGTGTCAAATGCCTTTGACAAGTCTATGAAACGAGCTGCACAATATTTTCGGCCGTCTAGTGCCTCCTTGATGTCGTTTGCCACTTTAACAGCAGCAGTTATTGTCCTGTGATGTTTACGAAAACCTGACTGATATTGAGAGAGGAGACCATATGCATCTAAAAAACATTTAAGTTGTTCACCAACCAACTTTTCTAAAACTTTGGAGAGAACACACAATTTAGAGATCGGCCTATAGTTGTTGACTATGGAGGGATCACCACCTTTCAGCAGGGGAAGAACATAAGCAGACTTCCATATTCTCGGAATCTTATTTTCAGAAAGAGTAAGATTAAAAATATGACACAGAGGTTCTGCTATAAAGTCTGCAGCTGACCTTAAAAAGAAAGGCTCGAGATTGTCAGGTCCAGCAGATTTACTTAGATCCAATTGCTGCAAAGCCCTATGGACCTTGGCTACATCAAAAGGAGTCAGATCAAATCCTGGAGCCGTAGCATTAATAGGTGGTGATTGAAGGCAAACCCCCTGCACATTAGATTGATGTGGATGTGAGGACTCAAAAAGAGATCCTGAAGAGACAAAGTGTTCAATAAAATAATTAAGAATGGCTGATTTGTCAGCTAGAATATGTGAATCTTTTTTGGACTATGCAAATCTTCAGGCATGAAACCATGAATGTGGTTTCATCCCCAAATGAAGATTTGACTACTTTCCAAAACTTCTTAGGATCATTTAGGTTACGGGTAGTTTTATCAACATAAAAATCAGACTTAACCTTTTTAACAAGGGAAGTTAAGCGATTTCTGAGCTGTTTGAATATCAGCCAGTCACCCTCGGATTTAGAATTTCGGCCTTAGCCCAGGCATCATCTCTTGCTTTAAGGAGACTGGACAACTCAGGGGAGAACCAAGGATTGTTTCTACACTTCACTCTAAATTTGCGGAGAGGGGCATGTTTATTTAAAATAATACTAAAAGCATCATAAGAGTACTTCCAGGCCAGCTCTACATCATTAAAAAGTGAGATCCTGGACCAATCAAAGTGCCATAAATCATGATGAAAACCCTGCTCACAGAAATGTTTATAATCACGTTTCAGAATAATATGTGGCCTTGCTTTTGGGAGCTTAGCTTGTCTGATAGTGGCTATAACACAATGATCGCTCATATCATTTACAAAAATACCAATATCTGAATATTTATGAGGAGAATTAGTTAAGAATAAATCAAGAAGAGAAGATTTCTCTGGACATTTAAGGTTTGGGCGTGCTGACCCATTAACTATTTGTGTTAAAAGAATCACACATAGATTTAAAACTATCAGAAACAGAAGATAACCAATCCCAGTTCAGATCTCCTGTGAGAAGAATCTCATTGAAGTCTTAAGTTGAAAGCTGTTTATTCAATGATGATAAAGTCTCTCTACTAGCACACGCCGGTCTATAGCAGCCTACGATGGTGAGAAAGTGGTCATTTAGAAGCTCCAACTTCAGAGCAAGAAATTCAAATTGATTGCTGAGGGAAAGAGATGATTGAACAGTAACATGAAATTTCTGTCTGACATATATTGCTATGCCACCACCTTTTCTAGGACGGTCACAACGAAAAACACTGTAACCTTTAATAGCAATGTCTTTGTCTGTGATGGATTTCTTTAGCCAAGATTCAGATAAGACAAGAATGTCTGTATCAGTCGACTTAACCCAGATTTTAACTGGGTCAAGTTTTGGCAATAGACTTCTAACATTTAGGTGTATAACACCAAGCCCTGATCTGGATTTAAAATCAGTTGGAGTACTCAGTTTATATCTGGGCCGGGGTTGAGTTCAATGTTACCAGACAGTAAAAGCAAAAGAAAAATATTTCTTTCTCACTAGAGGAATTTTGGTAGGTCAGCCATTCCTGGGAAGGTTCACCACTGCTCCAGGTTTTCTCCATTTGTAGATAATGGCTCTCAACATGGCTTGCCAGAGTCCAAGAGCTTTAGAAATGACTTTTTAACCCCTTCCAGACTAATATCAACAACTTTGTTTGTCATCTGTTCCTAAATTTCTGTAAATCATGGTATCTTGTGCTGCTTTTTGTCAACTTCACATTGCCAGACAAGTTTTATTTATTTTTTTATTTTTATGTGATGTTTGATTAAATAGGGCTGGCAGCATTTATGCCCTGGTCTGTCCAGTGACATTGAACCCAATTATCAATTAATTTTGTTTAATTAGTTGATTTAGTGCCCACGGGGGAAAATACTTATTTACAAACGACCAGGTAGGGTTGGATAGCAGTTTTCCTTCAATATCGAAATCATCATCTAGAAAACCTGCATTTTGAGTTTATTTGCGTGATCTTTGTCTAATATTAAAATTATTTTGATTTTCTGAGACATTATGCATGCAGATACTGTATATAAAAACCTCACCTTCCCAAGCTTGAAGTTTTGAGTTTAATGACCCATGAAACATGTAAGCAAACAATATATTTTTTAAAACTTCTTTATTCCATTCATATCACTGGCAAATATAAATTACTGATCCACATATCACAGAATTTTTTCTATTTTTTAATATTTAAGTCCATATCATCCAAATTCCCCACTTCTAAAAATAAGTGCACCAAGTGTCCACTATTTTGTATGTTTTACTTGTTGAACTCATGTTCTATACAGGGAGTCCGTCTTCACTTGTGTTTGTGTGAGTGCTTGTGTGTGTGTGTGACAGGGACATACCTGAGACACGGCTACAATGAGAGAAGGAATGACTATTGCAGTGTATATAGCTAAGTTTTTTCAAACACGCACACACACGCATACAAACAGACACACACACACTGTTGTGGTAATTATACATTAGTCTGTTTTAAGGCTTTAGCCACTTTGTATATACAGAAAAATTATTCATACAAACATACATACATGAAAAAAAAACAAAAAACAAAATGAATGACCCCCCAGGTAGGTGTTACCTGGTGTACGTGGACTGCATTACAGGTAAATGTGCAACTCCGGTTTTTAAAACCGCAATCTTGATCTTGTATTATCCACACCTGCTGCTTAACAGCAGATGCTGAAGCACCGAGGTCTGTGTAGAGTGTTGCTTGGGAGGTGCGAGAGAGGAGACCGAGGAGAGGGAGAGAGTGGGTAACTAACCCTCCGCACCATTAACTCCTCTGTGCTGGGACAGACCATGCTCACACAAAGGGAGGGGGGAGTGGAAGACACCAACGGTAAACAGAGGGGAGAACTGAGTGCTAATGCTGGATACATGACGTCTTGTGAAGTGGACTCTTTTTTTTCCTTTTCGTTTCTGTACCTTTTTACTCATAACAAATAAAAACGAGACAAAAGCCTATCTACAAAAATGGCTGTTTAAACAAACTGTAATCCCCATGTAACCTCACCCAAAGCCTTTTTCTCTTTCTGAAGACAGCGACAATACAGACAGGCACCATTCCTGTCCCATCACACACACACACACATCTAAAACATACCCACAGGACAATTACCACGCATTTTTCATAGACTGCAGCCAACGAATGGCTAAATGTCACTGATTCATTCTACACTGCATTCAAGCCCAGGAAACCACAGCTAGCAGTGCTAACTGGCAGAGCAAATTACGGTCATGCTATCCTATACCTGTTACCACCTTTTTTTTTTTTTTTTTTTTTTTTTTGGATGTGGCCGTTGTCGTAGAAGAAGTTGTAAGATTGTGACAAAATGCGACAGCATAGGACTGGCAGTATAATGGGCACCTCCCCCCCACCCCCAAAACAAAACCCCAAAAAAAGAGAAATTTCATGGCGTTGTAGTGCGAAGCAACATTACGCATCGTGGCCAAATTTACCCACAGAACTTTCTCACCGCTTCACAGCCCACAGACGACCACTTTTATCGAGGCTGTGAGAAGCTGCAGGACGTGAGGATTTTTATGTCACGCGGAACTTCATTCATCAGTAAGAGGTAATAATTACTCCGCTAAATCGACTGACCTCATCTGGCTCTTTGGCTCAGAGCTGTCCACCGATTTCACGTCAAAATCGAAAAACAGCCAACACTCTGTAGAGAGAATGTCTGTGGATTCAATTCACAATCGTTGTCAGCATTACAATCATCAACAGAGGCAAGAAGTATCAAGACTCTTCATAAGCAGCTTGGCTAACGTTAATTAAAATAACTCTGCAAACTTAGCGGGAGAAGTGCATCGCTTGCGTTTGCTTGTACGTGAAAATTAGGGATGAACAGTGATGGAGTGGATGCTAGAGCAGCCATTAAGGAGGAGGATGACCAGGTGATCTATGGCCTGCTGTAGCTTTCGCAAAGTTACACGCAACTAAGCCTCCTCAGCCTACTTCTACTTGCCATTTTAATTTTTCTTTTAATAACCATTTTCGCCTAATATATCTTTTTTTTGTATGTTATTTGGATTTTTTTGATAGTTTTTCATTTCTTTTTTTTTTTCTGGTATCAATGCCTTCTTTTCGAATTGCACACACAAGAAGAATCTGAACACTCACTAACTAAACACATGGTGGAAAGCCTAGTTTTTAGAAAATGAAACAAAACCATTTCAAGGCTTCACTTTCCGTGCCAACCAATAGCATGCTTATAACCACTGGAACAACAAAATGCAATTGAAGCAACAGCTACCTCCTAAAATTAATATCGTACGTAAATAGATTTTAAGCATACTTAGATCAAATATAAATACTCTGTAAATGTACATATAGATATATTTCTTTAAACTATTTACAGAAAACTACCTACTTTTTAAAATTATAAACAAATCAGAAAGATTGAGTCGGGATGAACTTCGTCTGATCAGAATTGTTTCTCCAAAGGACACTCCTGCGTGCATACACACAGGCACACACACACACACACACACCAGCTTCACGAGTTATTTCCGAAAACAAGGGAAGTGGCTGACTGATGGTGGCAACACAAGCTAGTGGTGTACTTCATTCTGCAAGGCTTTCAGCGCCTTAAAATAAAGTGCTGATCTGAGATCAGTCCCCTCGCCAGTTTAAAGGCTTGTCCGTAATGAGCTTGAGGCGCTATGCTCCCAGAACAACAGCTGTATTCACAAGCTGGTCTGTACCAGAGAAACACAGTGCAGGGGTCAGAGTATAAGTCCTGCAATGCGTTTCTACCAGGCAGGTGCTAAGTTGACTGATTTCACCAATATACCCACACCTCCTGTCTGAGAAGCCTCATTCATGAGAAAAGCCAAGTTATCGGAACAAAACAGCAAGGAGAACTTCTACCTTCTCCACCTGGGTTTTGCATCTCTTATCTTTACAGTGGCTTCTGGTAGTAACTGGACCTGTTCCGGAACTTTCTCTGCTGCCTGTACATGGAATGTGCCTCTCCCTCTCTGTCAGTCTGTATGTCAGTCAGTCAGTCCCTTCTAACAAATCTAATGCACAGTGACCTTTCCTTTAGCCCTTCGAGAAAAAAAAAAAAAAAAAAACAGTGAGCAATAAGGAACACATGATTTGCCGCTGTCATCAGAGAGAGGAAGATGAGGGCTTAGTCACCCTACTGCCTAAACCCAACCCACTGCCCCCCCAACCCCCAAAACCAATAACCCAGCACCCAACCCAACACATCCCAACCAAACCCACCCAAATCCCATCACAATCTCATGCTGCTCAGAGCTCTCCACAACCATTTCTTCAGTTTTCAGTCTTTTTTCTTTTCCTCCATTCTTCATAGTAAAAGTTCATGACGGCCGGCTTGGCTTAGTAGTAAAGAGTCCTTGGGAAATCTAATCTGAAGCACAGGCCAGTGACTTCACTGTGAAAAAACTGCAACTTCTCCCCCTCTTCAACAGAGTCTTGAGTGGCAGGAAGAAAAAGCACCGCCGAGCTCATCCCCAAACGGCGTCAAGGCCGAATGGCCGCTAGTGAAGCACTCTTTAGCGGCAGACACTGAGGGGAGTTCAGTTTTCACAAAGTATGGATAGAGACTGCACCGACAAGTTACTACCATAGCTGCGGTTCCTACCAGGAGGAATTCAGAGAAGGATCCGGAAGACCCGTCTACTTCTCTAAGTGCAAAATAACGTCCTCGGACAGGCCGCCAGGAAGACGCAGCCTCCTGTAAACGTCTCCTCAAGAAACTACGACTGGGGGCGGGGCTTAGCTGGTTTGGCCGCTTGCGGTTGGACCGCAGATCTGATGGGCAGCCGAGGTTGTTTCGATGATGTTGTAGAGGCTGATGTCTGGTTCTAAACCAGCAGAGAGCAGTGTGTGTAGGCACATGTACTGTGCATCAGTATATGTGTGTGTGTATGTATGTATGTATGTATGTATGTATGTATGAGGGGTTGCACTTGATGATTGTGGCTCAGCTGAGGTCTTGTAACTACATTTATCTGATCAGATGGAAGAAAAAGCCAGTAACGCACCAAGCACTGAGACTGACAGGTAGAGGAGTGAGGTGTCAACAAGCCAGAACGACTCCAGTGTGAGAGTGTGTGTGTGTGTGTGTGCATGTAAGTAACTGTACATATGTATTCACATTAACAGAGCATTCATTACTAGATGGACAGTGGTGTTGATTCTTGGCGCTCATCACGACTTGAGGGGGCACAAGAATTCTAGTTGGAAGGGGGACAGAGAACAACATTCTTTCATGGTGCCCATATCTCCTGGCTACAGCCCTGCATGTAAGTGTGTGAATGTTCATAAATGTGTACATGTACGTCTGCGTGCGTGAGTCTACGCGCGTACATGCGTGTGTGCATGTGTATGTGTGAATACATGTCTACAAGTAAGTGAAGGTGCATGAGAGTGTAGGTGCACTTGCGTGCATGTGTGTGTGTGAATATGTGATTACAAGACCACATATGAGCAAGTGGCGGAAAAGGGGAGGGTCAGTGGTCGGTGTCCACCCCAAGCCTCACGCCCCGCCTCCTCAAATGTGGCTCCCTGCTCATAGGCTGCTGGCTAGTGCCACAGTGCCCTCTGGTGGGCGGGGGAGGTGTAGCAGGCTGGCGCTGGAGTAGCCCTCATCGCTGCAGCTGCTGCGTAGGCTGCTGCGCTCGTCAGAGTCGCTAACGCTGCTAACACTGCTAACGCTGCTCCTGCTCCAGTCCAGCTCCCCCATTAGGTAGTCTGTGCCTTCCACATCCACGTCCACGTCAACATCAACGTCCACGTCCACGTCCACGTCCACGTCCACGTCCAGCTCTTCTGTAAGGCACACAAATACACTCCACTGCTCAGAACAATGACGCACACAGTACTGCTAAGAGCTACAGATTACTGAGGTGACTATGTTACGCTGGTGTCGTAAGTTGAAGTTCTCATTCATTTTAGCCACAGAGTTTTTAAAAAAATTTACTTTTGAAGAACTAGATTCCAGTATTTTTAAAACTCCGTCGATTTCGATTTTGGATCATATTGCTAAATAACTGCACACTGTTTTTTGAGACTGTAGTCAATTATAATTTACACTGTTTTAATCATATTTGAGCTAGATAGCTGCTGGCACCTCGCCATCTCTACTAGCCTAGCTGTCGAGGGAGGCTTAAAAAGCAAGACATCCCAGTGAGTTAGCCAGCTAGTTAGTTAGCTACTGAATGTTCTACTTAGTAAAGCTAACCTACAAATGTAGCAAGCTAGTTTTCAAGTTATGTAGCTAGCTAGAGACAATTCAAACATTTGGCCAGCATTAGTTAGCCAAAAAGCTAGCCAGCCATCATAATCAATTTCATAAGTGTGTTACTGCCCTAGATAGCAACCCATTAAATAATCACAACTCGCTGACCTAACGCTAGCTAAGTAGCAAAATAATTGTCAGTCACTGTTCTCTATTGATGTTTATGCACCACACAGAGGACAAACCGGACTACAAGTGTCATAGCGCAACATTTTCACCAATAAACTACAAATTTGATGTGCTCACTTGCATCTGTATACCCCATAGGTTAATCTTCAAGTATGCCGACTCATCAAATTAATTCTGATTTGAGCAATGTCCAAAAGCATCCAAACCCCATTATAAATTTCCATATATTTTACTTCCACCAAGAGTTAAATAGCAATGACGTAGTCACCTCAGTACTCTACAATACACATAACCACTGCTCAGAGCCTGCGCAGAGCTATAACACAAACACACACATGCATCTCTGCTCAGAAGTGCAACTAACACACTCACCCTGCTCAGAGTCAGATTTCTCTGATGACAGTGTGGATCCGGTGCTGTCTATGCGCACTCGCTCCACTCCCAGCTGCTCTAGCCTGCGCTGCAGGTGTCTCTGCTCCCTCTGCAGCTGCTCTATGGAGTGCTGGGCCCGCCGATCGCTCTCCTCCAAGCGCTGAGTTACACAGGAGCAGAGTTACAATCACAGAGTTACACAGTTATACTCACTCACATCCAGAGTTACGCAGTTATACTCACTCACATACAGAGTTACACATTTATACTCACTCACATACAGAGTTACACAGCTTTAACTCACTCAAATACAGCGTTACAGTCACACTCACACACATACAGAGTTACACAGTCATACTCACATACAGAGTTACACGGTTATACTCACTCACATACATAGTTACACAGCTTTAACTCACTCAAATACAGCGTTACAGTCACACTCACACACATACAGAGTTACACAGTCATACTCACATACAGAGTTACACGGTTATACTCACTCACATACAGAGTTACACAGCTTTACTCACTCAAATACAGCAATACACATTCACACTCACACACATACAGTTACACAGTCATACTCGCTCACATACAGTTACACAGTTATACTCACTCACGGACAGAGTTACACAGCTTTACTCACTCAAATACAGTGTTACACATTCATACTCACACACATACAGAGTTACACAGTCATACTCACTCACATACAGAGTTACACAGTTATACTCACTCACATACAGAATTACACAGTTATACTCACTCACATACAGAGTTACACAGTTATACTCAGAGTTACACAGTCATACTCACTCACATACAGAATTACACAGTTATACTCACTCACATACAGAGTTACACAGTTATACTCAAATACAGAGTTACACAGTTATATTCACTCACAGAGTTACACAGCCTTACTCAAATACAGCGTTACTCATTCATACTCACACACATACAGTTACACAGTCATACTCACTCACATACAGAGTTACACAGTTATACTCACTCACATGCAGAGTTACACAGTTATACTCACTCACATGCAGAGTTACAGTTATACTCACTCAAATACAGAGTTACACAGCTTTACTCACTCAAATACAGAGTTACACAGCTTTACTCACTCAAATACAGCGTTACACAGTCATACTCACTCACATACAGAGTTACACAGTTATACTCACTCACATGCAGAGTTACACAGTCATACTCACTCACATACAGAGTTACACAGTTATACTCACTCACATGCAGAGTTACAGTTATACTCACTCAAATACAGAGTTACACAGCTTAACTCACTCAAATACAGAGTTACACAGCTTTACTCACTCAAATACAACGTTACACAGTCATACTCACACACATACAGAGTTACAGTTGGATATACAAAGTTACTATCGAGAGTTACACAGTTATACTCTCATATAGGGAATGACACTCACATACGGAGTTATAGTTTTACCTACATGCACAGAGTTCCTCTTGCATACAAAATTACAGTTACTTTTGCATAGTGTTACACTCACACAGAGTTACAGTTGCATGCACACACTCCATACTAACGCAGAAAGTGAACAAACAGCTGTCCTCTACCTTAATGTGCTCCTTAGCCCTCATGAGCAGGCTTAGGGTGGTGTGCCGGCTGGAGTCCGGGCCCAGGGGAACCAGGGATTTCAACCGCTCCAAACACAGCCTCAAATGCGCTCGTCTGGTGGGGGACAGAGGGGAGAAACAGGGGGGAGGGAGGGCAGGGGGAGAGAGAGAGAGTGAGAGAGCGAGAGAGAGAGGGCAAGGAGGAAGGGGAAGAAATGAGAGATGGGAGAGAGAAATGTGTTAAGGATGAATGTTTTCCCCGGTACGTTACACCAGGCCAGCAGTAGAGATTCCCCATTACACAAGACAGTGAGCCAGCTCCAAAAGATATTTAAAATGTGTTTTATCTGACCACACAGCACAAGATTAATCAAAGGTGAATTCCACATTCGCTTCAGGATGTTTTGTCGCCTCTCTCACAGAGAGTTTGTGGGGGTGCGTAACACTCAAGGGTGTCCAGGCCAGGTCTGGTGCAGAACTGCAAACTTCCTACGCAGTATTAGGGAACACGAGCGGGACGTCCTGTTCTGGTCATCAGATTGGGAGTGGTGCAGAGCAAGACGGAGCAAAGGTCACAGGAGATTCATAGAAAAGCCTTTCACATGCGTGAATGCCTCAGGCTGGCCCGGAGTGCACTCCGCGTTTGTCCTTACATGCGTGCATTAGATCCCGCGTGTCTGTCTGTGCGTGTTTGTGCCGCGGTGCATGTGAGTCCGTGCATGAGAGGGAGAGAGAGATGGTGAGAGAGAATGTCTCTCTGTGTGCCTGTTTGTGAGAGAGAGTTTATGCCCATGCGTGTCTGTATGCGCATGTTCGTGAAAACACTCAGCCTCATAAGGTGTGTATACAGCACTTTCTCTGGACCACTGTGAACCCTAATTAAGACATTATATTAAAATGTCATTTGTACTCCATGATATTAATTTTAATGGGTTTTGTGAGAGATATTCCATACATGGCTCCTAAGCGATGTGTTAGTCACCGTTTCGCTAGCTTGCTCATCCTGCAGTCTCTTCTACATTAATGGCTTTGTCTACGGCCAATGTGTTTTTAACTTCCCAGCCACTGAGTTTTTCATGTAGCCTATAACTTAAATATTGTTGTTAACCCTTGGGGCGCTATAGGCAACTAAAATTGCCCAAAGATGTAAGATATCAAAATACGACGCTGTTGAAAACCCATCATGCGACTACTTGTTTAAAAGAACTCCAAGGGGAGCTCTTTTAAACAAGTTGTCCCATGATAGATTTTCAAAAGCTCAGGATAATTACCTTTTTAATTCCTTGAAAATTTATTCAGCACTCTGAGGGTTAATGATATTGATTACCGCAATTAAGTTGAGTAGATGAGAACTGTAGAAACTCAATTTACCAACAACATCTTCAATGACTCATAAAGTCTAAAAACAAGTTGGGACCGCCCACTAGTTGTTATTGGTCAGCGTGATTTAAAGTCGCTTCCAGTTTAAATGCCTACTATGCGAAGTTGATTCCATGCTGTGTCCTTTTAGCTCGCTTGCTGCATGACTGAAATGGATGGGCTTTATCTGGAGAACGTTTATGTTGTGCTTTATCATGTACAGGACGTACCGTGCTGCTCTCATAAGTGCCCAGGCAAGGCGTATTGCGCAGCCTGTGCCAACAGCCTTTCAGTTGAGGCCTTCACACACTCACACACACACTCAGACACACACACACACATGCGCGCGCACACACACACATACATACACAAAAACACACAACATGGATTACTTCCTACAGCTAGCTATGAGGTGAATGAGTCTAAAGGTGGTCGAGTGAGCAATGCATCAATGCTCTTTCTCTTTCATAAGTCCCCCAGAGGGGTTTAAGCGTGTGTGTGGGCCAACCAATGTGAAATCCTGCATATCTGTGCCCTGTAGCAACACATGACATGACATGGCCGTCTAGAACATAAATTGCTCTAAGACACTGTAACTAAACTTGAGTAAACCCAACCGACACACACTGCGTGATTTACTGGCTTACACACCAACCAACTAAAGCCAAACTACTGTTCCAAACACACAACTCCTCACACACTCATGAAACTAAAAAAAACAAACTCCACAGCAGATGATTTTGAGTTAATCCAATGAAGTATGTCACTACAACAAAAACACACACTGTAGTGATTATGAAAGAATATTGTTTAGGATAAAATTGGTGCTTCTTTTTGAAATAACCAGTGACCTGATCTGAACATACTGCAGTTTAAGGGGCTGTTTGGCTCTTCACAAGCATTTGGAATGATTTTATTTTTTCAAAATTCCAAGCCAGTGTTCTGTAGCATTGCTTTCAGGTACTGATTATGTACAGTGGGCACCATATTTAATTGGACAGTGACATGTTTTTTGTCATTTTGGTTTTGTTGGCAGAGTTAATCACTGGATCTGAATCTAACTGAACATGCATTTTACATGCTGAAGAGGAGACTGAAGGTGATAACTCGCTGAAACAAGCAGGAACTGAAGATGGCTGCAGTATCGGTCAGGCAGAGCATCACCAGGGAAGATACCCAGGGTCTTCAAGAAGTCATTACATAAAAAAACGTGAGCAAAAGTTAAAAATTATAACGTTATTCTACATTATGTTGGGTAGTCTATCCATCCAATATCTATACCACTTCTTCCTCACTAGGTTCGCGGGGGATCTGGAGCCTATTCCAGCTAACCATGGGCCCACCCTGGCCAGCTCACCAATCCATCGCAGAGGAAACACATCATTCACACACCATCCACTCACACACTCATGCCTATGGGCAATTTAGAGTCTCCAATTAGCCTGACATGCATGTCATTGAACTGTGGGAGGAAACTGGAGTATCTGGAGGAAACCCACACGAAAATGGGGAGAACATTGAACTCCACACAGAAAGGCCCCAGCCCGGATTTGAACCCAGAACCTTCTTGCTGCGAGGCAGCAGAGCTCGCCACTGCGCCATCATGCCGCCCCACGTGGGAGGGGTTATGCACTAAAGGGGCCGTCATTTCTAAACGGTCCATCCAATGAGGATGAAAACTAATTAAAGCTGACAGTCTGTACTTCAACCTCATTATACCCCATGAAACTCAAAGAGCCAGAGTATACAGACAAAATTAAAAAAAAAAAAAAAAATCACTGTCCAACTGATTATGGTGCTCACTGCATCTGTTATATTAAGGCACTCCACTCAACTGTCCACCCCATGCAGCGCTCCATAAATAAGCTCTCGAGGTGGGGTTCAGACCGAGCGCAAATCACCACTCCCTGCTATTTGGAGAGAGTTAACCTGCCATTGGCTATCGCACACAGTTCAGGCCCAGAGGACCCCCTTTCACCTCCTCTCCCTCCTCCATTTCACATCCATCCATCCCTCCATCACCTCCGCACCCCCTCTCCCCCTCTGTGTGCACTGAGGGGCTTCGCAGCTGTTCTAAATGAAGAGTGAGTCTGAGACTGCATGACCCCTGACCCCCCCGGGTTACACAACACGCACCCCGCCCATCCCGCCACAACTCAACCCCGGCTCCACTGCTCACACACACGCAGGGGTCGTGACCTTACTATTTTACCACCCGTGTGAGAGTGAAATGAATCACTCCTGTCAGGACTCGCTGTTTAGCGAACGCTGCGCTTGTTTGAGGAGCGATGGTGGGCGAGTGGGCACTCGCAGAGGGAGAGAGAGAGAGAGAGAGAGAGAGAGAGAGAGAGGGAGACTCACACAACTACATGCAGAGCCTCATCCGCAAAACTATCGCACCATTTTACCATTTACTTTTCCATTTTCAGGACACTGGCTGTAAGTCCCACACATGCAGTGCCGTGAAAAAGTATTTGCCCCCTTCCTGATTTCTTACTTTTTTGCATATTTTTCACACTTAAATGTTTCAGATCATCAAACAAATTTTAATATAAGAAAAGATTTTTTGAGTCCAGTTTCACTAGCCACACCCAGGCCGGATTACTGCCAGACCTGTTGAATCAAGAAATCACTTCAACAGAACCTGTTTGACGAAGTGAAGTAGGCTAAAAGATCTCAAAAAGCAACACGTCACGCCACGAACTAAAGAAATTCAAAAACAGATGAGAAACAAAGAAATTGTCATCTATCAGTCTGGAAAGGGTTGCAAAGCCATTTCTAAGGCAAATCAAGGTGAGAGCCATTATCCACAAATGGAGAAAACTTGGAACAGTGGTGAACCTTCCCAGGAGTGGCCGGCCTACCAAAATTACTCCAAGAGTGCATCGACAACTCAGGAGGTCACAAAAGAACCCAGAACAACATCTGAAGAACTGAAGGCCTCACTTGCCTCAGTTAAAGTCAGTGTTCATGATTCTACAATAAGTTAGAGACTGGGCAAAAATGGCATCCATGGGAGAGTTCCAAGGCGAAAACCACTGCTGACCAAAAAGAACTGCCAAAATACATCTTGATGATCCCCAAGACTTTTGGGAAAATATTCTGTGGAATGACGAGACATAAGTTGAACTTTTTGGAAGGTGTGCGTCCCATTACATCAGGCGTAAAACTAACACAGCATTTCATTAAAAGAACATCATACCAAAAGTCAAACATGGTGGTGGTAGTGTGATGGTTTGGGGCTGCTTTGCTGCTTCAGGACCTGGACGACTTGTCATAATTGATGGAACTATGAATTCTGCTCTCTACCGGAAAATCCTGAAGGAGAATGTCCAACCCTCAGATTGTGATCTCAAGCTCAAGCGCACTTGGGTTATGCAGCAGGACAATGATCTGAAACACACCAGCAAGTCCACCTCTGAATGGCTTAAAAAAAAAACAAAATGAAGATTTTGGAGTAGCCTTGTCAAAGTCCGGGCTTACATCCTATTGAGATGCAGTGGCATGACCTTACACAGGCTGTTCATGCTCAAAACCCCTCCAATGTGGCTGAATTAAAATAATTCTGCAAAGAAGAGTGGGCTAAAATTCTTCCACAGTGATGTGAAAGACTCATTGCCAGTTATTGCAAACATTTGATTGCAGTTGTTGTCGCCGAGGGTGGCACAACCAGTTATTAGGATTTAGGGGGCAATTACTTTTTCACATAGGACCAAGTAGGTTTGGATAGCTTTTTTCCCTTAATAAATGAACTCATCATTTAAAAACTGCATTTTGTATTTACTTGGGTTGTCTTTGTCTAATATTAAAATTTGTTTGATGATCTGAAACATTTAAGCGTGACAAATATGCAAAAAAAAGAAGAAATCAGGAAGGGGGCAAATACTTTTTCACGGCACTGTATGAACAACAAAAATGCGAGTGTACATTTAAAACACTCATTTCACCGCCTGCACAGAGCTGTCATTACAATCCTGCGGTACTGTTTAACTGAGCTCACAACAATGCAGTAAAAACTGGACTCAGTACAACACAATACTCTGAGCTCAATTCAGTAATGCTGAACTGAGCCCAATGCAGTAATCTGAAATTAAGCTCAATACAGTGCTCTATGACTGAGCTCAATCCAACTCTCTGAAGATGAGTTGGATGCTCAATACTCTAAAACTGAATATATCATGCAAACCTCAACATAAACTGGAAGAGAAGCAAGCAGTTTTAAGTCTAAAAAAAAAAATTTAGGTTGAAGTTAAAAAAAAAAAAAAAAAAAAGATAAAGTCTATTTAACTCCTGCGGGTCACCAAAAGTGTGTATATGCAGGAGGCGGGGGTTAGAAAGCTACAAAATAATTTTCATTTGAAATGCATAAAACAATATTAACAGCTAAATTTCACAGCTATACTGAGAACGTCCAAATTAGCATCTTTGTTTGAAGGCATCAACTTCATAGCATTCCATAGTTCACAATAGAAATTTAAAATTCAATTCAATTTAACCTCCAAAACCAATTTACATTTACATTACATTATTGATTTATCAGACGATCTAATCCATTTTAACTTCCCTAGCTTATTTATATGAGTAGCATTTACGTTTATATTGCATTATATATAGCTGTTCAAACCTTGTGTATACACTGACCAGCCGAAACATAATGACCACTGAAAGATGACGCAAATAACTTTGATTATATTTCAACAATGGTGCATGTCAAGGTCAGTCTACTGTAACAGAAGTTGCAAAAAAATATTAAAGATGGTTATGGGAGGAATGTGTCGCAACACACAAAGCATCACACCCTGCTGTGCGTGGGGCTGTACAGCTGCAGACCAGTCAGAGTGGACACGCTCGTCCCTGCCTGCAGTCAAAAGCGCCTACAACAGGCATGCAAGGAGCTGAATCTTGGAGCAAAGAAAGAAGGTTGCCAAGTCAAATGAGTCCCATTTTCTTTTACAGCATGTAGACGGCTGGATGTGTGAACCCCTTCTACTTGGAGAAGAAATGGCACCAGGATGCACTATGGAAGAAGGGAGTGTGATGCTCCTGGGTTCAGTCATTCATGAGGATGTCAATTTAACATCTGCCACCTGTCTAAACATCGCTGAAAAACAAATACACCCCTTCACGACAATGGTATTTTCGATGGTGGTTCAGTATTTCAGCATTTCAGGATAACATACCCTGCCACACTGCAAAAATTTCCAGGGAATGGTTTCATAAAAACCACAAAGAGTTTCAAGAATTGTCCTGACCTTCAAAGTCCCCAGATCTCACTCCAATCAAGCAGCTGTGGGCTGAAAAAACATATCAAATCCACGGTGACGCCACCTCACAACTCACAGGACTTACTGCTGCTAATGTCTTGATGTTAGAAACCACAGGACACCTCTGGAGGTCTAACAAAGACCGGGCCGTGGCGGATTGGAGATGTGTTGGCGGAAAACGGAGGAACAGCAGTATATTAGGCAGGTGGTCATAATGTTTTGGTAAATCAGTGTATAGTGCAGTGAAGAAGGATTTGCCCTGTTGTATTTGAATGTTGGATTGGAGTTTTTATTGATTAATTTAAAATACTCATTTCAAAAATGGGTTTTGCATTTACTAAGCTTCCTTCTGTTTAAGCTTACATTTCTGTCAGAAGATTTGAAACCATTCAGTGTGAGCTATGTAGAATTACAGAATAAATATCCAAACTTTTTCCCAGCATTGGTAAATTCAGATTTTATGTGTAGTTATTCAGAGTTTCAGCAGAGTAAACATTTATAAGAATATTATTATTTTTATAATACATTCATACCCAAGCCTGAGGCTGCTTTGTTTATAACACAACACCCATGGGTGTTGGAGAGAACATTTTCTCAAGCCACGGTGCTACATTTCACAGGGCCGGCTGAGCAGAGCTGCTCGGGGGCAGGAGCACATTCAGACGGAGAGGTGGGGATGCGTACCGAAGCAGCAAGGCCACTGCCAATGCACTGGAGAGAGTGAGCTTACAGTGAGAAAGAGAGGCCGAGACAGAGAAAGAGGGAGGGAGGAAGAAAGAGAGGTAGCGGCAGAAATAAAAAATCAGGAAGAGAAGGCGACAGAAACAGAGTGACTGAATAAGAAACAGAAAGAGAAAGAAAGAGGCTCCTTTGTTGAAGTGGCAGTGCCACTAAGTATGACAATCAGTGACAGAAACTGGTCTCTCTCTCTCTCTCTTACACACACACACACACACACACACACACACGCCTCTCATACAGTCTGCAGGGTCATGTGCTCTGGGTTTACCTGCAGCTTCTCCCTATGACATGGTGGGATTTATGTAACCAGTTTACAGCTTTGCAAGTGGCATTACACAATGAACAATTATGCAGAAATGTATGCGCGGACAGTGTGTGTGTGTGTGTGTGCGGTGTGTGTGTGTGTGTATGTGTATGTGTGTGCATGTCATAATTCTGTACTGCCTATCTCTATTGTTTAAGTCCTTTGCTGATGCTTTGGTATTTGGACATGAATGAATATCAAATGTGAGTGAGTGAGTGAGATAGAGAGAGGGAGAGAGAGAGAGGGAGAGGATACACCTCCCGGCCAGAACAGGACGGGGTGGGCGGGGTAAGTGCGGGGCAGTGTCAAACTTGCCCTGTGGTGCACGTGTTTATTTTGCAGAATTTAAATAACACACTGGAGTCTAATCAGTGGAATCAGAGTGCAAAACTCACATGTCAAAGCTGCACAAGGTTCAGAGAATGAGAAGGTAAAGAGGCTTTTTAAAATTCTTCGGTTTTAGGTAAACGTTAGTCCTCTGCACAATGGGGCAAAAGAAGGAGGTGAAAATGCACCTAATCTTCACTGCAACTGGATCAGGCCACCAGTCATGAAACTACAGGGCCAATCACAGGAAAGGAGAGGAGTCGCACCGGCAATATAAGAAAGGTCAAAGGTCAGCAGTGACCCCCTTAAGCCTGTTAAATCTGTGCAGGACCAGTTTCTCTGTCCCCAGAGCCTCGTCTTAACCTTTGACCCCTTGATAATTACCCAACGCCCCCCATCAAAGATAAATAAGGGAGCACAAAGTAGCTTCAGGGCTGACATTACAAGCTGTGAACCCTGTCGTTTCAAAATCACAAAGGAAAAAGGCGGTATCATGACTGACCACCCTGTCTCCCATCAGCATGGGCTGTTCTAAACCCACCCGCTAGAAGACAGTTCTGGCAGCCTTTGCCACAGAAAACAGAGGCCCATGTCACTTGGTCGCCATTTTCCTTATGAAACAGCTTTTCAGAGTCCCATTCCTCCGTATCTGCTGGGATTCTACACCTTTTCCACTATCAACGCGATGCTGCTCCATGTTAGGATTAAGTTCAGAGCAGAAATCAAACCCTCTGTTAACACCACATATTTCTGAGACCCAAACTCCCTGTGTGTGTGTGCGAGTGTGTGTGTATGTTCAAGTGTGCTTGAGCAAGCTTGTGTGAGCACGCATGCATGCACGTTTGTGTGCGTATGAGCCTGCTTGAGCATAGAATGCAGAGACTCCTGACGCAGTGGACGATGTGCAGCACTGGCTCGCCGACAGGCAGAGAGCAGCACCATGTTCAGTGATCACTCAGAGAGCAGCAGGAGAGAGCGAGCGGCCTGCAGTCAAACCTCGTCTGAGGAAGATGAGGGCAGGAGGAAGCCCAACGAGCGGAGTGCACTCTTCCGTTAGCGGGATGATAACCGACCCTCCTCTGAGGCCTGAGGGGGATTAGGGAGAAACCGAAACCTTTCCCTCTGCTAACGGTCAAACGCCACAGGTCCCACAACCAGTGCGGGGCCTCACACAGACTTATGGGTGACATACTCCACACCCCAAACATGCCTGTGAGAGCCTGCACATGCGTGTTCTCTTGGGGGCATGTGTGCACGTGTTCATGCACAAACAGCTGCTTACACTCCCCTGCTGGAGTAAAGCCTGACAGCCATAGCTCACAGATACAAACCCCCCCTACGCCCATCACCCCGAGAACTGAGTCCATTCGGCCAAACCCTCCAAAACAATTAATAAATAATTTTTTAAAAAACACACTACTGTGCTTCGTTAGAACAGGATAATTCAGCTAGTTCTGCAAACAAATATGACTTCAGAAAATATGATGAGTTAGTGGAAATTTAAAGAAATTATGATTACCTTCCCCAACCTCTATTAGTTCATTATCTGTATGTTGGAATAGTGGGCCAAACTTGAGTCCTGTTTTGTTAGGCTATCTAATGGTGTCCCCTCTAACCCCTCAGGCACTTGCCCAAATCTCAGAGCAAGAATGCGCAGCCCTATCCCCATGATGGCTGGTGAACACTTCTGCCCCGGGCCTTCACCCGTTTACTCCAGCAGAGAGTGGGCAATATTTATACTCGTCGCATTAATGAACTGGCAAGGCAAGGCTTCCCTCAGATTCCTCCATTCTGAAGAACTCCACACTGGTGCCACTCACGACTAGCAACAAATTTTAGGTGCGTGACTGACCAAAGTGATGTCGTGCTGCTCTGTAGCCAGCAACGTGACTGCCTCATTTTAAAGCAAGAGTTACTGCGCTACCAACCAACGCATCCAGCATACACTAGGCTTTAAGGGGTAGATGGGGTCAAAACATCCAGATAAAGATCAGTAGATTATATATTAGAGGAAGACTATAAGAATAGTTTTCTTTCAGATTATTACTGCAGTGACCAGCAAGCGGCATCTAGACTGAACTTCATAATCATGACCACAGATTTCTACCGGGATATGAACATTTTCAGACCTTCAAGGATGGTTTTCCATTTCTCAGAAATCCACCTCCCTGCTCTTTCTGCTACGTTGCTTTCATTTTCTCCGAAACGGAAACAAATTCCTTCCATATTACAGCTTACGTTTTTTGTTTTGTTTTATGAGGATCGCGGATTTTTTGGTAGTTGCCGACTATTTATAGACAGGAGAAGGTCCGCCACATTCTTCGAGTCGTTTCACACCCACTCTTCATCCTGGGGCATCTTGATGCAGTGAGAGCTAAAGTACTGCCAACAATCTCATTGTACTCAGTAGCCAGGTGTACTTCCAGAGCGCAACGTCTTCATTTCCTGTAGATTACTGACATCCCATCACCTATAAATCACTGTGGGGGCAGCTTGCAGCCTTCAGGCTACGTTGCTTGGTTAGAACTTAGGACAAGACGTTTTGACAAGGGAGGATAGGCCCCTGCTTAAGATAATCGACTGTTGGGCGCCTTGCATAAAAGCTTAAACTTAATAGCTATATATAGCCGGTGTTCTGAAGATAGTTTTCCACAGAACAAGAAGTACCAGGGCTCAAGTAATGTTCAACAACGTTGTGACAAGCTTTCCTGTGTTAATAACACTGAATTTTAATCTGTAGTACACAAAAAAAACACCATGCCAAATTTAATTTTTTTAATAATACAAAATTATTCTGTGAAATGTAACAGCCAGAGCCCGAGGAATGAGTAACCTGCATCCTCTGCCATTTTTGCCTCCTGGAAAATCAAAGAGACATTTACTGCTAAGCTGAAAGTGAATCGAATCTCTCTTTGGCAACACCATCAAGCTCAGCTTTAATCCCCATCATAAGCACGGGTAAAGATATCCCAGATCTTAGGAGCAACTGAAAACTGAAAACCAAACTGAGCAGGTGTAATTTACTCCCACCCTGAGACCACAGCACCCACAAAAAGAGGGGGAACCCAAAGAGCGTGAGCCCCTAACTGGAGTGTCAGGGTTCAAGGCAGGGCTATTCAATGGGCAGCCTGCAGGCCAGATCAATTCAGACTGGTCCTCACATCAGTTTGGCTTAAATAAGGAATCTGGCAGAGCGCTGTGAATAACAGCCAATCACATGTATGCACCATAGTATCTGACTGACTGAACAGTCATGTGATCAGATTTGGAGCAGGACTTTCTCGTAACTGGACAATCTGTGGTATCAACTAAAACCAAATTTTCCAACTTAGAGCGACATGTTCTCTCGCCATTTAAATGGGAGTTTTACATGGGATTAGTTTATTTACAAAGTCTGCATGTTACTATTGTTCTGGGACAGCGAAAAATAAAAAAACAAAGCCTGCTTCGCTTTCTGCAGGAATCTGCAACAATCCAGCAGCAACGGGATCAGTTAAAGGAACGAGAACAAGATGAAAATCAGGAGTGTTGAGATAAACACATCTTTATCCATCCTCATTATTTTAGTAGGGGCATATTAACTAAAGCACGACTGAGGATGAAACCAGTTCGCTTGCACTGCAGCCATGCCTCTCGTTTGCTAGCTTGCTAGTCAAGTCTTAGCTGACTTAACTCGTATTTTACTTCAAAGAAGTCAATGTATGGTCACTAGATTCGAAATGTCAGTTGATAATGAAAATAGTCAATTTATCAATGTATTCACTGAGATTGTACAGGGAAGCCCATGTGTCTCCTTTGCAATGAATGTATATGGGTCAATGACGTGTCATTGTCCGAGTGCACTACTTTGGTTTAAAATAATTTTAAATGATTCATAATAAGCATAATTTTATTCTATAAAACCTGTTTAATTTGAAAATATTTCCAGTTTATCATAAAATGATATATATTTTATGTTTTGCCATCTCAAACCCTCAAAATGTCAGGTGGCGCAACCGTCCGAGCAAGTTAGCGCTATGTGAAATGTATCAAATATGTAATTTAAAATATTAATTAATATAATATTAATATGGGGGCATAATTTTATATTGAAAACCTTTCAAATAAACGAAGTTTAATAGTTTAATTGTTCTTAAATTGTTTGGAAAACCAAAATACCCGCCCCTAACAATAAAGAATCCATAAGTTACTTTTAATACCCAGCTCAATTACAAAATAGTGAAGTTTTAGGCAGAGTAGACACTCTCAGGTACACTTACTAAAAAAATCACTAAGAAAAAAAAAGAGGGAAGTGAGTTTTTTTTTCCAAGAAACTTTTGGTTGCGCCACCTGACATTTTTTGGCTGGTGAAATTGCAAATACAGTCTAAAACTGTACTAAAACCCTGTAAATGTTGTGCAACCATTAAGACTTGTTTAAACAAACTCTTCCAACTTCAAATAAATGTATTCTGTACATTTTTAAAGATTTATTTTAAAAAAAATGTTTTAAAGGCTTATTTGTCATTGACCCATTTACGTGTTAAAGGAGTGTGTTCTCTCATTCATAGGAATGCAGGTCTGTCTGTTTGTAGCCGTGTTATCTCTAGCTCTTCTTTTGCAGTCTACCTCTAGTTTCATATTTTTACCAGTTGGTCAGCAGTGTAAGCAATGCATAAATATTTTTTAAGCACTATGTTTTCATGACAAACCAAATGTGCACAGGTGTAGTATAAAATGCACTGCAGTATGCAAAAGTAAATAAAAAATAAATAAAATAAAACTGTACTAGGCCTACAACTGTTGGACTTGGCTACAGATGAAATCTAAAAAAATGCCATTTCTTAAAGCACTTATTTTTTTGCCTTGTTTTAAAATAAAATTGCAATAAGTTGTTCAAATAAAAAATAAAAAAATACTTTGGCAGTGTGTGTCAAATTTACATGCATTTCGAGGAAGATTAATGCCACAAGGAAATTCTGGCCATGATGAAATTTATTTTTTATTTTATTTATTTTATTCTTCGAAAATGTGGCCCCCAGAAAGTGTAACTGAATAGGTTTGAGGCATCCGTTGTCAAGCGGAAGCAGGTTTTTACCCCATTGAGCACAAATATCATAGTCACAGTGATGTCACATCAAATTGGGGAAAATTGTCTGGGCACACTGCGTGCAGTCTTCAGACACAGCCAGGTCGAGTTATGGACTTCAGAATAAGGTGGAAAACCGGGTCGGAATGACCTATGTTGGGATTAACCACAGGGAGCGTGAGTGAGCAACATTTCTTGATAAAATGAGGAAATAAGCCGCGAAAACGAGAGTCGATATTGGCCGCTTGGTTCAAACGGGGCTGTCCATCACAGACGAACAGAGCACTGAGTAAGGTAAAATGGCCGCCCATTTCACGTACTGTCAGTCACCGTAAGTTGATTATGTCTGCGGTGCCCACACACGAGCATGCTCTCTCGCTCCCACCAGCCCTGGGCCTCGAGCAGCCATTCCATGCATTATTCAGGGTGCTGAGGAGCCCTGGCCTATCAGCAGGGCTCTTTGTCCAGGCTGAGGGGGGCGGGAGAGGGGCGGGGCTGAGCTGTACCGAGCCGCTGCCTCATTAGAATCGCTGTCGAGACCCAACTACACCCACTGAGTTCATCAGTGTCCAGGGTCATCACACACACACACTTTCTCTCTTTCACTCTCCCTCGCTCTCTTACACATACACACACAATCATCTCACACACACTCTCGGTCTCACCAAAAAACCTATACATGCACACACACTTGCTCTCTTTCACTCTCCCTCTCTCTCTCTCGCTCTCTCTCACACACACACACACAATCATCTCACACACTCTCTCTCACCCAAAAACCTGTACATGCACACACACTCACTCTTTCACTCTACCTCTCTCTCTCTCTCTCTCTCACACGCACACACACACACAATCCTCTCACACACACACTCTCTCTAACCCACAAACCTATACATGTACATGCACTCGCTCTCACACGAACATACACACTCACACACACACACACACACACACACACACTCAAACAGACATTCACTCACTCATGTAGACAGACACTCACACACACACACACACACACACACAACTCACTCACTCACTCACTCACTCACTCACTCACTCACTCACTCACAATACAAACCCATACCTCCGCACATTTACATTTACCCCCTAGCAAACAGCCCTGAACTTGAATCTATAGTACAACAGCACACATAGGCATACAAGCAGACACACGCACTCAAACAAAAACAGGAACACATCGAGGAACGTGTCTGCATAAGTGTGTGTGTAGGAAACTACACAAAGAATAATAAAAATACCTAAAATGGTATCCAGACACCCTAATCAAACCCTCTGAGGCGGGCTAGCCGCCACAGGTTTCTCATCAGCAGAACATGCTAACACAGCACGCTAATGCAACACACTAAAACCCCAAATAAGAAAAAGTTGGGACAGTATGTTAAATTAAAATTGAAACTGCAAATAGTGATTTCTAGATCATCTTTAACCAGTATTATGTCGAAAACAATACAGCGGCACATTATTTGGCGTTTCACCACATTAATTTTATTGATTTACCAAATTTTGATTCTTGCAACATTTCAAAAAAAGCTGGAAAGTAATGTATTTATCATTGCATATTGTTGCCATTCCTTTTTAAAACACTCAATAAAGGTTTAGGGATGAAAGACAACGAGTGATTGGGTGTTCAAGGGGTAATTTTGCCCATTCTTCCAGCAAACATGTCTCAATGTGTGCAAGGTGTTGCAAGTTATTTTATTGCGGTCAAGCCAGGACTGTTGAGAGGCAAGTCCAGTAGCCACACACAGCCACGCCTTTGCAATACATGCAGAATTCAGTTTTGCACAGTGTTTTCGAAATATGCATGGACGTCTCAGGAAAAGACGTAATCTTGAAGGCAGCATATGCTCCTCCAAAATCTCACCGCAGCTTTTGGCATTAATGGTGCCTTCACAGAAGTGCAAGTTACCCTTGCAAAGGGCACCGAAAAAACCTCATACCATGACAGAGCATGGCTTGTGGACATGTTGCAGGCAACAGTCTGGAAGGTTGTATTCTTAGATCTGTAGCACACCGCGTCCATTGCTTCCACACTTTCACAGAGCAATGGTCCACTGCAGATGCTGCTGAGCCGAAAGCAGTCTTTGGTGCTTCTGAACAGAGTAAACATAAGGCTTCCTTTTCGTATAGTCAAGTTTTAACTGGCTTTTGTGGATGTAACTACCTATTGAGGTACTTGACTGGCAGGAAAACATGAAATATTTTGTCCACATACTGTCTGCAATGAAATACAAGCGAAAGTAAATTTTGAAATCACTGGTTTCTGTTTTTATGTGGATTTTCCAAACTGTTCTAACTTTTCCTGAGTTGGGGTTGTAACACAGCGCATTAACACAGCACGCAAACACAGTACGCACAGCGTGCTAACACAGCAGGCTAAGACAGAGTGCTAGCGCAGATCGAGACAGAAAAACAGAAAGCAGACATACAGACCGAGATGGGTAACAAGGCCTACCTGTTCTTCTCCATTTCATTGTGTGTGGACCTGCAAGCAAACAGAAAACACGTGTCAGTATTAGTCACTGTCAGAAGGTTTGTAGCTTCTTTGTGCTTCAACCAAATTTTGCAGCAGTGGGATAAAAAAGACATTAGAATGTGTAGATCATAAATAAACACAACCAGATACAAAATTAAGACATGAAAAACCCCAGCACACCTTAATCAGCAATCAGCAAGTGAGCATGTGTGCATATACAGCGCATACAGGTACACACGTCCATATATTTATATGACTGAATAAACCTGCACGTGTGCGTACAGTAGGGGGAGGGTAGACTGTGCAGTGTCCTGAACACACCTCCCCAGGATCACACACACGGGAGCAGGCTGAAAGGGGGGGGGGTAAACTTAGCAACAGTAACCAGAAACAGAGGCCCAAAATGTAACCATGGTAACGACAGCCGACCCTAAAGCCATGTAAGGACGCTTCTTTCCCGTCACAGAGCGCGTCTATGACAAGCGTGGGCGATGTAACCGGTATAAACGAAATGCAGGCGGAAATATGTGCCGGGATGCGAATTTGGCTGTGCTGCCTATAAATTTCAAAGTTGACGTGAGGACATGAGCGGAGCCGTGTCAGTACAAACAGTGCAGCACAAATCCAGGATGTACAGTATGTACGGCCCAGTGGAACGAGGCATCAATGAGATCGGCCTAGCTGACTAATTCGTCATTTGCCCCTTCAGGACAGCACCTCAGGTCTTACCTGATTCTTATATTCTCTTTAAAGTGAATAGTGCAGAAAACAGAAGAACGAAAAGATACTGTGATGAACCTCTGGTATCGTCCAAAATATATAGTGAAATATTTCTTAGGCCATATCATCGAACTTGAAGTTTGGAACCACAGTGAACATAACCGTCGCCGCGGCTGCCTTCGATGCTGGGGCTTAAATGGAGAAGAAGGGAGCAGTGGACGGTGGACTTGACTGCACCTCCACCTGAAACCCTGACCTCTCTCACTGCGTGACCCCTGACCTCTGAACATTCCCACTCCATAAATCTGCAGCTCTAATGGAGCAGGGTGACCTACTGCCCAGAGAGAGTAAATACGACCCGCCAGCTCTGTAAAAATACACATGCAACCACATGCACACGCACGCACGCATACTTTCACTAACATACACACACACACTCGCACGCACGCACATATACTTTCACTAACATACACACACACACACACACTCACGCATGCATGCATACTTTCACTACACTACACACACACACACTCGCACGCACGCACATATACTTTCACTAACATACACACACACACACACACACTCGCGCACGCATGCATACTTTCACTAACATACACACACACACACACACACACACACTCGCACGCATGCAAATATACTTTCACTAACATACACACACACACACACACTCGCGCACGCATGCATACTTTCACTAACATACACACACATACACACACTTATTGTGCTCTTTAATATACCCCAAGATTCTCAGGTTTTCGGACAGTGAACCAAGTCTCTAGGGTTGTAATTCCTTGCTGAGGGTACTCCCAAACCAAACGAACAGTGATATGGCACTAGCCCTTTGAAACTGTGTCCCCATCATGGAACTCACAGACTCACTGTACTAGAAACAAAATGTTCCAACATTTTCAAATTCAAGAGTCAAACTGGGGAAAAAAAAGGAGTTACACCAGCACCAAATAATTGCATTATAAGCCCGACACTACTATAAATCCAATTTTATTCTCATAATGGGAATTAACTGTTAGAAGTAAAAAAAAAAAAAAAAGTACTCAAGACATTAGCTTGTTTTTAGCCACTTTTTTTCCCCGTCAATTATCATCTTCGAACAAAAATTATGAATGAGTCAAACTACGTAGTCGTTTTGTCTTGTCTTAATTGGCAAAAAAGTGACAGAAAATTTGAAATTTGAAATTCAGGAATAAAACTGTCCCTTATTCCAGCCTGAACTGAAAACCATAAATTAGCGCCACTCACACTTCCATCAGTCAGATAATGTAAGTATGTATGTATGGTCATTCATCTCAGTTTATTTTTTTTTAAATACATTGTAGTTAACCATGGTCTGGCACATCCCATGGACTCTCTGTGGCCGGAGGGACGAGGGAGGTATGGAAATGGAGGGATGGCCCTCCTCCGTGCGTGAGACAATATGGGGCTTATTTGTTCCTCTCGCTGCATGACGCATTCCTCAGGGGGCGGAGGGGCAGTAATGACATCACTCCCCTCAGCTGGCCCCTCACAGCATCATCGCCCATCACCAACGGACGCGGGGCACCAACACACCCCAAAACTCAAATATCAAAGGAAAACGTCCCGGAGCTCACAGTTATAATAGACAAAAGTCACCTGCACCACAATAAATCGCTTCAGTCACCGGCACCACAATGAATCGCCTATTATAACTGTGTGCTCCAGGACTCTTTCCTTTGATATTTGATTATTTATCCCCTTTTTTCCGAAAGGCACTGGTTTTTAGCTATAGTTGTCAGCTGAGGCCTGTATTTCTCCTTGGTTTCACACCCTAAAACTCTTTAACCCTTTAGGCGTCGGTAAAAGTGCTAAGACTGGAAGGCAGAAAGTTTTTCCTCATTTAAATCTTAAAAGTGTGAAAATTAATGTAATGAAATGATTGCACCTGGAATAGAGGTGAAGAACTGATGTTTGTTTCAAAATGATCGAGAGGTATTAAGCCCCAATAAAAGCACCCTTCAGTGACGGCCCTGTAACGCATCTAAACATCTCAGCCTAACCCTTTAACCCAAACCTTTAGGTCACGTGACACCGTCACCCGCTATGGGGAAGGTGGAAATCTCCGGATACTAGTGTTCTAGGCTTAAGGAAGCAGTCGGCAGCCCTATTCCTGCAGATCTCCCGTACTGAGGGTTCGCACTCCAAACCTGGTGAAGCACACCTCACACGAAAGCTACAGATCCTGGAAATTCATTGGGTAAAGTGTGCCAGATGAAGGTTGTAATGAAAACGTACAGGATGGTAGATCTCCAGGAACAAAGCTGGTGACTACTGCTTTAAGTAGTGATATAAAAAATATGGGACACAGAGTCAGATGCAATAATCACAACAGGCGGCTATGAGTGATGGATGTCTAGAACATGGACTCAAAAAACTGACCAATAAATTCCAATGAAATCATTTTTTATGCTATATTAGCTCAGTCAAGTGTAAAGGTTCATATTCAATTAGAGCACAGTACCGATAAATAAAGCCATTCTCTGCAATGTAAATTCAATGGTGCAGTTTCTTTGATATCGAGGAAATGAATGTCACTGCCACTCTCAGCTATACCTTGTGCATTTCTGCATTATACCCTACGTGAATTCAGGTTAGAACACACCATATTGGCAAATTGTATTAGCCAGACAGTGTGCACTTTTTGAAAGACAACAGAGGAAGTAATATGCAATTTCCAACCTTACTGGCATCTGGCTATGTATCGGGTGCATTTCTCCATTCCCGAAGGGCGAAAGTACACACAGTATGCCATTTCCCACCAATCAAACACCAGAATTCAGTTCAAAAAGGGTGCTGCACACCAATCCTGGTTCACTTCCACATTACACTGCAGCAAAAACAAATTTCACCGGAGAACGGTGGCCGTAGCTTTGACTATATCAAAACTGTCAGATTGAAGCTAATGAAATAATCCAGAGTGAAGGCTGGCCTGAAATTCTAAAACAGATCAGCCAATAGAATTCACCCCCCCCCCCTTCCCAGTGCACATTGGTGAGTGGCATGCATTCAAGTACACGCTATGCGCGTGATGTGCAAGAATCTCCGTAATGCAGGCCATCTACTGACTGCTGGGAGAGACATTAAAGGACTGGGAGATGGAGAGAAAGTGAGGGCAGGGATGGAGATTCAAGACAGAAAGAGGGAAGAAGAGAGTACTCGGGTCATAAGGGAAAGGGAGAAAGGGGAATTGAGAGAGGGAGAGTGTGAGGAGGAAAGGAAGAGAGGGACAGGGAGAGGAAAAGGTAGAGGGAGATGGAGGGAGAAAGGTGTTCAGAAAGGGAGGACAGGTGAGAACAGGAACTGGAGAGATAGAGAGAGTGGGAAAAGGAAGGAAAGAGACGTAAGAGAGGGAGGGGGGAGGGGAAACACCAATACCCACCACCATGGACCAGCGCCCCTCCCCCACACGTGCAGAAAAAAAGAAAAAGACGCAGAGGAGGAGGAGGAGGAGGGGTGGAGGAGAGCCAGTGGAGAGCGTCGGCCGAACGAACTTGAAAAGAGCCGGCGGTGATGTTCACTAGTAAAATGGAGGGAAGCGATCAATCAATATGACTGATGCAGGAGGGATTCCACAAACTCCATACTGGGAGGTGCCAGAGTGCGTTAGTAACATAGCAGCAGGGGAAATTTTGCCTTTTACCTCCACGTCGGCCGTTTGTATGGCCGAATCCAGGGATAGCCGTACGGCGGGACGAGAGGACTTCCCCAGATGGTGACAGTTCTGCGAGTCAAAAACGGTCCTCCCCGTATCTGGGGCGGCTTTAGATCGAGAGCGCAGCTCATTATGCAAATGAATGATCTGATAAGACGTACTACAGTTTTCTCGCAAACGTGGGTACTTGAGAACGTGTGGGTGTTATTTCACATAGCTGGCTGCAGTAATGCCTTTTGGTTATTCACTTTACATGAGCAGGGAAGAAAAAAAAAAAAAAAAAACTGGCTGAAGTTCTTCAGCAGTGATTCCTGGGTGGCGATGCATAATTTTACTACAGTATGTGGGTCTGCACTTCATGAGCCAGGCTTTTACTGCACTTACACACTGATCCATGAAAGCCTGAGTTATTACAACCAAGTTACCAAAAAGTTTGGACGCTGTTAATAATGTAAATAAAAACAGAATGCAATGATTTTCAAATCAATTAAACTCTACATTCAATTGAAAATATTACAAAGACAAAATATCAGATGTTGAAACGGAAAAATTTCAGTTTTTTGAAAAATATATGCTCACTTTGAACTGAATGCCACCAACCCTTTTCAAAAAAGTTGGGACTGAGGCATGTTTACCCCAGTATTGCATCATGTCTTTTTCTTAACAACACACTGTCAGCATTTGGGAACAGAGGAGACCAATTGCTATAATTTAGAAAGCAAAATGTTTTTCCATTCCTGCTTGATGTTGGAATTAACACTTTCTGGCCCATCGTCATATTTCTTGCTTCATAATGCACCAAATGTTGTCAGTGGGTGATAGGCGTGGACTGCAGGCAGGCCAGTTTAAGCACTCAAACTCTTTTACTACAGAGCCATGCTGTTGTAATACGTGCAGAATATGGTTTGGCATTGTCTTGCTGAAATAAGTAACTTGCACATCCTTAAAGATACCATTAATGCTTGAACGACACAAACAGGTTTTGGAACAACCTATGCTGCCATCTAAACAAATTTTTTTTACAGGGAAGGCCTTGCTCTGATGCACCCCCATACCATCATGGATGTTGGCTTTTTTATGGTGCTCATATAACTGGCCGGATAGACCCTCTCTTCTTTAGCCCAGAGGATGCAGTGTCCATGATTTCCAAAAAGAATTTCACATTTTGATTGGTAAGACCACAAGATAATTTCCCACTTTGCCTCAGTCCATCTTAAATAAGCTCAGGCCCAGATAAGGTGGCAGCATTTCTGGAGCTTGTTTATAAATGGTTTTATCTTCACATAGTTAGGTTTTAACTTACATTTGTGGATGCAACAATGAGCTGAGTTCATGGAAAATGGTTTTTAGAAGTGTTCCTGAACCATGCTGTGATTTACACCAAAGGATCCAGTCTGTATTTTATGCAGTTCTGCTTGAGGGCCTGAGGACCACTATATTTGTTTTCAGCTTAGTTCCGTGTGTACAAAGAAATCTCCAGACTCTCTGAATCTTATTTACTGTAAATCCCCAATTTTTTTTTGTTGCAATTTTACATTGAGAAACGTTATTTGTAAATGGTTGTACTATTTGCCCATGCAGTCTTCCACAGAGTGCTGAGGCCCTCGCAATCGTTACTCATATAAAGCCTCTCTGAGATGCTATTTTTATACCCCAACATGTTACTGACATGTTGCCAATTAACCTAATTAGCAGTGAGATGTTCCACCAGTAGGGTGTATTTTTTTAAGCATCATACGTTTCCAGTCTTTGGAAGCCCCTGTCCCAACTTTTTTGAGATGTGCTGCTCGAATTAAATTCGAAATTGGCAGATTTTCTTCAAAAAACAAGAAAGTTTCTTAGTTTCAATATTTGATATGTTGTCTTCGTACTATTTTCAATTAAATGAAGGGTACTGATTTGCAAAATTATTGCATTCTGGTTTTATTTGCATTTTACACAGCATTCCAACTTTTTAGGAAAAGGACTTGCATTTAAATAAAAAGCCAGTGTGTTTGAGGAAAAATGTGGATCCATAAGGGGCAGGCAACTTCAAACAATAAAGCTTTGATGACTATGGCACAGCCACGAGAAAATTGAGCAGTTTGTATGCATGCATGAGTGAGTATAGTGCGTCTGAGAACGCAGTGTGCTTGCTCGTGTGTGCCCACGCGCGTATATGAGCGCGTGCATCTGTGTGCATGCGCGCACATGCATATGTGTGTGTGTGAGAGTGCGATACGTCTGAGAATGATGTGTGTCTGTATGTGTGCACGCTTGAATGCGTGTGCACGTGTGTGCGTTCATGAGCGTGAGCATCCGTGAGTGTGTGTGCACATTCGAGAAGTGGTGCATTCGTGAGTGTAGTGTGCACGCTTAAGCATGTGCATATGACAGTTTTTGCATGCATTTGCATACTTGTGCGGAGGAGGGTGAAGGTGACAGTGTACTATCCATGTGTTGGGAGATGGAGAGATGGAGGTGGCACCTTAAAACTAATAGGATACTCCTGGGGAAAAGGAGGGAAGAAGATTGAACGGAGACACGAGGAGAGAGGAGTAAAACTCCACTCCTCACTGACTTATGCTATGACAGCAGACTGTGAGCCACACTGTCATTCTTCACATATAACCACCCCTCCGGTACTCAAAAAAATGCCATAATGGTATCAGGGAAAGGTTAATGAAAATAGGCACATAATTAATATATATGAAAATTAACCAAGTCTTATGGAAGGAGTGACCGTTAATGAAATGGCAACAGACTTGTTTGACACAAAAAGCCTCAGTATCCAAGCTCGTATGCCATCATTTCTGCCCAGAATGAAAATGTATGAATCCTGAATACGTATAAATAATGTAGTGACTGAAGGTCAACAAACTTCAGGCAGATAGTCTTTGACCTTGGGGGAGTTTGGTTTCCACAACAAAAAATGGACTCAATTTATTTCAGCAACAGTTTGCACAAACTATTGAGTGGTTGTTTAATTTGTTTGCTGAACAGTGGGTAACCCCAAATATAACAAGTTATTAAAATATGTCACCCTACTTCCAGAGTGCACTCAATTTTGTCAGCAAACACGCTTGCTAGCATCATGTCACTGCTTACCCCAAGGGCTTCAAGGGGCCATAAACTAATTGGGCTATTGAAACTACAAAGATGTTACAAAGCTCTGAAGCATAACTGGCCAGTAAACGCTGCCGCAAGTGAATCAGGGCCGGAATCCTCTCGACTTCTTAGGGATGATTAGCTCATATTTTAAGATTGTGTAAATGGGAACATTTTGTTACATCATACAGAGAGGCAGGCTAATATTCATGCCAACGCAACCGTCCATTTGATGTCATAACACTCCCGGCCTGCCTACTGTGTCAACCTCTCACAGTGACTAACTCTGTATCAAATGCTAGCTTCCTGCCGGCTGCGGAGCGTTGAGTCTGCCAATTTTGACTTCTAGCAGAAAAACAACATCAAAGCCCACCGCCTCTCAACATATCCTCAATGATTTTAAATTCCATCTTTCACATGAATCTTTCAATGTTTCAAATCGTTTCAACTCACCAGTTCAACAGCATTGATTTTAACCAAATTTAAAAAAAAAAATTTAGCCTGCCTAAAAATATCCTATCGTAAATAGTGAAACTGCTGAATTTCTCCTGCTGTGCCTAATGTACTGCATGTCCTTATTGTACCTTAGGTACTTCAATGTTATGCAAAGTAATTTTACGTTTTGCAATGCTATACAGTGCAATATAGCGCAAAAAATTTTTTTTTGTTGATTTCCTCCTTAGTTGTTTGTTTATAATGTCCATTCCCAGAACCACATTACACTTTAAAAGATTAAATGAAAACCCCGTTTTCTTCATTTAATCAAAATTTGAGAAGCTCCTGTCCTTTTCATGTGAATAGCTCGAAAAATTTCACTTGATAAGTCTTCATTTATTATTTTTTTAACATCATTCTGCCATTACATTAGTATTTTTTGTCCATTGACAAAACTAGTGCCCCATCCCACACTCAAATTTTCATGACTTTTACACCAACATTACTGGCATTTAGCAGACAGTCTTGCTCAGAGACCCCTGAAGCTTCAATTTTTTATATACAGCTGTATTTTTACAGAATCATATTTGCTGAAGATATTCACATTAAGTACCCAGCTCAAGGGTACAAACAGATATGAAAATAAATGTAATAAAGATACTGCCCCCCCCCATGTCCGTCGATATCGATATATTTCATGAATATAAAGAAAACTGTTAATCTATCAAGATTAACAACTTACTTTTGCCCTTGAATGATAGCCGAAGATATTGAAAGGTTGGACAGATAGTGGTTTAATTTACTGTGTTTTAACTTATTATAACTCTGAACATTAAAAATGGTACACAATGGATGAGTGTACGGATTAAAATGGTTCATCTGAAAAAGCAATAAAAAGTGTATTAATTGAATCAAGAAATTAAAAGAATAACTTAATTGCAAAATCTTGTCAGCATTTCTACTTCTGTTTCAAACATAGGAAGCCCAGAAAAAACAGATAAGAATAAGCCTTAATGTCCTTAAGGCAAAACTATGCATCACAACTCATGGTTAACACATAATGCTAAATGGTCATTTTTCCAGCCAAAGGTGACTGAACACGTATTAACACTGAAATACCTAATCATCTAAACTTAACCTCCTCCACCCTGGACTTGCCATTGGAGGGATTAGAGCCCTGCTCTCACCTTGCCTTAAAGCGCAATACTTCTCCAAACCCATTCCAATTTATGTTTCCTAATTAGCAACTAAGCGTTAATTCATTGTTGTGAGAATCAATCAATAGAATTAGTGTCTATTTCCCATTAGCTTGCGCAATTGTTCATGGAAATAGTCATCAAGCATCTTCCCATCCTTATTAATTTTGACATAACACGTCAATGTCCTTCAAAGCCTCTGAATTCCTGTAGCTCATGAAATGGTATACATATTTTTTTCAGTATATATTATATATATATAAATATATTTCAGCATATATATAATGGTATATATATTTTAAATTACTTTTGTATTTAAAATGCATGCCATGTGTCAAACTTCCACAATGCACAAATAGCCAGTTTACTAAATTACCATCGTTTCAACATCAGAAGTGTTGGTAATTTAATAAATTAATTATTATTGCTTTGCAGCAACCAGTGTGCAACTGCGCTTCCCAGCAAATGTAGCTTATTCTTTTGAACGCTGAAAACATTTTGATGAAGTGCAATCTTAAAATAAATTAGGTTGCACAGCTGAAAATGGAAAATACCCAAATAGGAGATGGAATTCAGAGAAAACACAGGATTTATTAATTATCTGCTTGATTTTTTTCCCCATCCCTACAATACCACTATTACATAGCCTATTGTACTATTGTAGCCTTTCGGTGATTGCCATCATTTCTTAATACTTTCTTAATAATTACAGGCTTATAAATTGATCTTGGTTACTCAGTAAATAAATTGTGTGATTATTAATCAAGCGATCTTAAACAAGAACAACTTGAAATCAATGATGTATTAAGGGTAAGAGGCTCACGGCCCACCATACCTAGCTTACCCTCGGTACTATGGGCATTTGGGTTAAGGAGGTTATTGAACAGACATTAATGCCTATATTATATATCCTTGAACCGTAACTGTATTTACTTTCATTATAACACAGGTCAACATGTGTCAGTATTAGCAGAAATATAACTAGTCATCACGACTGTTAATGTTGAAATCCAGTTGCATTGTCATATTTTTGTCGAATCTTTCCAGTCTATTTACAACCCAAACTCAAAAAAAGTTAGGACAAATAAGTGTAATTTATCGAAAATCCAGAAACTTAACTGTATTTGATTCCAAACATCTACAAACTGCTGAGAACAATTCGCAAGCAAACAAAATCACAAGTTTTTAAATATATTGCAAGAATCAAAACTGAAATAAACTTTTATTTTTAAAAAATCAACAAAATTCATGCAGTGAAACATCAAATAATGTGCCATCATATTGTTTTCAATGTAATGCAGGTCAAAAATTATTTACAATTCACTGCTTTTAGTTTTAATTTTAACATACAGTCCAAACTTCCTGTGATTTGGGGGTGTAGATACACACACTTTCGTGCCACTAGTTGGGCAAACAGGACAAGCGAAAACGACACTTAAAAGCTACTTCTGCTTTTAAACATTTTACACTAAACTGTGCAACATATACTGTGACTGTCGTCACTTCTCTTATCCGTCAACATATAGAGCCTTCCACTAATATTGGCACCCTTAATAAACACAAATTAGTACTTATGAATAAAAGCCTTTTTTGTTTATCCTCTGGATATCAAATTGAAAATATTAACAAAATGCTTGGTAAAATTTCAATACACTGATTCAAAAAAAAGAAAAAAACACCATAATTTTTTTCAATTGCAAAAAACACGTGCCATCATTCAATACTTTGTGCAGACTCCCTTTGCCAAGATAACAGCCTTGAATCATCTTCTATCGTGTGTAAGGAGGTTAGAGAACACATGTTAATGGATCAGAGATCATTCCTACATGCAGAATCTCTCCAGGCCTTTCAAATTTCAAGGTCCACATTAATAGACTCTCCACCAAATCATGTCACTGGTTTTCTAAGGGGTTTACGCTAAGGTTTGGTGATCGGTGTTGTGTCTTTGTGATTTTTGTGTTGACTTCGATGAATGCTTTGCATCATTGACCAGTTGGAAGACCTAATCACGGCCCAGTTTAAGATTCCCGGCAATCAGGTAATCCATCCAGGCAATGATTTCTATCAAGTTCTTATCAAACAGGTTTTATTTTCCTATTAAGTTAAAGTTATATAGACATACACAACACTAGGTACGAAGAGAGCACATCACCTGAGAACCAAGTCCAAATTTAAGTACCAATCCCAGTTACCCATCCAACATGCCTCAATGCCTCCATTTTGACCTGAATGTCCATGTTCGGTTTTTTCTGGGACTGGTTTTCTTCAGCAACTAGAGTAGCCCTCAGTAAAGCACCATTAAAGCTGGTATGCTGAATGCCACACCATGCCTGAATGGAAATGAGCCATTGACAATTTTAATTTTTTATAGACACAGAGGTATGCAATTACATTCCTCAAAGTCAGCACATGAATGAAAGTACGTTGCATGCATGTTGATTGTAATTCCTCCAAGGAAGAGTAATAGGGACTAGGGAGTATTTGCTGGGTGTGACCAAGGTCAGATTAAGAGTGAGGTGTGCCCCTGTTGTAACGTGCATCGCGTACACGTGTGCAACATCCACGACACTGACTAGCAAACGGTAGGGCAGCTAACATGACCGCCTGCACTCTGTTCCAGCTTACAAGGCTATTCTCCAAAAGTAATAACCAGAAACATGTACTATGTGCCCAATACGGCATACAATACCATACAAGGTCTCTGCGAACAAAGATCAACACAAAGCCTCGGCAGGTATAATAGCACTCGTTGAAAAGATTTTTACTGCCTTCTAAATTCAACTTAACAGAGGCAGTGAAAGAGACTTCAGACGTGCATTTGTGTGCCCACATGATTTTCACTGTTTGTACAAGACAAAAGTCTGCAATGCAGTCTGCCTTAACAGGCCAACCGTAATGTTAGAATAAGACTGGGTTCCCTCTCGCGGAACAGCTTAGGTATAAATAGACTTGAACGCTCTTTTACTCCTGCCTGGCTTTAATATTGTGTTATCTAGAGTCATCCGCTAACAGGACATCCTGACGCACAGATTAGGCCACTAGCTCTGTTCAGGACTGATTGTCTCCATAATCTGGATAAGAACAAACACTATGCCCTTCCGACAGAATATGTCCCAGGACGTTCGCAGATAGGTTGAAATGACCTCAATCTGGGCAGACCCCCTTCCACCTTTTACTAAATATGTATGTGCGATGGCCAGCATAGAAAGCACTCAAACACACAAACACACACATATCATGGATCATGGGATTTATGTCTCATTTGACTCGGTTTTTCCTTTACACCAAATTCATAAATTTATAAATCCTAAAAACGGCTGCTAAACCCTGTTCCTGGAAATGTACCACCCAGTTTTAATTTGAACCCCTATTTGGCTCACTGGATTACACCAATTAGTAGCTCCAATAGGGCTCCAGCTGATGAGCTACAGCTTTATTAGGGTTAATATAAACACCAAAAGATGACTGATCATTAAGAACAGATTTGGGCAGCCCTTTAATCGGATTTATGGAATTTATCGGAAAACCTGTCCTAAAACATTCATCTGTCCAGTACCCACAGGCCTACATGCCACCAGTAAGACCTGTAGGTGTACCAACATGTCAGATTACTGAAGAACACAAAGTGGATGTAAACACTTCCTGTTTGCACGCCCGCCTATATTCAGCTTTATAAGGCTAACCAAATAAGCTCGATTAACGTTTTATTTCCACATTGTTTTTAATTTGAAAAATCGCAAAACGCCACAAGGACACGCATTAAAAAAAAAAAAAAAAATTTCTCCTGGTATGTCCCCATAAGCATGTAAGCATGCATCACGCAAAAGCACGCAAAGGGCAAGAACAGATGCGGTTAATGCTTTTGAGCTGCGCCACAAAAATTTCAGTTCAATTTCAAATGCGTCTGTCGAAGGCCAGAAATCTGGAGCAGAGGGTGAATAAAACAACGGGTGGGATTGGGTGGAGTGATTGTATTGTATTGTATGTCGGTGGGATACTGTGTATACATCCCTCAACCCCAAAGTGATTGTGTTGTGTGTCGATGGGGATACTGTCTATGTATCTCTCAGCCCCAATATACCAGAGCTTCAACTCGAGACTCTCATGAGAAACACATTATCTTGAAATCGTCACTCTAGAAAATGATGCAGACACGGAACACATGAATAGGGCAGGTGTTCAACCGAGACAAATTACCTGCTGTTGGAACTTTTCTTGTTTTTACTTTTTCGTTTCAGGCTGTCCCTTTCTTTGCCGTTGCTGTAGGGTAAGATAGAAGCATAGCCGTGCTCTGCCTCTGCAAAGACGATTGAGACATGATCACAAATACATTTTCACCCAGCGCCTTTCACTGAGTATATAAAGCAACACATGAGACAATCGCCACGGGCATTGCAAAGCAGATGACAATCCTCCTAGTGCATGGAATGAGGAATATTGGGTTTAATTGCATTAGAGACAACACGCAGAATCTGTTTTTGCCATGTGAGCGTGTGCGAATGGACTGTTGAGCTGCTTCAGTGCGAGAATCCATCGCGCTCAGTCCAATGATGTCATCTGAACTGGAGTAAACCCGTTACCCAGCCAAACCACAACAGAAAACGCGGACGGGGATGCACTGGGATAGAGTGAGACCCGATCGCGCACGGGATACCATGCATCGAGCAAGTAATAGAATCTCGTGTAAGCTTTGCAACAACAATTTAACGTTAAAAAGCCACAAGCACAACCAGGTCTTTCTCACCGTCTAACAGAAATATCATGTGTCCACACAGACGCCTGCAATTACAGTTGTTGAATGACCTGACATTTGTTTTGGTTGCAATGAAAATCCCATTGCAACATTACGACTATGTTGCTTGAGCCGTCAATGCATTCATGCTTTGTTCCTTCGAATGTTATGCAGAAGAAAAATATCGCACGTTGTATTATTGCACGACGAAACATACAGTTTGCACAACAATATAAAGCAATTTAAATAAAGTGTTCGTCAATACAATGTAATATTTCCCGTTGTTTCAGTGCATTTGCATATTGTACCAGGTTGCACCCATGCATTTTACAACTTCACAAAAAAAAAAAAAAAAAATAAGCACAACATACAAATATGAATAAATATCGCTTGAATACCTCTTTCTCTTCGCTCCAAATATTCAGCTGCTTCGATCAACATCTGCACCATTCCGACCGCCGCCATTTTCCACAATAACACCGATAAAATGACAATCCGGGTCAGAAATAAGAAGCACGACTCGCTGATGTACTCTTACAGTGACTGTACTGGACTTCCAATGCAACCAACAAATTTCACTACACTTATTTGTCCTTTTCTTCGTAAACCTAGTGACAAAACGTCGACCTCGATAGTTTGTAGGATGTTCTAATTATTTAACTATTTAAGGGGGTAGCTGGGTTGTTTTTGTTGTTCTTGAAACCCCCCGGTAAACAAAATAACGTTGACTGCAATAAGGTAATAAATACTTTGCAAGCAAGTGAGCTAGCTGTATGGATACAGACTGCAAATTCTATGCCTTATCTTCAAACTAGCTTGTTAGCTGGCTAATAAGAGTGAACGTACGGATTATGAGCACCACAGCAGACCAGATCATAAGCGCACAAAATAATTGCTAACGACAGCACTAAGCTAGTCCTCAGTTGCAAATTGTTTACTTACTGACGGTCGCAGTCGAACCCTTACAATTGCTCTCAATGCACGTTATCTGTCAAGTTCTCATACAGTAACGTTGACTAACTTATGCCTGTCAAGTTCCTTTAACCTGGTCGCGAACGTCGGCCAATTCATGTAAAAAAAAAACACCCGTTTATACAGCTACTGCAAGCCAGCTGGTTATCTTACTGTATTTTGAAAGTTACACAGTAACTGAAGGTATTCGCCCGCCGCCGCAATCTTGTTTTCGCGGATTCACGTTTATTTGGAAGTACTAGCAAACTCGCAATGCACTTGAACCTATGATAGCAGCTACAGAAATGTTAACTGTCAGTCGAATTTACTTCGAAGTGAATATCGTTCAGTTGATAATGAAATAGCTAGCCAGCAAACTTGCTATATTTTGAGACTAGCTAGTTCCGCGTGCTAACCAGCCTGTTACGAGACTCGTTGCTCTGCTCTAACTGTACGAGCTGATCAGTGACTGACAGTGAGGAGAGCAGTTTGTTTATTAGGAAAAAAAATGGCACAAAAATCTCCAGCTACTGACGAACACCGACGCAGCCGCCGGCAACAACTCGCTACTGTACTCCTGACAGCCTATCGGCGTGAACTTCACAGCTATTGGAGCAAAGGCAAAATAATCCCGTTAAGTATTGGTCAGAACAACTGTCAGTTTCTTCAGCAACAACAACATGGGATTGCTGTTGTCAAGGGGGCAGGACATGGGCAACTGACAGCTGTGTTGCGCCATTTTGGATCAAACGAACCTTGGTGAACGTATATTCGAATCTGTTACATTGAGCCGTAATGGACCCTGTTTCCGAACTGGATTGCAATCACGCGCACCCTTCGTGATTTCAATTGGTCACATCCAGTAAATACTGTGGATAAGTCGGTCTTGATTGGACGTTACTTCTCCGGAGCTGCCATGGTAACACCCCTGTTACTCGTAGGGAACGCCCCATCCACATGGCGTATTTTCCATGCTGTAGCCAGGAGTGTGTAAAGGGATGATTGGTTCGTCTATATTGTAGCCTTGTTGTTAACGTCGTGATTGGCTGGGAAAGGTACGTTCTTGCCCTATTGGCCACATTCATTGAATAGATCCCCATTTTCAATGAGGTAATGCGGAAATGTGTAGCAGAACGGGAGGACGGAAAATAATTCATCTGCTGAGTATGTATTTGATGCAAGCGTAAATCATCGGAAATCCAGAAACTTATCAAATCTACTGTTTTTGATTCCAAACATCCACAAACTGCTGATGACGGATCGCAAACAAACGAAATCGCACAAATTCACGTCTATCATCTTAGTAGCCCTTACATCACGTTATCCGACTAATTTTAGTCACTGTAAGCCCGGGCTGCGTACTATCCTACGCATAATGAATAGTGGCGTCAGCTCATAGCAAAGACAATCGTACCATGCAATAAAGAACGAAACGGAGAGAAAAAAGCGCAGCAAGAGAACCATGTCAGTCCATGGCAACATATAACGTTCCATATCCTGGGCTCTGCCCCACACTATGGGATATCTGAAAATGTGTAAAAATGAACGTGGAGGAAGGTACAGGACACAGGTATGAGGGAGAGGTATATTCTTGCAAAGGCAGATTCTAGGATGAGGAAAGTCATGATCACATCTAGTCAAATACAACTTTTAGAATTGGACAAATCTCTTAACCATCCAGCAATGATTAATGCGAGACCGCAAACTGGAAGTATTGTGGAGCCTTTGTTTGCAAGTTTTCTTGGTTTTGTGTGAAGTAAAACCCACCTCAATATTCTAAGAGAATAAAATTGCATCTTGCAATCAATGGAAACTGTACTTATGAATACAGGCAATCAAGGTCTTTTGTGAAAATGGAACAGAAAACTTGATTAAAAATCAACAGGTAAAAAATCAACAGCCATTTCAATCTATTTATTCAGTATTCACAGAGCATATTGAGCGCAATGCTGAAAAACAACACAATAAACATAATGTCAACAATTCAATAATACACCTTAATGACAAGATAAAATACTGGAAGTCTGTCAACTTAGGGGGCTATTCTCTCCAGAACTGAAAGGAACGAGATATATAAAGGAAAAACCAAGAAAGGGAACAGTAATCCAAAGTCACAGGTGCTAAGTATTGCCAATTTCGAGAGAAAAAAATGTCCTTGAGAGATGACATATTGAGGACTGCTGATAAACATCTGTCCCTTGGATTTTCTTTCAAGCAATAAAATCCAAAGGTCTGTTGAATCCGCCTTTCCTGTTCATATATTGCCTGGGAAAAACAAGAATATGGTTACATCATTGTTTCCTCCCCCTCCCAAGCAATATACATTACATCATCATCTACCAATGGGAATGCTGATCTCCGAGCCAAGCAACACCTGCTGAGGTGATTGGTTGTATTGTAACTGGCTGCTGCTAACATGGACTCGAGGGCATCATGCGGCCGTCTACGGCTCAAAACGCAGACACATCCAAGCAGAGCCATCATGGCTCATGTAGCTATTCATGAAATTGCATAAATAAAGCGCTTACAAACTCACATACAAATGAGCACATTTGCGCACACACACACACACACACACACACAAACAGGAGCATGACAACGCAACCCAGCTGTATTACGTTGCTGAACACACAGGAAAGGAGTCAAGGTCAAACAAAATCTGCACATTCCTGACAAAAATTCATTGAAAAGCAAAATAGTTATTCCAAAAATCAAAATTACACCAACTGTATTCTTATACTCTAGCATGCTTGGGAAATGTTGGACTTCAATGCAGATCAAGAAATCTTTTCTGAATTACAAACCTACCTGTACTTTCTTTTCTGAGACACATTCACAGCATGGGCATTAACAGACCCTTCTGTTTTCTTCCCCTGAAGAGTGTGAGAGAGGGAGAGGAAAGGAAGGATAGATGGAGATGGAGAGGAAGAGGACAGCAGAAGTACAAAAAACTTGAGGAAAAATCTCATCCCGGAGCAGACGCTAAAGCACCAGCTATTTGGAATGACTTGTCGCCACCTTGTGGTGGATAATTTACTAGCAGGTTGGAATTCCAGGTTGAGATGGTAGTTAAAATGGATTTGAACAGCGTTTCCAAACCCTGCTCCCGGAGAACCCCCACCCTGCACATTTTAGATGTCTACCTGATTCAACGCAACCGATTCAGCTGATCACCTCATCAGCGAGTACATCAACAGTTTAAGTGGGCAGGTCAGATCGGGGAAGATCTAAAATGTGCAGGGCAGGGGTGCTCAGAGCAAGGAAACGCTGGATATGATAATGTTTATCAGCTGCGATAGCAAAGCCTGCATTGTTTTCAGTTGATCTGCGCGTTTGTGTGTCATCAGGCCAAACCACCGCAAAATAACTGAAGGCTCTATAAAACTACCAGGACGGATGTTTTAAGCATTTTTGCAAGTGTCTGTCTGTTTTCGGGAAATCCTCGTCAACACGGTAAAGGCAGCCTTCAAACTTCACAGGTGAATAGTTGTAATAAACAGGAAGGCCGAGTTTGAAGATGGGCGTGTTCTGAGTCATATTGCAAGCACTATGCGGTAAGCAATGCCCGCTTCACTATCGCGGCTGGTGAGATCCCAGATGGTCTCCAGTTAACAAGTTAATTTGACTGTGAAAATTTTCAGTTGAATCAGTCCTTTTCAGAAATAATATATTTGAAATTAAAATGAAAACTTTTTACGGCGGCAAACACAAAGAACTGAATGAAATTCAGAGACATTCTCTCAGAAGATCATTCTGATACCAATGAATGCAATTTAGGTTAAAATAACTATGAAGACTACATGCAATTCCAGTGATGATTATTATCACCAGCACTATTATTATTATTATTATTATTATTATTATTATTAGTTGTTGTAGTAGTAGTTGCAGTAGTAGTAGTTCTAGTTTTATAATTATGAACAGATGCTGGTGCAACACAGGTCCTGTTTCACAAAGCAGTATTACCAAGGTAGCTGGATAACGAAACCAAGTAAAAACGGGTGTGGCCATTTTGCTTCAGTCGATGATCCAGATTTGGGAGGGTTCCAGGTGTTACTCAGTGTGGTAATCCAGGCCACTGACTAATCCCGCTTTGCGATACAGGGCCAAGGGGGTGTGCTGGTAGGAGCTGGACGCCTCACCTTGGTGGAAGTAAAGGTGCTAAATCCCATGAGCTTCATCATCTCAATCTCATCCTCCGTTTTGCCCTGAAGGTCCTCCTCTGAACCAGAAAACATTGAGAACATATCACATGCAGCTCAATGCAGTGCCAAGACCATGCAGTCCAATGGTCAATTGGCAATAATGTCCGTTATGGGAACCTACAAGCAATGAGCACAAAAATAAACATTATTTTGTCCCTTTGATGAGCAGATATTTTTCTGCAGAATGTTCTTTGATGCAGTGTTCTAATTTCAGTTGATTTCTATTACCATTAATAACTGCTGTATCAGCATTAGAATGACAAGTTAAGAACATTGTTAACGTATGATTCTCATAAGAACACCGACTTCTTTACTCTCAAGAAATTGAGGCCATCCACTGCAGCACAACTTTCATATTATGACCTGTAACATCAGCTGCAAAGGTTCTTGACAATGTGCAAAATTACACTTCACCCATTTTCCCTTTACTGCGAGACAACCCTGATCCATTCACGCATCTGCTCTATTGTTAATTTCATCCAACTCTAAATTTACTCAGAACAGGTAAACGATTAAAAGGAGCAGCAAACCTGAGATCTGATGTTCTTTCACCGCCTTTTCCTTCCCCTCTTTCTTCTCTTCATCCCGTCTATCCTTCTGCCGCGAAGGAGAGAGAGAGGATGAGCGGTGTCGCCGTGGAGACCTTTGGAGGGCACAGAGTTGGAGCGTGATTTTCTAATCCAGCAGGTACTCAAAGCAAGGACTTTAGGCCCCGTGAAGACTGTTCACATTGGGTCACACCTCCACCCCCCAGCCACCCCACCCTTGCAAAAATACATATTTTTTTTAAGGTCGCTTATAGCCAGTGGCCTTAAAGGGGACATAATATGTAAAACTCACTTTTTCAGTGCTTGTGCACATAAATTTCAGTATCTGGAGCACCTCCAAACCCACAAACTGAAGTAAGACAACCCAGTCAGTTTTTTGTGGGATGCCTTTTTCATAAAACAGGGCATTCGGCATGTCATTCAGATTTGGCTCCCCTTCATTCATCATCCCGCCCCTCACCTGAACATCTCCACCCACAGTAAAGCGTGAAGCTCGGAAACAGCTCCGTGGCTCGATGCAAAGACCAGCACAGGTCACAGGAGAAAAGCCAACTGGATATATATTTTTAATGGGAACATCCCGGCTTCAGTTGGCGAAAACCTATACCTGTGTGCAATCCACTTTTTGTCTGACTGCTTTATACTGGCTACCAACCTGGGTTAGTACGAGGCAGGACTGGCAAAAACATTTATATCAAAGAGGACCTATTGTGCTTTTCGGGAGATACAAAGAAGCGGTGGCTTCGATTTATTAACAAGGAGAATCAGTCAGCTAGGTAAGGATTTCCAATTTCTTTTAATATTTAGCAAAACTGAATTCCAAATGTAGCTAGCCAACGTCACTAAAATCAGTATGGAATAGTTGTCAATGTAGCAAGCAAGCTAGCCAAGTGCCACTCTCAGAAGTAACGCTACTAAGCTAGCTATCTGGCATGCACGCAATTCCTTTCCATAATCATTATGTAGTTCATGAGCTATCTAGCTAGCTAGTGACCAAGCTACTCAGCTGACTTTGGATTTAAAAACTGTCGCTAAGGTAGCCCAAACGTAAATGTCCGTGACTCACTGACTGACTGAGAAGCAAAGTGATGGAGTAAGCTAAATGCTAAAATGTAATGAGAATTACCATTATGGTACTAACTGAAATTAGCATCGTGATTGCAATTATACTTACGGTTCAGCCATATACTACAAAACCCAAAACCAGTGAAGTTGGCACGTTATGTAAATCGTAGATAAAAACAGAATACAATGATTTGCAAATCCTTTTCAACTTATATTCAATTGAATACACTGCAAAGACAAGATGTTTAATGTTCAAACTGAGAAACTTTATTTTTTTTTTGCAAATAATCATTAACTTAGAATTTAAAGGCAGCAACACATTGCAAAAAAGTTGGCACAGGGCCTTTTTACCTCTGTGTTACATCACCTTTCCTTTTAACGACACTCAGTAAACGTTTGGGAACTGAGGAGACCAATTTTGAAGCTTTTCAGGTGGAACTCTTTCCCATTCTTGCTTGATGTACAGCTTAAGTTGTTCAACAGTCCGGGGTCTCCGTTGTCGTATTTTACGCTTCATAATGCGCCACACATTTTCAATGGGAGACAGGTCTGGACTACAGGCAGGCCAGTCTAGTACCGCACTCTTTTACTACGGAGCCATGCTGTTGTAACACGTGCAGAATGTGGCTTGGCATTGTCTTGCTGAAATAAGCAGGGCGTCCATGAAAAAAACGTTGCTTGGATGGCAACATATGTTGCTCCAAAACCTGTAATGCCTTTCAGCATTAATGGTGCCTTCACATATGTGTAAGTTGCCCATGCCTTGGGCACTAATACACCCCATACCATCACAGATGCTGGCTTTTGAACTTTGCGCCTATAACAGTCCGGATGGTTCTTTTCCTCTTTGGTCCGGAGGACACGACGTCCACAGTTTCCAAAAACAATTTGAAATGTGGACTCGTCAGACCACAGAACACTTTTCCACTTTGCATCAGTCCATCTTAGATGAGCTTGGGCCCAGCGGCCGGGCGGCGCTTCTGGGTGCTGTTGATAAATGGCTTTCGCTTTGCATTGCAGAGTTTTAACTTGCACTTGCAGATGTAGTGACAAACTGTAGTTACTGACAGTGGTTTTCTGAAGTGTTCCTGAGCCCATGTGGTGATGTCCTTTACACACTGATGTCGGTTTTTGATGCAGTACCGCCTGAGGGATCGAAGGTCACGGGCATTCAATGTTGGTTTTCGCCTTGTCGCTACGTGCAGTGATTTCTCCAGATTCTCTGAACCTTTTGACGATATTACGGACCGTAGATGATGAAATCCCTAAATTTCTTGCAATAGCTCGTTGAGGAATGTTGTTTTTAAACTGTTCGACAATCAGCTCACGATTTGTTCACTAAGTGGTGACCCTCGCCCCATCCTTGTTTGTGAATGACTGAGCATTTCAGGAAGCTGCTTTTATACCCAATCATGGCACCCACCTGTTCCCAATTAGCCCGTTCACCTGTGGGATGTTCCAAATAAGTGTTTGATGAGCATTCCTCAACTCTCTCAGTCTTTTTTGCCACTTGTGCCAGCTTTTTTGAAACATGTTGCAGGCATCAAATTCCAAATGAGCTAATATTTGCAAAAAATTACAAAGTTTACCTGTTCGAACATTAAGTAACTTGTCTTTGCAGTGTATTCAATTGAATATAGGTTGAAAAGGATTTGCAAATCATTGTATTCTGTTTTTATTTACGATTTATTTACGTGCCAACTTCACTGGTTTTGGGTTTTGTATTTTCCGACCAAGCTAGTCTTGTTTAACCAGATGCAATACAGTTAACAGATTGATAGGAACTAACAGAATGGGCGAATTCAGTACGGTAGAATAGCGCAGCGATTCCAAATAAATTGCATGACTTTAAAGTTGGTGTTGGTGTTAGTGTTAATCAAAAGGGCAAAACACCAGGTTAAGGTGAACACCACTATTAACACTTGGTGTAACAATCTATGTCAACACCAGGTATCACTGTTTATGTGAGGTGTTAATCTGAGGCCGCCAACACCAAGTCTTGGTAAACAAAACAAACGCCGGTGTTAAAACCAGCGGTGATATCAATACTTACCGAGTCCATGAAATTCACCAATTACTTACTGAAATTGATCCTGATTAAAGCAATTCATACCTTTCTGGCATGTCGCACAGCACTTAGTAAAAATTTGAACATGAACAACTCCGCCTCCCTCCAAAGTCCCACCCTCTTCCCCCTGCCTGACCTCTGATGCTCCCCTCCTCCCCTGACGCGTGCGGTGAGGAAGTGAGCAGTACGAGTGAAACGGGTCAATGGAGTCAGATTCAGAGGCACCGGTAAGTGAAAACTAACCAACAGTAATTACATAATATTCAGTTCTATATGTGGTACAAAATAAAATGTCCTCGTAACGTTTAGTTACCCTTGTAGTCTGACGAACTACCATTAACGTTATTATCGTAATTATAGCATTTCAGCGCCCTTTCGTTTACAGTCAAATGCGTCGTTTTTTTGCAGAATTGACACATATTTTCTTGCAAAACTGCTGCCATGCAGTCAGAGGCGCGCGACTCGCAAGCAGTGACAGCGGTAGGCAACTTGGAAGGGATGCAGCGACGGATGACAGCCAGGAAGCTCGGCAAATCATTTTATTCGGACCGAATAAAATTATTGGTCAGACTTTTATCAGAAATATACAGTGCCGTGAAAAAGTATTTGCCCCCTTCCTGATTTCTTCTTTTTTTGCATATTTGTCACGCTTATATGTTTCAGATCATCAAACAAATTTTAATATTAGACAAAAACAACCCGAGTAAATACAAAATGCAGTTTTTAAATGATGAGTTCATTTATTAAGGGAAAAAAGCTATCCAAACCCACTTGGCCCTATGTGAAAAAGTAATTGCCCCCTAAATCCTAATAACTGGTTGTGCCACCCTCGGCGACAACTACTGCAATCAAACGGTTGCGATAACAGGCAATGAGTCTTTCACATCACTGTGGAAGAATTTTAGCCCACTCTTCTTTGCAGAATTATTTTAATTCAGCCACATTGGAGGGGTTTTGAGCATGAAAGGCCTGTTTAAGGTCATGCCACTGCATCTCAATAGGATTTAAGCCCGGACTTTGACAAGGCTACTCCAAAATCTTCATTTTGTTTTTTTTAAGCCATTCAGAGGTGGACTTGCTGGTGTGTTTCAGATCATTGTCCTGCTGCATAACCCAAGTGCGCTTGAGCTTGAGATCACAATCTGAAGGTTGGACATTCTCCTTCAAAATATTCCGGTAGAGAGCAGAATTCATAGTTCCGTCAATTATGACAAGTCGTCCAGGTCCTGAAGCAGTAAAGTAGCCCCAAACCATCACACTACCACCACGTTTGACTTCTGGTATGATGTTCTTTTTATGAAATGCTGTGTTAGTTTTACGCCTGATGTAATGGGACGCACACCTTCCAAAAAGTTCAACTTATGTCTCGTCATTCCACAGAATATTTTCCCAAAAGTCTTGGGGATCATCAAGATGCATTTTGGCAAATGTGAGACGAGCCTTCGTGTTCTTTTTGGTCAGCAGTGGTTTTCGCCTTGGAACTCTCCCATGGATGCCATTTTTCTCCCAGTCTCTATCTTATTGTTGAATCATGAACACTGACTTTAACTGAGGCAAGTGAGGCCTGCAGTTCTTCAGATGTTGTTATGGGTTTTTTGTGACCTCCTGGATGAGTAGTTGATGCGCTCTTGGAGTAATTTTGGTAAGCCGGCCACTCCTGGGAAGGTTCACCACTGTTCCAAGTTTTCTCCATTTGTGGATAATGGCTCTCACTGTGATTCGCCGGAGTCCCAAAGCCTTAGAAATGGCTTTGTAACCCTTTCCAGACTGATAGATGCCAATTTTTTTGTTTCTCATCTGTTCTTGAATTTCTTTAGTTTGCGGCATGACATGTTGCTTTTTGAGATCTTTTAGCCTACTTCCCTTTGTCAGACAGGTTCTATTGAAGTGATTTCTTGATTCAACAGGTCTGGCAGTAATCAGGCCTGGGTGTGGCTAGTGAAACTGGACTCAAAAAATGTGGTTAATCACAGTTAATTCATGATTTAACAAGGGGGGCAATTACTTTTTCACATAGGGCCAGGTAGGTTTGGATAGCTTTTTCCCCTTAATAAATGAAATCATCATTTAAAAACCACATTTTGTATTTACTCGGGTTATCTTTTTCTTATATTAAAATTTGTTTGATGATCTGAAACATTTAAGTGTGAAGAATATGCAAAAAAGTAAGAAATCAGGAAGGGGGCAAATACTTTTTCACGGCACTGTATGAGAATTGAATATTGATGAGTTTCAACACCTGGTGGATTTCCTTTACATTTTAGTGAGCCATACGCTTATTAGAAGCATTTTAAGATTACAAAAGAAAAGTGTAAAAATGCCAGAAATGTAAGAATTGCTTTAAGCCTCAAAGGACGTCCAACTAGTCAGCACAACTAGTCTCATGATTTGGGTTCTTTTAAAAGTACTTGACCCAACTCTGGTGCTCATTACATGTTTTTCAGATGGTTAGGAATGATTGGATTCAATTTGCGCATAAATCATGGATTTTTATATTTTCCATTTGCTAAAAATTTTATAACCCCCCTTTTTCTTGAATGTCCAAGAAGATTATAACTCGTATAAAAAAATAAATCCTAGGCCCCTTACATTTCAGCAGAATTAGGAAATGATAGTTAAGAACAAGGTCTACTCTCTCAGAAACACACCTGATGAGATGAGCTAATAAATCACCCGAGATGATATCTGGTAAGACTCCTAACTACATACCCACGCTGGGCCTTCCACAACAATATCTAGAGTAATAAAAACGTTGCCGGATAGTTACAATGGGGAATGCATATCCTATCGGCTAAAGTAACTACGGGACTTGGCCACTGCATAAGGGAAGAGTCCATTGCAACAAACCTGGAGCGTCGCCGGTGAGGCGAGCGCGAGCGGCTCCTCCGCCTGTCTCTGTCGCGCGACCTGGACCGCTCCCTCTCCCTGCGCCGACGCTCGCGGTCCCTTGAAGCGGAGCGAGAGCGCCGCCTTTCTGAAAAAAGTTACATATATGTGATCCACAGAAACGATCAAACGTATCACAGCTGAAAAAACCTCTACACGTTTGCATTACTAGGCACTGCTTATCACGTTCTCTTACCGGATCATGTCAACACCAAGGCGCATTTCTCGTATACCAGAAGGAGCCAATATAATACTGACATTTTGTCCCCTAAATTTGTATAGTTCTGGTATGCATGAATTGATAATACTCACGAGAAATAAACTGTCATTTTTTTTTCCCACAGCCGTTGAAGTCAAAGGAGAGATTCGACTGTTTTGTTCTTGCTCAGGGTTACTGTTCATACATTTCTCCTAAGTATGAATTTGGCTTTCCTAATGTAAGAGAAATGGACATTTCTCGTATAGCTATATGAGGAGTGCGCCTTGAATAGACACGATTCTTCATATCTGATATCTAGGAAAGTAAAAGTTAAACTTTAGGATAACTGACCCATATTTCATTTCACTAGCTAGCTTGCTACATACTATGGAAATGCTGCATGAGCACACAAGATAACCCCGCTTCCTTAAATGGCCAACCACTGCTGGAAATCAGCAAGTTATCCGAGTCAGAATATTCTAATTATGTAGCTAAGTAAATTAGCATGTATGTTTGATGACAGTGCATCGGTTCTTTTTAGGCTTATTATTGAAACAGAAAACGTTAGCATTACCGGACACAACAGGGTTTCAGGGTAGCACGAGAGTTCATGCAGCTTGTTACTTCAGTTTAACAGCAAAATTCAATTGTGCTAACTTGCAAATCATATATCGTTGTCTGTGATTTCTTTACATTGCCTTCCGCATGTTTGCTGCTTATTTATTTGCTTGCGCAAATGAAGAAGTAGCTAGTAAACTAACGTTAACTTTAACTAGCGAGCGACCTAGCTAGATGTATGGTGAGTAGGCTAACGTTACTAGCGTTCATATTAGTGATACGTCTATCCACACTGCCAAAGAACTAAAACGACAAACCTCTTCTTGGTGGCGACCGGCTCCTACTTCGCCCCATTCGCCCTTTAAAATAAACACAACTCGCAGCAAATGACTAAATTCAGATATTTGTATATACCAGAAATATCAAAGCAGCGAAGTTGGCTATCTCAGCGGCGTCGCACTCATGCAACACCAAGTGGTGTACCCGACTATGTCTCCCGGTGTAAACAAAACTGTTCGTTCAGTTCCGGCCATTGAATCAAGTTTACCTTACACGTCCGTTCATCGTCCAAATTTATTTATCGTTCTTGGTCAAGTTGTTATTTACCTTTTAGGAAACTAAACCTTCCTTGATGGAAAAACGCTTTTTAATGCAATGTGCAGCACACTAAATTCATCTAATCAACTTTCGTTGGTGTCCTACTACCAGAAAAATTCTTCGTCTGTTGAGATGCCGCCTTGCTCGTCTGCCAGGTTGGGTATATCTGAATTCCAATTGCATATTTCACAATTTCAGCAGTTATATTTTATTTGTGATTGATAAAATGTACGTTGACGCATTTCATTTATATTTTTTTTATCCTGAGAAAAGATAACAAACAATTTTCTGCCTTTTCTTACATGATTAAATTACCTATATCTGTTTTAAGGCCAACACACTTGGCTACCTGGCTGCAAATGGAATTATATGAAATGTTACTTGATCTTTGATCTCACATGATGTATGTATAGTTTTTGAGGAATGTGGGCTTTTTCAATCAAGTGAATTTCCATATAATGCAGACAATGTGAAGATAGTGAAATTCTCTTTCCCCTTAGCAGATTAGCCAGTGCAAATGTTCAACTTGCGTATAGTGTGCAGGCTTACCCATTTCTGGGTCAAATCAGCATCACTATCTGACATGACTTGGAGGGCGCAATGATGGGACTTGCATGTGTAATCTTACCAAGGGTGTGGCACTTGGTTTTCCACTGAGTTACCTCTGCCTGCATCACCACACTGGAGGGACTGATGTATTTGACAAACTGAGTACTTCAGCTTTTCTCAATGCATTCTCTGGCTCCATTAATTCCCTTGCTCCCTCTGAGTAGTGCTTTTTCTATTTAATGAATTTCTCTGTTTCTTGAACTGATGCGGACATCTTCAAATTCTAGCCAAACTAATTGAGGTCTTGCTCGTGATGAATTGTTGTGCCTACCTCTTTGTGTTTTCTTGCCAAAAACTCTATCCTAACCTGTACCCCGTGCAGTCAGGTGTATTTAATGATGATCAAAGCATTTTTAAAAATATTTTTGCCATATTCTTGCTTTTGTTAGATTTCTGTATGCACAAAAACTTGAAAGAATTGATGTGAACTGTTGTGCTTTTATAATTTGTTCAATGTTTCAGTTTTGTTGGTCTGGACTACAGTAATTTGCCATTATAAGGTTGGTAGGCCCTGATATAGCAGTAGGCAAAAATTTCTCACAAACTGCAAACAAGTTAAAATTAATTAACAACTAGCCTTCATATTGAATTGCTCTTTAATGACGGGTGCACTGCTAACCTAACATCACCTTTTCACCTTTGCATTCTAATATGAAATTACATTCAAATAAAAACCAGCAAACATACACACAAACATTTAAATAATTGAATCAATAATAATAATTACAACAGTATGTAAGCCTTATTGTGTACACACAGATCTCAGTTTGAAAGAAGACGAGACAGGAGGAATGTATAGTGCCTTTCAGAGTTGGGATCATCTGCCTCCACAAGCTACAAAGCAGTTTTTTTCATTCGTTTTCATATCACATATTACACAAGCAAAGAAGCAATGCTAGCAGTTATTTTTGGCTTCCTTCCTGGTCTCTTTTTAAATACCTTTCCTCTATCAGTACATTTAATTAAATATTCCCTGATGTTTAGCATTAAATGATCAAATGCAGAAGAACAGAAGTGAAAATATGATGTTGATTTTTTTTTACCAACAGAAAAAAGCACTTAAAGTATGCTATTTACATCTGTGCACACTTGACAGGTGACAATCAAAAATAACATTGGTGAAAAAGATGAGGCGCACCCAAAAAAGCTTTCAGCTTCCGTATCATGGCAGTTCCTTATGATTATGAGGTTACTGTACACTTACATGAGAATTTGCTAAATCAATATGCGCAGATATGTTAAGACCACTGTCACCAGAAAAACATACAACTGTGTCAAAATGGTGTTCGCTTGCATTTTTTTTTGTCACGAAACAAGTACCAGTTAATAAGTGAACAAATTAAAAAAAGTGGCAAGTGGAGAGTAATGAGAGAGAGGTGATTTGTATATGTGTAAAGATTTAGAGTTGAGATAAGATAATGGTCAGTGCTTTAGCTGTGTAGTAGGGTGAATATGCCGTGTGTGTGTGTGTGTGTGTGTGTGTGTGTGTGTGTGTCGGTGGGTGACCGGATAAATGCAACACTGTGACCATGTCTTTGTTAGGCCTCCACTTTCTCCACTTTCTCCTTCTGTTTCTTGCTCTTTTTCAGGAAAGAGGGGGCCTTGAACTTCTTCTTCTTCTTGGAGGGAGACTTGGAGGGCGAGCCCTCGGGGGTGTGGCCAGGCTTAGTGGGCGGGGCAGTGGTGGGTGGGACAGCAGGCGGGGCGGGAGATGTGTCAGCAGTTGACAGGGCCTTCATCCCTTTCTCTAGCTCCTCCTCCTGCAGCTTAAGGTCCTCCTCCTTCCCATTTTGCACCACGGTCTTGGTGATATCCGTGGTCTCTGTGGCGGCGGTCTCGTCTGGCAATTAAGGGGGGACAGAATTCACCAGAGTGTTGGTGGCAATAGTGGAAGAAATGCACACATCTACAAACAGGCATATACACACAGGGTATAGACACGCACTCACACGCACAGGTAGACAGATGCACGCACACATACACACACTCACCCCAGCAGCATCACATACATTCACAAAAGCTTAAGCTGCACATCGTTAGTAACGTATTAGTAATGCGCATTGCATCATAGTACACAACATGCTTGCTTTCATCAGTTATTGTAATATGACTTCTGGCAGGTTCTCAGTACTTACTAGTGAGACAAGATCTCAGTATCAGAGGACATTCCTATCAGGTAGTTCAGATAGACATGGACAAAGACAGACAGAAAGAAAAAATGGACAGAGAGAGGGAGAAAGATACACAGTTGTGGAGACAGATGGAGACCACAACACAACACTGAGATGCAACACATTGACAACAGCAGCACCACAAACAGACAATCAGAAAACGGACAACCCATGTTACACTGGCTGGTCTGAATCTCTGGAGATTTAAGGACTGACCAGTGTATGTGCCTATGGTTCCTGACATTAAGCTTTCAATGTAAATATTTGTTTGTAATTATGTCAGGTCTCATGAGAGTAATAATAAGTGCACTGCATTGCATCAATAAACGGCCCACTATTGCTCATCGCTATATGCGATTGCCTGATTGATCGATCGATCGATTGATTGATTGAACTGACACTACAACACATAGTTTGCGAGCTACCTGAAGAAAGCCTGAGTAAATTCTGTAGCTTGCGCATCACGAGAGATATTAACGTAGATCAGCAGCCTTGAAAGGGAAGAGTGAGCAGTGAAAGGGAACTTTAAGTTAGCACCTACTGCTAAATGGTGAGACTGTGACTGGGAGGTTTAAAGTAACAGGGGCTGTCGATGAATGACTGGGCAGGGATGGAGGAGACACATGGAGGCGGAAGGATGACTCCACTTCTCGCGGGTTTATGCGGGGATGCATGCTGGGTTGTGCGGGTCACTGGTGTGAAGCCTCACCTGCAGGAGCGGGTTTAGTGGGGGAGGGGCTCTTAGTGGGGGAGGTGGCAGGGGGAGTCCCCTTCTCATTGGCCAGCTCCTCCCCACCTGACACAAGAACAGGAGAAACTGAGAGAGAGTGTGGGATTGTGGGATGGGATTGTGAAGGAGATGGAGGATTCGGGAGTGCAGGCTGAGAATGAGAATGGGGAGGGAGGTGGTTTTACGGGGATGTGATTCCCAGCCAGAGAGGAGTGGTTAGCGTGGGTGAGTTATGAGTCAGCAAAAAGAGATTCATGATGAGGAGTGAAGGATGTTAGAGGTGAATCTGCAGGCAACCAATGAACTGGTGAGATATGAGTCAGGATGAAGTGTAAGAAAGACTTGAATCTGTGAGATGAATCCATTTGAGTGAATTTGAGAGACATTAGTTTGCAGGAGAGAGTGATAATCAGCCAGTGAGAGATTAATTATTCCAAGAGAGCTATGAATCAGAGAGAAATTAAGCAGCCTGAGTAAGAGATGAATTTGCGGGTTATAAATCAGTAAGAGAATAATTAGTCAGTTTGAGTAATGAATCAGGGAGAATTTAATCACTCCGAATGTGTTATGAATTTTATGAGCCAGTGAGCAATGAATCTGTGTGAATGAATCATAAATCGGTGAGAGATGAATATGCCCTTCTGAGTTATACATCAGTGGCAGATGAGTCCATATTAGTGAGTTATGAATCGGTGAAAGATGAGTCGGTGTGACCGGCATGCAGAGTCAGATGTACCGTCATCCAGGCCCAGCTTCTGTTTCCTCTGCACCTCCTGTCGGTACTCCTCCAGCTCCTGGTCTGTCAGCTGGTTGAAGGGATTTGGGGGCGGAGGGATTTCTGGGCCGTTTATTCCCAGTGCCAGGTCATTCTCAGGGGACTGGGATGAGAGGAAAACACAGACGCAACATACATGTGCTTACAGTGCCCTCTACTAATATTGGCTCCCTCTGTATATATGTACAGCAGTAGTTAGAAATTAATGCCTTAATTGTTTATCCCCTTGATATTAAATTCACAATATTAACAAAAATATTGTTTTTGATTTAAATATGCTGATTGAAATAAAAGAATTATCATTATTACGAAAGAAATATTTTCTCAAAGGGAGGCTGCGCAAAGCCTTACTTGAATTATTGGATTACCTTCAAGTAAGGCTTTGTGCAGCCTCCCTTTGCCAAGATAACAGCTCTGAGTCTTGTTCTGTAGTGTGTCATGAGGTTGGGGAAGATATGGTGAGGGATCTGAGACCATTCCTGCAGACAGAATCCCCCCAGGTCCTTCAGATTCCTAGGTCTATGTTTATGTACTCTCCTCTTCAGCTCATTTACACAGTTTTTTTTTTTTTTTTTTTGTTTTGTTTTCAAATTGGGCTCTGGTCAGGGGACTGAGATGGCCGTGGCGGAATGTTTTATTCCATGGTCAATTAATCATTTCTGTGTTGTTTCCAATGCATGCTTTGGATCATTGCCCTTATGGAAGATCCAGCCGAAGCCTAGTTTCAGCTCTCTGGTGGAAGTAGCCAGGTTTTCATGCACTATCTGTTGGCACTTGATGGAATTTATGATACTATGAATGCTAACAAGTTTTCCTGGGCCTTTGGAACAAAAGCAATCCCACAACTTCAAAGGTATACCATCTTATTTCAGCACTGGATTGTGGTGCTTCACAGAATCTGGCTATTTTTGTTATTACACCAAGTCCACCTGTGGGTTTATAGTCAAAGATCTATTTTGGTCGTATCTGACCATAGAATCCGGTCTGATGGGAAGTCGCATTGCTATTTGGCAAACTGGAGGTGAATGAATTTGTTTTTTGACTACAACAGAGGGTTTTTGTCACAACCCTCCCAATCATCTTGTCACTGTGTGGAAGCTGTCTGATCATAGTTTTGGAGATTTTCTGCCTCTAATTCATAATAAATGTCTGCAGTTTTCCAAATGAGATCCATTAAGTTTTTCTTTAGCGCTTGAACCATCCCTCTCAAAGTGTGTGCATTCACAAAAGGTGCTGTCATTTATAAACAGTTCAGCTGGCATGGATTAAGCACCCCCAAATTGAAGCTGACTGTCTGCACTTCAGCTTCATTGTCATTGCATCCTTTGAAACTCAAAGTGCAAGAGTACAGAACCAAAATAAACAATGTGTCACCATCAAATGAATTATGGCACTCGCGGTATATTTTCTTGAAGCTCTGTCCCCATTCTGAAGCTCAACTTTCTGTCACACACCATTGATGTGTTATTTTGTCGTGACCGCAGTTTCGGAAACTGGCTTGTATTGCCCGTTCTGTATATCCACAGGAAAATAAGGAGTCATTGGTGACCAGTTTTAATAATTATTATTGAGAACTTTAAAAGTAAAATATAAATGGGAATATACTTCAATGATTTTTCAATTAGATAATATGTTCCAGGGTTTCCAATGGTTGTGGCACTTTATTTGGGAAAAAAAAAAATTATTTTGAGATAAGAATATGTCTTTTCTTCTTTGGTAATTTTCTGTACATTCAGGATTTGATTTTTGGTACTTTTTGAATAAGTGACTGGGTGGATTAACAACGTTAAGGGGACTTATAGCTAAGCAAAATGCCAATTTTGGTTCAAAATTTTAGTTTTGAGGTAAGAACATGAAGCGATCCTTCAAATAGTCCGCAATATGGAGTCGTGTTCCGAAGGAAACATTCGTCACGAACACTGTCTTCAAGGCTGGAACAGCTATGAGTGTGGTGACTTTCAATGATGGCCAATGAGGAATTGCCTCCATTCTTATGAAACTTGGCATAAAGGCAGGGGCACACTCAATAAAAGGCTATCACAAAATGGACAGAAAAGGTGTGAAAAGGAGTGAAAAACACGCACTAGAACTTGAAAAAAAGAAACAAATAGACGCTCGACAAGCACGTAAAACTAGGGAAGAAACACAGATTGAAGAAGAGGGAGTTACTTATGAGGCTGGTGCCTTTTAAGGAGGTTAAAAAAATCCTAAAAACCACTAAAAACAAAATACTAATGTATTACTCCTGAGAACATTACTGTCAAACTTCTATCACATTATTACTGCCGAACTAAAATCACGTTTTTCTAAAAATACAGATTTTCAACAAGAAAATACAGATTTCTCGCAACTGTACATCCAATTAACTTCATATTTGGCAGTTTTCTTCATTTTGTGATGATCTATGTCTGTACAGAGCTCTTTTTGCAATATATACCTCTGAATATGAGTAAATCAAAATATGCATATTTAATTAGCTGTTTCCCACTGAAATTGATTTAGGGGGGGTCAAAATCAATACTAGAACACAGAAACCTGGAAAAAAAGCTCTGTAGTGACATTAGGAATGTTTTTTCCTTCACATTACAGCTGAAATTATAACCAAACACTGTTTAGTTATCTCAATAACCATGTTTCTCTAAGTATCTATATATTCATTAAAACAGCCGTTGCCATGGCAACCACTGATGTGATGCTACAGAAACTCAGTGTTTTAAGTTGCAATTTCTAATAGAATTATTTTATAATAATTCTGAGTTTAAAAAGTGAATATCTTGGAAAAATGTTTGCTTAACTATAAGTCCCCTTAACATTCTTTGTTGCCCGTTTAGCCAATATTTCCCAAGGATGCCAATGTTAGTGGAGGGAACGATATTTTCTTGTATAAGTCCACCCTCATATACAACCCCAATTCCGAAATAGCTGGGACGAAGTGTGAATTGTGAATAAAATCAAACTGCAATGACTTTCAGATCACATGAGCCAATATGTTATTTACAATAGAACATAGATAACATTTCAAATGTTGAAACTGAGCCATTTTACATTTTTATCCACAAAATGAGCTTATTTCAAATTTTCTGGCTGCAACAGGTCTCAAGAAAGTTGGGACACAGGCAAAAAGGGCTGAAAAAGCAATTAATATAGAAGAGAATCAGCTGAAAGAACATTTAGCAAGTAATTAAGTTAAGTGGCATCAGGTGTGTAACATGTTTGGCTATAAAAGAGATGTCTTAGAGAGGCTGAGTCTCTCAGAAGTAAAGATGGCCAGAGGCTCTCCAACCTGTGAAGGCTTGCGTAAAAAAAATTGTGGAATACTTTAAAAACAATGTTCCTACGTCAAATTGCAAAGGCTTTGAAGGTCTCATCATTGACAGTGCATAACATCATCAAAAGATTCAGAGAAACTGGAAAAATCTCTGTGCGTAAGGGACAAGGCCGAAGACCATTACTGGATGCCTGTGATCTTCGAGCCCTCAGATGCCACTGTATCACTCACTGGCATGAGTCTGTCATTGACGTTACTAAATGGGCCGAGGAATACTTCAAGAAACCACTGTCTGTAAACACAGTCCGCCATGCCATCCATAGATGCCACCTAAAACTCTATCGTGCAAAAAGGAAGCCATTGTTGAGCATGATCCAGAAGCGCCACCGTGTTCTGCGGGCCAAGGCTCATTTAAAATGGACTGTAGCAAAGTGTCAAAGTGTCCTGTGGTCAGACAAGTCCAAATTTGACATTCTTGTTGGAAATCATGGGCGTCGTGTCCTATGGGCTAAAGAAGAGAAAGACCCCCCCTTCTGTTATCAGCGTTCAGTTCAAAAGCCAGCATCTCTGATGGTATGGGGATGCATTAGTGCATATGGTGTGGGACACTTGCATATTTTGAAAAGCACCATGAATGCTGGAAGGTATATAAAGGTTTTAGAGCAACATATGCTCCCTTCCAGACGACATCTATTCCAGGGAAGGCCTTCAGTATTTCAGCAGAACAATGCAAAACCACATACTGCAGCTATTACAACAGCATAGCTTCGTAGTAGAAGAGTCCGTGTGCTGAACTGGCCCGCCTGCAGTCCTGATCTTTCACCGATTGAGAACATTTGGCGCATATTTAAACAAAAAGTCCATCAAAGGAGACCTAAAACTCTCCAGCAGCTGGAAGCCTGTATTAAACAAGAGTGGGATCAAATTCCAATGGTTAAACTCTAGAAACTTGTCTCCTCAATGCCCAGACGCCTCCACTCTGTGTTAAAAAGAAGAGGGGATGCTACACCATGGTAAACAGGCCCCTGTCCCAACTTTTTTGAGACCTGTAGCAGCCATCAAATTTGAAATGAGCTCATTTTGTGGATAAAATTGTAAAATTTCTCACTTTCAACATTTGCTATGTTATCTCTGTTCTATTATGAATAAAATACTGGCTGGTGTGATTTGAAAGTCATTGCGTTTTGATTTTATTCACAATTTGCACTTTGTCCCAACTATTTCAGAATTGGGGTTGTACATGCATAATGAATCTTTCAGGCACATAAACATTAACCACTCTTTTAAAGCTTAAAAATGACAAAATAAAATAAAAAAAAATCTAATCTACTCTGAGGAAATGGATTTTGGGCATGATGACCAAATTCCATGATAAATTCCAATGTTGCCAGCTGGTGGTGTGATGTGAATGTTACTCATGGAAATTTGTCTGCTTAACATGCACAAAATAGACATTTGTTTGCTCTTTCTCTTGCAAATGCATAGATGCAGTGAGGTTGTTCAGGGTAAAATATGCTCAGATAAATCTGAACAGTAATTATGCACATCATCCGCTTCCAGAAGTCATGAGCACATGCATGTAAGCATACACACACAAATACATACACACACACACACATATATATGCAGGCACGGGGGTGTGATTACTATAATTATGTGGGCCATTGTAGTATGACATCATAATTTCAGAGCACTGTCCTGTGACTTGTCAAGATGGGAGGTTGAAGCACCACGTCTTGTTAGATGTTGGAAGTTGGCTGCACAGTTTTGTTCCTTTCTCTATGTTGTGTATGTATAGCAGTGTGTTAAGTCAGTGTGTCCGCAGGTTTGATGCACTGCTGCATACAGGCGGTGTTGCAGTAATGAGTCACAGTATATGTATTTACAGGTTGTGTTGCAGTAATGCGTGGCAGCACGTATTGGTGCACACAGTCATGCAGCTGTTTCTGTGGGTCGTACCGATGGGGTTTTATCAGTGATGACACCTGCCAGCAACTGAGACTGGGGTCCGGCAGTCTTCATATCCTGACGGTTCTGTTCACGTATCTGAGAGCGAGGGAACGAGGGAGAATGGGAGCAGGGCAAGAGAGAGAGAGAGAGAGAAACAGAAAAAGGAAGAGAGGAGTTGCTGTGCTATTCCTGTATTGGAACATCACAATAAAGTAATTACATTAGAATTGCTGAATAATTTAATATGTTTAACCGCTGCCGTAATGGCAGTCACTGAAGCTGTGGTACCTCAGGTCTCTTGTGTGTAATCTGCTGAATATTTTGGAACATATGGGGATGTCACTGAAAAAGTGGCATTGAAACAACTGAGTTTTTATCTTAAAGCTTACAGAGTTTTCACCACTGAGCCAGTGGCCCTAACCCTGTTAACCTGAGCTGTTCCAGTAAGATATCCAGTTGTGTTAATAGTTTTTATGTGCAGCTGCAGCCTGAAAGTATAATCTGTATGCAAGACTGCCAGTTCCAAAAACCAAAAACATAATGTGAAAGTAAAAGCTCCTCCCGCTCTGAGGGCTGTACCTTATTTCGCGTCTCCAGCACCTCCTGTGGGTTGGTGAAGAGTGGCACAAACTGATTTGGGTTCTCGATCTTAATGGCTGTGCCACTCCCCTGTGTGATCTCCTCTGTCTTCAGCCACTGAGAGAGAGAAGGGGACAGAAAGAAAGAGAGAGTGAGAGTGAAGGGAGAGAGAGAGAGAGAGAGAAAGATGGGGAGAGAAAGAGTGAAAGGAAATGAGGGAATGAGAGAAAGAGACAGGGATGACGTGATGCTGAGCTATTTTTATTCTACATCCAAAAAAAATATCTAAAATATATGCAATCTTGAGGAAATTCAGATTAGATTGAACTGAATTATTTTAAATTTTAATAGCTGTAGGCATTACTTTTAAATATATCAGCAAAGAGTTCAACATGGACCAAAACAGTTTGAAGAGTTATTTCTGACAAATAACTCCAAATATTAAAAGCTCTCTTTTGCAAGCCTTGCACTAAGCGTAGAAGAAGTATTATGGCACAACTTAGCCACCAGAGGGAGAAAGTGAAATTGTAGCAGTGAGCATGATAGCTGGGATTTCCCCCTGCATTGCAGAGGGACTGGACGGAGAGAGAGCAAGAGGCTAGTTAGTTAAAAAGCCCCTCCCCTTTAAATTGACTTAATGTAGCATCTATACGCGCACTAGCTATTTGAGGCAAACCATGTTTTTCTTTACCCTGTGATGCCCTCTTTCTCTCCCTGTTCTAGCGTCTGGGGAGGTATCTGAAGCAGATCAGCGATGTCATTTCTCTAACCAATCAAAAGCCATCCAATCAATAAGCTACAGGATTGTTTTTTTTTGATGCGCCCATTTTAACGCATAGCCAGGCACTGATCCAATGGGTTTCATGCAAGTTAAATGACAGCACTTGATTTAAATGAGTTTAGTGACTCAACTCTAAAAACATAGCCTCAAAAAACATTGCCACAGTGTCACTTCGCGAGTAATGGTGACAAATAAAATTGACACATTATGAAATAACTTGGAATCAGTGGTGAGAATCTCACCCGCTATTTTCTCCCGTCATTGAACACTTGTTTAGAAATGACAAAGGTCTGTAAGTCTCTCAGTAATTGTACTCTACAGAGACGAAGTAGTAAACCCGCATTACTCAGTGCACAGTACTCAGTGACGCAGGAATTGATTGAATTAAGGTGCACATGAAAGGAGAGCTAGTGTATGCTCATGTCACGGCTAATGCTTTTAGCCACTTAAACCATTCAGAATAGAGACCACGTCCCCTCCCCCGCACCGTGGTGCGCTGGTGTCCCGGGCTGGCCTGGTCCTGGCTGACTCTCTGGTAAGTGTTGGGGGTGTTGAGCCAGCGGGTCTTCTCCTGCTGCTGTTTTTGGGCGTGGGGTGGGTTCCGCGAGACAGACCTGACCCCGCCCCCCTCCTGGAAGTTGAAGGCAGTGACAGTGGCGGGGACCTCCACCTCCCTGCGGGTCCGCGCTCGCTCCAGCAGCACCGGGAAGCGGTAGGCGTAGCCCGTACGGTACCCCTTTATTGGTGATTGTGAGGGGGTGTAAAGAGGGGGAGAGCATTACTCAGCTCGGCTTCTGTATTTAACATCTACCACATACTGACCCTGCACATACTGACACTACACACAAGTACAAACACCTCAGATCACTCGGTCAGACAGAGATACCACATCGTCCATATGTATTTTTATTACCTCCACTCAGGAGGTTATGTTTTATCTTTGGTTTATGGGTATCTTTGTTTGTTAGCAATATTACAGAAGAAGTTAAGGATAGATATTTATTAAATTTTGACCAGAGGTGCGTCCTTGTCAGTCCTATAGGTGAATTTATTTTGGGATTGATCCAGATCAAATTCCGGATCCAGGAATTTTTTTTACTGTAGGCTCCAACATTACTGGCACCCTTGCAAGGCAATGCACAAACAATACAAAAAAGACATAAACAATATAATTATAGAGAAACGGATTATAGCAACTTGCGTTACTTACTTTACCTTATTAATGTTTTGATGGAAACAACCAAAATCATAACAATAATTTAATACAAAATAAATTTCAACAAAAGGTTTCACAATTATTGGCACTCTTCATTTAGTGCAACCACCTCTGGCAAGGGTAACAGCATGGAATCTTTTCCTGCAATTTTTTGACAAGGTTAAGGGTCAGATATAGGGGTGATTTTGGACCATTCCTCTAAACACATCCTTTCAAGATCCTTCTCATTCTTGGGTTTGCATTTTTCAACTTCCCTCTTCAACTCAGCCCACAGGTTTTCAATGGCATTGAGGTCTGGCGACTAAGATGGCCATTGCAGAATGCTGATTTTGTTGTCATAGAACCATTTATATGTGTATCTTGAGGTATGCTTTGGGTCATTGTCTCATTGGAAAGTTCACCCACAGCCAAGTCCCAGCCTTCTGGCGGGGGCAACCAGATTGTCAGCCAAAATATCCTGATACTTGGTGGAAATCATCATGCCATTAATCTTAACCAGTGTCCCTGGTTCTTGAATTAAAACAGCCCCAAAAGATGACTGACCCGCAATCAAATTTCACCGTGGGTATGAGGTGCTTCTCTTTGTGTGCATCTCTGTTTCAACGCCAAACATGCTGATGCTGTATCTGACCAAAACATGCAATTTTGGTTTGGTCTGACGGTTCTGAATGAAGCACCTTTTGTGCTTTGCCCCCTTCCTGATTTCTTTTCTTTTTTTTTGCCTATTTGTCACACTTAAATGTTTCAGATCATCAAACAAATTTAGACAAAGATAACCTGAGTAAATACAAAGTTCAATTTTTAAATGATGAATCATTTATTAAAGGGAAATAGCTATCCAAACCCACTTGGCCCTATGTGAAAAAGTAATTGCCCCCTAAATCCTAATAACTGGTTTTGCCACCCTTGGCGACAACAACTGCAATCAAACATTTGCGATAACTGGCAAGGAGTCTTTCACATCGCTGTGGAAGAACTTTAGCCCACTCTTCTTTGCAGAATTGTTTTAATTCGGCCACATTGGAGGGTTTTTGAGCACGAACGGCCTGTTAAAGGTCATGCCACTGCATCTCAAGCGGATTTAAGTCTAGGCCACTCCAAAAATTTTGTTTTGTGTTTTTTTAAGCCATTCAGAGGTGGACTTGCTGGTGTGTTTCGGATCATTGTCCTGCTGCATAACCCAAGCGCGCTTGAGCTTGAGGTCATGAACTGATGGTTGGACATTCTCCTTCAGGATTTTCCGGTGGAGAGCAGAATTCATAGTTCCATCAATTACTACAAGTCCTCCAGGTCCTGAAGCAGCAAAGCAGCCCCAGACCATCACACCACCACCAACATGTTTGACAGTTGGTATGATGTTCTTTTTATGAAATGCTGTGTTAGTTTTACGGCAGAGGTAACGGGACGCGCACTTTCCATAAAGTTCAACTTTTGTCTCTTCAGTCCACAGAATATTTTTCCAAAAGTCTTTGGGATCATCAAGATGTTTTTTGGCAAATGTGAGATGAGCCTTTGTGTTCTTTTTGGTCAGCAGTGGTTTTCGCTTTGGAACTCTCCCATGGATGACATTTTTGCCCAGTCTCTTTCTTATTGTTGAATCATGAACACTGACTGTAACTGAGGCAAGTGAGGCCTGCAGTTCTTTAGATGTTGTTCTGGGTTCTTTTTTGACCTCCTGGATGAGTCGTCGAAGCACTCTTGGAGTAATTTTGGTAGGCTGGCCACTCCTGGGAAGGGTCACCACTGTTCCAAGTTTTCTCCATTTGTGGATAATGGCTCTCACCATGGTTCACTGGAGTCCCAAAGCCTTAGAAATGGCTTTGTAACCCTTTCTAGACTGACAGATGTCAATTACTTTGTTTCTCATCTGTTCTTGAATTTCTTAAGATCACGGCATGATGTGTTGCTTTTTGAGATCTTTTAGCCTACTTAACTTTGTGAAACAGGTTCTATTGAAGTGATTTCTTGATTCAACAGGTCTGGCAGTAATCAGGCCTGAGTGTAGCTAGTGAAAGTGGACTCAAAAAATGTGGTTAATCACAATTAATTCATGATTTAAGAAGGGGGGGGCAATTACTTTTTCACAGAGGGCCAGGAAGGTTTGGATAGCTTTTTCCCCTGAATAAATAAAATCATCATTTAAAAACTGCATTTTGTATTTACTTGGGTTTTCTTTGTCTTATTTTAAAATTTGTTTGATGATCGGAAACATTTAAGTGTAAAAAATATGGAAAATAGTAAGAAATCAGGAAGGGGGCAAATAATTTTTCACGGCACTGTACTTCCTCATTTTTATACCCTAGTGAAACAGGAAGTGATATAATGGCTCATTATAGTTCCTTAACACAGACAAAACTTAAATAAGTGGAATTTGATACCTGGTTTAATTTTGATTAATGTTATTTAGAACAATCTTAAAGGGTGCCATTAATTGTGAAACCTTAATTTGGAGGATACTGACTTTTCATTAAGTCAGTAAATGCTTTTGGTTGCTACCACTGGAACATTAATATTGTACAGCTGGTATTTAGAGTTTTTCTATGAATTTGTTTTTTTTTTTTTTTTTTTTTAATTATTTTTTAAAATATTGCTTATGTATTGCCAGTCAGGGGTGCCAGTCATTTTTGAGCCCACTGTAAATAGCTTTCTTTAGTTTGTCTTAGCACTTCTAAAAATTGAGCACCTGGTTTCAGCAGTTTTTGGGAAGTGGGAGTAGCCCTTTTTGTTTTCACAGTTTTCTTCTGTTTTTGGGTTGGGAGTCTAGATTAGCTCTCCGTTTGTTGTTTGAATTCTTTAGGTGGCAGGTCATATTAGGGCCAACATTATTTTGGGTATCACTCTGCCCTGACTTGAATAAATAAACTGCTGGCCTTCTGATTCGTTGTGCTGCTGGCCTTTCTTGGGAGTAGGAGAGTTGGCGGTGGTCACTTTCAAGCTGCATCTCTGTACCCCCAGACCAGGGACATAACACTGTTCAGAATGGACTGATTGCTGGGCCTCCGCCATTGCTGCTCTCAGCTTTCTAGAGAAATGTTAAGTCGAACAACCTCACAGTCAACACTGCACTTTGGGTCCTCAGCAATACATTCATCAATTGAGAAGTCAATTGGATTAATGGTTGACGCTCTCCTACTCCCAAGAAGGACCAGCAGCACAAAGAATCAGAAGGCCAGCAGTTTATTTATTCAAGTCGGTGCACAGTAATACCCAGAATAATAAACAAAACAAGCTGATGGCCCTAAAATAACCTGCCACAAAAAGAATTCAAATAAAAAACAGAGGACAAACCTAGACTCTCAGTGTAAAAACAGAAGAAAACTGAAAACAAAAAAGGCTACTCCCACCAACCAAAAACTGCTGGTTTGATTTCATTAAGCAATTTTTTCCCATGTATATCTTGGTACTTACATGCTTGCACTGTAACTGAGGAATTAACTCATAATCTCTATAGTGCCTAAGATCAACATAATGCCTCTCTGGCTTTTTCTGGCCTCATAAGATTTTCATTGCGTTCTTTCAAAGGTTCCTCGCACTCATTCCAAGTTTTGCTGACATGGAAAGTGAAGATACTCATAAGACTACTGAAGTTAGTATGAGACCACATACTGTGTATAAGTATGTGAATGGAATGCTATTAACCAAAAATTCTATTGCTGATGTACCAATAACTTCTGGTAATGTAACTCCAGAACTCTGGCATGGAGTTTTGGGAAAAAAAAATGCATAAGACCTTCTGAAAATGTATTTGGTTTCAAGCAGCTACTGAAAATGTGGCTGATTCACTGGAGGAGAGAAGATATCCAATGCTTAACCTGATGGTTTGAGCTCAGTTCTAAAAGCAGTATTTCAAATTCGGTGTATGCTCTTGGCTGGCCTGGACAGGATAAGAAAAAAGCTGGCATACCTGGAGAACTTTCTGATGACTGGTTAACAAATACCAGCAGTGTTACTCTGTCTGGATAAGAATCTTTTTTCAAAATCTTAGGGACTTACAAACTTAGAAGTCTGTGTGTTTAAATATCCTGTCTCCATGGCCTCCCATTATTGGGACATGACCCCGTGTGAGGTCAGCAAATTTCATCATTTGGTTGCTTGAAAATTTAGAATGGAAAAAAGTCATTTCTGTTCATATAAGAAAAATAGTCTTTACTGTTACAAATAGAACATCACAGCAAACCAACCATATTAAAGCTGTAAGGCAGATGCAGGCATGGCTTATTGACAGAATAGTAATGGCATAAATGATGTGCCTTTACGCACGGCGCAGGTGTACAGCTGGGGTTTTGGGGGTCCCATTGATTAAGGAACAATCATTTGGGGTCACATCTGGATAAAGTTCGGGCAGCCCTCCATTAGGGTCTCACCAGGTTGTCCATCGTCCTCATGAGTGCTTCAAACTCATGTTCCCCCAGGCGGCTCTTGTGGAGCGGGCCGAAGGTGGACCCGGCCCAGCCTACGGTTCCGGTGGGGTTGGGTCTGTGAGTGGTGCGATCCAGCAGGATCAGGTTCTGCTCCCCACCAGCACAGCACAGTGCTGACACCTTTTGGCAAGATAATGAATTGCAGCACACATTTCAGACATCCATGTTCAGGGTATTACAACACTCAGTAGTAATTTCTTTGGGTCCATTTCGCTACGTTTCAAATCCTGTCAAGACAGTGATGAATGTACTGACTCATGAATATCCCCTTACACAGTTAACGACTTCAAATTCCGCTCCCCTCCCGAATCAACTAAACTACTAATTCAATGCAAAAATACTGCGCAAGTACCCAATTAATACCTTCCAGTTAATCACTTTTCAAAATCACAGACACGCAATCTGTCAGGACGCCATCTATTTCAGTTTTAATTATCCTTGTTTCCTTAATTTAGGTCTCCTCATGTTCAGTCCACGTGTTTGTGTTTACCTGTCATTTTCATGCTTCTTGTCTTCCCCAATTATTATTTCTTTAATTGCCGTGTTCGCTACCCCGCCTCTTTGTGCCCTAGCCTCCGCAGCTGTGCTCCATCTGCTCGTTAGTCTATGTCTATTTATTCTCCTATTTTTATGTATTTCGTTGCTCATTCTTTGCTAGTTTTTCCCCGATGTCGTCTTAGGCCCTTCCCTTTCTAGATTTCTTGTTTCCTGAGCTCTTCCCCAGGCATTCCCATTTTTTGTCTTTCTAATTTCTTTTTAGCCATTTTTTTTAGGATTATTATTTGTATTGTGATCTGCTGCTCCTTTCCCTATTTATTCCTCCCTGCTCGCCCCTCATTTCAAAATGAACTTTTTTGGCCAGATCTGCTGTCCACGCTTTGGTCTTCCTTCATTAAACCTGACACAATCACATATAAACATACACACCTACATACATTCTGTTCACCAGCCGGATATTTTCTCTGCTCACCTGTATCTGGCAGGCAGCCTGGATATGATAGACAGTGTAGAAGGCCTCCTCCACAGACTCCCCCAGGGCCACAATCCCATGATTCCTCAGCACTAATACCTGTGTGCACAAATTGCACAGATTATTCATCATACACCAAATATAAGCGCACATCTCTGAACACACATCATACATTAACTGTACACCGCACAGCACAGATCACACCTCATACACCAAATATATTTCACAGATCACACATCATACACTGAATATACGACACACACACTACAGACGACAGCTCATACACTGGCTATATGCCACACATCGCTGCTCACACATTCTATACTGTCTGTACCGTACACATCACAGATGACACATCACAAGCTGACTATACAGTTCACATCAAACACTGACAATACACCACTGATCACACATCAAACACCAACTAATCACCACAGACCATACATCATACAACAACTTTACAACACAGATCATACATCATACACTGACTATGCACCACACATCACAGATCACACATAATACACTGACAAGACACTGCACATCATGCAGCGACTATATAGCAAAGATCATGCATCATACACTGACTATACACCACAGATCATACATCATTCAATGACTATACACCACGGATCATTCATCATTCATCGTGTATACGCCACACATCACAGATCACACATAATACACCAACTAAACACTACAGATCACACATCATACACTGACAATACACCACGGATCACACTTCATACACCAACTATACACCACACATCACAGATTATACATGGCACACCGACTACATGCCACCTATCAAAGATCATACATCACACACTGTCTATGCAGCACACATCACAGATCATACATAATACACTGACCATATACCAGACATCACAGAACACACGTCACAGTGTATAATTTTCTTCAGTAACATGCAGAATTGTTTTTAAATTGTACTGTCAACTGTGTAAGGTATCTTAAACCATTACTTTGAGGATTACTGGTGCTGTGTAAAAAAAAAAAAAAAAAAAACCTGGCGATAGCTGAGAATGTAATCACCACTTTCTCCTCTTTTCCGACATCTCATACAATATATACACCTCTGTCAATCACTCCATTATTCACTCCCACATCTCACCCTCCATCTGCGCCTTCTTTTTCTCCTTACAACTTCACTCTCTTCATCTCACGCTCTCTTCTGGTCCTCCCCTTTCCTCCCTCCCAGCTCACTCTTCTCCTCTGCTCCAGTCCATCCCTCTCTTCCTCCCTCCTCCCCAGCTCCTTCTTTTCCTTTCCCTCACTGCTTCATCACATTACTGTTATTAAGCTCACGTTGTCATCCAAAGCGACTTACCATTGACAAAGCAGGGGCCAGTTCCTCCTGGAGCAATGTGGGATTGCGGGCCTTAGCCTGAGGCCAAACAACTGCACAGAACATACTATGGCTAAACTGGACCACTGACTAACCTAAACCACTAACCCTTAGAGTCTGAGTTAAACATCCTTGTCACTAGAGTACAGATTGGCCCCTCCCCTCCCTTCGCCCGCTCACCTCCTCTCCCCTCCCCTCCCCCGCTCACCTTGCAGGTCGGCCCCAGACTCTTCTGCAGCTCCACCCTGTCCTCCTCCTCCTCCATCAGCCCGTTGTAGTCGTAGTACGCCACCTCGCCCACCAGCAGAGCCTCATGGGATAGCGGCAGGAGGCCGCACTTCATGGCGGACACCTGTGTGCATGGGAAGCCTTCAGCAGGGGGTCTCCCACGCATGCAGGAATAATGGCTCCATCAGAGCTGCCCTGCTTTTGCATGAGTGACGACTGTGGTTCTGTGATGAGCAGGAGGTTTAACTGTGAGAGCATCTCGCATAAGATTTGTGTGCATTTGTGATACTGTCACTTGCTAACAGACTGAGGTTTACCTGCTCATCAGCTGCATTTTTATAACAGCCCTCATCCTCTGCTCTTTTACAGGCTGGTGCACTCGGTATTCTTTTAGTTCTATGTGAACGTTCAGTGTTTCAGTATCCTGTCACTTCTGGTGATTTTCTGCTGTTTCATCAGCGTGGAATGAATGACTGATGCTGAATGTGTCAGTGTTGAGTGTGTCACTTTTTGTCACTACAGAATCTGTCAGCGGTCAATCAGTAGTGTCTGTATTATGCTCTGAGTGTCAATGTTCGGTCATTAGCGTTGTCATTTAGCCAGCAGCCTCCGTGTTAAGTCCTTGGTTTCAGCGTTCGATCAGCAGTATCAGTGTTCAGTCTGTAGTGTCAGTGGTCAGTTAGTGGCATCTAAATTTGGTCAGTAGTGTAGGTATCCAATTAGAAGTGTCTGTGTTTGGTCCTTAGTGTCAGTTTTTGGCTAGTAGCATCAGTATTCAGTCTGTAGCGTTAGTGTTCCATCAGTTGTGTCAGTCCTCAGTTAGTATTATTATTATCTGGTCATTAGCGTACCGCGGCGGTGGCGGGCGTGTGCAGGTGTAGCAGGCAGCGGACATCCGGGCGGGCGGAGTAGATGGCAGAGTGTAGACTGAAGGCAGGCATGTCCACACCCAGGGTGGTGCTGCCTCTCTCCACCACCTCCCCCAACACATTCACCTTCACCTGTCGGGGGGGGGAGGTACTGATGTCATCAACAGGAAACAGCAGTCACACAGCCCTACCGTCATCTGACTGACCTTTACCAATCTGCATTCAGCTCTGTATCAACTCCCAGGGTCTTTGGTTCTGCTTATATGGCCTGGCAGTGCTGTTGCATAGACTGATCACACACTGTGGGAATAACATTTTCCTGATATCAGCAAGAGCTGGCCTCTAAAAGAATAAGACGGTTGTACAGTCATTTCATTAGTGTCACATTAGCTGAGGGTCAATGGAAAAAGGTAATTATTTTCTGGCTTCGTCTCCAGAATGGTGTACACAGGATTTTTGTCCTCAGGACAGGGGACCAAAAACTCACTCACTCTCTTCTTCTTGCTCTTCTTGATGTGGACACTAACTTTGAAGCGCTACTCATCCATGATTACTTGATGTATTGTCAGGAAACTTGACCGGTGTACTCGACATTTAAGAGCGCAGGCATTAACTGAGCCTGATTTTGCAGAAAGGGCAGAGGAGGCATGTATGCCTACCCTACACCAGCACTCACTACTCGCCATCGTCCTGAGGAGGTAGTTCATTTGAACTTGTTCAACATCGCTAATCATTTCATTTTTCTTATTATTATTACATTTATTCTGGCCGTCCCTCGTCTGCAGTGCTGTCCGTCAGTTTGAGAGAGGGCATGCAACCAGTCGTCCTCAGAAAAATGCAGAGTCAGCACGGCCACCTCCTCTCATTTCCCTTGTATAAACTGCCAGCTAAGCAATCTCAGCGATCACACTCAGGGGCAGCAGTCAGGCCGACCACATGCACTCACCACAGTGACCGCAGGGCTCACTGTAGATCTGGGATTAGGCCGCTTCTTTCACCGACATTAGAGCAAGAGTGTATACCATACACATCCTAGTTCCCTGCACTTGTTTCCTCCCGTCCCCCCTTACATTATGGTAGGAGATGAGGCCGAAAGGAAGCATTTTTCCAGTAATAAGATGGATTTGTTTTCTGTGGCGTGCTGAAAGGATGAGGGGAATGTATCACTTTTTAGTCGCTCTATAACACTCAGATACTTTCGCCTGGCAAACTACAAAACCCTCTGATATCCCAGCATGCAACTGTTTCCTCTGTAATACTCCCACGCAACCATTATGCTAAATGGTACATGTCTCTGCTGAAGGGAAAGTAGTGAACTCACCAGGCTGCCGGCTGTGGCCTCACTGCAAGCCAGTCCCTCCGGCAGGACCAGGAAGTGCTCCTGCTCCTTACTCACACGCAGCTGCCGAAGAAGAAAGACAGTCTTATCTCGCAGCATGACAGCAGTATCAATTTATCCACATCTGTACCAGTGCTGCAGTTTTGGTTGCAGTTTTACATGAGGCCTGGTTCAGTAACTGTCATTTAGAAACAGGCCCAGTTTTGGCCCAAGTCAAATGCTCAGACTGTGCAAGGGGACAGCAGGTCAGAGAGGACACTCACAGTAAGAAGGGTGCGGCTGAACTGGGCCCAGCCGTACAGATCCAGGAGCCGGTATACGCTTGCTAGCTTACATCTCATCAGTCTCTCCCCTTTCACCATAGAGCCTGGCTCCCATCCATGCAGGTCATTTATAGGGGTCACCATGGTCATGGCTGGTGACAGGCGGGGATGGAATGGAGAGAGATTCACTGATTGTTTATGACTTTTCAACATGTAACTCTATGGCTAAAGTTTGCAGTCAGTTCATGAGATTACAACGCTTTGCTCAGCTGGGGAATGGGGATGTTCGCAGCCTGTTCATTACTTCACAAGTTGGAGGTCTGTTTCCGAGGCTACCACACTATTTATGACATCACAATGCATAGCTCTGTGGGTGAGGTTCACAGTCAGTTTATGACATCATAATGGGTAACACTGGATGGAATTCATGTTCCTTTTTGGACATTGCCATCGATAACTCTGTGGATGAGCTTTGCTGTAATGTTTGTGACATTACAATGCGTAGCTCTGTGGGTGAAGTTCACAGTCTATTCATGATCTCACAACGTGTGGGCATGTGGTGAGTGTCACAGTCCCTTTATGACATCACAATGCATAGCTCTGGGTCAAGCCAAGCACTGATGCTTTGATCAGTGACTCTTTGATGTGTGAATACAGAGTGTAGGTAATGAAGCCCACTTCGTTCTGTGCGAGAGTGGGAGTTGTGAGGAAAGGGCATCGGTGTCAGACTCTGTGATTGTGTGCTATCTGCTGGAGGCAGGAATGCGCTGTATGAGTGAAGTGTGCACCCAGGGGAGGGATGTCAGTTGGAGCACTAGAGGGCTGTGTGTAGGTGTTCTCTGTGGGGGTAGATTCAAGAGAATTTGCCTGGGAAACAATATGAGAGAGAGCATGTCTGTGAATTTTTTTGTGTTGCGTGTCAGTGTGCGTGCATGTGTGCGTACCCGTCTGAGTATGTGCGTGTATATACGCTGTGTGTGAATATAGTATTTATTTATGTACTGTATGTGTGTATATGTATGTGTGTGTGTGTGTGTGTGTGTGTGTGTGTATGAGACTGCTCTGGTACGCACTGGATGGAGAGACGGGGAGAGTTGCGGGGGAACCATGAGACGCCATGAAGTCAGCGATCTGCCTCAGGGCCCAGAGACTGGAGGAGCTGCTGCCCTTCTTCATCTGATCCTGGATCAGCACATCCAACTCCTCCCTAAAGGACTGCAGGAGACAGACAGAGAGAGAGAGAGAGAGAGAGGGGAGGGAGAGAGAAGGTGGGATGAACAGAGGGGAAAAGAAAGCAACCGAGAGAGGGAATGAAAGAGTAAGAGAAGAAGAGGGCAGGAGGATGAGAGAGAGAAGAGGACAGGGAGAAAGAGAATAAGGGAATGAGAATTGGAGAGATCAGAGAGTGGTAAAGACAGTGCGAGATACAGTGAATGAGAAGGAAAGTGAGAGAGGGAAAGAGAATGAAAATGGCAGTTGGAATGAGAGAAAGAGAGGGAGGGAGTGAGATCCAGTAACGCACAGACAGGGGCACACACACCTCCCACACACACTCTCTCAGAGGATGAGACGGATAGCCAGCTCTTCACCTCTCCGATCGTTTATACCTCCCATCTCCCTCCATCCAAACAGGAGCCACCATCCACTCCCGCTGTACGTCACGCACATCCACAGCATGAGACCCGAAGCACACAGTGTTTACGGCCGTACAAAACCCACCTCTACCCTGCCTTCCCCCCCTCTCTCTCTTCCAAATCTCTCTCTTTACATCCCTCTTTCCCTCTCCATCCACTCCAGTTTCCAGAGTATACATTACAAAGAACAACGGTAATAATCATAAAAAATAAAGTAAAACAATTCACCGGTCAACTGACATTTCAGCACTGTATTATGTTGTATTATGTGTCACATTACACACGTACAGCACGAATAAGAGCACACACATCCTGTCGTTGGTACGCTGTGTAATGTGTGATATACAATGCATGCATGTAGATAATGATTAACTGCAGAATCCAACAGTTTCAGAGCTTCTGTGAAGATGGCAGGTTGCCTTTGCCTCTCTCTCTCTCTCTCTCTCTCTCTTTCACACTCTCTCCCCCTCTCTCTCTCATGCTCCCCCCTCCTCTCTCTTTCCTCCCACTCTCTCCACTGCTCTCCATACTGTAGTCCAGGCAGTAACTGCATCTGAAACCCCAGCTGTCGACTGACTGGTGATTCAGAGCAGATTAAAAGCGAGTGCTGCGGATAATCACGTCTCGGGGAGTGTGTGTAATGAGGGGGGGGGAGGATGGAGGGATGGAGGAAAAGGATGGGAGAGAGGGATGATGGGAGGGAGAGATGGACAGGGCTGGGGACATGGGATGACCCTGGTTTAATAAAAAAAAACATTCCTAACACTACTTCTGCTGGAAAGAGACAATTAACCAGACGAGTGTGGGCTAGTGTTGGCATACACACACACTCTCTCTCATTCTCTCTCTCTCTCTCTCTCTCATGCACAGACGAGTATACATGCATATACAGATACATATTACACACCAGCTTACACTTAAACATACAAGCACACTTACTCAGGTGCTTGTATATACCGTAGATAGAAATGGAGAGTCTCTATCTACACGCACACACATACACACAGGAACACACACACTCTCATGAATGCATGCCCACATAGGTATACTCACGCACTCATTCAAGTCTGCACACACACACACACACACACACACACACACACACATTCCCCATCTGTGCACACTCACAAGTGCACACACAGGCGCACATACAATCATACAAGTGTGCACACAGGCACATACAGTCATAGATGTGTGCACATACACACTCATACATATGTGTGCTCACGCTCATACAAGTGCACACACAGGCACACACACTCTCATACATGTGTACACTCTCACACATGCATGCCCACACAGGTCACACATACTGTGCAAGTGTACACAGCCACACACGCACTCACGTCTGCACACTCTCATATAAGTGCACACCTGGGTACATACACTCTCATACATGTGTACATAAAGTACACACATACACACACAGGCACATGCTACCAAAGTAAACTATATGCCAAAACTGAACTGCACGCACACAAACCCTCACACAGTCTCTTGTTCTCTCTCACACTCACTCATCCTATCACTCACTGGGCTCTGCAGGATGCTGGAGACGCGCTTTTTGTGCGTTGCCATGGAGATGGGTGTGGACAGCCCGTCGGGGTGCTGGGGGGACTGCAGGCTTTGGGGTGCGTCCCCGCTCCCGTCGCTCGGGCTGCGCTGCATGGGGGTCCCCTTTGGGGTGGGAGAGGTGCTCATCTTCTTTATCTACTCTGAGGAAGAGGAGGCTGGGGAGCTGAGGAATGAGAGAGGAAAATCAATACAAACAGCTCTATTTTCAGATCTAAGACAATGTTGCATTAAAGAACTGACATTATGAAAATTTTTTTTTCCAATTGAGTCTGACTGTACAGTGTTCTGCATTGTATCTAACAGTCCACTGAAGGTTGACTTTGAAGGCCCCCCCCCCACCCCCAGTTTAACTGCTGGACTCCGCTTTTCCACTTCAAAATCTGAAAGATGCGTTTTGAAATTCCCGCCGTTTACTACGTCACTAACAGACTTGCTCCGCATAGTTTACTCCTATCAGCTCTGTCCCCTTGTCCCTCCCACAGCCTTGCTTGGCCCCTCATAGCACAAACATTATTCTTTTCGCATTTGTAAACAGCAATGATCAGGCTGAAGTTAACCTGCGTGTGTTTGTGTGTTCTCATCATTTTACATCAAACTGCTTTTTGAACACAGGCCAGTACAATGCCGAATTGTCTAAAAACATATTACTGAAGGACGACGCCATTCAAGTGTCTGTGAAAAACTTCAAACCGACAGTCTGTATTAAAGTATGTCCAATTCCTGTTAGCTAATATTTAAACTGAATTCCGAGTGTAGTTGACTCTAATGGTGACAGCATGTCATGCTTAGTTGTGGATGTATGTGCCACCCTGGAACTGACTTCACATTGACTCATTAGCTTTCCTTACTCAAAGTTTACTACTAAATCAGTCCACATGAATTTAGAGGCTTTGACTAATTTAGCCAGAAGATTTTGATTTATTAGCAACTATGCAGTGATGCACAGTGTAAGGGGCCAGTAGCTCTGTTCACTGAACATTCGGGCAGCACAGTGGCACAGTTATTAGCACTGCTGCCTCACAATAAGGTGGTTCCGGGTTCGTGCCCACAGACCAGGCAGGGCCATCTTGTGTGGAGTTTGCATGTTCTCCCTGTGTTTGCGTGGGCTTTCCTTTGGGTACTCTGGTTTCCCCCGCCCAGAAAAACATGCATTATAGTAACACTCCTACCAGTGTCCCTGACCAAGGAACTGGCTTTAGACCTGGAGTTGGTCCCCAAGCACTGCTCCTAACGATAGGATGGGTTAAATGCGAGGACAAATTACGCCACGGGGTTCAATAAAGTATATTCAATCTATCTAATTATTGAGAGCAGAGCTCACCATCATGGAGGGAACTTCTTCATCGTATATCGACGCTTGGTCAGGTAGTGTCACTATATGACGAGTTGGAATGAGACTGGGCCCCTGCAGGTTATTAAAATTGAAAAATGATAATGATATGTCTACGTATTTCTCATTAGAAAAGTATGTGCTATAAATTCACTGCAGTCACTCACTGAAATTTCAGTTTGCGTAATTGCATATTACAAGGTTGCTCTTTCAGTCCTATACTGCTTACGTTCCCACTAAGTATCACAGTGGTCACGTGCACATGCAATTACCAAGAACTGCTGCTGGTCATAAAATGCTTACATGTTATATTCACAGTCTGTCTCCTGAAAGCACTGATATCAATTAGAGAGGTACATGAGCACATGATAGACCTTACCAGGGTTTCATCTTGCGGAAATGATTCTCGTAAAAGGGTATATAATCCCTAAGGAACGCATACCCATGCATGGACAAATCACTACCCACAATGCACGGTGGTAAGATGTGTGTCTGTCTTCCATAGTCAAAGACATGGACAACCAATAGTGAAGACATACTCAAACTTCCACATACTAATTACATTTCAGGCATACATCAACTTCTAAAGTAATGGTCCCTAGAATTCTTGATTTTTGCATTGTACAAACCCCAGTTCCAATGAAGTTGGGACGTTGTGTAAAACGTGAATAAAAACAGAATGCAATGATTTGCAAATCTCATAAACCCACATTTTATTCACAATAGGACATAGACAACATATCTGATGTTGAATGTGAGACATTTTACCATTTCATGAAAAATATTAGCTCATTTTGAAATTGATGGCAGCAACACATCTCAAAAAAGTTGGGACAGGGGCAACAAAAGGCTGCAAAAGTAAGTGGTACTAATACAAAATAACTGGAGAAGCATTTTGCAACTAATTAGGTTAATTGGCAACAGGTCAGTAACATGACTGGGTGTAAAAAGAGCATTTTGGAAAGGCAGAGTGTCTCAGAAGGGAAGACGGACAGAGGTTCACCAATCAGCGAAAAACTGCATCTCAAAATTGGGGAACAATTTCAGAAAAATGTTCCTAAATGTAAAATTGCGAAGACTTTGAATATTCCACCATCTACAGTACATAATATCATCAAAAGATTCAGAGAATCCGGAGAAATGTCCCTGTGCAAGGGACAAGGCCCAAGGTCAATATTGGATGCATGCGATCTTCGGGCCGTCAGGTGGCACTGCATAAAAAACAGGCCTTATTCTGCACTGGAATTCACTGCATGGGCTCAGCAACACTTCTAGAAATCATTGTCTGTGAACACAGTCCGCCGCGCAATCTGCAAACACAAGTTAAAGCTGTATCATGCAATGAAGAAGCCATATGTGAACACGATTCAGAAATGCCGCCGTCTTCTCTGGGCCAAAGCTCAATTAAAATGGACTGAGGCAAAATGGAAAACTGTTCTGCCGTCAGATGAATCAAAATTTGAAATTCTTTTTGGAAACCACGGATGCCGTGTCGTGCGGACTAAAGAGGAGTGAGACCATCAAGCTTGTTATCAGCGCTCAGTTCAAAAGCCTGCATCTCTGATGGTATCGGGTTGCATTAGTGCCTATGGCTTGGGGAGCTTATACATCTGGAAAGGCATTATCAATGCTGAAAAGTATATAGAGGTTTTACAACATCATATGTTCCCATCCAGACAATGTCTCTTTCAGGGAAGGCCTTGCATATTTCAGCAAAACAATGCCAAACCACATACTGCATCCATCACAACAGCATGGCTTTCCAGTAGAGGAGTCTGAGTGTTGAATTGGCCTACCTGCAGTCCAGACCATTCACTAATAGAAAACATTTGGCACATCATGAAAACAAAATCTGGCAAAGAAGACCCAGGACTGTTGAGCAGCTAGAATCCTACATCTGACAAGAGTGGGACAACATTGCTCTCCCCTCTCCAGCAATTGGTCTCCGTACTTTCCAGATGTTTACAGACTGTTGTTAAAAGAAGAGGGGGTGCTACACAATGGTAAACATGGCCCTGTCCCAACTTTTTTGAGGTGTGCTGCTGCCATCAAATTCAAAATGAGCTAATATTTTTCATGAAATGGTGAAATGTCTCACTTTCAACATCTGATATGTTGTCTATGTTCTATTGGGAATAAAATATGGGTTTATGAGATATGCAAATCATTGTATTCTGTTTTTATGCACGTTTTACACAATGTCCCAAGTTTACTGGAATTGGGGTTTGTATTATAGTTTCAGACCAAAATTAGGAATTTCGTTCTTTTCAGAGACCCTTCAAATACACGATAGCACAACCAAATGGACTCATTCTGGGACTGATAGTGAAACTCATCTAAATAGCAGAACTCGATCTCCACAGCAGGGCCATTTAGGCCATTAGAAGTTTTTGGTACATTTAAAACAATTCTAGCAGACAGCGATTCTTCAAAAAATCATGATGCGAACGGTTTCTAATTTTTAAAATTTTGATTAACCTTTATTTATACAGGTGAAAATCTCATTGAGACCCAGGGTCTCATTTACAAGAGAGACCTGTTCAGGGTAGGCAGCAGCAAACCACAAAGTTACAGACTAACTGAACATACAAGAGACAAAACACAAAACATTAAAATAATTGATGCAAAAGTGCGACAAGAAGAATAAAACTAGTTAGTACATGTGCAGACCCCCACAGACTCTCTCACCAGCCTTCCTACAAGTAGTTTGAAGCCCCCTAGAGGAATAAAGCTCGACAGCCTCAGCTTCTGCTGAAGCATGTTCCAGGTTGCAGGGGCAGAGTAGGAGAACACCTTTTTGCCAAGTTCAGTACGGACTGAGGGGATGGCAAAAGTGATGTAGTCCAGGGACTGGAGGCTACGTTCAGACTGTTTTTGTGTCATATACATGGACAGATAGGAGGGGAGCAGACCAATGATGGATTTATAGATAAAAAGATACCAGTGAGTGATTCTGCTCATGGAAAGTGATGACCAGTTTGTGAGAGAGTACAAAGTACAGTGATGTGTGAGGGGTTTACAACCGGTTATGAATCTCAAAGCTCTGGGATATGCAGCATCCAACAGATGTAAGGAGTGAGCACAGGCATTCATATACACAACATCACCGTAATCCAGGAGCGGCAAGAAAGTGGCCCCACTGTGATGCCTAGGTATTTATAAGTGGCCACAGACTCAATAGGGGTACCCTGAGCAGACATAATACAGGGCACAACAGCAGGCACCTTCTTTTTATTTGAAAAGAACATAAACTTATTTTTACCTGCATTTAAAACTAGCCTGAGATGAGACAGTTGCACCTGAATGGTGTCAAATGCAGACTGCAGATCTTTAAACACCTGGGCAACAGAAGTTCTAATTTTAAAAAATGTAAATAAAAAGCCGCGAACAATAAAAAAAAAACTACATCAAATCAATAGTCAGTGTGACTATCCTTTGCCAAAAAATAAGGAACATTATCCTGCAGTTCTATCATAACGAGATAATTGGCTGTCTGGTTGTTCCAAGCATATGGGACAGCTTGCCAGAACTACTTTGAGTCAGTATTTTGTGTTATTGACCGAATATCTTTGACACCAGTAATACAAACCCCAATTCCAATGAAGTTGGGATGTTGTGTAAAATGTGAATAAAAACAGAATACAATGATTTGCAAATCCTTTTCAACCTATATGCAATGGAGTACACTACAAAGACAAAATATTTAATGTTCAAAATGATAAACTTTATTGTTTCTTTGGAAATATTCACTCATTTTGAATTTGATGCCTGCAGGGTTCCAAAAAAACTGGGACAGGGGCAACAAAAGACTGGGAAAGTTGAAGAATGCTCAAAAAAACACCTGTTTGGAATATTTCACAGGTGAACAGGTTAATTGGAAACAGGTAAGTGCCATGATTAGGTATAAAAGGAGCATCCCCGGAAGCCTCAGTCGTTCACAAGCAAGGATGGGGCAAGTTTCACCACTTTTGAACAACTACGTGAGCAAATAGTCCATCAGTTTAAGAGCAACGTTTCTCAACATGCAATTGCAAGAAATTTAGGGATTTCATCATCTACAGTCCATAATATTATCAAAAGATTCAGAGAATCCGGAGAAATCTCTATATGTAAGCGGCAAGGCCGAAAACCAACATTGAATGCCTGTGACCGTCGGTCCCTCAGGCGGCACTGCATTAAAAACCGACATCATTTTGTCAAGGATATTATCATGTGGGCTCAGGAGCACTTCCGAAAATCATTCTCAGATAACAGTTCGTCGCTACATCTACAGGTGCAAGTTAAAACTCTACCACGCAAAGCGAAAGCCATATATCAACAACACAGAGAAACGTCACCGGCTTCTCTGGGCCCAAGCTCATCTGAGATGGACTGACGCAAAGTGGAAAAAAGTGCTGCGGTCTGACGAGTCCACATTTCAAATTGTTTTTGGAAATCATGGACGTTGTGTCCTCCGGGCTGAAGTGGAAAAGGACCATCCAGACTGTTATCAGTGCAAAGTTCAAAACCCAGCATCTGTGATGGTCTGGGGATTTGATAGTGCCCATAGCATGGGTAACTTGCACATCTGTGAAGGCATCATTAATGCTGAAAGGTACATACAGGTTTTGGAGCAACATATGCTACCATCCAAGCAACATCTTTTTCAGGGATGTCCCTGCTTATTTCAGCAAGACAATGCAAGCCACATTCTGCACGTGTTACAACAGCGTGGCTTCGTAGTAAGAGCGTGGGTAATAGATTGGCCTGCCTGCAGTTCAGATCTGTCTCCCATTGAAAATGTGTGGCGCATTATGAAGCGCAAAATACGACAACAGAGACCCCGGACTGTTGAGCAACTGAAGTTGCACATCAAGGAAGAATGGTAAAGAATTCCATCTACAAAGCCTCTACAATTAGTGTCCTCAGTTCTCAAACGCTTATTAAGGGTTGTTAAAAGGAAAGGTGATGTAACACAGAGTTAAACATGCCCCTGTCCCAGCTTTTTTGGAACGTGTTGCAGGCATCAAATTCAAAATGAGTGAATATTTCCCAAAAAACAATAAAGTTTATCAGTTTGAACATTAAATATCTTGTCTTTGTACTGCACTCAATTGAATATATATATATATATATATATATATATACTCAAAATTTGATAGGGATCATAGGAATTTTGTTGTGAAATGACATGCAAATTTGGTAACTGCCACTGATGAACAATATATTGGATAAATGACATGCAGTCAGACACAAAACACATTTGCACGTGCATTTCATGACATTAAATGAGCGTGCAGCCTCACATTTTGGCTTTGACTAACACTTCACCATTTCAACTCAGACGGGTATGTTGCTTGTTGGTGAAAATTTGGAAGTTCCCAAATTTTTTTGCATTACATTTAGCAATAACAATGTCTCCTCAACGCCTTAGACGCCGATTGACTTCAGAGCAATTGGGAAGATGCATCGAATGCTTGACTCTGGCTTCTCACAACGTCACGTTGCTAATGCACTTAACGCCAGCCTAAGCGTTGTCAACAGAGCGTGGAACCGCATCAAACGTTTGGTACAGCAGCACACCGTCATGGGGGTGGTCGTCAGAGATCGACTACACAACGACAAGACCACTTTCTCCACTTCAGGCACGACGTCATCCTTTCTGGACAGCCACCACCCTACGAAATGACCTTCATAACGCCTCGGGGTCAGGGTATCCACTCAGACGATACTGAATCGCCTTCATACTGCCGGCCTCAACTCAAGAAGGCCATGTGTTCAATCCCACTGACCGTGCGCGTCATAGGCGTGACCGCTTGATTGGGCTCACGATCATGTCACATGGACACACAAAGATTGGGCTCCAGTTCTCTTTACTGATGAGTCCCGATATTGCTTGGACTTTACTGACAGGAGGCAACGGGTGTGGCAAAGACAACGTGAGCGATTTAATGATGCCTACATCAACGAACACGACCGTTATGGTGGCGGATCAATTATGGTCTGGGGAGGAATAAGCAGGAACAGCAGAACGGACCTGCATGTCATGGGGAGAGGGACGATGACAGGGTACGGTACAGGGATGAGATCCTCAATGTGTACGTAAGACCATACGCTGGTGCTGTTGGCCCTGATTTCATCTTGATGAATGATAACGCCCGTCCCCATCGTGCTAGGGTGGTGAATCAATTCCTAGAGCAGGAGACAATTGTCCGCATGGACTGGCCCGCTGTTCACGGACCTAAACCCTATCGAGCATGTGTGGAACATGCTGCAGGTCGCCATTTCCAGTCGTAGGGCACAACCCACAACTCTAGAAGAGCTCGGAAATGCCCTTGTTGAAGAATGGAACAGCATTCCAATTGCAAGCATCCGGGTTCTGATTGACAGTATGACCCGACGTTGTCAAGCTGTCATTCAAGCTAGGGGAGGCCATACCCGTTATTGACATTAACTGTGGTAATGAAACATCAAACGAACACTGTCTGTTTTCACTTTACATGTCAGAGGTGAAACCATGAAGTGTTTGTGAAAGCCAAAAGTGTGAGGCTGCACGCTCATTTAATGTCATTAAATGCACTTGCAAATGTGTTTTGTGTCTGACTGCATGTCATTTATCCAATATATTGTTCATCAGTGGCAGTTACCAAATTTGCATGTCATTTCACAAAAAAATTCCTATGATCCCTATCAAATTTTGAGTAATATATATAGGTCGAAAGGATTTGCAGATCATTGTATTCTGTTTTTATTCACAGTTTACACAACGTCCCAACCTCATTGGAATTGGGGTTTGTACGTAATGAAGTGTTTCAGAAGACATGTATAAGGACAAGTACCCCCTCATTGTCAAACAGCAGCCAATATAAAATAAAATAAATGCATGTTTTACATAGAAGCAACATCACATAGTTATCGTGCCTGATGCGCTCATAAATCTTATAAATGTTGTAATGCAGAGTTTCAGTTTACCCCGGGCTGTGCAGGTTGATCTCCTGAATGGCCCAGAGTTTCTGCTTTCTAATGTCATGGGTTAAAAGTTTTTTCTCAAATAACCCACGAGACTGTGAATTACAGAGGGTCTGTTCATGCTGTTCTTACATTATGAGTTCACTAAAAACACTTGGAAGGGGGGGAATGGCATGGTGCCAGCACACCATTTGGTTAGTAACTCATCATGAAGTTTTCAGATCAGCCCAGCACTCAATCTGGTATCAGTGAAAATAAACATTCTTTCTGGATGGATTGACGCAATTTTCATGTTTACACGTGCCCCGTGTTTGGTTATGCCCCAGTCTCCCCCATCTAAAATTGACCATCTACAGTTACTTAGCTGACACATTTATCCAAAGTAACTTTCAGTTGCGTTATGAGACTTGCTTAAGGGGACCAATGGCTGCTCTAGTCTTAGTGTGCCCACACTACGGCTTGGGCCAGCAATCAAGCACCTATAGCCACGAGGCTACAGGCTGCCCCTACACTACAAATACTAAAAAATACTCCTGCGAGCGTAACTGTTGAAGCAGTCTGAGTACGGCTGTGCTCTGCGATAGCTGCAGCCTCTCTCCACTGCTGGAGCTTGGCTGTGATCATCTGTACAGAGCAGATAAATGTTCCTGCACCACACCCTCAGTCCTCTGCTCCCTCCATCTAACTGCCACCAAAACGCTGCCTGGATCAGTCACAGGGAGCGGCCGAGCCGAGCCGGGCTGGGGGAAGACGCTAAAAATACTGCGCACATCATGCAGCCCTGAAGATGAATTACTGAGGGTGTGTGCTGCAGGCTTATTGGATTCGTTTTCTTCATTAAAACCAGCGAGAAACTGACTGGGCCTCACCGCATGGTTTCCTTACCCTGAAATCCCTGAGGTCCTATATGCGCACTGAAACACACACACACACACACACACACACACACACATGCAGACACATACACCTTCAAACTTAAGATACACAGACACAGCACAACTGAGCCCATACAGTAACACGCACTAATATGCAAACAGCAATGTTGAGCACACAGGCACATGCTAATGCACAAATCTATGCACACACGCTGGCCTATGTGAACATACACCCGAAAGCATATAAAGTATACACCCAGAGCACACAAACGTACACACATGTACGCGCACACAGACGCACACGCCCAGCTTCCCACACAAACAGCAATTTATCAGGCAGACAGGACTGGGCCCCAGAGGAATGAGTCTGTTTCACTGAGTGTCTGTTCCTCCTTTGTGCGGCTGGGGTGAGATAAAGTGTGTCGGCGACGGCAGCTGCTCAGGGGGCTCTAGACCCTTCTCTCCTGAGAGGGCCATAATGGCCGGGACGGGTACAGGCTTAACCCCCCTCCTCAACACACACACACACACATACACACACACACTCCTCCAGCTGATCCCCTCAATGTAAGCCTGGCCTCATCACCTGCACCCTGAGGCTTTCTCCTAAACAATAACCCCCTCATTCTACAGAGCGCACATTACAATCTGTATCACATAATCCAGCTCACCCCGAAATTATAGTCTGGGAGGACCACAGGACTTACAGCAATCTATGTACAAGTGACTATCAATTGGCTGCCAGTTGAGTAGCCTTATAAACAAGACCTGTCTCCCATGAACTCTTAAGCCGATCTGGTTGGCTGAATTTTACACTTTCTTTTAGCCTGAGGAGTTCAAGATTTACAGTCTGGTACATAAACCATGAACTTCTCCGCTGGAAAAACAGCAGAGATTCTAAAGACATGAGGCAATCATAGGTGGTTTGTTTCCATTTGTAGCTGTTCTTTGACCAATCAGAGCTGGTTTAATCGGCAGAGTTAGCTGGTGGCCAATCTGGTGGATTGGATGTTCAGCTTGTGAACTGCTCGTCAGTGGTCAACCAGCTAAAAAAAAAAAAAAACAGCTAGATGTGCCATCAAGTAATATCAGATATTCCAGTTTGAGCTGAGCTTACACTGTTGAATGGCCAGATTTTGAACTTGCCCAGACCCAGCAGACTGTGCAGTTGAATCACCTGTCGATCTGTATGCCAGAGTAGGCAACTCACTCTGTACATGGTTTTTGCAAAAAAAAAAAAAAAAAAGTCTTTACACAGCGCAACCACGGATAGAAAGTCGAATTAGTGAGGTATATTTCGGACTGCTTTAGCATGAATTGCGACGGTATACTCAAGAGCTGTTCGGGGTCATAGCCGCGCTGTTCTATTGAAACCAAGAACAAGTTCAAATGAATTACTTTCTCGGGACGATGGCGTGTAATTAGCGAGTGTTTGTGCAGGGTGGACATACACGCCGCCACTGCTCTTTTCGCAAAATCGGAATCAGTGAACCTGTAGAATTCGTTCGTCAAGTTTCATGACGAATTGTCAAGTTATAACGGATAATTACTGTCCAGAAGAACATCGAGAAGAAGGGGAACAAGAAAAATAAACTGAGTGAGTTTTTGGTCCCTCGTCCCGAGAACAAAAAATTCCATCGGTGCAGTGCCCGATTTTGACACAATATTAGGAATTTGTCGGCGACGTCAAAATCGGTTGTAAATTCTTTCAAGTGTAAGCTCGGCCGTAGACTTGTTTGTGTTGGAATCTGCAGCAGAGTCGCGCTGCCTCTTGCCCTGGAGAGGGTATCTGACATCTACACTATAGCATAGAAGCCCCAGTTACTCATCTGAGTGCATTTACTGCGCCGGTCGATTCGTGCTGCGCCTCTCTCCACATCTCTGCGAGAATGTCGAACGTTTCCCCTCAATCCCAATTACAGGACACACGCCCACATTCCAGGAAAAGCAATCAGTCCTGTAATCCCTTATTAGCTCATGCGCTTCTGTGTAACAAAGTCACGTGCCTTTCTATGGCCCGATCACAGCAGGCCTAACGCCAAACCTGGGCTCACCTGTAATGGCCAGCCTGTAGGGTTGTGCGGAATGCGATCGATGGAAGAAACAGTCGCTTCCCCATGTAAGTTTCATTAAGAGCGAGTGAAACTAACACAGTTATCAATAAAGCTGAACGATTTATGGTAACACCATATTCTGGCCTGTGACTGCATAAGGGATGGAGGGTTGCAGGCAACCTCAGTTACAGTGACACTGTGGAAATTCTGAATATTATATTATCTGAAATAATGCATATTACCACATTACATAGGTATACATTTAATTATGACCATACAATCACAAGTACCTCAATGAGAAAAGTAGGTTCTAGCTTCATTATGTGCATCTGAAGGATGCATATTTATGTCTTCTAAACAGGAAAAATTTGAGACTCCATACTGGATGTGTAATGGACTGTGATCATGTAATCCAATTCCCCGTTATCAGGGGAATGTGAATCAGTATCCTGTTGCATTCACTCCTATTGATTATGATGTGCATGAATACGTATGTGAGGGGATGTATGTAACTCACTGCTCACTGTCTGGGATACAGCTGAGCGCAGTCCTGCCATTTCAAAGGGAAAATAAGTAAAAATGTAAAAAGACATTTCTTATCACTGGATGGCGTATGGGTTGGAGTCCATGATTAAGCAGCGTATTAAAATTTTTATGAACCACATTCACACATGAAATATCATGTCGTGCCACTGACTACGCCTTTGAAAATGTGCAGACTGCAGTGCCATGGTGATGTAGAGCTCCCTGAAGAGTGTTCACATTCACTCTTCTGGTTTCTGCACAGACGGTAGCCTCGCCATCGTGTGCCCATTTTTATTCTTCTTCTGCGCTACGGATATGACCGTCAGCAGTGAAGCACTGCCATTATGTAACGTGCACTCCATTCCTCAAGTATTTAGACTGTACTGTGTACATCAAAAGGGTCGTAATTCCCTCATGTTTAACATGAAACATATTTAAGTGTCCCTAAAATTAAATATATTTTGTACTGTAATCGGATCTTTGTCATTTTCAAATCCACAAAGAATTGCTCTGTCCAGACACTTACGGACTGCAATGTGTGTGCATTTATTCTGTAAGATATCTGAATTGTTGGAATGCCTGGCAGTGTCCTAGTCATTCAGCTGGGCTTGTGCGTTAAAACAGGAAAGAGTTTCTGTACCAGACGTTACGGTCTTCAGTGTCTCCCTGTACTAATCTTTCAGTTCCATTAAATATTGATTTTCTGCCAGAACTTTGTGGCTAATGGTTTCCGGTGACTACCAGCTCTTCATGTCTGAAACCTCATTTCTACATTTGCTGATTTCTTTCGTCTCTTCGTCCTTAATGTTCTACATACCCTGCGGGAAATCTCCAGCTACCCTAAGACCGGCTGAGATTCTAAGATAGTTTAAGATGTGGTTTCAACAGGTCTTGCTAGTTGAGGCTGCCATGTGGCTGGTCATATCTGGTTACGCTTGGATAGTGAGCTGGTGACTGAACTGTTGGACTAACTTGCTATAGTGTCATTAAACATAGCTTTAGGATGGTCTTAGATGAACCTTTCAGCAGGGTTGTGATTGGAATCAACTGCAGACCTTTTGAGTTCACTTTTAAATGAAGTTACTGGAGAAGTAAACACACCTGGCACAGATGAGCTGAGAAGCAAATTGTCCTGATACTTTTTGTCTTCTCAAAAGGGGGCTCCTTAAAAAGGTGGTGAAATTCCAACATCATGCACCCAGTGTATTCGATGTGTATTCCCTCAAACTGAAGCAGAAAGTCAGCACTCTGAGCTTATATTTATGATTTAATCTCAATTCCAATGTTCTACTGCCGACACTTAAAATAACATAGTCAAAGTCCAAATATTTATAGACCAAACTGTGTCTGGACTCTGCTTTGTCTGCTATTATAAAAGTACCAATCAGAATGAAATACTGTACACGCATCATATTTTAATGGCATTGTTTTGTAACAGCTTTGCATTTGGAATATAAGAAAAAAAATGTAAAAGTTCACTCTCTCTACTTATGTCATCCCATTTGCATAATGGACAGTGCGTATTTCCCTGTTTAGTTCTTTTTTTTTTTCCCACCCAACTCTAATTTATTTGAAAATCTTTTAGCACCAGATTTCTATCTTGAGAGTATTCTTCTTCCTTCTGTTCATGTAATGATCAAGTGTCTTATTACCGCAAGGAATAATAACGGCCATTCAGAAATTGTGATCATAAATTTTAAAGGAACACTTCTCTGGCATAGTTCTACATGCTTCTTCTATGACAGAAAGAATATAAAGAAGCAAAGGAACTGACAGTGCAATGTAGAAACAGAGCCATGTGCCTCAATGGATCGTGATTAAAGACATCCTCTAATGTGAACCCTTGCTTTCATCTTCAAAAGGGCTGTGCAGGCACTACAGTCCAGTGCGCTTTCATTCCAGCCCTTATTTGCTACACCCGACTCTTCTAAATGGCAGCTCAGTGGCATCTCCAGTTGTGGAACGAGGTGTGTGTTTTTTTTTTGTTTTTTTTTACGGCTGTACTAAAAACCAATAAAATGGTAAAAATCAGAAAGGACAGGGTTGGACTCATCTGATCTACAGGTAGTTTATTTGCTCTTGATGGTCAAAATGATGATGAAAATGGAATAAGAGAGAAACGACCACAAGGAATTCCCACACATTAGCTTTAAAGAAATAAATGTATCCATTGTTATTTTCAGACTAGAAAATCTGTCATTACAAGTGAAACTGAAATGATTCTTATGGATGCACACACTCACGGTATTCTGTTAAACATTAAAGTTTACGCCCCAGTGTCAGAGAAAGGCAAATGAAGATAGCAAGAGAGATGGGCATTTTTTTTGTTGAAGCACTGCCATCTAATTGACTATGCTGGCATTTGTATTGGTCAGCTCTGTATCATAAGTTTCTGACACATTGCTAATGGGTTAGGCTTAGCTAACTAACCAGTAAACACATCTTTATATCCACAGTGCTTTTCACAGTCAAAAGAGGATGCCAAGAGCCTGTCTGACGGGCAGCAAATTTTTTTTCTGTCACCATAACAGGCATTTAAATCCTAAACTGACGACAGTTGGATAGGAGGGGGTATAGGTGGTCCTCAATAGGCCAACAGAACTCTATTGACAGTGATATATAAAAACAAAAATAACCAATAACATGCTACTGCATTAATTTGGGTTAGCCTAACACATTCAGAGCAGGAGTGGTATAAGCAGTTGTAATAATCTGTGACAAAGCTGAACCACAAAACGCATAAAGCACGACTTGGGTCATGGCAAAACGCACTTGACCTGGCTCAAAGATATGGGGAGTGCCCGTCGGCTCCAAAAAAGTACCCAAAATTGCCATTTTGAGTGCAAGTAGTCACAAGGTGGGCTCGTTTGTTTTGTATCATTTCTCTTTCCCCATGACGACAAACCTTCCTCGCGCTCCCACCCCTTGGTCTTCCCATGGCTGCCTAGCAACCACGCGAGCGCCGCTGCAGCATCAGCACCCACTGGGCGGCCAAGCCTGGGGCTCGAGATTGCTCGGGGTTTTAAATTATAGCCATCCGCAAGACTCCTCCAGATAACAGGCGGGGTCAGCGGTTTCTCGTGGTTTAACGCTGTAAGCTATAACACACATGTACACGGAACTTGACTGGCTGTGGCAAATCTTCAATGTAAATTATCCGCAAGACAAAACACGCAAAAACTAAATTTTTAATTATTGATAAGTTCTTCCGTCAAAATGTGATCAAAACACGGAATGCCCTCCCTTGGATTCTCGAGGCAGCCAAGTGTCAGAGCCGCGTTAACGTATCCAATATCCTGCCTCAAAAACCGATGGGCTGTAGAACTACTCAGACTTATCTCGGCTAATGGATAACGCGACAAACCCCGGAATATATCAGAATGACTGGAAGAACTAAAAATGCCAACACAAAGCATAACATGGGCCCCTACAATGGACAGATTGCTAAATATCAATAGAGAGAGGCCTGTGGCCTCATAAAAAAAAAAAAAAAAAAACAAACAATAACAACATAAAACAACCATTGAATTCAGAATCCATTAAATAATATAAGCAAGCGAAACATATCCTATGGTACATTCTCAAATTCAGCTCACTTTGATGAAAGAAAGATGGGTATTTTAAACGAATTATTCATTAGCTACATATTGCAGCCCTGCGACGTGCCTTACACTGAGCGCGTGGAGGCATGTGTTCCCGTCCTAACCGCTTGCCCGTTGTTACAGTCTTTTCTTTACCAATAGCTCTGCAGTCGAGGATGCGCGCGATTGCATCCGAGGAAAAGCACCAAAGCACTTCTGCCCTCCATTTTACGTATTAGCCCAAAAATGAACGTATGCCTTGTACTGTACGCAAATAAAATAAATTACCACTGTGAAATCAATTGTTGTATGATAGCGTAGTGAAGAATTGAAATATGCAGTTGTATTTGATGCAAATGTAAACAAAGCCGATGCGTGTGAAGTGCACGTATCCCCTCAGGTATGACCAAGCGCTGTCATCTGATAATTAAAGGGCTTACCTTAATGCATTCTCCGTGCTTTGTCCTTAAGCTCGATTAACGCTCGTTTATTCTAGCAATAAATGCGTGCCTTTTTCCTTATACAGCCAACGCTTTCTTGAAATTTTAACAAAGATTTACCTTTCGCCTTCTAAACGTCTTGTGACCGCCCGCTGCCTCTCTACCCGCTATTTTTCATCGCAGGCTAAACCAGCCCATCGCCACGCCTGCCAACATCATGACCTCAGTGGATTTTCACACAATTATCAGACAGCATGCAGATCTCCAAATTTTACCACTCGTACCATATGAATAAGGAACTCCAATTATTCAAGCATATATTGCGTGGTATCTACTTAAATGCAGAACCATTTACAATAGCGCAATGTTATTGTTTTACAGATGTCTTACATCAGTCTGTCCCTTTAATCACGCAACTTGACAGATGTGACGGAGTTATGTAATGCTGCTGCCATCTGGTGTTACTCCCTGATACTACACAAGCAAGTGATATTTCAAATCACACCCATCAGGGGGAAAACCTTTTCGAACATAATACGCATCTATTGGATCCTGTATGCATTGCTATCACATTTTTAAATCATTGTTACAGGTTTACAGCAAATATGCGAGCCAAGCATAGCCAATTCATGTTCATTATAATAAGCGGTTGACAATGTGAAAGCAAAATAAACAATGCACATCATGCATAAATGAATACTTTTATTTCAAATTTTCACCACAAACAAAATTAAACAATAATATACATCATCTTCTTTGAAGTGCTGCAGTCCCTGGGAGAGAAAGAAAAACCATGGTCTTTAACAATGAGCACAATAAAATAACTAGTGTCAAATCTACTCTAGCAGTGTTAAACATGTACAGAGTTGTAAAGGAGCATTTGGAGTTTAAAGTACTGAATTAGTCTTTGCACACCAAAGATTTTGCCATCTGCATTTACTCCTAGTAATCCCATTTGTTTATAAATATACATATATATATTTTTAAACTGTCAAACAATGCATGGATCTTTTAATTTGGGAGTTGATATTCAGATCGTTTTGCTAAATTAAAAAAAAAAAAAACTGAATTTGAATTACATTTGATTTGCAAACCATTTACCTGACACCTTCCCAGAATCATTTACGAAAGTTTATTAAAAATATTCTGCATCGGTAATAAAACAAGCTCAGAGGCACACATAGTAATAGGAGCACTACTTATATGCACAATTTACTTTGTGATGGGATGCAATTGTCAAAAAATTAACAATACAACAAATTCACACAGTGACCAAGTGTCAAATAATAATAATAGTTTTTTTTATGTAAAAGACTCATACAGAGAAACTAGTATTTAACTGGCCTGCATATCAGTATTTAAATCTATCATTTTCTCCTACATCTCAGTCATTAGAGATGTTCAAGTTATTCGCAGTTGTCGCTCATCAACTTCTTGTCCTCACGGTAGAGCCTTGCATTAAGATTTGAGGCTGTACAAATGAACTCATAGATATCCAATCCCATTTGAAAATGGTCAATCTGGATGGAGTTTTTTTTAAAAACCCAACACAACACGCCCTGCCTGATCCAACCCATCAGCACCGATTGGAGAGTGGGATTAGTGCATTAGCTGAAGCAGGTGAGGTAATGTTTGGCTGAAACATCTGGACAGATGCGGATTCTATTTGGATTAGATCAGATATTCCTAATTTAAAATGGAATTAGGTTTTACTATGCAGTAAGCACTGACTTAGGTTCAAAAGGTCCTGAATTCAAGTTATTTCCAAAGCTTTTGCAGTATGTTCTTGGGCATTAACATTTACTACCACAATACCTCACTCCACCCATATGTATAATTGGATGCCTGTAAATTGTCAGGCAACCCAGATTAAGAGCGCGGGGTAACCTGCAATGGACTAGCATCCCATCCAGGGGGAGTAGGTATACGCCTAGTAGCTTCACGCAATGGAGACCGAAGATGAGCTCTGGCTTGATAAGCCTCATGGCTCAGGACTGCCGGCCTTTTTTTTGCAGGAAGCATTTGGCTTGTTCAAGATGAGCTAGGCCCATGCCGAATCGATCATCAGACACCACCATTTAATGTATGCTGGTTGGATTTTTGACCAACTTCCTCTTGACTCGCTGTGATGTCATGCACACGTGGGCAGGGATAACCAGGTGCCGCAGCTACTCTCCACCAGTAACACGGATCAAGGTATGATGGGAAATGCCTGGCTGTCCCCTTATCAAAGAGCTGATTGGCTCTTATTTTTGAGTATGCCACATTTCGTTGAAAATCCTAATCTACGCAACTGCCATATTTAATGCCAGACGGTATTGGTCTCATATTGTGCTATGTATGGTCAATGCGTTAAAAAAATATTGTGTGTTTGATAATAATGAACACACGCGCCATCTTCAGCCAAACAGCTCTATGTCAACATGGTATGCAAGCTACTGGTAGCCTACAGATGGATCTAAACAGGATGCAAATATTTCTGTGACTTATCGCATGTTCTGTGACGGCTGCTGGAAAATGACCGACTCGACTTCAGCTTTTTGTCTCCGCCCCCACCGCTGCCGCCGCCCGATCTCGTCCGCTGTCCAGGCGAGGCACGGCTCATCTCGAGCGTGCCTACTGCTAAGCACAGCTCTGTGGGCAGAATGCATTGTTTTGTTTAAGCCCGGATGGAGACTCACCTAGAGGCGAGACGTGATTGGCTGGGCAGTCTTCCATGCTCAGCTGGGCTGGAACATCTGTTGGAAGGGCACGCACGGTACAGTCAGTCATGTGGCCCAAACATAGACCAATCAAGGCAGGGCTCTCTGCTTTCGTATTTAGTGCGAGTCAATCTCTTTTTGGCTTTGTCTCATGCTCCCCAAATACATGACTTGCCATACTAAAAGACCGCAACTTTTAAAGACAGCCTCTCCTTGAATAAACCAATTATCCATCGCCTCGTTGCACATTTAGTATTGACTGCCAGTTGGCCACCAATACATTACATTACTGGCCATTTACCCTTGACAGACACCCCGCCCAAATCCCACCAGTACACAACAGCGACCACCCCAGCTCCAACTCCTGTGGGGTCTGTATCACAAAGCAGAATAGTGGACTTGGCTGGGATGCATTTTGTGACTGTAAACAAAAAATGCACACTTAGAATGTCTTTCAGGAGTTTGATCTTGCCTCGAAATTCAGGCTCCACGCAGGCATTAAACTTAGGTACAGTGGGGGGGGAGGGGGAGTGAATTGATGTCTGTGCTATAGTTGCTGCTAGAAAGTTGCGTGAACACTGGAAACAAAAGCAAATAAAAGGAATTGAAAAATAACATTCTTTGAATCTCCGTGGAAATAATAGATGCTTCTAATACTGGCATGTCATTACGGTACTGGTCAATGGCCGTGTCTTTTCTACATTACAATCCTTGAACACTGCCTGTTGTGTACTCTGCCAGAACTGCAGTTCTCTTCATACCACTGCATGCCAGTAGAAGGCGCTGAATGAGTGCACGTCCCCCACTGAGAGCCATCTTCAGACTGAGTTCCCATTAATCCTTTTAGGCTTATCCCATTAATCCACAAATGTAACAAGCAAACATCAGCAAAACAGCAACACAATTGCATAGCTATTCTAAAGGAGAAATGTTGTATGAGAAGAGTTTACACACAATGACTGGAACTGAATTCACAATGGCACAAGAGGCAGCGTTTAAAGCCGTGCTTGAACTCAAACTCTGCCCTCTATCCTCTACTCACATGGCCCATATGGAGGGTGAGCTGCATGATGTACTGCAGCAAGAAAAGGTATGAGCCGTAGGTGAGGGGTGGACTGTACCATGGCCTGTTCAGGGGTGAGCTGTATGATGAAATGGATAGGCAAAAGGTGTGAGTTGTAGGCCAGGGTGGACTGTACCATTGCCTGTTCGGGGGTGAGCTACATGATGTACTGGGGCAAGAAAAGGTGCCAGCAGTAGGTGAAGGCAGACTGTACCATAGGCTGTTCGGGGGTGAGCAGTGTGATGTATTGGAGCGGAAAAAGGTGTGAGCAGTAGGTGAGGATGGACCATACCCTGGCCTGTTGGGGGGTGAGCTGTATGATGTAATGGAGCGCAAAAACGTGAAAGCAATAGGTGAGGGTGGACCGTACCATGGCCTGTTCAGGGGTGAGCTGTATGATGTACTGGTACGTGGGCAGGACACAGTGGTGCAGCATGAGCCCCCCCTCGGGTCCGCCAACTCCCGCCGAAACCACAGGGACTGCCAGCGCCATGCCCTCTGGTAACTCAGGCACTGTCTCCAATATCTGAGTAAGGGGGCCGGGAGAAAGGGGTAAAGCAGGACAATTTTCCGGAAGTCGTACTACATGCATCACATCATATTCACTTAGTGGAAATCATTCAGAGTCACTTGCAGCATTAGAGAGAGCATCTACATTAAGTACACAAGCTTTTAAGAAGAAATAGATGAAGAAACCAACCTGGACTTTCAAAACACACCAATTATTAATTTCAGGTGTTTTTCCCAACTGGTTTATGGCGTTCAGAAATGCTTTTGCAAGCAGTTTGCGGCTGCAGGTATGATATAGATTAGGCCCCACCAGTCTCCCATGCGAGAAATGGACATATCGCCGAGGCTCGTCAAAGTGAAAATGACAGTTGTTGGTTCATTTGAGCCAATTTGCATCAATACGGTTGTGCCACCCAAGTCTGCTCATAAAAATAGCTAAAGTAAACAAAACTTTACAACAACAAATGTTTCCTCTTGATGCAGAATGACTCCCGACCTGTCTCCAACTAAGACCAAGTCTACACATACACATTCTTTTTTTTTTTTTAAAGAAAACAGGGTTTTTCCCCTTTCATTTGCCAAAAAAAATTCTGTCCCCAAAGACATGAAATGCTGTCAGGAACATGCCAAATCAACAGCCAGCGATGATAATATTTTGTGAAAGAACATGTAGGCCAAACAAAAGCCTTAAAAACTCTCTATAAGGTGCATCCACTCTGATGTCACAAGCCAAAAACTCAGTTTTCCCTGTCCACACGTAAACAGTGAAAATAGATTTCTACAAATCATCATCCTGGAACACGTTTTCCAAAGCATCTGTTTATAGCAACCGAAAATGCAGTTTGCACATGGACGAACGGCCGAGATGCATACAATATGCCATGGTTTCAAATAAACAGATGTACATGTGGTCAGGGCCTAATAATCAAACACAATTAACCAAATTTTAGGCTAAATTGTTGCCAGTAATTATTAAGACATGAGAGCAAGAGGACACTACATTAATAATTAGTATCCATACAATCTCATAAATAATTAATTAGAAACAAAATCTAAACTTTCCGTAAATTCCATTAAGAGTGGCAGCATTTTTTTTAATCAGCACTGAGCACACTATATAGCCCTCAGCTTTTAAAACAGTCATACAAGCTACCAAATCTGTGATGTTCCATGAGAATGACACGAATGCAATAATTCTGACCGAATATACAGTTGAAGGCAATACGTACACCTTAGCAACATAGATCAAATGTCAGGAATTGTTAAAAATAAGTTTAAGTTAAGGGCAGTAAGGATCACCATTTTAAGAATGTATAATGGCAGAATAATACTGAGAGACTGATGAGAAATACAAGCTGTAATACATCACATTCCCTGTGGGTCAAAAGATTAAATACATTAAGTTAGTACTCGGTAGCACTGCATTTAAATTGTTTAGCTTGGATCAAACATTTTGGGAACCCTTGCAAAAGCCTCTAACAATAAATTGCTTGAATTCTGGCCCATACCTCCTGACAGGACTGGTGTAAGTCAAGTTGCTTGGTATCCTTGCTCACATTTGCCTTTTCATTTTTCAGTTCAGCCCACCAATTTTTTTTTTTTTCCCTGGACTCAGGTAAAGGCTTTGTGAGGGCCAATCCAATACCTTGACTTTGTTGTTCTGAAGCCATTTTGCCACAAATTTGGAAGTTTACTTGGGTTCATTGTCCATTTGAAAGGGCCATTCGCAACCCAGCATTAACTTCCTAGCTGATGTCTTGGGTTATGGAATCAAAATATTCACATATTTTTCCTTCCTCATGATGCCATCCATTTTGTGAGGAGCAACAGTCCCTCCCACAGCAAAGAATCCCCACAACATGATGCTGCCACCCCTGAGCTTCACGGTTGGGCTGCTGTTCTTCGGCTTGTAAGGTCCCCCTTTTTACTTCAAACACATTTATGGTCATTATAACCAAACAGTACAATTTTTCCTTTCATCATACCAGTGGAGATTGCTCCACAAAGTAAGATCTTTGTCCTCACGTACAGTTGCAAACCATATTCTGGCTTTTTATGGTGGTATTGGAGCATTTTTTTCTGTGCTGTGTGGCCATTCGGGTTATGTTGATATCAAACTTGTTTTACTATGGATATAAAATACTTTTTTACCCATTTCCTCCAGCATCTTCACAATGCCCTTTGCTGTTGTTCAGGGACTGAGTTGCACTTTTCGGGCCAAAGGGCTTTCATTTCTAGGACACTAAATGCATCCCCTTCCTGAGTGGTATGAAGGCTGCTTAATCCAATTGTAATATTATTCAATCAGATAAACCAGGTACCTTCAGGTGTCTGTAAATAACTTCCAAGCATGCACCAGATTTGAGGAGGCCCACAATTTTTTTTCCTTTTTTTCCTTGGCTAATTTCCTTTGGATTTTCCAATGATGTCAATCAAAGCAACCATGAGTTTGAAGGTAGGCCTTAACATATATCCATAAGTCCACATGCCATTGACTCAAATGACGAATCCATCAGAAGCTTCTAAAGCCATGACATATTTTCTGTTATTTTCCATGCCATTTATAGGCACAGTCAACTTCATGCATATAAACTTCTGGCCCACCGGAATTGTGATAGAGTATTTCATTTGTAATTCACTGTGTCTATAATCAGTTGTAAGAAAAATTATTTCTGTCATGCACAAAGTAGGTGCCCTAAATTCATGGACTTGCCAAACTAGTTATTACTACGAAATCTTTGAGTGGCAAACTAAAAATTAGTTTGAACGACTTCAACTTCAGTCTATGTAAACTTTTAACTTAAATTTAAATTGCCAAGTTATCCTATATTATTCTTGGTTTGGCTATAGAGCAAATTAATGAATTTTTTGATTGCTTATCAAGCAAAATGAATAGGATCAGGTTGATGGTAATAATGCCTTAAGTGGAGCAGATCATGTCGACCCAAACATATTTCCAACGACGCGTCTTCTCTACTGGATCACTCTGCACTCAGACTATTCATCATCCTCACGGGACCTAGCTCACATCATGCCGGAAATTGTGCAGGACTATTCTGACCAGCTAAGGTCATGACATGGCAGCAACTATACTATGAAGCATTAAAAATGCAACAAAGTACTTTTAAACAGTATAACGAAATTTTTAAAAATGAAATGTGCAAGTAACAAATTTTAACAGTTTTATTGACACATTTCTTAACATAGGCTTTACAATTTTAGAAAATCAGACATCCTCCCAGATCATATGGCAAATGGCACGAATAATGTGTGTGTCTCCACCATTTGCTGCAAGCAGTGCCCGATTCCTACGTGGCACAGAGGTCAACAAATTATCCATCTGATCTCACTCTGCCAACAGCGCAGCACAAAGTTCATTGTGAGCAGTGGGAAGGTGATCTCAATGGCGAACTCGCTGATCAGAATGTCCCAAAGATGTTCAATGGGGTTCATGTCTGATGAATAACGAGGCCAATCTAACACCCTTACATTGTTAGTGTCCAGGCAGTGGTGGGTAATCCTTGCTGTAGGAGGATGAGCGTCATCATATATGAAGATGGTGTGATGGTTTTGGTAAATGTAGGGCACCATAGCATTGTGCTGTCAGTGTACCATCAAGAAATACTGGGAGACCTCCAGCTATACCCAATAGCTGCCTCGACCATCACACTACTATCGCATCACACTAATCAATCCACTCGCACAACACATGGATCAGCGTACCATTCACCTCGTCTCCAGTACACAGGTCACCTCTCATCATTGCGGCAGAGCAAGTAGCTTGACTTGTCACTAAAAATAATCTGACGCAATTGACGATTTGGCCAATTTCTGTTGGAATGTGCTTGAACCCACTGACGAGTAGCACGTCTACAATCTGTCAGGACCATCCCAATATGCACTCTTAATGAAGAGAGGCCTTCATTTCGGAGCCGTCTTTGCACCGTATAGGAGCTGATATGGTCATAGAGTCTTCCAGGAACCTCAGGAGTGGACAGTATTGCTGGATGAAAGCAGTCTCTGAGATGTATCACTGGAATGCAGTGGTCCAGTGCACATATGGTCACACGTGGCTGCTCAGGCCATGCTTGATCTCGGGAGCTTCCTGTCAGCCTATATTGCATCTGCAGATGTGAAACAATTGCACAATGCACTCCAAAGTTTGAAAGAACTCTGGCTACTCTCATTCCAGCCATCAGCATTCTGATCGTCTGATCCCTGTTTTGTTGTGTCAATCGTGGTGTCCTGAGTTTTCACAAACCTAAAGTTTTTAATCCAGGAATTTTATAGCCAGGGTTAATGTTGAGCAATGCATACATTTCCTTGCCCACTCTCCATTTTGTGGATCATTTAGGGAGTAGCTCATGTATCGGACTATTGTCAGCATTGTGGTTTGCCGACGTACTAATTTGTTAGTATTCACCATTTGTGAGCTAATACTCCAAATATCCTTGTATTTATTTTTTCCTCGGTACATCATTTGTACAAAATTGTGAACACTGTTGCATGTTGCATTTTAAATCCTCTGTTGTATATTAACAGGATTTAAAGATGAACTTTGCCAGGTATTAATGTTGATTTATTCAGAGAAAAAAAAAAAAATTGTGTAAAATAATTCTTGTGTATTTTGAAAAGCAGAAAGGCTGCTTTTGGATTCCAGTGCGTATGTTTCATTCCTTGCCTTTTCCATTGAGGCCCAATCTGTATTATTGCTCAATGCTTCCAATAAAATACAAATAAAGTAATAAATGCTAGTTAAATCATGGCAACAACAAATCATAGGATGCCTCCGAGAGGCCTTTATTCCTTACTATTACATAAATTAAGCGAACTGGATAAAAACTGTTGGCGCACTTAAAATCAGTGGCGTACCATCAGAGATACAAAAGGCCTGAAGTAACCTCACCTTTTAGCGAATGATTACTCTCAGCTTGATCCTGTTTACATTCACCTGATTCAGAGTTTATTAATTGAATAATCAAGACCAACATGCAGCCCCATAATGATTACAGGAAAAAGCAAGTGATTCAACATACACACTGGGATGCAGAGAGACAACTTTCTGCTTTCCAAAATGTACAACTAAAGGCACTCGTAGAGTGCAAACCTCCGCCAAGACAGCACAATCCAAATCTTCATGAGTGGGAGCAAAGTTGAGTTATCGCGTGTCAAATGATTTCAAGATGGCTGCCGTGGCGGCCATATTGTTTCACTGATCGCGGTGAAAATCAATAGGGTCCTTCCTTGATGTAATAGCAATGCACCCACAAAATTTCAGACAAATCCGTGCATTAATTTTTGAGTTATGTTGTTCACAAACAGACAGACAGACAAACAAACAGGGGCGAAAACATAACCTCTGCCCCAATTTCGTTGCCGGAGGTAATAATCATTTTAGTATTTTCTCACTGAATAAAATCGACAGTAAAAGGTGACAAAGGTAGTCTTTGGAATATTTCTGTGTGCAGTCATATACTGGACAAAGTTAGGGATCACTCTGATTTTTAATATTGAAATATGATATGGAACATAATTTGAACTATCAAATATTTCAATTTCGAAAATTGGGGTGATCCCTAATTTTCTTTGTCCAGTATATTATACCATCAGCAAATCAGAGTTCTGTACTATTTCTGGTGTGATGCGAGTTGGGTTCCTTGAGAAATACAAAATGGTGTCAATGCAATGTAACTGAATGGAAAAGATATGCTTTATTTTTACTTCAGCAAACTTTGCAAGCAGACCTGAGTTGGCACAATCATAATGCCACAATGAGCAAATTTTGGATTTGCAAATTGGATACATAATTCAAATAGGGCAAATGTTAAGTCCATGGAACTGATGTTTCACACGTTCCCCTAGTCAAGACCAGGAGAACGTAGGCCACGCTGGCTTCAGACCCAACTGTTTTTTCAGTCATGTACTGAGCATTTTTCTAGTTCATTGTCAGAGAGGACCAGTATTTAAAGTATGACATCGGTCCTGCAAAAAAAAAAAAAAAAAAATTGTGCACTAAAATCAGACTCTATCCCAACTGAGTTTGTGCATCGTTGTGTAGAACAACAACACCACCAGTTGTCAGTGTCTTGAAGGGAAAAAAAGATGGACAGAAATAAGAAAGGTCAGGAAATGTTATGTTAAAGTACAGTACTGCGCAAAAATCTTAGGCAGCCCACATTTTTTAAAACTTAAATCTGGCTTTAGATGTTCATTTTTTGTTTTCCATATTTGTGTCGCTGAAGATAAAAAGTATATTTGAAATTCCAAATGCTAAATCAAAAGAGTTTTATAGATAAATGTTGGCATTTCATTAAAAACAGTTGATACAGATAATATAGTCTTGACAGAGCCCTGATGTCAACATCATCATGGTTGTCCGCAATTACTTGGAGGGACAAACCCAAGTGAGACAGTCAGTCTGCAGAAGAATGGTGGCAAGTTCTCCACTCTGCTTGGAAGAAGCGAAAAGCCGATCATCTTATAAACTATAGCACAACAGGACAGTGTCCCAGAATTTTTGGCAAAAGGTAGTTACACCAAACATGGGTTAGATATAGTTTGTAACAGTTTACAGCTCTGTTTAGTACATTTCTCAGTTATTAGAACCTTTTTATTTAATCATTTTTACAAGCATATTTGCCCTAGGAAATTGCTTTAAATGTGCCTAAAACTTTTGCACAGTACTGTATATATTAAATAATTAATTGCCATTAAAATGACAAGCCGGCAACATGCCGCATTAATACATAGCCTACATCTCTTTACCCATTAACCGGTGGATAGCAATAGCAGTGATCCACTGAAAGCTTTCATAATTCAGGTTTCTTGCAATGATGAGTGCACCAGCTGCCGCATAATAACTTGATGTACAACCCCAATTCCAAAATAGTTGGGACGAAGTGTAAATTGTATAAATCAAAATGCAATGACTTTCAGGTCACATGAGCCAATATGTTATTTACAATAGAACATAGATAACATTTGAAATGTTGTAACTGAAACATTTTACATTTTTACCCACAAAATGAGCTCATTTCAAATTTTCTGTCTGCTACGGGTCTAAAAAAAGTTGGGACACAGGCAAAAAAGGGCTGAAAAAGCAATTAATATGTAAGAGAATCAGCTGAAAGAACATTTAGCAAGTAATTAAGTTAACTGGCGTCAGGTGTGTAACATGATTGGCTATAAAAGGGATGTCTTAGAGAGGCTGAGTCTCTCAGAAGATGGCCAGAGGCCCTCCAACCTGTGAAGGTTTGCATAAAAAAAAAAAAAAAAAAAAAAAAAATTGTGGAATACTTTAAAAACAATGTTCCTCAACGTCAAATTGCAAAGGCTTTGATGGTCTCATCATCGACAGTGCATAACATCAGAAGATTCAGAGAAACTGGAAAAATCTCTGTGCATAAGGGACAAGGCCAAAGACCTTTACTGGATGCCCGTGATCTTTGGGCCCTCAGACGCCACTGCATCACTCACCGGCATGATTCTGTCACTGACATTACTAAATGGGCCCAGGAATACTTCAAGAAACCACTGTCTGTAAACACAGTCCGCCATGCCATCCACAGATGCCACCTAAAACTCTATCATGCATAAAGGAAGCCATTGTTGAGCATGATCCAGAAGCGCTGTCATGTTCTGTGGGCCAAGGCTCATTTAAAATGGACTGTAGCAAAGTGGCAAAGTGTCCTGTGGTCAGACGAGTCCAAATTTGACATTCTTGATGGAAATCATGGGCGTCGTGTCCTCCGGGCTAAAGAGGAGAAAGACCACCCCTCCTGTTATCAGTGTTCAGTTCAAAAGCCAGCAGCTCTGATGGTATGGGGATGCATTAGTGCATATGGTGTGAGACACTTGCATGTTTTAAAAAGCACCATGAATGCTGAAAGGTATATAAAAGGTTTTAGAGCAACATATGCTCCCCTCCAAACGACATCTATTCCAGGGAAGGCCTTGTGTATTTCAGCAGGACAATGCAAAACCACATACTGAAGCTATAACAACAGCATGGCTTCATAGTAGAAGGGTCCGTGTGCTGAACTGGCCTGCCTGCAGTCCTGATCTTTCACTGATTGAGAAAATTTGGCGCATAATTAAACTAAAAGTCCGTCAAAGGAGACCCAAAACTCTCCAGCACCTGGAAGCCTGTATTAAACAAGCGTGGGATCAAATTCCAATTTCCAAAAACCCTGGCATTGCACATCTATGGGTCATAGTGGGTTACCAAACCAAATTTGGTGAAGGTATCATCAATAGTTACTGAGTGCTGGTGTGGACAAGATTTCCTGCATTAAGGTCACAGCGCTAAGGTCAAAGGTCAAATCCAGCCAAAAACCTGATGTTGCACATCTATGGGTCACAGCAAGTTACCATACCAAATTTGACGAAGCTACGACCAATAGTAATTTTGTACTTGGCCGGACAAGATTTCCACGATGAAGGTCACAGCGCTAAGGTCAAAGGTCAAATCCAGCAAAAACATGACGTTGCACATCTATGGGTCATAGTGAGTTACCATATCAAATTTGGTGAAGTTGCGATCATTAATTGCTGAGTACCGACCCGGACAAAGTCATGGACAGATGACAGACGACAGACAGACACGCAGGTGACGACAATACCCCTCTGGCCAAAATTTGGCCGAGGGGTAAAAAAAAAGCAAGAGCTTGGAATTTTCCAAACGTCATTTATATTATGACTGGAACAAGGTGCTTTGGTCAGATGAAACCAAAATTGCACATTTTGGTCAGATACATCGGCGTGTTTTGCATCGAAATAGAGATGCATACAAGGAGAAGCACCTCATACCCACAGTGAAATATGATGGTGATGTCAGTTATGTTTAGGGGATGTTTTAACTAAACGGGTCCAGAGGTACTGGCTAATATTAATGGCATAATGAATTCCAAGAAGTATCAGGATATTTTAGCTGACAGTCTGGTTACCTCTGCCAGAAGGCTGGGACTTGGCCGTAGGAGCACTTTCCGACAAGACAATGACCCAAAGCCTCAAGATCCAAACAGAAATTGTTCTGGGACAACAAAATCAATGTTCTGCAATAGGCATCTCAGTCACCAGACCTCAATTCAACTGAAAACCTGTGGAGTGAGTTGAAGAGGGCAGTTCACAAATGGAAACGCAAGAATGTGAAAGGGTCTTGAAAGGATCTTCCCAGATGAATGGTCAAAAATCCCAAATGTGTGCCTTAATCTTGTCAAGAAGACAAGGAAAAGACTCAATGCTGTTATCCTTGCCAGAAGTGGTTGCACTAAGTACTACATGAAGAGTGCCAATAGTTAAGAAACCTTAATTTTGTTGAAATTTATTTTTTATTAAATGATCCTTATGATTTCAGCGGTTTCCATCGAAACATTAAAGTATTCCACACGTTGGTATGTTCCGTTTCTCAATAATTATATTGCTTTTTCTGTATTGTTTGCGCACTGCCAGTCAGGGATGCCAGCAATTTTGGAGCCCAATGCATTTAATTCTCAGCTGATTTTCACATGTATGAATGATTCAAATGACATAATTTCATGCCTAATCCTGATTTCAGGCTTAGTAGAATGGCCACAGACAGAAAAAAATGCAAACATGATCCAGATGTTCTCTGCTTCATCTGTGGGTGTTTCTTTACACTCAAACAGCATTTGTTGCTGTTTTCATCGGAGCATAAAAGCCTATATGTATGACATAACAAGGAAAATCTTCATTCTTACTTTGTGAAAAAAAAAAAACTAAATGTGATAAAAACTGCAGGAAAAAAAATTCTAACTCTGCTTCCTCAAATTACGTAATATGAAGCCTTTTTGGGAAATTAGCAGAAATTTTTTTCAGCAAGTAGGGTGGTGTAAGGACAAAGATCGCCCATAGGTAACATTTACATACGTTAGAAAATATATTGTAAGGATGGCAATAATCTGAATTATTAATTATGAAAAAAAAAATTCAAAACTTTCTCTTAATTCCATTGCCAGTTTTATAATTTTTCAGCTGTGCAGTTTAAGATGGCATTTGTTTTATCCTCAAACCCCACTTCCGAAAAAAGGTGAGAAATTACAGAAAATGGCTAACATCACGATCGCACAGCCAACGTTATTCAAATTCGTCATGTGACAATTAATGGTTCGCGATATCACAGCAACAACGGTGAACCTTGAAAGGCTACCATTAATGCTCTGCACGCTCTGGATATGAAATGGCTGGGAATTAGAAGAGTCCAACCAACCCTAAATTCTGCTTCATAATGTTCAGCGGCTTTGCGAGGGTGCTGCAGCAGTAGTCGCGGAGTGTTCGATTCCAGATGTGGACAATAGTCCATTTGTGTGGGCAGGGGCGAAAATGGGACGTTTGCGCAATGTGTAACCTTGGTTTGACTGGGGCAGTCGACATAGTGAACAAATCTAGAAGTAGGTACTCACATTTTATGTCATCATTAATGTGGATACAAAATTTCCTCTTGGCATTATTTGTTGCATCACGAAGTTAAATAAATTGGCCAGTCATTCTATCGACTTGTCTTAGCAACTGAGCAACCACTGTTTGCTAATCAGACAAAGTAGTCTGGAACTAGTTTAGAGTAATTGCACTCACATTGGGTAGTATCAGAAAAAAAGCATGCTATCTTTTGGAGGGTCCCTTTAGTGTTTCATCTTATCCAGGACTGGGTGGGGGTTAAAATTTCAGACCAGGGGTTCGCTTCACACAGATGAAGACCACAACCTGTGACTCTCCCTTTTCCTAGGGAACCACTATCCAAATCCAGGCATTTGTTGTCCATCTGTTGTGTTATATCAGTCAACATCAGGGATGATTAATAGGAGAGAACAAATACCTCATCCTGTAACGTGGTCCCAAGGAGGTTTTGGAACCACTGCCCAAGACCAGTGTTTCACATACCTCTCCTTGGGGCAAACCAAACCAGACAGATCCGAGCATTTGTGGTTTTCCACCTTATACATACCTGATACACAAAATTGACTTGATAAGTAACATCAGGTGTGCTTTTGGATAAACACCAATAATACCTGGACCTGGCTAGTGTGCCCCATGGAATATTTGGGAATCACAGCACCATACAACAGCTGAACTTGTCAGCCATTCCAGGAGCCAGCGCTGCTTGCATACGTATTTTAAAGGTTCCCCATCATGTCACCAAGTGCACCGCAAATGAGCCATGGCAAGCCATTTCAAATCTATCCTCTGTGACATCACAAGGGGACGGGACAAACCAAATTATTGAAGAAACTGATCAGCTGGTTGGTTGAAGGTTATCAGTCCCTCTTGCATCTCAGTCCGACTAGCCTCTGCAAGGGTGCACAAGAGCAGATCACTCTAAGATTTTGAACCAACGTTTAGATGCAGTTTTGCCTCAAAGATTTTGAAATAACTTGCAATAAGTATTAGCCTGTGCGCCTGGTGACATGATAGTAGACCTTTATAGCACATATGCCTACCAACTCATATGCATATTGCACACAACACACACACTGACTCACGCCACCAGTTGAAGTGTCGTGCAGCACAGCCAGCAGCAGCCGGATGTATTCCGTGGCGGCCCTGAGCGTGTCCACTTTACTGGGCTTGCGGTCCCGGCGCACTAACGGCACCATGCGCTTCAGGCGGGAGAACATGAAGTTCAGGTTCCTGATCTGAGAGGGGGCAGATTCATTACTGACTAGGCTCTACAGGGGTGCACAGTAAGTGCAGATCACTCCAGGATTTTGAGCCAACTTTTAGTTGCAGTTATTCAATTAGCTGAATTAGCTGACGCTGGTATAAAAATCATCAACAACTGCAGACTGCAAGAGTCAACAAAATTTTTACTGCACTCACTTTCAGGAGAGAAGCAACATTATTGATTGGGCCAACCAAAGCTGATGCAATATGCAGCTGATAGGAGAGCCATTCCATCTCAAATGGACTAGTAGCCTGGGCATTTGTAACCACCATCTCTCAGATTGTCCTGATTTTTTCCACCAGCAGTTGCTATATGTACATGGACAAAAATCCCAAAATTTGGCTGCCAACTCCAACTGGTTACAAAATGGCAGCCATTTAAAAAATTTCCTTTTACGCGCGTCGCGACGTGCCCTCCCACTTTTTTTCGCAATAAATCAAAAAGTATAGCACCTATTGGCACCAAAATTGGCACTCTAATGTAACTCTAATGTAGAATCATGCTGACTCTGAATCTGCAGTCAAATAAATGATAGCTCCTATGGTTCGGAAACTATTGGATGAAAACCCTTTTTGGGGGTGCCGAACTTTGGCCCCCCTTATCTCAATGCTGCCACCTGATATCGAAATGGAACTTGTTTTATGCTCATCACCATCACTTCAACTCTAATATCAAAAAATTAGAGAGGTGTTCTTTGTTTTGATGTAATCCTCCAAAACGTAAACTAGATATTTTGTGAAAACAATATTGCCATGTATACACACGTGTACAGAGTATACAGTAGTATCTATAGGGATATTGCAAAACTATGGCAAAAGGTCAGCAGTGTGTAGCCTAGTTCTCTAGCATGGATTTGATCTGCACAATCTGTATCCAGGTACCTTATAGTAACTACCTGAGCAAATAGTACTTCTGATTGGCCAGACTTCTTTCAGTGCCATACACTTATAGATTGGGGCCGTCTCGCCGGTGTACTCAGCATTTGCCAGGTAGGCGTGGTCTTTGATTCCATTTTTAGCCGGTGTTCTGTCAAATTTTGCTACCAATCAAAATAAGATACCTCGCGGTTCAGCGCATGCGCAAACCTAAAATCTCGGACTGTTTCTTCACTCATATCCTAAGTATCTTCAAAAATCATAATAGATTTTTTTTTTTTTTTTTTTTTTTTTTCCAGTGCGCCTTTCAATCTGTAGGCTAAGCGTAAATAGCTTATATTTGCATGTACACACTGGGTTTTCCTGAAAATGCAGAAATTAGATGATAATGGCATATATGGGCATATATCTTCAAACAAACTTACCCAACTCATTATAGGCATCTGCTTATGTTATAATAAGCTAACAAATAACAAAGTTACTAATGTAAACTGATTCATATTGCAATATTAAGGCGAAAACAGACTTCACGATCGCTTTGCATTACGGTAGCATTTTTTGACAAGGCAGCACAAATTGTCAGAACACCGGCTCAGGAAACGGCACGTGCAGTTTGTGCCGAACTGAGGAGTCCGACTCGCAAAATACGCCGTGACGTTGGTTCTTTGCCACTGACGCTCCATTTAAACGGGCTCTCGTTGGTATCTCAGAATCCCGCCGGCGGCACGATTAAAGGAACTGCCCCCATGTTTACATTGCAAATGTCTTACATGATGTTGATACGGAATGTCATGATAGAAGACCTTTAATATCACCATGCGCACTGCCAATTAACCATTACAAGCCATTTCAAAGTCTGTCAGAGTCTGACATTTCTGTTTGTGCTGAGGAGGGATGCACAGCTCCATCAATTATGCTGCTTCTAGTCCTCAGGCTTACTTGAACACCGCAGAATATTTTGTATTCATTTGCAGCCGGTTGCTTTGGTTCGCCTCAATACAAATATAAATCTACAGCATGATTAACTTCATGAAACTTGCACAATATCTCGAATCGGATTAGCGTTTGTTCTGCACCCCATTTTGCCTTGGCAGTATTTGAAAGATAAGAACTTACTCGCAGACGTTCTTTTGCGTTGACCATCTGCCTTCTCCGCAGTACTTCACCCCAGTCTTCCGTATCCACGTATAGACCGTTGTTCCCCCTTCTAAATTTGGCGATATTGGCATACGCCGGGAGTGGTATCCCCCCATGCACGCGGGAAAGTACGTCGCTCATCAGTTCACTCTCTGGGACAATCATTATCCCACTCGCCTTACTACGCGCCATGGCAGGAGTTGATGCAGTTTTATGTGGTTCCTCTCTCGAACGAGTACGGACTGTGTATACTTGTCTTATATTTTTTTATAATTTCCCACGCTAACAGTGTAAAGGAAACAATTACGATCCACCACCGCTTTAAGTTTAAAAAGGTACGTGTATCGTCGTCCACGCGCCACCTTAATTACTTAATGACCTACTAAACTCAAACACCTGTGCACTTGTCAGAACTTTTCCAGCAGAAGCCAGAGTTCCACTGAATGTTTTCTACTGCTCATTGAGTTGAGCCTGACAACCACAAACATGAAATCTTGACGGGAGAAACTTAAACCGTTTTCGCACGAGGCAATACATCAAATTAGCCTATTGAGAAATCTGACCGGTGGAATGTGTTTACGGCACTTTTACGGGCCAAATTCTGGTATCATCACTGAGGAATTTGGCGAGGTCTGTCATTTTATGTGAACGCCTGAACGGGATACCCTCCAGTAATTGAAAAAAAATATTTGCATTGCATAACGCATAAATAAATCCAATCCAGCCTCACCTTCTGGTCTTACCCTGGGAACTTTTCAGCATTATGCTTTACTCCCTTTGAAATTTATGTTCCCAAAACGAATGAATAAGCGAATGAGCTTTCCTCTACGGCACTACACCGCGTAAAGGAAATGTAACATATTAGCCACGAGGTGGCAACCTGAGCACAGTCTTTACGATCTCTTGGCTCGAAGAGGAGAATTGTTTCATCCAGTATTGATGGACCCCCATCCTATCATGGATGCTGGCTTTTGAACTAAATGCTGATAAGTCGGATGGTCTGTCTCTTCTCTAACCCAGAGGACGCTGTGTCCATGATTTCTAAAAAGATTTTCACATTTTGATTAGTCAGACCCCAGGACAGTTATCCTATTCACCTCAGTCCATCTTACATGAGATCAGGCCCAGAGGAGGCAGCAGTGTTTCTGGAATTTGTTTATATATGGTTTACTCTTAACACGGCAGTGTTTTAACTTGCATTTGTGGATGCAGTGACAAACTGTGCGCACGGACGATGGTTCACAGAGCTGCCCCTGCATGAGCGCATGCAGTGATTTCCACCGCAGGATCCTGTCTGTTTTTAATGTAGTGCTGCCCGAGGGCCTGAAGGTCACAGCAGCTCAATACTCATTTTTGGCCATGTCACTTGCGCAGAGAGATTTCTTCAGATTCTCTGAATCATTTCACGATAATATGTACCACAGAGGATGAGATCCTCAAATTCTTTGCAAATACTAATTTAGAACCATCATTCTTAAATTGTTGAACTATTTGCCCACGCAGTCTTTTTCAGAGTGGTGAAGCCCTCGCCATCTGTACCTCTGAAAGACTTTTTATACCCAATCATTTTTCTGACCTGTTGTCAATTAGCCTATTGAGCTGCAAAATGTTCCACTGGGTGTATTTTCTTAGCATCACATAACTTTTCTGGTATTTTGTTGCTCGTGTCCCAACTTTTTTGAAACATGTTGCTGGCATCAAATTATAAATGAGCAGATATTTTACTAAGAGCAATAAAATTCCTCAGTTTCAGCATTGAATATGTAGTCTTTACCATTTTCAGTTAAATATAGGGTTTAAGTGATTCGCAAATCATTGCATCCTGTTTTTATTTTACAGTGTCCCAACATTGTATTCTTAGGAAACATCTCTCATCAAAAATATTTTTTTTTCTAAGAAAACCATATGTGCCATACAATTATACCCCCCCAGAAATTCTTACAAGCAAAATGTAACGGAAGCATTTTTTCTGTTTATATTTTAAAACCCCAATTCTGAAATAGTTGGGACGAAGTGTAAATTGTGAATAAAATTAAAATGCAATGACTTTCAGATCACATGAGCCAATATGTTATTTACAATAGAACATAGATAACATTTCAAATGATGAAACTGAGACATTTTGCATTTTTATCCACAAAATGAGCTTATTTCAAATTTTCTGGCTGCAACAGGTCTCAAAAAAGTTGGGACACAGGCAAGAAAGCTCTGAAAAAGCAATTAATATATACCAGAGTTGGGTCAAGTACTTCTAAAAGTACTTGAGTACAAGTACAAGTACTTTTAAAAGTAGTTTTAAAACTTCTCAGTTGAACCATCTAACTACTCAGTTGAACATTTTAACTTCTCAGTGACCCACTGTAATTAACTCACTAACTCATTGACCACCTCAATTACTAATGATCAAGGCAAGCTATTTAAAGATACTGCTCATCAATCAATTATACATCAATTAACAGACATGAAAAAGAACAAAATTCAAACTACCAGTTGCTAATTATGATGGATGAATCAAAATAACATAATAGTCGAATGATAAACAATATAATTTTACCATGTTTAAAAATGTTTATTGGATATAAAAACCCCAATTCCGAAATAGTTGGGACAAAATGTAAATTGTGAATAAAATCAAAACGCAATGACTTTCAAATCACACCAGCCAGTATTTCATTCACAATAGAACGGAGATAACATAGCAAGTGTTGAAACTGAGAAATTTCACAATTTTATCCACAAAATGAGCTTATTTCAAATTTGATGGCTGCTACAGGTCTCAAAAAAGTTGGGACAGGGGTCTGTTTACCACGGTGTAGCATCCACTCTTCTTTTTAATACAGAGTGGAGGCGTCTAGGCATTGAGGAGACATGTTTCTTGAGTTCAGCCATTGGAATTTGATCCCACTCTTGTTTAATACAGGCTTCCAGCTGCTGGAGAGTTTTGGGTCTCCTTTGACGGACTTTTCGTTTAATTACCGTAAAGTTCCGTGTATACGGCGCACTTTTTTTTACGTCGGAAATATGAAAAGTTGGGGATGCGCCTTATATACGGGAACAACAGAATCGCGGCAAGAGTTCCGACATACATGCAAACGTACACCCGATTTTATAAGGTCAAACTGGGGCTATATATGCGCGTGAGTTTGCACAGCTTAATAAATGGAAAAAAAAAATTACCGATTCAACATTTTTTAAATGCAGGATTTTAATTTTTATCTATGAATGAACTTTTTCTTATTTCACTTTCCATGATAACGTTAATGCAAATAACCAGTAGAAGCATGGAGCTACAATGGTAGAATGCAGACAGAGAGGGATAGAGGCTAAATTGCGGGATAGAAGTCCTGTCTGACGCGCCATTTACTTGTCTCGAGAAATAAACTGCTCGAGATTACTAAGTGCCCTAGTGCAGCTTTATTGCGCAATGTGGCATTTGGTTACGGCTCAGCACCAGCACGGCAGTTGTCCTTTCAAAGTTTTCCTAGCAACTCCGCAAATAACTTCCCAATGCAATGTACAGTATACGTATCACTCTGATGCATGCAAAAACATGCAGGCTGTCCTATAGTCCATTATGTACCGTGCACGCATCTACGGCGCTAGGCTTTCCAAGCTACCCACCGAGCAAGAATACGTCCAAACGACGTCTTTTTGAGGTCTTCCAAAACGTCTACATGACGTCCCCTAAGAAGCCAGAATGAAAGTTTTATGACGTCTTTTTACGACATCTTCTGGACGCCCCAGATACCGTCCACCAGATTTCTGCACAAGGTTAAAAATTAGTTCAAATGAGGTCGTTTTGGGCGTTTTTTTCAACGTCAACTGCACACTTATTTTAGAGATACTTGAAGTAAAAAATATATAATTTATGTCTCTTCCCCCTTTACATGTCTCCCTATCTTTCCGACTGCTTTATTAGCTCTTAGATGTCGCATTTAAACAATTGTTATGACAAGCAAAGCTCCTTTTGGCGGTAATGAGAAGTTTCGATCTTTCTAACTATGAATTACTGAGCTATCCTCGCTACTGACTGCGCCACTAAGTTAGGAATAACGCTTAGCGTAGTTAAGGTGTGTTTCGCTACCACTACTTTCCACGGGTCATTAAACGAACTTTGAACTTTGGCGCCGCAGCGCTACGGGACGAATAGCCGCTTCCTTGTTTTTTTGTTAATAATAAACCTTAAAAACCTAGCGAAACTCGATAGCCACAGCAAGTTCAAAGACTGGGGCGGATAATAAAATGAAATTTTTATTGGCCCAGTTGTGGGGAAAATAGCGAAGTGCTTCTTTATCCGCCATGTGCCAATAGCAGAACTGCTTCTTTGTCGGCACCATGATAGCCGATCTCTTTCCCCCAATTAACCCCAAGAGCGGGCGAGTCGCCACTTTCAACAAACAAAAAAAGAGACGACTATGATAACAATAAAACACAAAATTTCATGTTAATAATTTTTCTTAGTTGTTTTATTTTCCCAACACTATAATACTATAAGTCCAGTACATTATTTTTCATATTATGGATACAAGTTGTCATGACTTCGTTTAATGACCCATGGAGAGTAGTCGTTGGGAAACACATCTTAACTATGCAATATTTTTCACCTATCTTCGTGGTGCAGTCAGTAGCAGCTTAGTAATTAACAGTTCTAAGGATCGAATCCCCTCACTACCACAAAAAAGCTCTTTGATTGCTATAACAATTGCTCAAGCGCAACATCTGAAAGCTATTAAAGCAGTCGGAGAGATAGGAAGGCGTCGCGAAGGAGGAGACATAAGCTGTATTTTTTTTTTTCGTCAATTATCTCTAAAATAGGTGTGCAGCTGACGTTGAAAATACGCCCAGAACGACCTCATTTGAACTAATTTTTAACCTTATGCAGAGGTTTGGTGGAAGTTAATACGGGACGTCCAGAAGATGTCGTAAAAAGACGTCATAAAAACTTTCATTCTGGCTTCTCAGGGGACGTCATGTAAACGTTTTGGAAGACCTCAAGAAGACGTCGTTTGGACGTATTCTTGCTCGGTGGGTACCGTCTTACCTTTCACTCACGGTAAATGATTTTGACCGAGTTACATTAACTACCATCAATGAACTTACCTTTCGTTGATGGCTATATCCTCTGCATTAACAGTGTCATTTGTTGTATTCTGCTTCTTTGAAAATTGACATTTCTTGACGATAAATGAGAATGTATGAACCGACATGTTCCATTGAATCATTTAAATGGCGCGTTAATCCCTCCGGGCGAAACAGTAGAGAGTGATTAAGACGTCTTCAATAAGATCCCTCTGCTATCAACAACTTATTCCTTCAAAGATATTGCTGCCGCAAGTTTTTATATTAAAGCCTAGGGGGAAGTGATGAAAAGTCACTCTTTACCGAGTTGTCATAGTGAACACATCTCACTTCTACTCAAGATGCTTCGCCAGTCGTTCTCAGCTGCATTCCAGCTCAAGGTCATCCAAGTCGCCGAATCGGAGGGAAACCGGGACAGATAGTGGCATATGCGTGGGCATACGCGCTGTCGGCATATTGGTTTATGTCTTGCGCCTTCCATTTTTCGCCAATGTCCGATGAATAATCACTTCTCATGGAGGAAGTTGAAAAGGAAAGGAAAAAAAATAGGACAAATACATGCGGTATTCTAGGAAAATTTTGAGAAGAGATAATATGTATGACACACGCAAGATTTGGGTGGAAATTTGTATGTTTTTTTTTTTTTTTTTGACAAGTCCCAAAGTCGGGGTGCGCCTTATAAACGGGTGCGCCATATACACGGAACTTTACGGTATTCGCCAAATGTTCTCAATCGGTGAAAGTTCAGGACTGCAGGCAGGCCAGTTCAGCACACAGACTCTTCTACTATGAAGCCATGCTGTTGTAATAGCTGCAGTATGTGGCTTTGCATTGTCCTGCTGAAATACACAAGGCCTTCCCTGGAATAGATGTTGTCTGGAGGGGAGCATATGTTGCTCTAAAACCTTTATATACCTTTCAGCATTCATGGCGCTTTTTAAAACATGCAAGTGTCTCACACCATATGCACTAATGCATCCCCATACCATCAGAGATGCTGGCTTTTGAACTGAATGCTGATAACAGGAGGGCTGGTCTTCCTCCTCTTTAGCCCGGAGGACACGACGCCCATTATTTCCAACAAGAATGTCAAATTTGGACTCGTCTGACCACAGGACACTTTGCCACTTTGCTACAGTCCATTTTAAATGAGCTTTGGCCCACAGAACACGGCGGCGCTTCTGGATCATGCTCAACAATGGCTTCCTTTTTGCATGATCAGAGTTTTAGGTGGCATCTGTGGATGACACAGCGGACTGTGTTTACTGACAGTGGTTTCTTGAAGTGTTCCGGGGCCCATTTAGTAATGTCAATGACAGAATCATGCCGGTGAGTGATGCAGTGGCGTCTGAGGGCCTGAAGATCACGGGCATCCAGTAAAGGTCTTCGGCCTTGTCCCTTATGCACAGAGATTTTTCCAGTTTCTCTGAATCTTTTGATGATGTTATGCACTGTCGATGATGAGACCATCAAAGCCTTTGCAATTTGACGTTGAGGAACATTGTTTTTAAAGTATTCCACAATTTTTTTACACAAGCCTTCACAGGTTGGAGAGCCTTTGGCCATCTTTACTGCTGAGAGACTCAGCCTCTCTAAGACATCCCTTTTGTAGCCAATCATGTTACACACCTGATGCCAGTTAACTTACCTACTTGCTAAATGTTCTTTCAGCTGATTCTCTTATATATTAATTGCATTTACATCCCTTTTTTGCCTGTATCCCAACTTTTTTGAGACCTGTTTCAGCCAGAAAATTTGAAATGAGCTCATTTTGTAGATAAAAATGTAAAATGTCCCAGTTTCAACATTTGAAATGTTATCTATGTTCTATTGTAAATAACATATTGGCTCGTGATCTGAAAGTCATTGCATTTTGATTTTATTCACAATTTACACTTCGTCCCAACTATTTCGGAATTGGGGTTGTACTTTACTAATGGGAAAATCCATGTAAAAATACTTGATTTCAAAATACTTGAAAAATATTTGAAAAGTACTTGAAAGGTACTTGAAAATTCAAATACTTTTCAAATGTACTTGGTCCAAGTCCAAGTACTTTTACCGTTTTTGAAAAGGTACTTGAGTCCAAGTCCAAGTACTTGAAAAAGTACTTGCAAGTACTCAAGTACAAGTACCAACCCAACTGATATATACGAGAATCAGCTCACATAACATTTAGCAAGTAATTAACCCTTTAAGGCCTAATGAAAAAATCCCAGCAGAGAATCATGCTGCCATGTTTACCATAGTAACCTGTATTTGGGCTGAAGCACAGCTTCTCAGCTTTCAGGAACAGTTGGAATTTTTTTTCTATTGCGCAAAACTTACAGTAATTACGGTACTTTCAAAATTACGCGCATATCTGTGTCGGCAACGACACGTTCTTAAAATGCGCACATGCTGTCCCGGTTTAAATGGGTTAAGTTAACTGGCATCAGATGTGTAACATGATTGGCCGTGATCTCCGGGCCCCCAGACGCCACTGCATCACTCACCGACATGATTCTGTCATTGACATTACTAAATGGGCCCAGGAATACTTCAAGAAACCACTGTCTGTAAACACAGTCCGCTGTGCCATCCACAGATGCCACCTAAAACTCCATCATGCAAAAAGGAAGCCATTGTTGAGCATGATCCAGAAGCGCCGCTGTGTTCTGTGGGCCAAAGCTCATTTAAAATGGACTGTAGCAAAGTGGCAAAGTGTCCTCTGGTCAGGAATGTCCAAATCTGACATTCTTGTTGGAAATCATGGGCGTCGTGTCCTCCGGGCTAAAGAGGAGAAAGACCACCCCTCCTGTTATCAGCGTTCAGTTCAAAAGCCAGCATCTCTGATGGTATGGGGATGCATTAGAGCATATGGTGTGAGACACTTGCATGTTTTAAAAAGCACCATGAGTGCTGAAAGGTATATAGAGGTTTTAGAGCAACATATGTTCCCCTCCATACGACATCTATTCCAGGGACGGCCTTGTGTATTTCAGCAGGACAATACAAAACCACATACTGCAGCTATTACAACAGCATGGCTTTGTAGTAGAAGAGTCCGTGTGCTGAACTGGCCTGCCTGCAGTCCTGATCTTTCACCGATTGAGAACGTTTGGCGCATAATTAAACAAAAAGTCCGTCAAAGGAGACCCAAAACTCTCCAGCAGCTGGAAGCCTGTATTAAACAAGGGTGGGATCAAATTCCAATGGCTAAACTCAAGAAACTTGCCTCCTCAATGCCCAGACGCCTCCACTCTGCGTTAAAAAGAAGAGGCGATGCTACACCATGGTAAACAGGCACTGTCCCAACTTTTTTGAGACCTGTAGCAGCCATCAAATTTGAAATGAGCTCATTTTGTGGATAAAATTGTGAAATTTCTCAGTTTCAACATTTGCTATGTTATCTCTGTTCTATTGTGAATAAAATACTGGCTGGTGTGATTTGAAAGTCATTGCGTTTTGATTTTATTCACAATTTACACTTTGTCCCACCTATTTTGGAATTGGGGTGGTACTTCCTTCAGTTGACCATTGTGTTTTGGAACCTTTAGGCAGTAATCTGTGACTTCCTGATTCACTGGGGTAATTATAAGAGGTGATGCAGAGACAAAATTCCTTCATTCATGCATCAACATAAAAAAAAAATGAGAAAATGAAAATCAAATAAGGAAAAAGTGTGTGTTGGCCATGGCTATAAAAAAAATAGCTAATGACCGAAAAATGACAACGCCATGTGGGCATAATTAAAATGTTCAGTTGACCCAGAACTGCTACAAACTTGCCTGGATGAGGATCCAAGTTTGTTTTGCCCCTATACATAGCAAGGAGGGTGGTAAAAATGGCAGAGAAATCCCCTAGAATCACTGTCAGAGAATGGCTTAAAGTTGCATCTTGGGGTTTTCAAGTCTCCAAAACCACTATCAGACACCACCTCCATGCCAACAGGTTATTTGGAGGGCATGCCAGAATAAAAGCCTTTCCTGTCATTTGACCACAAGCATAAGCACCTAGAGTTTCCTAAATGCTTTTGGGACTTCAATTGTAATCATGTGTTTTATTCGCATGAAGTAAAAATGAACCCAGTCAAGGTGGATTCGGGCTGCGTCCGAATAGTCTTTGTTGCTTAGGAAAGTTCCTAACTCCTAGAAAACGATCCGGAAGTATTTACGCGGCAGCCATGATAAGTGTGTTCGGATTCTTTAAATGTAAAGGAAAGGTGCTACAATGCTTCCTTATTTATCACCTTTAGAATAGGGTACACTGAACCATCCTTTTCGAAAAGAAAGGAGGAAATGCTATCCCACAATTTCGCGATGACCGTTCATCCGGCCAATAATGAAAACAAGCAAACATGACGGGCAGGAGGCGGGAGATCACTGTGCCTTGTGTAAGTGCATTCGGATTCTCTTATTAGCACGGTTCTCTTCCCGAGCTGTAAAAGAGTCCCCTTTACACCTTTCCTTTATCTCATGACGTTTTACACAGAGGTTAAATAAAAGTGGTTAGGAATTAAACGATAGGACGTCATTTTTTAACTATTCGGACATAGCCTTGACGTATAAAGAAGGCTAGCTATACTGAAAAGAATCTCAACCCCGCTGCTAAGTATGGTGGAAGTACAATGATGTTGTGGGCTGTTTTTCCTCCTAGGAACCTTGTTAGTGTGCTTGGCATCATGGACTCCATCAAATACCAGGACATTTTAAATCTAAATGTCAATCAGAGTCAAATTAGGACTGCTGGCAGGCAAATTTGCACATCCACCTAGATGTAACCTGTGGAGTATGTGGTCTGGATTTGTCTTGCTGGAAAATGCAGGAGCATCACTGGAACAAACAACATCTAGATGGCAGTATGTGACACTCTAAAATTCATTTTATCTTTGTACATTAGTGGTGCCCTTGCAAATATGAAAGTCACCCATCTGCAAAAAATGAAAGGTGAATATACTAGGTGAGATGAATTTACCTATTTTAAGACTTTAATTCTATCACCATTTTTCTTCGTAAGACAAAAAATTTGTCCTCATTTGAAGTAATTTTGACTAGTTTACCAATGGATTAAGAAAATTTTCACTTGTCAAGCAAATAGTTACTCATTTTAAGTTACTATCCCAGGAAAACAGAAGCTGAATGCTGAAGGTTCAATAAGCCTCTTCAGCTCCTCAGTGAGGCTTAGCTCTCTGCTATCAGCAAGGATAAACAATGCTGATTAACTGCATTAATACAGTTTCTAGGGTGCTTGCATATGCCAAGCAAAGAAATCAAGACAAAATTATAATGCAAACCATTCAGAGCTTAGCCTTCCTGTTATGAACAATCACTAATTACATCTGTGAGAAGATAATGAATCATTCATGATGCATTTTTCACTTTAATAAGTGTGGGCAGCAATTCAGTGTATGGAAAAAATGTTATACAAAGACAGTAAACATTTTTGTTGTATTAAATAGGCCAGCCACTATCTATTTCCACGCGCTCATTATATAACTTGCTTATTCACATTCAGGGTCATAGGGAGGGCATTCAGTACAATGGGCGAAAGGCCGGGACAAATCTTGGACAGAATGTATTTACTTTCATTCATTCAAGCAGATTTCTATGGAGGACCAAAAATGACTTAGGTAAAAATAAATAAATAAAAGAATAAATAAATACATTAATAGATAAATGAATAAATAATTGCTGAAATAAATAAATAAATGAAAAAATAAATGCTGAAATAAATGAATAAAAAATTATATTTAAACATGACGTAAAGGAATTAATGCTTCAAATTTGTTTCTACATTTTTACATTTATTTATTTCTGTGTCCGTATGCTAATTAAGTGGGAGATCCTACCCTCAGTGTGAAGCTAGATTGGTCAATAAGGAGAGCCAGACAGAAGCAAACGATCCTTTGTGAATCTTCCCAGTGAAGTGAATTGAGTGCATAAAGCTGCTTTCACACCGAACGCGAAGCGAATTTTTAGCATGACAGATTACATTCAAACAAAGTCAATGCAAAGACGTGAATACACGCGTTTCGCGTGTATTCGCGTCTTTGCATTGACTTTGAATGATCCGTCGTGCGGAAAAAAATCGTTTCGCGTCCAGTGTGAAAGCAGCTTTAGTCACGCGATGTTTGCGATCTAGCTCGGGTATAATGGCTTCGACTGGAAAGGCCGTTGGCAGAGCAGCTGCGGGATGTGGCTGACCAGCGCGAAAAACTAGCAGCTAAATGCAGGAATTGCACCGATCTGTGCTTGGAAGATAAATATAGCTTGAGTTAAACCGCGAACATTTACGATATACTCAATGTAAATGTCACCTTGCTAGGCTAGCGAACTAGCTAGCTAAGCAAGCGAACTAACGTTAGCGAGTTAGCTAGCGAGCAGTTATATTTGGTATAACATAAATGCTCGCGGTTCAACTGTAGCTAAGTGAGATCGCGAAATAATAGATTATTTTTATTCATTTATTTTCTATTGACTACCGTGCACCAAACTGTTGGTTAGCTAGGCCAGCGAACTTGCTAGCTAAGCAAGCGAACTAACATTAGCTGGCTAGTCTCGCTCAGGACAGAAGTAAGTTAAAAGCTGTTTTAGTTGGCGCTCGCCATCACGACCAAGAGCACTTTCGTTGTGTTGATATCTAAATGCAGCGCTTTTCTCTCTTGCATTTGCCCCTTCTGTGATTTGCGTGTTTTTGGTTTGCATCATTTCTGTTTTTGCAGCGCGTATCTCCAATTGGAGATGTTTTTGGCCGTTGCAGTGCGATTCTTAACTGCGGCTGAAATGCTATATTTATCTTCCAATCACAGTTCGGTGCAATTCCTGCATTTAGCTGCTAGTAACCCGTGTCCATTGCACAAGTTTCAGCCAACAGTTAGCTTACTGGTTTGGTAGCATCAACTTTCGTGTTCACGAGTCACCACGTTAGCATGCAAGGAAGAAGTAGTAGACCTGAGTCGATCACACTCCTCTAACCAGTCCAGTTTCTGACTGAAGCTAGGACCTCCCTCATAATTAGCATATGGACACAGAAATACATAAATAAATAAATGCAGAAATGTAGAAATACATTTAAAGCATTTATTCATTTATGTCATGTTTAAATATAAATTTTCATTTCGGCATTTATTTATTTCCATATTAATTTCAGCATTTATTCATGCATATATAAATTTATTTATTTTAACATTTATTTCTGCATTTATTTATTTGTTAATTTCAAGAATTATTCATTCATTTATGTATTTATTCCTATTTATTTATTTATTTATTTATTTATACTTTAGTCATTTTTGGTCCTCCATAGATTTCTTCCCACTCTGCTGCGCTCAGAGATGATCCCGTAAGTCAGAGGTTTTCAAATCGGTCCAGGGTAACCCCTGTATTTGCTGGTTTTCGTCTGACCATAATTGCATTCCCAGAATTTTAACAAGTGGTTAATTTTTTCATTAAAGGGGCATTATCATGGTACAGCAAGTCACACTCTATAGCTGCATAAATATACAAAATCAATCATTTGTTGGAAATTTTTCATGTGGGGTCATCCTTTTGAGTTGCTTAGATGTTTTTGATAAGTTTATGGAATGCACCATGACACTTCTAGCAGATGGTATTTTTGAGGAAATACCGCTAGGGGCGCTGTAAATAGTGACGTCATCACGGCTCACGATGGCTGTCATTTTCATCTGTATTGCATTCACGCATAATGCATTGTGATGATAATACTTGAACATTACGCGTCTTTGGTGTGATGTCCGGCTATTAAAACGAATCGCCTGCCTCGAAAGAAAACTGGTAAGTTAGATTTCCTGCGCCAAGACCTTGACTATGTCTGCATGACTGACATACAAACATACATGACAAATGACACAAACTCACTGTGTTGTACGGTAGCCTACCCCGGGGATATACATGATATAGGATCTTACAAGTAAGCGTGTCATATGAAAGTTATGAAACAAGTAAATTTTGCGTTTGTTGAGCTTTATGTTTGTACTGAGCTTCATCAATTTGATACGCTGTAATGAGTCACAGAAATACTCGGTTTAACTTGCCATGGTTTTTAAATTCACAGTGAACACTGACTAGCTAGCTCGCTAACGAACAAATGTTACATAATGGTTATGGAAAGGTACTCCATGCATGCTGGCTAGCTTGCTCATTTCATAAAAATTGTGACGGGATGACGGCGATTGTACTGTGTATTCTGTATGTAGCATATATGCAGAGTAGCCAGCGTAACATCACAGCTAAGGGACGAAAAAGAGACTGCTCTAATAAAATGGTGTGCCCTATTCAAGGGAGAATAGCCTGCTTGCTCACCACCTTTGTTCGATATTTGAATTTAATGGGGTTTGAATCACCCGGAAAAGGATAGAAGTTGAATGTATTGTTATCTGGGAATGATTTAAGCGGCAAATTGTATGGTATGATAATGTCCCTTTAAGTGCTTTTAATGTTTAGAAAACTTACTGCAATTACCTCCTTAATCCACATTATGTCAGAAGTGACTTTGTTAGTCCACAAAGCATATTATTCTATATTTCAAAAATTCTGATTTCATATTGTGGTCATTGCCTTCAAGTTCATAAAAATGGATTAAAATATAAGTCCAGGGTTAATGGGCTCCTAACTTGGCTGCTGAATACCTGATGATATAATTTGTCATTTTTCTCCTTAAAATTCGATACAGTGAAGGTTTTGTTGATTATCATTTTTTTTTGGTTATTGAATTCTTCATCTTCCAAATGGTTAGTTTTAATGGACTGGTGTCCATACTTTCACCAATTAATTTACCTCAGTATTTTATTTGATTAGTGATAATGTACCAATTTTATGCAATTTTATACAAGTGAAAATTTGTGCGTTACTCATTATATACAACCCCAAATCAGAAAAAGTTGGGAAGCTATGTTAACCCCTTTGTGCAGAAGTAGACGCCAGCAGGCATGGAGCTGCTCTATTTATGCACACAGTTACACTACTCTATCACTAGATGGCACACCCGGATCAGTTACTGAATATTCACAAGCAAGCCAAGCTCGAATACGGTTTAGAATATAGACAAATTCAGTCCCATCCCTGTTTTCAGGAGTTGCATGAATTAAACTCCTCAGCTAAGCCTGATGTGCAAACTGCTCAATATACTTGCGCACAGTTGCACAGCTGAAGATGACACAATTTCAAAGGAAAAAAGATTCCCAAAACGGCCTTAAGTGTTCAGTTGCATTTATGGGATTTAAAAGAGATAAGGACTCGGTAAATGGGAATTATTTTGAATGAAACAGGACTGCAGGGTTCCTTCTACCCGATACATCTGTGTCTCTGGAGGAGAGATTTAATGAAGAAAGGTTTTTGTTCATTTTATGACTTATGAGTAAGTGCAATTTTATTTATTTTTTTTAATTTATGGTTAGCTGGCTAGCTGTTTGTTTTATTCTTGGTTTACCATAGCCACGATGATCACAGAGCTTGTTTGCCACTTTGGTTGGTAAGAGTAACCGTTAGACTTTGCTAAATATAGTTACCGCATATGGTAGCATTTTTGGTGTTTCCTGATAGTGGAATGTCTGTTCTTTTATTCAAAGTTTGCAATAAGGTATATTTCAGATATTACTGAGTTAGTGAGTTATACTTGTTCCTTATAAGGTGCGGAAAGTGTTTATATAAGGTCGCAAGCGCAGAAGTGGGAACCACTAGCTTTTCATTGCGGGGTCAATGTTCTGACCGTTAAATAAGCAGTTCCTTTAATGAGTATGTGTGCTGGCTTGTGGTACTCTGAAGAAAAATTCTAAACTTTATTATGGAGAAAAGGCATGTTTTGTGTTTGGAGAGGTTACTGGTAACCATTGATGTCCAACTGTACGTATGATATACTCATGCTAAATTGATCTAGAAAATCATGAATTCATATTGAATTTCATGTGTCAAAAGTTGATTTGTGTTAAATAAATGATTATTTTATGGTTTGACATTTTGAGGGATCTTAGAGTTTGGGCAGTCACTTGGAGAGCTGTCTTATTTGGCTCCTAAATAAGTAGGTAATTTAGAATTCAATGCTCAGATGAATTATACTTGTGGTCAAGGAGTTTATGATCCCAGAAACATATAGTTTTAACCCCCAGCCATTTTTCAATTCTCAGTATTTTTTATTTTTTTTACAATTTTAATACTGAATTTTCATGAAGATTTTTTATGTTTGCAGCCCTTTTTTCTACCAAAATCATGAAAATAAACTGAAATTCAATGGAATTCTAAATGCTACAGGTATCTTGACTCAGTTGAGCCATTCCTATCCTCTCTGTGAAGCTGCAATCTTGAGCAGTGATTTGTATATTATCTTTGGCCTGTGTTATTTTGAAAAAATAAAAATAAAATAGAAGACACATTACTTGATGATATATCATGCGAATTTTATTACAGATTTTTCAAAACAAACACTTATGTCAATTTTGATTCTTGCAACATATATTTAAAAAAAAGTTGGGATTGTAAAGTATTTACCATTTTGTAATGTTGCCATTCCTTTTCATAAGCAAATAACTGGCATTTGTGGATGTAACTGTATATTTTAGGTCTTGACAAGGATTTGCGAAAGTAATCCTGAGCTCATGTGGATAATTATATTGCTTATAAATCAATGACAATTCATGATGCAATTCCGTCTCCATGATCAGACATCACGTGTATTCATCTTAGGCTTATGCACTTGCCGTTATGCACAGAAAGTCCACAAGATTCGTTTAATTTTTTGATTATGTTATGCTCTGTAGGGGCGAAATATCCAAATCCATTCCTACTTTTCTTTGGGGAACATCATTTTCAAACTTTTCAATGATTTTTTCAAGCAGTTGTGGGCAACTTGGCAATCCTTATCCTGTTTTTCCCCATTAAGGACAAGGCTTTTCCCGAATGCTGCTGTTGCGCAAAATCATGATTAAAATCAGCTGCTGACATCAGCTGTTTCAAATCATATTATTATTAATCTTTTTTCCTCTTTACTTGTTCTAAATTGCTCATGTCCCAACTTTTGTTGGAATGCATTGCAGGCATGAATGGCAGGCATGGATTTACATTTACAAATAAAATGAAGTTAACTAGACAAAACATTTATTATCTTGTGTTCATATTGTCAGCAATGAAGTCCCAGTCAAAGTCAATTTAGAAATCATCACATTTTGTTTTTATGTGGATTTTCCAAACTGTCCCAACTTTTTCCAAATTACAGTTGTAGACCAATTAGCACTACATGCCCGCAGAGCGTATATTCTTCATGGCTTGCTTAACTTTTTCCCACATTATGGTTTAATATATGGTTTCCCACAATACGGTTTTATATCCCACATTAAAAGCTCGTAGTTTAGAAAAATTGAGCACTGACGTGGTGCTGGGCAGGAGTTAGCCATGGCACCACATGGGGAAGAGACAGTAAACGATGGAGATACGATTCAAAAAGGTAGCTTCTGGCCCTTTTATTATGCTTTCATAAAGACAAAAAAAAAAAAAACAAAGGGCCAATTAAAGGTTGAGTCCTTCAATAGAGAGAAGTTGCAACAATTCAAGATTTTCTGCCATTTTGTTTCCATGGTGTGAAACCACTTTACCAAAACCAGCTGTGCACTGAATCATGACTGTGTGTATAGGGTGTGTTGTGCAAGGCAGCGAATCCTGGTCAGATTTTTTTGCTCCTCAAAAGAGGCAAAGTGCAGAATTTCTTTTTGTTTGCTTCTTTTTCATGAGGGGAGGGAAAATATTTATTCTGGGGCAAAAAAGCATCCAGCAAGCAATGAAATACACTAGCAGGAAAGGGGAAAATGTCCAGACATGAGAAAAAAGAAAATACTGATTGATATGCAGGAGTGATGTCATACATTTCTTGCTTTTTGCTTCAGAAGCATTTGCCATATTTTTGGCGCTTTCTTTCTGTGTGCAGCTGGTACACTTTTTTGTCTATTACGCATCATTTGACAGACAACTGTTACATTCCATTTCATCATATCATCTGTGTGACTTTTTTTTTAGGTTTATAAAAGTATGTGTTTTCCATGATTACTAAAACTCATGATTACCTTAAATTATCTTTCTCAGACCTATAGCTGCACCCACAGGGGCAGCAATCTGTCATACTGATGATTTTTGCAGATGTTTTTCAGAAACAGTACAATGGGTATGAATTCACCTTGAAACAACAGTGCCTGATAAACCCACAGAAACAATATGGCTCCATATGTCACGTGACAAGATTTTTCTGCAGACCTCATGCCACAATTCATTCTATTAAGGAACTCTAAAAGAAAAGACCAGCCTTTACTCGGGAAGGGAACCCATAAAAAAACATTGGCCAGAACATAAACCAGAACCTGCACGTAACCTTTCTTCCCAGGTTCTCTCTCTGTCTCTCGTCATTCAAACGAAAAAATCCAAATCGTGCATTTTTTAAAAGGAGGTTTTGCAGGGTATAGGCAAATTTGCCCACAGCCCAATTTGAACCATCTTCTGGTTATATGTACCTACTTGTGGGACTGTCCTAGCCTGACTCCGCCAGCCTTCGTGTTTCCGCTTAATTTCATTTCGCTTCATTACTCAGTCTGGTCACTCGGAGCTCTGCCTCGTTTACCTCGGCAGAAAATACACCGGACCAACCAACGAACAAAAGGTGTGGCCGAGAGCCATGATGTAGCAGCTGCGCCGAGTTTGAAATTGTAGTCTCCGAAATCAACAATGGCCACGGACATAGATACACGGGAGGACATAGGTTCGCTCTGTCGTGGAGAAAATCCCCAGTATCAGCAACTTAAAGCCACAACAAGAGGAATGTTTGGTTAGTTTTTTGAATGGAAATGATGTTGTTGCGCTACTCCCTACAGGTTTTGAGAAAAGTTGTCATATTTGCTTAATATCCATCATGAAACATATGAAATAGGCACCCAGTTCATCTCTGTGAAAGACAGCTGAACCACCTCAGCTAGCTTGTAGCTTCTAGTGTTACATTGCCTGCGAATTTCACATTATTTAAGTTAGCAGCAAACTTTTTAAAAGCCGTGTTTTTGTTCGTGTCACAAGACCTATTTGCTGTCTCAGTGTTATGTTGTCATTATCCATGAATGAAATGACTGTCTGAGACAGCCAAACGCTTAGAGCCAAACTATGTCACTATAAAGTTAGATAGCAAGCTGGGTATGATGTTAGCGCAAGAATGGTTAACGGTTCAGTTTTCGTGTCACCGCAGATTTCATCCTAATGTAAATAATATGTTATTCTCGCTGATTCTGCCGTTGGTTTCGGGTCTCTTACGTTTTTTTTATAACAGCAGTATCGGCAGGATAAACGACAGCTCAACAGTTTGTTTCTTGTAAGTAGAACAGAAAGACCACCTTTGGTTCTTTTAAGTGAATGAGTGAAATGAGGTAGATGGGCATATGTAGGAGTACAGTATTAACTTCAATGTACTGATCAGTTTGTTTTCGCTGCATTCCTGGTATGGAGGACTGTGTTTACAACGGAAGTACTAGGCGGCTGACCGGGCGCATAACATACGTCATCGCCAAACATTAGTGATTAGTTTTCGGGTACACCAATGATTTTAAACTTCTGACAAGCGCCCACCCACCAGGAAGTAAACACTTGTCAATCACGACTGATCAGACTCTGTGTACGAAGCAAAGCGAAGTAGCTGTCCAGAAAATAGATTTGAAATGTGAAATTTGCATACAGGAAGTGAACTGTGACCTTTTTAGTGATTTCAAGATTTTTGTGGGACGAGGCCTCGAAAAGTCCGTATTTAAACCCATAAATAATTGTTCTGAAAAACCAGATGATTTTTAATGGCAACAGAACAACATAACGGACATTTTGATACCAAATATAAGTATATGTGTGAAAAACTGAAGAAGTTTCAGACAATTTTCCATTGGAAAATGCATCTGTCTTGACCAAAATTGATGCAAAACGTAAAGTTTATCTTGAAAAACAACCAGGTTCCTATGAAAACATACGTAAGATTTCACAAAAATTGCCTCATATAGTTGGCTAAATAAGGTGCGAGTGTCGTTAAATTGCGAGACCGGTAACATGGATCCTGATTGCGAAAATTGGAGCCATCCCTGTATTTAGAAATTATTACTATCTCCTTTGGGTGTCAAAATGGGTCACTTAATAATAAACATGGAATGCTTGTTATAGATACTTATCCAAATTAAGAGTCTTAGAGTACATGTACATGATTGATGAGACATTGGCCTTCCGGATCATTCTGGATCATAACAACAATACATCTGAAACACATTTGTCCTTTTAAGATTAGGCAAATATAGATTGTAACTATATATAGTATATAGTTGCATGTTAATTTATTAGGATATAAAACACTTTCAGGATCACCTGTAATTGTGATAAGATCAGTTAACGGTGGTGTATTCAAGCCATTTTTATTATATACTACATATTTCTCAGAAAATCCATTTAGATGTTTTCATAAACTACATTGTATAGGTTCTATATCTCCCAGGCCTTGTTTTTACTCCACTGAGCAAAGCGTAGTCTGCACTTGTGGTCACACTTCATTGATTTTGTGAACCACAAAGCATTCAACATTGTTGTATGCCAGGGGTAGGGAACCTTCTCCAGAAAGAGCCACTGTGGGTGCAGGCTTTCATACCAACCAAGCATGCATCATAGGACTCCAACCAGTACCCCTGACCAAGGAACTGGCTTTAGAACTGGAGTTGGTCCCCGGGCGCTGCTCTGTGGCTGCCCATTGCTCCTAACTATAGGATGGGTCAAATGCAGAGGACAAATTACCCCACGGGGTTCAATAAAGTGTATCTTATCTAAGCTGCTGGTATGATAGTAGGAAATAGTAATAATTTCTAAATACAGGGATGGTTCCAATTTTCACAATCCGGATCCATGTTACCGGTCTCGCAATTTAATGACACTCGCACATTATTTAGCCAACTATATGAGGCAACTTTTGTGAAAATATCTTAGGTGTGTTTTCATAGGAAGCTGGTTGTTTTTCAAGATGAACTTTACGTTTTGCATCAATTTTGGTCAAGACAGATGCATTTTTCAATGGAAAATTGTCTGAAACTTCTTCAGTTTTTCACACATATACTTTATGTTTGGTATCCGTCATGTTGTTGTGTAGCCATTAAAAATCATCTGGTTTTTCAGAAAAATCATTTATGGGTTTAAATATGGACTTTTCAAGGCCTTGTCCCACAAAAATCTTGAAATCACTAAAAAGGTCACAGTTCACTTCCTGTATGCAAATTTCACATTTCAAATCTATTTTCTGGACAGTCCCACAAGTAGGTACATATAACCAGAAGATGGTTCAAATTGGGCTGTGGGCAAATTTGCCCATACCCTGCAAAACCTCCTTTCTGCGTGTGTAAGAAAATATAATATTTAGTCAAGTGCTAAAGAAGAGAAATTGAAGATGATCTAAAAAGGGGGAGGTTGGGAGTGAATAAATGAGTGAGGAAGTGAGGAGGTGGAAGAGGAACAAGAAGAACTGAAATAGCATCAGATATTTCACGTCACCTTAATCAGAGGGACAGGTACCTGTGTTTGATCTACCCAACCAAGACTCTGTACCACTGTAGTGTGCCATCTCCATGGTGATGTCATGGAAACGGCGCTCTAATTGGCGCAGAGCCGCTTTGACATTTCCCAGTGGGGGGGGGGCGGGGGGGGGGGGGGGGGGTACTTAATTGAATTGTTGTAATTAACTTGCTTACTTTATCATTAGCGCTTGTAAGCTATGCTTCCTCTGCTCTAAACCAGCAAGTCTCATGCTAACAAACCAACTTTGGGATTGATTCAAACCTGATAACAAGAGATAAAAGGCAAGGCTGCTGTAACTGCAGAATCTCCTTTGAGACCTCTTTTGCCTGGTTAATTTGCTTTGCCCTCTACTTATTCTGTTTCTCTCTCAATTTATTTACAATGACCTTTCTACTAAACACATCCCCCCCAGATCCTGAATACATCTCAAAGTGACACTTATTGATCCGATGCCCTCCTTAATGATTCTTGTTGGCCTGCAGTGAATGTGAATCTTTGTTATGTATGAGGCCGTCATTTATCAATTTTGCGTATAAAAGAGTCTAAATTCATTTAACTCCCTAAAGCCCAACGTCTACATAGCGGTAACGTCGGCGCTGCGAGATTTTTAATTGCGTGCAGTGAGCCTGTGATCCTTTATCGCATAGTTGCTTTCAATCTGTTCTGATTTAAAATTGCTTGATTAGTAATCAAAAATGTATTTACTGAATAATCAAGGCCAATATATAAGCCTGTCATTATTAAAAAATTATAAAGAAAAGAGAGAGATCACAGATGGGATACATTGAGTATGTATACTAAGAGGCATAAAAAACGCATCTTAAAATATACTGTTTTACAGTAGTGGTAAATGTTTTCTTTTGTAGCTACAAAACATGGTCTCGGAAAACTGCTTTTGGTAGTAAGACTTGCCCTCACTGCTATCGTTACATTGGCAGTCAATTCAGCAGTTCTTATGCACTATCTGACATGGTAGACGTTTCATGGAATGTGCTTTTGTGACATCAAAGACAACGTACTACATCAGGGACGATAGCTGACACATAGCTGGTTATTCTGTGTCATCCCTGCAGTCTGAATACACTAATTTAATGGGCATTAATTGATCCAGAAACTTTTCTTTGAGACTGGCCATCATTCAACATTCAAAATGTTTGATTCTTCCGAGATTCATTTGTTTCTGGCATTTGACTGTCTTGATGTGTGTTTTTATTGGCCCTAACCTTGAACTTTGCATGTGTAAAATGGTTTCTCGCAATATGTTATTCGCAACCATGATCCAGGGAATTTTGCTGCATTTGGGTAATTATGAGGTATTAAACCACGAAGGGATTCGAACCCACACCCCTGACAATTTGTAATACTTACCCCAGACAGCAAATGGACCCGGGCTGGATCTGCGCCGGATGTAGTCCAACATCCTGAAAACGATCTGCTCCAGATAATTTTTGCTCCCTGGCCCAGATCCGGCACGGATCCACTTTACAGTTCTGGAACAGATCCGGACCAGATCTGAACCGGATCCACAAAAGACCAGCTGATTACAGCCCATATCTGGCACGGATCTGTCAGGCGACTGTCAATCTGCAAGATACGTTGCAGGTGCGTTCAGCGGGTCTGACTGGTAAACGGAGGTAGGGCGGAAGTGGCCAAATCCTATATGGACCTTTTTGCTGTCTGGGACCATACCTGATATCATCATGTCAATCAGCAAAAGTGAAACCTATCAGTTTTCAACTTAGACCATAAAAACCACTATGTATATTTAATGCCTCTAAGTATACAATGTACTTAATAGTAATATTGCAGGGCTAGAGAAATAATAATTATAATTAATTAATCCAGTACTTTCTCTGAATTCCATCTCCTGTTTTAGCAATTTTTTCAGCAGTGCAATATAATTTATTTTAAGATTGCACTTAATGTTTTCAAAATGTTTTCAGCATTCAAAAGAATAGGCTGTATTTGCAGGGAAGAGCAATTGCACACTCCTTGCCACGATGCAGTAACAATTAATTAATTAAATTGCCAATGCTTCTTACATTTAAGCGTTGGTATTTGAATAATTTAGTATATTGGTTATTCGTGCGTCGCGAAAGTTTGACACATGGCATGCGTTTAAAATCATTTGAAATGCATACCATGCATCGAACTTTCATGGCCACAAAATTATTGATGAGGTATTTATTGTCCAGCTTCTGGGAAAGTTGTGAGAAAGCAACAATATGAGATTGTTGGAACAATAATTATCTAATTAATTAATTAGATACTACAGACCCCAATTCCAATTTGTTATGATTCTGTCAGTTTGCCATGTCTGTTCTGTTTTGTCATGTTCTGTTTAGTTTGTTCCATGCCATGTTTTGTTTCTGCCATGTTTTGCCATTACCCATATTTCTGTATATAGTCCGGTTCATGTTTTCCACCATGCCCTTCTTTGCACTTTGTCTCCCCTGTCTGGTCTTTTGTTACTACAGCTCATTCCCCAGTCCTCCGTGTCACATGCTTAGGTGATTTAATGGTTTCTGGGTTTCCACCATTCCTTCTAGTCTCGTTTGCTTCCTTCACCTTACTTTGCTATTTTACTAACCCATACCAACAGTTTATTATTTTGTTAAGATACTAACCAAGACTAACATTGTATATAATACTAACTTACTAACGAGCACTAGGGATTGTATAGCTGCACTTACTAATTGATTAACAAGCTCTCAGCACTCGCCCTGTTCTAGTCTCCGCCTCTTGCCTTCACTTAGTCTTTGCTGCAATTCAGCAGATCCTCCGCACCTGCTCCACTCTGTCCTGCCTCTCATTATCTGTGCAAGTTAGAACTCCCTAACCGGAGCTGTATGTTTTGTCATAGGATTGTCTCGTGATCCCTGTCCGCGTTTTGGCAGTTGCCTATTTCATGTGATTAGGTTCTCCCTCATGTTCCCTCCTTTGTAATCAGTCTGTCTTCTTGCACTTGTGTCTTGTTAAGCATGTGACTTCCCATGAGTGTTCATTAGGAGTCTTCTCACAGCAGTTCTTTGTCAGAACGTTCTCCTTTTGCCACGCTTCTCTCGCCTTGTTTTCATAGTGATTACCTTTCTGACTGGACCGTCCTTGTTTTTCGATTTTTGCCTATTCCCTGTACTTTGCCACATTCTCAGTGTATCGAACCTCTTTTGTCTGACTACGATTTTTGTTATTGGTGCCCTGTTTACGGTTCTGGATTTCACCCTTTGGATTCTGATTTTTGGATTGTGGACATTGTACCGTTGCCTGCTCTGTTGGGGGTTTCCCCCCTTCAGAAATAAAGCCTCCATTTTTGCATTCACTGGTTCTCGCTTCTGGTTCCTGGCGTAATCCTCACTGTTAAAAAAAAAATCTGTAAAAAAACGGTAAAATGACTGGCAGCAGAGTTTCCAGACGGATACCGTAAAATTACATTAAGTAACCATAACACAAAATTACATGTAATAAACTGTAAAAATACAGAGCAGATTTTACAGGATATTACAGTTAATAAATGTTCATTAAACAGTGGAATAACTGACATATTATGTTAAAAAAACATTAAAAACATATACCGTTCAAGTTTTTCTCTGTAAATTAAGGGGTCTTATCAGTTATTTAACGAAACTGCCCAGTCTTTCTTCTGTAATTTCCAATTGAAATACAGTTTTTTTATGGGAAATAACGATGAAATAATGCATCAATACGCAATAAGTTCATAAAACTATTGACAAATGTCTGCAGATCTATGGTACAAATCCTTTATTTTACAGAACTACTGGATTTTTAAAAGTTCACTGGACAGTAGTAAAACAAGCATAATACAGTAAAAACCCATCAAAAGTAGCTTAATCGAAGGCAAATTTGTCTAAAATAAGGGCATTTGGTAGTTTTTTTAATGAAACTCCCCCATCTATCTACAGTGAGTTCCTTCCAAAATATTTCTTTTTCCCTGCACAATAACTGAGACATAATGTATAAAAACACAGTAAGTATGTTAAATCAGACTTATATCTGCATATATTCAGAACAAATCATTTATTTTACGGAAATATTATATTTTAAAAAGTTCACCGGACAGTAGTAAAACAAGCATAATACATTAAAAACCCATCAGAAGAAGCCTAATCTCAGGCCAATTTATCTAAATTTGTGGTTTACAATTGTGCACTTGTACAATTGTGTCTTCTCCAAGTAAAAAACATTTAAGTACTTGGAATTAAAATGGGAACTCCTGCACATTTCCAGAATGAGTCATTTTAGAGAATTGTAATATCAATACATTTTCATTGGACAATGAAAAACTAAGCATTTTATCTAAAATACATGAAAAGCTATATTCAAGCAACTTCTACACAGTTATGTTATGGAATTCCCCTATAATATCCATATGATTCCCAATGAAAACATGGGATTTACTATGTTCAAAACAAGCAAGCAATGTACAAAGATGTAGTAAGTACCTTGAATGAAACACGTAGTCATTTAAGTGAATCGTGAACAAATATTTATTGTTAAAAATGTTCATGTGACAGTGGTGAAACAAACTTAGTAGGTCAGAGCACAAGAAAAATGGGCACATTTAAAGGCAATCTCTGCACATGTATTCAACAATTATTACGTACAATTGTCCCAGTAAATGTTTAATTGCCAGATACTTAAGTTTTTACATGAAAAAATGAGGAAATTAGGGATGCTCCGATCAGGTTTTATGCTGCCGATCACCGATACCAATCACATGGATTGGCTGTGAATTTTTCAATTTAGTTATGATGAGTGCTACTGGCTACATGATCTGGAAAAAAGGAACCATAAAATCATCTTAATTTAGAAAAAAACATGTTATTACTAACTTCTTCAAGAGAAAAAATACAAAAACCTTGCAGGCACAATGCAGCAACTATTCAGTCAAAAGGAAAACTGAAAAACACTTAAATTTACCTGCTTTCAGTAACAATCTTTAACAGATTGAAAACATAAAAGGGAAAGTTCACCCAAAAATGAAAATTCACTTATCTACTCCAAGGCTCGAATTAGGATTTTTTGACTGGGTGCACATGGTGATGCAAGATGGACTATATGGTTGTTAATAATAGAAAAGATTACAATTAGCTTTTGCTCTTCCACACAGGCCATGGTTACAATTAGTAACATACAAAATTAGACCAGCTTTATCCTTCAAAGTGATATTGAATCTTGGCAGAACTTTTTGTAGCACTGTCCATGCTGTAAGTCCAAATTATTGATCTGCTTTTGATGCCCCACAAGTACGCAACATCGACAAGCCCTCTCAACACATTTATTGTATGGCGAAACTTGAAACAGAAACTAAGTGGATTCTGTTAAAAACATCCAATTTAAAACTTTTTCACCTATAACTGGTAGGATAAGTCAACCTAATTTGACATGATTACAGGAGCCTTTGTGATATATTCCCGCAGAATCTGCTTTTTGCCCATTTGCAATAAGACTCATTTTGAGACCTTTTTTGCAAAGCAATGAATGTGCATTGGGAGGCTATATTTTATTACACCCTGGTGAACCACCTGAACAGCTGATGAAGATGATATTTGGACTGACATCATGGCCACTCAACTCCAAAACCCAAACTTTAAGTTCAATATCACTTCAAGGGAAGTGGCCCAGTCCTGATGTTAATAAACCAAGGGTATGAGGCTGTATAGTGAGTGCAGGTCACTGATAAAAATCCTGAAGACAAGGCTATGAAAATATGATCAGGCTGACCATTGTCAGCTATCTTTGCATTCAGTCACGAGAAAATTTTACTATGAAGAAAGTGGCTGGGGCTACGACTGTGATTTAATGAAGTTAGTTCACCCAAAAATTATTGCTAGGGGAGCTTTCCTCCAAACAATTGCAGTAAATGGAGTCCAGCCCTTCAGCTTCAGAAAGTACAACAAAGGTCCATAAAATTATTTCATACAGCTATACAGTATAATCCAAGTCTGCAATCGGTCTCCAAGTAGAAAATAAATGTGATAAATTCAAGAAAACCATGTCAATTTGCATTGTACTTATTTCTTTAAAATCTTGCAAGATGCAGATCTCAGTTGCATCTCCCAAACTTCCACAGCCTCAGTGGCCCCAGAGAGATCAAACAGATGAATAATAATGGATTTTATTGGATAATGGATACAGTTAGGTCCAGAGGTATTTAAACAGTGACACAGTTTTCATTATTTTACCCATGTACACCACCACAATGAATTTGAAACAGATCAGATTGGAGTTCAGTGTAGACTTTCAGCTTTAATACAAGGGGTCTCACAACAATCCTGCAGTAACCATTAGGAATTGCAGTCATTTTTATATGTAGGGCTCCATTTTCAAAGGCTCAAAAGTAATTGGACGATTCACTGACAATCAGTTCCATTGCCAGATGAGGTCTGTTCCCTCATTATTGAACGACAAATTAAGCAGATAAAAGGTACAGAGTCTATTTCAATTGTTGAATATGCATTTGGTAGCTGTTCATGGGAACTCTCAATATGTGGTCCAAAAACGCATCGATGCGGGTAAAGGTCATCATTAGGTTGAAAAAACAAACAAACAAAAAACCTATCAGACAGATATCAGAAACTTAAGGAAAGGTAAAATCTACAATTTGGTACATTGTTGAAAAGAAGGAATGCTGTGGCAAGTGTTATGGCCCCAATTTGTTATGGCGTATCGGACAGCAAGGGATGACAGACAAAATTTTAAAACTTTAACAGATTTAATTAATCAAACACTTTGAACTAATCTACAATCTACTCTACTGACCAAGATTGAAATAAAAAAAAATGAGGTATTTACAGTCCTTTGGTAATTGAGATGGGCTGCTGTGTTGCGATGTCCTGGGACAGGAAAATGCTCCAACACAGGCAAAAATCCACAAAAAGCTTCACAGGTCTTGAAAAGAGTGACAGGTCTGGTCAAATGTATCCTTCCACAATTTCTCCTTGCAATTTCTCCTACTACCTTTCACTCTCTCAATTTTTCTCCTTATATACTCTTTTCCAGCCCCCTCTGAGGCATGCAAGGACATGCCCCAAACCTAGCTCCAGACTGGGCTTAACAAAAAAAATGTCAATACTGTCATCTAGTGGCTTTTTTTTTCCCACATCAAACAAGCTCAGCAACATCAAATGGACAGGAAGACCTCATAAGACAACTAAAGTGGATGATCACAGAATTCTTTCCGTGGTGAAGAAACAGACCGTCACAATTTCTAGCCAGATCAAGAACACTCTCAAAGATGTAGGCATACCATTGTCCAAGTCTACAATCAGAGACCTCTTCATGAATGTAAATACAAAGTTTACAACGGTCCAAAACCGCTGGTAACACTGAAGAACAGAAAGGCTAAATTAGACTTTGCCAGCGAACCTCTAATTGATGATGTGACTGCTGATGGGGTAGCAGGACGAATTCTCAAGTAAACATAGCCATACCATCTGCTTAGACTCAGCCAAACACTCCAAAACAGATAGAATAATGTTTCACACTACAGATGGATAATGACCCAAAACATACTGAAAAAGCAACAAAAGATAAAGAAATGGAATTTTCTTGAAAGGCCAAGTCAGTCACCTCACCTCAATCTAACTCAGTTGCTTTTCACTCACTGAAGACAAAACTGATGGCAGAAAGACCAACAAACAAGCAGCTGCAATTAAGGCCTGACAAAACATTTTAAGGGAGAAAACTCATCATTTGGTAATGTACGTGGGTTCCAAACTTCAGGCGACCATCGGCTACAAAGGATTTTCATCGAAGTGTGAAAAATAATCCTCATATTTATATGTTGGTTTGTCCACTTACTTTTGAGCCTCTGAAGATGAAGGACAATGTGTACAAATGGCTGTAATTCCTTGACAGTTAATCCAATACTTTTGTGAAACCTCTTGAATTAAAGTTGAAAGTCTACACTTCAATCACATCTCGATTAATTTGTTTCAAATCCATTGCTATTCTATACAGAGGCAAAATAATGAAAATTGTGTCACTGTCCAGGTACTTCTGGACCTAAGTGTGAAAATCAAATTATATTTTTTGACACTCCCACAGCAATCACATGACAGCAGAAGACTTCATCTTCAAAATCAGATTGAAAACAGTCCATTTCTTCCACACCTTGACATCCATGGTCATCAGCTGTGGATCTCTACAGGCATAGTCTGTCCACATGACCTGAAATCATAAAATGTACGGATATTACGAAAAAAGTTGCACTCCATTCACACACTACATTTCCCATAAACACAATGAAAACCCCTCATATAGAAATTCAGTTCTAGTGAGGGCTGAAAAGTGATGGGGGATCCTCCCATCAAACATCTTCCCTCTGCTGCTGACTATGGTCTGGAAGCTGAGCAGGAAATGCTATCAGTGAAATTATGAGATTTTCTGGCTGCTCTGTGGGGTTAATTAATTCATAGGAGGCAGCATTAATTACTTGACTAAGTTGCATGATATTACAGCCAATTTGCAACCTACTTATCCTATATAGGATGGTCAGGTAGACCAAACTGGTGCACAACTTCGTCCAGTTGGCATGCATCTTAAAGGAGCTATGTCAGGATTACTGCGCAGCTCACAACTTTGAACGAAGTAAATGCGCCCGATTGCAAGTTAATATCTGCACCCATCCTTGCAAATCTGTCATCGTTTTACATTTTATTTGTATATTTTAGTTACTCAGGCATTATTCTTTTTATAAAAGGAGTTTTCTGTGCTAATTCAAAGGATTCAAAGCGCAATTTCTCACTTTAGCTGAAGGATACAAAGAATGTAAGCGTGTTTGCCAACCGTCAGTAATCATAGAAGAAGAGGGCATTTGGCAATGCCAAACTGGCAATGGAGTTAATACAACGGCTGTGAAAATCATCGTGGGATACAATTAAAGCAGGCAATGCCAGCTGCGCATCAGAAACAGTTGTAAACTGCCCGTTTACGCTCACCTGGCTGGCCAGTATCATCCATTAATGGAGAAACAAGCATTTGTTTAGAGCAGTGTTTCTCAAACTCAGTCCTGCATGGGGACCCCTGTGTATGCTGGTTTTTATTCCAACCGCAATGTTAATCCCAGAATTTTAACAAGCTATTAATTTTCAAAACCATGAGCTTATACTGTGGGATTACCTAAACTTTACAATTATATTCTGCCAGAAATGGCTATGCATGTGATGAAAAATGTATCCTCTGTGGGCATGTAGTACGTATTGGGTTAAATTTTAAATTGTTACTTTAAACATGCATGTAGAAAGGTAAATTATCTATCACTAATGAAATGACAGACAAATGAATCAGCAAACTCAATTGGTATGTACACCTGGCCACCAATCTTAACCATCTGGAAGATGATGAAGAATTCAATAACAACACAAACGATTATGAGGCCCAACTGTTATGCATTGAATATAAAAAACTATTATTGCATATTCAACAATTAACCTCGTTTCCTATTAAGACGTTTCGTTGGCCAATTAATCTCATTCATTTGTTACCTCATTTTTTGCCAACAGTGCAGTAAGCACAATATGAAATTGGTAATCTTTGGGGCAATGCAAAGTTATTTTTGGCATTCTGTTGATTAAGACGGTAAATCACCACTCTGAACATCAAAAGCACCTAATTAAGAATAATGAACAGCTTGTTAAAATTCTGGAATTGCAATTGCGGTTGGATCGAAAACCAGCATACACAGGGGTCCCCCAGGACCGGGTTATAAAACCACTGGTTTAGACAACCCACAGCTACAAACCTTCTGCCCTTTTCCACAGAAAAGTTAATGAGACAGATAAATTTATGATTGAAAGTAGCTTTTTTTCTGATTACACATTACGCATAGGACCTAAGCCACGCCAAGATGGAAACTCTATAAATCTAACGCAATGTGAATCTGTAATTAAAACAAGCTTAGCTGCACGTCAACCATCCAAACTTGAATTTTGGTCACTAATGTATCCATTTCATTAGCTTAACGTAACGGTAGTGTCTAACATTTAACAGTTTGAAACAAATATATTTAATGAGAGCAAGTCTGTTTCTCCGTGATAACATTACAAAGAGTATAGCTAGCTAGTTACTGATGCTATGATTCTCGGTTTGGCATCCATCCCTAAAATATAGCCTACCAATCATAGAAACTGGAACCTCTCCCACAGCAACCCACATATGGTTAGCATTATCTTGCTTGACAAGGGCACTTTGGAAATTAAAATAGCTAATTGGCGTAACTGTTTTGTGTAACTGTTGGCGTAACTGACTTTGAATATTTGCCTTATTAGACTTGCCAATATCGTAAACGTTACATGGCTAATTAGCTAGCTACTTCAAATGATAGCTACCTAACGTAACGTCATAATAGCACTTCATCTGCGGAATTCTAACATTCGCTTCAAGACTGTAAACCTCACAACACAGAAGTGCAGTCTTACATTGTGACACACTGAAAATATCTTAATATGCGTTATTTCAGACACTTACTTGGTCGGTTGGTCGGTTGACATCGAACCCCCATGGCTCTGCAGGGAGGCCGGCCGCGTTGTTTCTGCAGAACTTGGCGCGGCTGCAGGCTGGCTGTGAGGGTCGAATAGATTTTTTTTTTTTTTTTTTCCCAATTTGATTGGACGGACAGCAAAACTTTAGCTTCAACAAGTTCTTCATCTACCGCTCTGAAAAACATCTGCCCAATCATTCCTCTTTCAATGACCCATCCGACGGTCCGACGGCGGCTGTGCTGGGAGGGACGAAGCGGACAGTAAATTGGCGGCAAATTTGAATTTGTGTCGTCTGTTTGAATGATAAGCGCGAGCGCATACCCACTCTCACATATACTCACCGAGATGCCAAGTTTCATTCAACAAGCCCCAGCTTGTTTTTTTGTATGTCTGTCGGTCTGTCTGTCTATGAACAGGATAACTCAAAACGTAATGAACGATTTGGGTCGAAATTAGGTAGGATGGTGATGGACCAAGGATGAGTTGATTCAATTTTGGAGGTGATCTGGAACATATTCTGGATTCTGGATCTAGAAGAATTAAAATATTTTTATCTAACGCGATTCTGTGTCATATTTCTGACCGGATAACTCAAACCGTTATGATGTATGACATTGGTAGTAAACTTGATCACCATGTACTGAAAGTGAGTTTGGAAAAATGGGTTCATTAAAATGGTTAACCTGCAGAAGCAGTATCATTTTGTGCTAGAATAATAGTTAATTGCTGAGTACAGATTAATTTATCTCAGTGTATGGCACACTTATAAATCTTAAGGAAAATATTTGTCATCAGACATTTTTATTGGTTTGGTAATTCTGGTAATATCTGGCGGAGCACAAATATGAAAAAATAATAGCATTTTCCGTGAGATATCTCTAAATTGCCTTTCTAAAATATTTTACTTTTTCTCTGTGACAATACTATTAATTTCCTTTGGAAAAACATAAAATCACTTAATCTGCACATGCTTGACTTGCAATTTATGGAAAACCTAGCGACTGATTTCTGTCATTTTAAAGTCCCAATTGTGTCATGAACAGGAAAAACATGTAAAATATTACGTCACATTTTATGTAAAATCACATTTTAAAACTAGAAATACAATAAATTTCTATTAAAAAAAACAAAATATTGATGTAATCTTAAATTATGGTTGATTATTTGTCATTTTAAGGGTAAACCATGGAATAACGGCAAAAATCAGTAAATAAACGGGCATTTCCATTTTATATGGAAAACGGTGAAAAACTTTAAAACTTTACAGAATATTTCCTGTAAAAATACATTTTTTTCTAACAGTGCTCACACAATTAAGTTGGGACGTTGTGTAAAACATGAATAAAAACAGAATACAATGATTTGCAAATCTCATGAACCCACATTTTATTCAAAATAGAGCACAGACAACATATCTGATGTTAAAAGTGAGACATTTTACCATTTCATGAAAAATATTGGCTCATTTTTGATTTGATGGAAGCAACACGTCTCAAAAAACTTGGGGTAAAGGGCAACAAAAGACTGGAAAAGTAAGTGGTACAAATAAAAAACAGCTGGAGAAGCATTTTGCAACTAATTAGGTTAATTGGCAACAGGTCAGTAACATGACTGGGTATAAAAAGAGCATTTTCGAGAGGCAGAGTCTCTCAGATGTAAAGACGGGCAGATGTTCACCAATCTGTGAAAAACTGCTTTTAAAAATTGTGGAACAATTTCAGAAAAATGTTCCTCTATGTAAAATTGCAAAGACCTTGAATGTCCCGCCATCTACAGTACATAATATCATCAAAAGATTCAGAAAATCTGGAGAAATCTCTGTGCACAAGGGACAAGGCCGAAGGTCAATATTGGATGCTCGTGATCTTCGGGCCTTCAGGCGGTGCTGCATTAAAAACAGGCATAATTCTGCACTGGAATTCACTGCATGGGCTCAGGAGCACTTCCAGAAATCATTGTCTGAACACAGTTTGCCGTTAAATTCACAAATGCAAGTTAAAGCTGTATCATTTAATATAAATGTGGTGGTTTAGTCTCTCTGGGATTCATCAAGGCAAGTTATTTTCAGAGCCACTAGCATAATTCAGCTTTATGCATTTGAGAACTTTTTTCATGCCTGCAAATATTCTAAATATTCTCTGTTTAAAGGGGATATGTCAATAGCTGGGCATGCACAGTTTGTATTGTCTTCATTTCAGTGCAAATGACATGAGTTCTTCACAACACAGATCAAGACAGACAACTTCTGAAGCAGGTGTAACGTCTCGTCCAGTGCAAAGCAATCGACCTTGATAATTGGTCTCCGCTCGTTTTCTTCTAAAAATCCAGCTAGAACAATTTTTATCTAAACTTACTTTAACTATATCTGGAAAACCAAGGTGTCAACTAAAATATAAATCACAGAAACAGACTTTATTGTTGGTGTTGAACTCCTGATCACTCAAGCACTTAGCGTTGTCAAGGAATGTCTGGTTAGCTTGCCCACTAGAGACTTGTAGCTGTGCGGAAAGTTGTCACGTGATCACTTGCTGCAAAAGGTCTATTGCTTAGAGAGACTCTTTGTTCTCTGTCTGCCAGCAAGAGTGTCTGAATTAATGCTCTCCATAAATTTAAGGTTTGTGAGGGAAGGTTGTGACATATAGGTAAGCTGGGGTTAGGGCTGGGCAATATATCGATATTATATCGATATCGTGATGCAAAGTAAAATATCGTCACGGATTTTGGATATCGTAATATCGTGATATGAAATAAGTGTTGGCTTTTCTGGTTTTAAAAGCTGAATTACAGTAATGGGTTGCATTTTTCAGCTCTTACAAGACTGTTGAAGCTGTTGCTTGCACCTGTTTCGTCATTATGTCAACATTATCAAAAATATCATTGTGTAAATATTTTGCGAAAGCACCAACATTTGTCCCGATAATATCCGCAAAATATCAATATCGAGGTATTAGATTTTGTCCATATCACCCAGCCCTAGCTGGGGTACCCTTTACATTTTTGCTCTCACGCAGAAAACCTTTGTAAAATTCACTAGATAATTTGGTCGGTGCCTCTTTGTAAAGTTTTGACACTCCTTTTTTTGGGTTAGTTAGTCAGAGGTTTTGTTTGTTTGATTTCTTGGAAGTTGCATGGCAGCTAGGCCTGATTTTGTTTTGATAATTTCTTGTTTGTGACACAACTACCTTTGTCCCTCCTCCCCCCACATTTTGTGAACTGTTTCTTGAAAGTGAGCCTATTGAATCTTGATTTTAATGTATTAATTTGAGAAAATAAAATTGCTAAATTTGCATATGACTCTATCAATTCTTTGATTGCCTTGTGTTAGTCCCTGTGTAAAAGATCCCCTATTATTTCACTAGTTGCACAGCCAATTAGTTATTACAAGCCATTTCAAAGTCTTTCCCCTCTTGACATCATATGGGGAAGTAACCAAACTGAGGCGAGAAGAATGATCAACTTCAGCCAAGCAGTCAATCAGATTTTCATTATTCTGGGTGGTCACTCCCCCTTGACTGGGTGGTATGATGGCACAGTGGTTTGCACTACTGCCCCACAGCAAGAAAGTCACACTGCAAAAAGTGATTTTCAAGAAAGGGAAATTTACTTATTTTAAGACTTAAAACACTTATTTCTATCACCATTTTCTTAGTAAGACAAAAAATTTGTCCATGATTGGAGGTAATTTTGACTATCTTGCCAATGGGGCAAGTACATTTTCACTTGTCAAGCAAATAGTAACTTGTTTTAAGCGACTTAAATTTTGTACGGATTTCAGTCTTGTCAATGAGCATGCAAACCCAAACATTACAGATCAGAGATTTATATTTATGTTGCTCAGGCTGTCAGAAGAATTATTTTTTTCATGAAAAAGAAATTGTACATTGAGGTTGAGCATTATCAGTTGTTCAATACACATTTTCAGTTTTATCATCTAAATCTAAAGCAACGATTCCATGATAGATCACTAGATAATTCCAAATTAAACGATCAATGGGACTTTTTCCCCCGAAAAATGTATATTTTATATTTCTTTACAATTGACTCCGTCAGTAATACAATCTAACCACACAAGTAAACATACATAAGAGTAAAATAGAAATTTCCTCATCATCCAGTCTTGAAATCACAAATAGCCAGAATATATTTTCCGAATTTACAGAAAGGTCTTTACTAAACCAACGCTTACAAACATCCTAATATGAAACTAAATGCAGAATTGTTTCATTGAAACCGAAAGATGATGCGTGCATCTTTCAAAAGTTTGTGTTCGAGAGTTAAGTTTTTGGAACGGTATTTAAGAGGAAAATAGCCGCGGCGTGGCTAATAATTTTGGTTGAGTTGAGTTTGGTTGAGTTCCATCTGACATGTTATTTCAGTTATGCACTTAGAATGATACTGCAGATAAAAAAATTCCCCTCGCTTGGGCTTAAGTATTGCGCCACATATGCCCAAGAAAAGACCACACCTTCCTTGTGGCCAATCGGCTGCCTACATCGTGACGACATGGAGGCTGCGAGTTTCATGATATGGAAGTTAGCTAGCGAAGTTAGCCAGCTAGCTGCGTGCAGTTAAAACACTGAGTAAACTGAGAAACTCTTAACGGAATCGCTTGGAAGACAAGGAAAAAGTTTGCTCACGATAGTTTTTTTTATTATTATTATTTATAGCGAACAAATCAACAAGTCTCTTTTCAGACAGTGACTCTTTCCAAAGCCGCAAGTTTGAACAAACAGAACTGTCTGTCTGAGGAGACAAAAAGATAAGATATTTGGACCATGATCGCCTCTCATCTCCTTGCGTACTGCTTCTCGGAACTCCACCATGACCAGGTGCAGAAAGTAAGTGAAGTTCGCTGGCTTGCTAAATAAATTAGGGTGACCGAGTGACTTCTTAGGAGCAGTTTAATAGAGTCACAGTCAATAAGACCACATGACTGAATCTACCCAACTCGCCGTGTGAGACCTGAACTATCTTACAAGTGTCACGATAATTTAAGCTAAGTTAGGTAGCTAATAGAAGTTGTATCGTTCCAAATAACTTCTGATACAGTGTGGAAAATATTTATGACTTTAGCTAGAATTCTCAAAATTATTTAAGCGGGGAGACAGCATTGATGTACAAAGAAAATAAGGAAAACGACACACATTGCATGAACATTTTACAATTTGGCACCATAACCTTGGCGCATCGTGTTGCCCTTGCTGAATGGCTGTGAAGTTCAGGCAACGAAGTACCAACTCGAGACAAACACGCCCTTTCTCACCTTGTCGGTCACTCTCACAGTACGACGCGTTTAAGTTCGAACTAGCAGCTTCAGCTATGTCACTTTAGCAAAACTTAAGCTTGTATTATTTTATATTTAGCTGCACATAACAACATAGCTTAGCTAGCAAGCTAAATGACAGATACTTTCGTTAACATCCTCAGCTAAATAGATTCACCATTTCGCTTATATGGCTGTAACTATTATATGGCTACTAACTTAACTGCTTGAAACTGGCAAACCAGTCGAAGGCTGTGACGTTAATAATGCGGAAGGAGTAATTTTCCTGGCTAGCAAGCTGAAATTTGTAATGACTTGTGAATCAACAGTCAAAATATTTTATTCATATTCTTCGATATCCGCTCAATTTTTGACTGGAAAATATAAATCTTGGGGTCAGCTCGAACTTCCTAAATAACGTTTAAACATCACTGTTGATCACTGCCACGACGACACAGCCCCAAAGGGTATTCCTGAAACTGGACCCTTTCTCTTACTGAAGTGGTGCGTCACTAGTGTAGCTGCTTCCTTCCCCTACCGCTCAAGTTCCGATGATGCACTGCTTGATTGTGTTTTCAAGAGGTCTCGTGAATAATACGGTTATTTCAAAAAAACAACGAACTGACTATTCGCACTCATTTAAGTGCGTCCAAGCGCAAAAATTGATCGAAATTCGCGTTAGACGCACTTATAAGTGTGACCAAGATGCACATTGCTCCATTGCCCACACTTATTTTAAGTGTGTCCGAAGATAGTTTTTTTTTTTTTTTTTCTTGGCCACACTTATTTTAAGCGGTACTTTCTAAAAACTGGAATGGTCATCAACTGGTGTAGCGAGTAAGTGCGGCCAAGAAAAAAATTAAGCATTGGCCACACGTGTAAGTGCAAATAACATCGGCCTTTCAACAAAAGACAAAAAACGTGTCTTATTTCAAATACCTTTTATTCGTGTCTGCTTTCATTAAAAAGCCTTAATTAACTTGTTTTTAATGTTTTATCATGCAGTGGATTTTGGTAATTACAATAAAGAGGAAATGAAATTGGGTGTAGGTTGCGTTGGGAACTGACGAACGGTTGGTTTTCATTACAAAATCATAATTTTAACAATCTATTTTTTCGTTGCCTTACACGTTTGTGTACATTATTTATCGTCTTAAACCACGCTGTGTCAGAAGTGTTTATGCACTTCATGAAAACTGGGTATTTATTTTTCATATTGGAATGATTTACCTGTAGAACCCCACCGCCAGACGTTAGTGTGGACTAGGAAAGATTAGCATATTGTTCCAATACGCACAAGCCATCAGTCACGATTATTATGGATTGTGACATATTATTATTTACCTTTAAAGCATTTCATGATTGAGCCTCTCAGAATAAAAAAAATCTTGATGTACCAAATTGTAATTTGTACTCTTCAAATCAAGGCCTTACCTAATATTCAGGAGGTATCACCTTCTTTGCACTGGCCCATAAAATATGGAATTCTCCTCTACGGAAACTCAGAGCTGGTTCATCTTTTACTTTAAGGTCCTGTTTTAAAACTATCTTTAAGTGAAAATGGTTGTTGTTATTATTATTATTACCTCGCCCGCGATGGAGTCAGCGCGGCAATGTATTGTTAGTGTTGTTTGTTTGTTGTTTGTTTGTTTTGTTGTTGTGTGTTACTTGCCGAAATCGGCAATTATATCAGTCATTTGCGTTACACTTCTGTTTGTCTTTCAGTTTTTTAGTTACTGACATTTATCCTGCACCAATCAGAACAAAACTTGGAGACATGTTAGCATTGGTTACTCCCCACAGACCTATACTTTTTTTTTTTTTTTAGTTTCTATGTCAAAGATCTTGGTCAAGGCCGCACAATAGTCGAAAACGTATTTTGATCCAAAACCGCCTTTCTAATTTAGCTAGAGACTTGAAACTAATGCAATTCTTATTGTCAATACAATGCGGTTCTAGCGGTTTGGGGTCGCGATGACGTCACTCTGATGTAAATAGGGGTTTTTGCCAAATTTTTCGATTTTTGGCTAAATGAATTCTTTGATTATTTTCTTTAGAAAACATATCTTCTCACCTTTTTAAATTTAGATTTCAGCATGTTGTCGCTCTAAGAAAGACCATTCATTTGTGTGTCTGTCTGTTAACAAGTTACCGTCTACACCAGTGGTTCCCAATCTTGGCCTTGGGGCACCCCTGTGTGTGCTGGTTTTTGTTCCAACCACAATTGCTATCACGGGATTTTAACAAGCTGTCAGTTTGTTGTAACCAGGTGCATTTATGTTTAGCGCAGTGATTTATCCTATGGAGCCACATTGAATGAATATCCATACGTACCATGAAGAGGAAAGAAATCTGTATATTGTGATATATTAGAAACACCAGCATAAAAAGAAGGGGAAAAAATTGAGCTAATCAAAGCGAACAATCAGTGGGTTCCTAATTAGTGAAACTGTGGACACATGGTCGTGAAAACTAACAACTTATTAGGCAAGCAAATAATGGGGTCAAACCTGCTTTATGTCATGTTAATGTCATTAAGTTCAAGCAAATTATTTAGAAAGAATGCAAAACACCTGTCTTCAGCAACCTAATTTGGAGCTGACTGATTTTCTCAGTGTCTAATTCGATCTGTTTAAAAATGTTGTCATCTGAAATTGCTTGCAATATGGTAAAATAGACACAAGGGTCATTTCATGTCAAATCAACCAAGAATTTCCCTTGACCTCTCAGGTTTTTTTTTCAGATTTGGGGGAATGATTATTTGAGACCCAGGAGTAATGGCCAGAACTGGAAAAATTTTTGCTCCAAGCCTCTTAATTAGGAAGATACATGCTAACAAGCTTTCAGCTAATTAGCGATACTTCGCGACTTTATACACCCATATCTCCGAAAGTATAACACCTAGAGAGCTGATTCTGGTGTCATTTTGAAGCTTTTTTGAAGCCCTATAGGCCCACTCTACAAGCTGTCTCTTGAAGCTTACTAAAAAAAAGTTATCACAAATTATAAAATTCAAAGATGCACCCCAAAAAAATCATATCTTTCAATTTTCCTGTAATTCATGTCAGAGGTACTTTATGATGTAAAGAAGCTTTCTTGTAAATTTGGTGATGGGCACTCTGTTTCGGAGAAATGAGCAATTATATTTGCACTGTGTGAAATTCATTATTGCATCCAGCGACAGTGGTACCCTCTATCATTCTCAGATGCTTACAAATACCAAACTGTTTGAGTCCATCTCGATGCCCTGTTTACTCAAGGCCATGCAACAATAATATTGCTATCAGATACCAGTGTGCCAGCAAGAGGAGGGCCTACCGATTTCTTAACTGACCAAGTGAATAATATACCGTTAGTACAACGGAAGAAACACGATTGTTTAATGTTGTCAGTGTGGACATATCTCTGAGAAGAATGTAAGACTTCCTATAATCATGAAATGAGGATGATTAAGCAATTCCAACCATGTGATTTCAGCTTAAGCTCCAACAAAAATCATTTCAACACAAGCCTTACAAGTCGAATACAATGATTATTATACCATAAAAAGGAATCACTTGTACCCAGGACAAAATTTGTGAGCCGACCTCCCAAATATTCAAAAGACTCATCCTAAAACTATCATCCAACAGAGGATAAGTGAAATGTGGCAACACTATCTTTTGAAGAATAAGTGCATTTCTTTCTCCCCATACTATAATTATATCAAGCAGATTACCTTTAAAACGTTCCTAAAGTGCATTCTCTCCAAATGTGATGATTCCTAAGCTTGGATTTTCTTTTTCAATGCAGAAAGAGCAGCCGTTGTTTCTTTCTTTGAGATTGAGTATGTTCTTCCCGTTGCTGTGGTTGGCTGTACAGTGGTTAAAACATCCTGGTGGTCAATGATGAGACAGTCTGGTGGGTCTGGAAATATGTATGATGGGGATGGTCCATGTGGGTGAAAGAAGGTAACTTAAACTTCATGCCTCTCTGGATTGTATTGCTTGATACACGCTACCCACCATTGGCTGTCATAAGCCACTGTCACCTAACCACTTAAGGCTGAACCACTGTAATCACTCATCTCAACAGTAAGATTCACGTGTTGCTGTCTTTTGTCAGGTGATGTTGAAAAAGATTGAACAGTGACCACTTCCTTAAAGACTGGAATGAAAGAATGTAATTTTTGTGTGCCTGGAATTGTGCGTGCCTTTTCAAATCTTTCTCTTTGAGTAGTTCAGCTTCTTGCTCATACCGTTCTGTTGTTGTGAACTGGCAGTTTACATTTTCTATCTGTGAATCTGTGAATTCAAAAAGTTGATGAGGATGGGCGTTCCAGACTTGCCCTGGCTGCCAAGTGTTTTATTGTGCCCCCAATGCCATCAGATGGTGCTTTCCCATGTGATGTGGCGAAAAAGTGCCATTCAGCTGAGACACCAAAGCCATCTTCATCGAGGCACAAATTGATGAGGCACAAGTTTTTCCTATTCTTATACTGTCTGATAACTTTTTTTCTAAATCTGGCAATCAACTCACCTTGATACACTTTATGTTCAGTGCGAGTGCCATTTTGATTGAATCGACGGAAGTGGGTCTAGTGGGGGCGCTGTACTTTAACATTGGGTCTTATGGAGAATGGGCCAAATTGCCTGTGGAAGCTAAATGGTTGCAGATAGAGATTAAGTTTGTATTACTGACATATAGGAAGTATTATATGACCTATATTTTGGCTATGTTAAAGTTGACCTCAGGTGACCTTGAAAGGTCAAACTTGAGGTCACGCAAAATGTTACAATTTTCAAAGGTTTCTAGGCTTGAAAATATTGAAGATTGGGAACAAATGTGCATTGAACACTTATAGGAAGTCATGTATGAACTTTCATTTGGTGGCCTTGAACTTGACCTTCGGCGACCTTCGAAGGTCAAACTTCACATAGTGGAATTTCAATGACTTCTATCACCAACACTATTGCAGATAGAGCTTAGGTTTGTATTGCGGGCATATAGGAAGTCATGTATGAAATTTCATTGGGTGACCTTGAACTTGACCTTCAGTGACCTTCAAAGGCCAACTATTCAGTGAAATTTCAATGACTTATATCAGAAAAATCATTACAGATTGAGTGTGGGTTTGTATTGGAGACGTATAGGAAGTCATGAATGAACTTTCATTTGATGACCTTCATATTGACCTTCGAAGGTCTAACTTGATCTAGAGAAAATTCAGTGACTTCTATCACTGAAAAGGTCACAGATGGAGCCTAGGTTTGTGTTACTGACATAGGAAGTCACATATGAACTTTCATTTGGTGACATTCAGCTTGACTGTTGATGACATTTAAAGGTCAAACTTGACATAATACATTTACAATGACTTGTCTTGCCAAAACGGTCACAGATGGAGTCTAGGTTTGTATTAGAGACATATAGGAAGTCATATATGAACTTTCATTTGGTGACCTTTGTATTGACCTTCAAAGGTCAGATGTGATCTAGTGAAAATTCAATGACTTGTATCACTAAAACAGTCACAGATGGAGCCTAAGTTTGTGCTACTGACATCTAGGAAGTCACATATGAACTTTCATTTGGTGACATTCAACTTGACTGTCAGTGACCTTTGAGGGTCGAACTCGACAGTGAAATTACAATGACTTGTATCACCAAAATGGTCACAAATTGAGCCAAGGTTTGTATAGAGACATTTAGAAAGTCATATATGAAGTCCATTTGCTGACCACAACTTGACATTCTGTGACCTTTAAAGTTCACAATTGACATATTGAATACATATTGACATATTTTAATGACTTGTATCACCAAAACTGCTTCAGAGCTTAGGATTGTATTACAGAAGGTCTTATAAATGTATGAACTTCTATTTAGTGACCTTGTCATTGATTTTTATTGATTCAAATGTCAAACTACACATGATATTTTCATAACTTGTATCATCGCTGTAAGACTGCTTGCTGGTAAGCTACAGGACCCTTGGTCCTATTTTTTTGTGATAACTTTCTTCAAATTCATCACTCTGACTTCAAACCAAACCAAAATGTACATCTTCCAATTCTACTTCCAACCATATGCTGCATGATGGGGTAGCTTTGATAGTCTCCTTAGCGGTTGGGGGTTGAATGTCGGGGGGTCAAGTTCATCGGTGAAAATAATATATTTTCCATTATAACTCAAAAATGGTTGCAGATGGACAGATGTTTACTGTTTTGAGCATATAGGAACTCCTATATGGCCTTTTATTTCACACCATGACCTTTGACCTTGATTGACCTTGAAAGGTCAAACTGAAGGTGACAGATTTTCAAAGGACTATAAGTTGAGAACGGTTAAGGTCACATTTGTAAAACCGAGTCAGTATCAAAAGCACTAAAATAAGTGCTGGCGGGCGAGGTTTATTTTGCCTCGCAACACTTGTTATTTATGGTGCGAAAAGATTTGGTCCATCTAACCAAACATTTCCCCCAATCATTGTCGTTTATACAGTACAGTACTGTATGTAAAGAATATGGATGAATTAACCCAATGGTTGTTGACATCAGTTGTGAGGACCCACTTTGCAGGGGCGGACTGGCCATGGGGAATACCGGGAGTTTTCCCAGTGGGCCGCTGGGTCACTGCGCCGGTCCGGCTGGCAAAAAAAAAAAAAAAACCGCAGTTGCGTGGATGGCCCACTGGTGGCCAGTGGCTCACATTTAGGCGAGCAAAAGCGCATAGGTATCGGCCTGATGAATGAAAACCTCTATGTACGTAATTTCACTGATAATTAATCAATTAATTGTGCTCATACAGTACATATAGTAATACTGACCCTCTTATTTACCACCTTTGATGGTTCTGCTTCACTATTCCGTATCTTGCATGATGGCCATTTTTTGTATCTTTTTATATTTGCTTTATGATATAGGAATGACCAAAAACTGTATTCTTGCAAATAAAAAACAACACATCGGCTTAAGCCATGTGCAATTTATTTAATGTTGTTGTTGTTTTCGTCTGAAAAGTTTAAGGAGGCAGGCTTGCTGGGAAATTTGTTTAACTAATGGTCTTGCTTGTACCCTGTTGCATTAATAGTCTAAAAACGCGTTTCAAAGACTACAAGGTCAGACGAAAATGTCAGGAAGCAATGGAGAGGTGGAAAAGCTTGGAGAATAAAGTAAACTGACATTGGAGGCTCAGGCTTTCAAATGCAAAAAACTGATCAGCTGTTTGGCCATGATGATCCTCGTGGAAAGCAGTTTTCATTTGGAGGGGGACACAGAAGCGGCAAGACTGACGTTCAATTAATAAGCTTTCGCAAGTATGTGTTCGGTGAAAATTTGCTTGAGCTTACAAAAGGACCCTTCTGATGGGCCAGTCCTTAAGAGCCATATTCTATGAGAGTGGCACTGGCAGTGGAGTTGACATCTCAGAATTGCATGAAATTTGGCAGAATGGTGCCCATACATGTGTAACGGGAAATTCCGGAGTTTGAGCTCACAATTTTCATTGATGTGGCTACAACGCCACCTAGAAGTGGAAAAGTCAGGTACCAAATTGAGCATTTTTGAGGAAAAATATCCATAATATTCCTTCAAAAATGGGTAACTGCTTCAATGTGCCAAAGAAGTTATGACTGTATTTGATACTGGGATACCCAAATTTTTAAAATGTGGAAGTGTCACCTGGTGATTATGTTGGTACGTATGTGGCGAAGAATTGAAATTCTCCATCCACATTGTGATGTAGTGGAAACAATGCATTTAGGGAGGCAAAATGATAGAACTGATCAAGTGAAATAATTAGTAGGTTCCTAACAGGTGGAAACTAGCTGACATATGCTCGCAAAAAAAAAAAAAAACCAAATCGCTTACTTGGCAAGCGAATGATAGTCAAAAGTCAAACATATTTTGCGTCATGTTAATGTTATTAATGTCACACACAGTAATTTGAAAGAATTTGAATCACTTCTCTCCAGCAACCAACTTTGGGGCTTACCGATTACTAAAAAAAGCAAAAAAAAGTAAGGGCCTGTGTTGACATCTCAAGCGTCATTGTTCAATTCCGAATTTTTGCTCCGTTCAGATTTGCCTGTTTTGACTGTTCATATTCTCAATTAGCAGTGACCTGTATCTATCTGCAATGTGAATGCGTCTGCTCTCCAAAATGCCATGCATGCACACCACAATACATTTTTGCATTAGTCTTCTGCGTCACCAACAACGAAAGACGTAATTTTTTGTGAGAGTACTCATGGTATTCAAACAAGATTCAGACTGAGAAAATGGATTTGCTTGTACCAGATGTATGGATAGGATTTTTCCCTGAGGGCTTGCAAACTGTTCGTCAGCTTAACGTTGATGAGGCCAACTGAAGGCTCTAAACATGATGTGCACCTAACTGAGACAAATTATCAGTTGGTTAAAATCTTACTATTGGAGTTGTGGTTGAAACAAAAACCAGAAAACGGGGCCCCCAAATACGGATGCTGAGAATGACTGTATTAACCTACCTGCACATCTGTCGGTTTATGCAGTGGTGGCATATCCTTTGTCACTGAGAAGGTAAGACTGTACACTCATGAAAATGGGCGCAGACAGACAGCAGTGTCCAGCTCTGATTTGACAGTCAGATAATGGCAGAACTTAATGGCAGAAGCAGTGTTTTCATTTTGTTGGGGGAATTACTCGCATTCTGGGGGGGGGCGTGCGCAAATTACGCGTCTCCCAGTACCTTTTAAAGTTTCCCGGTTTTTTTTCCCTTTAGCGAACTTGCGCATGCATTATCAACACGCGGCGATTCCGCATTTACTTAGAATTAACGGGAATCAAGTTGTGGCGCTCCACATTGAAGCTGTGGCGCCCCGTCACAGAATGGTCTATGCGTGGGGAAACCCTGAGAAGGAAGCGTATACACTGCCTGGCCAAAAAAAGTCGCTGTTTGGATTTAAACGAACAAATACGTAGGAGTTTATGATTGAATCACTATTGCAGTGATTAATATGTTTCAGCTGGCAACAATTCTTTTAACCCTGACTGATGCAGTATTTTGGTTCTCATTTTCTTATGCAGCCATGGCGTAAGACATATCCCATCGTTGTAGAAAAGATGATACTGTTTTAAGCAAAGAAATTACTTCAGAGAGTGCCTATGGAATTGGGCTAAGAGCTGTCCAATGCACTATTAAAGGGGACCTATTATGCTGATCCTTCTTTTAATACATATTAGTAATGTTATAATGTTGGTTGTCCATGCTCAACCTCTGAAAGGTTTCTAAACATAAGATACAGGGGTTTTGCCGTAATCCAAGAACGTGATTTCTTCAGCGTGACTTCCTCTCTGAACAGCTCCTCCCGAGATCTTCACGAGATCTGGGCAAAACCTGACGTCAGGTTGTGCCGTCCAATTAATACAGACCTAGCCAGAGCCAATCACACCGGAAACTATTCTAGCAGGCACTAACAATGGCAGATCATACTATGCCTTAGTAGCATCTACACTTTTGGAAATGCAAAAGAAGAACCGCAGATCATTTGAGGTGCAATTTTGTCAGTATCTCTCCCAAAGCTGCTTGTCCGTTTACTTTTGGACGTGAAGAAAAACAACTATTTTTCTTCCAAAAGACGATGCCACCAGAAATCAGTGGGTAGCTTTTTTTGTTTGCTGGCAGCAAACAGCCACGGCCAAAGGGAACGTTAGCTGCTTGTGCTCAGCATTTCACCAAAGACAGCTTTGTTGATAAAGGAGAATTCGACACAGGATAAGCGTTTCAGCTGCTTCTCAAAAGTGAAGCAGTTGCATCGATCAAGCGTTCAGAGCCACAAGCTGTAAGTAACGATATAACAGCAAATAATGTAAGTGAAGCTAACGTGTTACGGGTGGCTAGCAGGACCGCTAGCGATAGTTAGCACTAACAACTGGCCTCAAACGCAGGCTTTGTAAAATGTCTGAAGATAAAGCCTGTATCGGTCGCGACTGTCCGTGACTCACAGACACAGATGCTGTAAGTTGCTTTTACTGCATCAGCCAACCTGACGTGATAGCCTGTTGATTGTGGCTGTAGCACAGTGGCTAACGTCGCCAAGTTACTGTTGCTAATGTTTGTGTCCTAAATATGCGAGAGTGATATCAGGGGAAATTCTACAGAAGGTGTGTGAACATAAACCTCATTTGAAGCTAACTTTTAATACTTGTTTGTAATTTGGATGCTCGGTACAACTGTTCACAGTAACAGAACTTGCTGTCTGTAAAACCTGTATTGGAAGGGTTTGTCTCTGTGGTTATGACCGCTCGGTTACCAGCTACTGCATGTTAGTTTGCGTGCCGTGCTAATTAAAAATGCTCCTGGTTAACTTATATGCAGTAATTCTGATCCGTATGCTTGTGTTACTTCGGTAAGCATCAATGTGGCAATTTCATCATAAGGTTGCCCGATTGTAGCCACTACAGTTAGTGATTGCTTCACTTATCCATGACCGGGATCAGCCGGATACTTCACAAATGTCTGAGCAAGCGCTCTGGTGCTACCGTGAAAGCAATGCGAAATGCAGAAACTCTACCGGTTTACAAATGATTTCTCTGCACTACCTTGACATAATTTCATCCCCCTTTAGAAATTGTTGTGGCTACTAAAAAGCCGAAAAAGACGGAGATTAAATAGGTAATTCTTTCCTGTAGAAGTGATCGATTCGCTAGCTCCACGTAAGCAACTTGTCCGCACTAACGGAGCTTACGGTCTGCAAAACCTGTATTATGTTCATAACATAACGGAGCTCTCTCTAGCTGTCGCGTACTATCCATAAAGCTGCTTTCACATCGGACACGAAACAAATTTTTCGCGGGACAGATTAGCCTACATTCAAAGTCAATGCACAGACGCGAACACACGCGTTATGGGTGCGTTAAGCAGCTTTCACACCAGACGCAAAACGAATTTTTCACGCGACAGATTACATTCAAAGTCATGACCGCTTGTCAGCTACTGCATGTTAGTTCGCGTGCTCTGCTAATTAAAAATGCGCCTGGTTAACTTGTATGCAGCAATTATGATCGGTATGCTTGTGTTACTTCGGTAAGCATCATTGTGACAGTTTCATCATAACGTCGCCTGATTGTAGCCACTACAGTTGAAGCTAACCGGAGAGGTGCTGTATGTGTCTGCCGAGTTGGGCTGCAGTTAGACCAGATGTAGGTTTTGCAGAGCTTGGGGTGCGTTTTTGGGTGCTTATGAAACGATCGCTTTACTTATCCATGACCTGGGTCAGCCTGATACATCTCCAATGTCTGGGCAAGCTCTCTGATGCTACCGGTGAAAGCAATAGGGAAGTGCGCAGGCTATAACGTGTCCGGTATAAGAAACGATTTCTCTGCATTGCCATCGATTGAATATTAAATTCTTTCCTGTAAAAGTGATCGATTTGCTAGCTCCACATAAGCAACGGTTCACGCAGACGGAACATACGGCCTGTAAAACCTGTATTATTCTCATAACATAACCGGAGCTCTAGCTAGCTCTCGCACACTATTCATAATGCTCCCATTTTCCGCGAGGAAAAGCTGGTCATTCCGAAGCAATAAGTATATTACCACGGGCAATTTCCGAAAAGGCCGTTTAGCCTGGAGCTTTCGCCCCTCCGTCATATATCAGCGCGGAAGCTGTTCGTTTCTCCACGCTAACAACACACCACAGCTATGCACACGAACCGGCAGGTCCTAGTACACACCGAAGCAGTCCATAAGCTGGTGGTCCACTTTTAGCTGCTCCTCACTGTCCATGTTTCCCTCTAAACTCAGACCCACTGGATTTCTACGGTCTCCGGTCTACACTTGGGCATGTCGACCCGTTCTACAAATGTGTCTGTATGGGGTGGATTCTAGCTTTCCCTGCATCCTACCATCAGAGTAGAAAAACCGCAGTACTCACCACTGTTGCCGATAGCAAATTCGTGCTTGAGCTGCCAGACTTTTGCACTGCGTCCTCCACTTTCGCCGTTGCGTTTATTAGAACAAGTTAATTTCATTAGATCTATACACATGTACTGCGTTAGATTGCAGAGTCTGCTGTCGATAACTTCGGGAGACGCGTCAGTTTCACTCTGGAGCCGGACCAGGAAATATGCGTTCAGCTGCCTCGTCCCGCCTAGATCCGCCCTCCACAGAGCTGGCCAGTCAGAAGAAAGTGGGCACACGGGGAGTGGGGGCCATAGCGGAAGAGCCACCCCAATGAGGCGTTTCAGGCAGAGACTACTGTGGACTACAAATGGGGTTTTTTGAGGATGGCAGTATGAGCGAAATAAGTACCCTTTTTTTACTTTGCGCGATCAGGAGTACTCTAGGGAAGTCAAAGATCAAAATATAAACTTGGAAAAATAGCATAATAGGTCCCCTTTAAAACCTGAATGGATTGAGACGAACCATCAACTTTGTGGAAGAAATGAGTCAGAAACAAATCATGCATAATCTTGATCGGAGATCACAAAAACACTTGGTTAGGTCTCATCATGAAAAATAGACTTTTGAACTCATGTTTAATTGCGATAGTAAGGGGATTTCCACATGCACAATGAAACAAGAACTCGCAGGATTGGGACTTCACAGCTGTGTGGCCACAAGAAAGCCGATTGTTAGTGAGGTTAATTAAGGGTTAAAAGACTTCAGTTTGCTAGGGACCATTGGAGATTGGACTGTGGAGCTATGGGAGAAGGTCATGTGGTCTGATGAGTCCAGATTTGCCCTATTCATGAGCAGTGGGTGCTTCAGGGTAAGAAAAGAAGCCCATGAAGTGATGCTCTTGTCATGCATAGTGTCCACTGTACTAATTTTGGAGGCAGTGTTATGCTCTGGTGTTCCTTCATTTGGTCAGGTCTAGGCTCATCAACGTTATACAGCAATAAGATGAAGTCACGAGACTGACTAGATTATCCCATCAATGGATTTTTTAACACCTAACGGCACAGTCATATTCCAAGTTGACAATCGGGCTCAAATTGCGAAAGAGTGATTCAGCAGCAGAAGGAATCATTTTCACAATTGAATTGGCCACTTGAGAGTCCTGACTTTAACCATCTCAAAGTCTTTGAGATCTAATGGGGAAGGCTATACAGAGTGGTTTGACTCTCCCTTCATCAATGCAAGATCTACGCCAAAAATTAATGCTACTCTGGTTAGAGATAAATATTGTAACATTGCAAAAGATTTTCAAAACAATGCCAAGACGAATTTGCATCATGATCAAAACTAAAGGTGTTCCCAAAAAATTAGTGTGTGTGACTTTATTTTTGACCAGGCGGTGTACGTTTCCTCATTGGTACCATTGGTACTGCCAAAAAAAAAAAAAAAAAAACTGCGAGAGTGTAGAACCGCCAGCACGATGTCACTTCGGGGCAGCAGGACGTGAGTTAGTTTCACTGACTTGCTTTTGCGCGCCTTACATACAGCAAATAATAATAATAATAATAATGATAATAAGCAATTAATGCTATTCTAAAGGTACAATGTCTTTCCATGAATAATAGAGTAATCAGCAGGCTATGCATGGCGTGAATACAGTTCATTACTCCGTTGTTCATATGCATTACCATTATCTTCGAAAGGTTATGTGCATTTTCTGCAGACTGAGTGGGGAGCGCTGGCTGTTGAATAAGCTAATTGAAAGTACCCGTTGAATAATGCATTCATTTAAGAGGCACCCCCCACTAGGGTAAGATTCATGAGATTTGTAAGGACATACCCTGTTTTCCTATCATTTCAGACCACTTTCGGTTTCTCATCTGTATATATGTTTATATGTTGGAATATTGTCTATTCATGGTTAAAAAATGATTTTCCCTGCATAACAGCGCAACAGGGCTTGTGTATGTAAAAATGTTTGTGTGTATGTGAGTCTGTCTTCAGTTTTCTTGTGAGCTTGATAACTCAAAAACCATTAATCCTTTAACCATGATTTTTGACATAGAAGTAGATTATCATTGGGCTCTCAGACCTAATGCTTGGTGTCAGAGTAAAATGTAATGCTTGGTGTCAGGGTGAAAGGTTATTCTTGGTGTTGGATGGCTCCAGCTCCTGAACAACACTTTGTAGTGCTCGTTTGTCTTTTAAAAAACAAGTTTTTGGTAGGCCTAATTAGCTTTATTGTGATTAAAGTCACAAACTGAAGAGAGAATGATGAAAATGACCCAAAAAATAAAGTTTTAGTAGAATAGAACAGTAATAGATTTGTATGAAGATAAATATATCATTTCTTATTTATTCAAAGAATTGTCAGATATAATAATAAAGACATCAAAGAATGGTATATACTGTACATTTTTTTTTTTTTTATCCCAACAAGCCAATATTTCATTTTAATAAGTATGAAAAATCCTTAGGTCATCATTACTACTGTGAATATTTTGTGTATGGGCAATTTTCAGCCAAGCGTGCAAGTAACATAAAAACACTTTTGAAAAATCAAACCCATTTTTTCCCCATAATTTGGCCTGATTTTGTTTTCTCAGTGGATTTCTAAGGATTCTACAAAGCTGCAATGCAAGAACTATCTTTAATTATGAGAAAATGCATTTTTAAATTTTTCATGTTGTCTTTCTTGTTACCATGTTTTTTGTCAAAATACTATTAATATTTAAGTCTTAACCAAGTTTTTGAGGTAAAATGGTTTCAGATGCACTTTACTTTGTTTCTAAAGTGTTTTACAAAAAGATTTAAGGGAGAAGGCTTAATATCTGCAGAGTAACAAAAAAGACCTATATAGTAACAAAAAAGACAATATATAAAATGGGCAAAAGTTGGTGGTTTCATATGACAATTTTATTCTTCTTCTTCTTCTTCTTTTTTTTTTTTTTTAAAGCGTCCAACATTGAAAGAAGTTTGAAAGAATTCAGAGAATGGGGCGGGGGGGTGTCACAATGCATAAAACTTGCTTTAAATAGTACAGCCCCCTCCATCCTCCACAACACTACTCGAGGATTCAAGCAGTCTGTCCCAATGCGAATGAAAAGTAACTGCATAAAACATGTGATTGATGATGAATACTGATGTGTCAAATATAGTGTAATTTAAAATGGGGGGGATTACAATGCATAAAACTCGCTTTAAATAGTACAGCCCCCTCCATCCACCACAACACTACTGGAGGATTCAAGCACTCTGTCCCAATGCAAATGAAAAGCAACCGCATAAAACATGTGATTGATGATGAATACTGAATATACCAGTGTTTCAAATACAGTGTAATTTAAAATATGGTTATCTCTATATTTGTAAACTAAACCTCATTACCATAACAGAGCCATCTAAAATAGACAATTCCATTGTGTGTATATATATATGTATAATACTGTGGTCCGACCTTTAGCACATCGTCTTGAGGATCTACCTTCTGTTCGATCTGCTCGATGTCCATCCATCCATCCATCCATTCATTCATTCATTCATTCATTCATTCCTTTAACTAATCCTCTTATTGCTGTTGAGATGTTGCTGGTGGGCCCAAGTATGCTTGGTTGCAGCCTGCGGAACAGGTTGGGGTTTAGCATCTAACATTTAATTCCGCCCACCATGTTATATAATGGTTCATCACAGTGCAATTTTGATGCCAGTTTCTGAAGGCAGGGCAAAAATTAACAAGATTAGCAATTTTCAGCTTTCTGTGTTATTTAGAAAAGATTTTATAGCGTTCCAAAAAGGCTCATGAGGTAATGTCGCGATTCACAAGTGCAAAATACGGGGGCAACTCCCCAGTTTAAAATGGCTCTCACGCGAAAACCGTTTGAGATATTGAGCTGAAACTTGGGATTCCTTCGTTTGACACCCTACGGTATTTTTAGGAAAAAAGTTGGCCAAATTGGAGACAGACTCCCTGGAGGCTCTGGTTCATTTGGCATGGAATGACCCATCTGTCGCTGGCAGTACACCGCGCACCACACACGCACCGGTCATCTGCAAAGAGTCTCCCAGTAGCCGAATATGCATGCATTTAGAGGAAACTCATGCAGATGAGGAAAACAAAGGCTTCAAACCTGTGGCTGCTGTACGGTGAAGCAGCAGTGCAACCCACTGTATTGCCCCCCCCAGCTGGCTCTTGAATGGGCAAATTTAGACAAGTGCCTTTGCTTTGTTACCGTGGACTTATTGGGCTCTATCTTTCACACTGCCCTACCCGTTGCCACTACCCGCTACCTGTGAATTATGCATTTAGCAGCTTCCACTATCCCCAAATGGTATCTTGCGGCCACACTACCCGCTATGCATTATGCCGACTCCCTTATTTGCGCCTGGAGGTGTGCCCGTGGGCGTGTTTATGCGCTTTCCCTACAATTGCTATCTTGACCACACACGTTAGGGAAAGCGTATAGCGGGTCCTCAAACCACCCGCTACCCATTTGGGCTTTTACAAGAGCACGCCCAGGCCCTTACCTTTAAGGTAAGTCTATATTGTTTGTAGTTTGTATCAATCATTTTTTCCGCTTTTATAATAGTATATAATTATTATATATATATTAGATATTAATGATATATATTATATATAATATCAGGGCCAGCGCTAGACCTGAAAATTTAGGGGAAAATATCCATCCCTTTATTGATTACAATTAGTCCTGGCTAATTCTAGATGGTTTTCCTTTATTAACACGTTTTCCAATTCAAGAATAATCAAGTGGCAATTGAAGACACGGCTTCTCTCCCCGATGCGATCTAACAGCGACAAAATAATGGGCTACATTCAGTACAGAAAAATAATTTAATTATAAATAGGTCTATGCACTGGCACTCAGCAACGGTAATTTTTTTTCCAGCAAGAGCGGCATTTCAGAACTCTCTTGCGAATGAAGGTAATTTCGGCGACAAGTACGCACACCTATTTTTGCTGCACGGTCAGGCAACTTGCTGTAAAAAATAGACAGCTGTCCAATTGGAAAATGTAAACGGACGAAACCACGTACTTGTCACCAGAATTACCTTCATTCGCTGAAGAGTTCTGAAATGCCACTCTTGCTGGAAAAAAAGTTACGTCGCTTAGTGCCAGTGCATAGACCTAATTTTATTTTTCTAAAATGGGATTTTGTTGTATGCTTCATTTCAGACGGGAGAGGGAGTTGGAAGTGCACGGTGAAACGCATTTTTTTCTTTTTCTTTTTGAAGTTTCCATCACAAAAGGGGTAGGCTTGATGTTTTTTTTTATTACATACCAAACATTAAACAATATGTCAATGTCTAATAATAATAATAATAATAATAATACAATTCATTATTAACTTTACAAAAACAGATCCTCCCCTGTCTGGATTTGACCTCATGCACGAGCAATTTAACTTCGTCTTCGGAGAAAAGTGGCGACCTTCCTCTCTCCATCACGGGTTTCGATTTGAGGATTTAGGATTGCGCAGCCTGCTTCTAAAGGCAATAGCACCTGGCACACTGATTGGTTTAACTGGCGTAATGCCCAAACCACGCCTATGCATAATATAACGGGTAGCGCTGGTGTTTTAGGGATATAGGCAGGTGTGCAAGATAGCAACTTTTGCGGGGGAACGCCTCTTACGCAATGCTAAATCCCCAAATAACGGGTTTAGGGACTCTGGCGTAAGATAGGGCCCATTATCCCAGGGATCCAAGCCCATGTTCTTTACCACTGTGGTCAGCTCTCAGTCAAATTGAATGTGAATTGATCTTGGCAGTTGTTGCCGAGCATGAGCAAGTGCTGGTGTTTCATCCACCAGTGTCAAAGCAAGTCAATGTGGACAATACAATACGTCGGCTGAGAATTAACTTTGTCTATCTGCATTTTTGTGAATATTTGAGATATTCTGTCATAATGATTTTTAAGTTAAATATAGGGCACTGGCGGCCCCAGAAGCTCCCACCGTTAAGGTAGATTACTGCTATAAAAATACCATTACCATTTCCACATTTTTCACGCGCCATTTCTCAAAAACCACTAGTCCGATTTTAATGAAGTTTGGAACATATATAGTTTACAACATGATGGTTGTCCCGAACCAAAAAAATATGGCCCTTTTGGCACTCTTTTAATTTCAGGGGGTGCTGAATATATAATGAGGAAGAGAATTTTCAGGTCAAGAGCAAAATTTCAAAAAACCAACTTTTCAAGTATCCAACTTTAAGAGGTTTAGCCCATAGGTGCTGGATCAGGCAACCTGTGTGCAAAATAAGAAGTTGATATATGTATTAGTTACTGAGGTATGGTGTTTTGAAATGGTCATGATATGCCCCTTTGTGGCGGCCATCTTGGACACCTAATTTGCATAATTTATGCAGATCACCTCCATCCCTGCTAATTTGAATGTTTGCTTTTCATATCAATAAAGCAATTTGATGTAAGTCATGAAATAAAGATTTTCATGCTTAATAGCAGTATTCTACCTTAAGATAAACAAAATGTCGAAGTTTCTGTTGATGGACGCATGCATGGACGGACGCACGCACGGATGGAGCCCGATACCATAGCTCCCATGCCTCTCGGGAGGCGGGAGCTAATTAGGAGCCTGTAACTGAAAATGTTGATAAGATAAAGCAAATTGTCGAAGTTTTTGGTGATATTTTTAGGCCAGTGACCTTGAAAAAATAGGCCAAGGTCACCTTTAGGCACGTCATATGTAGGAGTTTATGAGATGCATGTCCAGTAAAAATTAGGAGACTTTTACTGAAATAGTTGATGAGATGAAGCAAAAGGTCTAAATTTTTGGTGATATGTTTGGGCCAGTGACCTTGAAAAAATAGGCCAAGGTCACCTTTAGGCACGTCGTTTGTAGGCCTTTATGAGATGCATGTCCAGTAAAAATTAGGAGCCTCTAAGTGAAATAGTTCATGAGATAAAGCAAAATGTCGAAGTTTATGGCGATATTTATAGGCCAGTGACCTTGAAAAAATAGGCCAAGGTCATCTTTAGGCACATCATTTTGTAGGCCTTTATAAGATGCATGTTCAGTAAAAATTAGGAGGCTGTAACTGAAATTTTTGATGAGATAAAGCAAAATGTTGAAGTTTTTGGTGATATTTTTAGGCCAGTGACCTTGAAAAAATAGGCCAAGGTCACCTTTAGGCATGTCATTTGTAGGCCTTTATGAGATGCATGTCCAGTAAAAATTAGGAGCCTGTAACTGAAATAGTCGATGAGATAAAGCAAAATGTAGATGTTTTTGGTGATATTTTGAGGTCCGTGACCTTGAAAAAATAGGCCAAGGTCACCTTTAGGCATGTCATTTGTAGGCCTTTATGAGGTGCATGTCCAGTAAACATTTGGAGCCTGTAACTGAAATCGTTGATGAGATAAAGCACAATGTGTTGACGCACGCACGCACGCACGCATGCACGCACGCACAGACGGACGGAGACCGATACCATAGCTCCCGCACCGTGAGCGACGGGAGCTAACGAGGTCTATTTTAGGTTTTGACCCTGCTTAGATATGCACTCAGTTTATGTCAAAGGTCAATATTAGAAGGGTCTATTTTCAGATTTGCCGCTTCACCAAGTTTTAAGTTGGTCTATCTGCAATGAACCAACAATATTAGAGGGATTGCATCATGTGACCTCAGGCCTCAGAGAGAAAATTGCTGCCAAGAAGAAATTTACTGAAGCAGAATTGAGAGAAATTGCTGCATTTCCTCGTTTAGGTGAGTGCTTCAAGAAGTCAGATTGAACAGAGTGTCATTTGCTGAAACTTAAATGATTTGCTGAAAAATTCTGTTTTATCAAGTTAATCATGTAAATTGAGTTCAAGGTTACGTTTTCTATGCAGATCAAAGTGAAGAATAATGACCCAAAGGCTTCGATCAATCAGAGAAATTGGCAGAGTCAAAAAATTACATTGTTTATATACTTTAAGTTGTTCACAGTTATAATGTTCATATTTCCTTAATGTGAGAACATTCACATGTGAATGTTTCTCTGTCATTACCAGGTCATGTTGAAAAAGGCCTAAAAAGTGTTAATCTTGTATTCCTTTTTTACTGTGACAGTGTTTAAAAGTTTTTCATTAGTATTATTAGTTGATAAACATTGGGGTTTCTTTAAAATGCAGTTTCAAGAGACTTAATTCATTTTCATATTTTTTAAAACCTGTAATCTGCAGATAGACCAAAGTAACACTGGAATTTTATGAAATCTAAAGTTACAATGGTCTATCTGCAAAATTGGGTACCTAGAATTCAATGTTGCCAGATGAATAGGGGTATGTAAATTAGCCCAGTTTAGTCTCGTGTTCTAATTGTTTAGGGCAAAAAGTATTTTAATTCGGAAAAACTCAAAGGGGATATTTTTAATACCAAATCTTTAATCGCAATGTCCTCGAAAACACAAAAATGGCAGATAGACCTAGTTAATCCTCGGCCGACGAATAACTGATTGTTTTTTCACAAGGCGTTCAATGAGGTGTTTGGACAAAAAAAAAATAAAAAATCAATCTGCTGTTGTGTGACAGTGTCTTCAGTTATTATGGCGCTTCTTTTTTTTTTTTTTTTTAAATATTGTAAAGAGGTGACTTCCCTCTGACTGTGAAAAGAATTTAAAAATGCTTTTGTTTGGCCCATGGGTCAGTGAGTGGGTGACATATCTAACTCGTGCTCCATATTTTTTGCACTGCTGATCAATTGACTTCCGCTCTGTTGGACAGTGACTCTGCATATCAGAACAGCAGGTCCAAAGCCAGAGGGTGGTACCATGTGGAAATGCTTTTCTAATTATGCCTTCGCCCCACACTGTGTGCGGGATGCGTACTGTTCTCCGGTTGCCTGCACGTCCATCCATCCATGCGTCTGTCCCTTGCACACATCTTGTGTTCGTGATATCTTCTGAAAGAGTGGACTGATTTTGACCAAATCATACATGGCAACACCCCACAGAGGGTTCCTGAAATGTTTAGGTTTTGGAGGTCCTCAGGTCAAAGGTCAAGGTCTAATAAGGTCAGCTATATGCAGGAACCAGATTAACTTTCGGGGTGTTTGAAGCTATGGCAGGCAGAGGCATAGCAATCGGCGCATTGCGTTAATTTCTACCTTGTCGCTCTGTCACACACTTTTCCCCAGCCCTTTCTGGATTCAGTTGTTGCTATAGTACATTGGACTCACTTTTTAATTTTTCTCTCTTTCTCTCTATTTTTAGCTTGTTTTCCTCTCTGTCTCACTCTCTTTAGTCCCGGCTTCACCTTTTTTTCTCTCTCTCTTCTATATGCCGTGCCTGACATTGGGATTGGTTTGTTGCCACTGCCCACTCCCATGAGCTAAAACAAAACGTTGCTGAAATGTTATGACAACTTTATGAATGAATGAATGAATGAATGAAAATTGCATATATATATAGCGCCTTCTCATGGATACTCAGAGCGCTTTACAGTCACATGGGGTAATCTTATCTCACATCCACCAATGTGTAGCACCCACCCGGGTGATGCAACGGCAGCCATTTTGTGCCAAAACGCTCACCACACATCAGCTTGAGATGGTAAGGGAGAGGAACATTTGCAATAGCCAATTGAATAGTGGATGATCAGTGGCAGTTTGAAAGAGTCAGATTGGGAATTTAGCCAGGACACTGGGGAAACCCTTACTCTTTCTGAAGAGTGTCATGGACTTTGGTTTAAAGACTCATCCAAAAGATGGCATCTCCTTCAGCATAGTCTCCCCATCACTGCATTGGGGAATAATTTCACCAGAGGGAAGATCGTCACCTTCTGGCCTACCAAAATGACTTTCCAGGAGCAGCTCAGTTTCCCAGGTGGTCTTCCATTCAAGCACTAACCTTGCCCACGCCTGCTTAGCTTCAGCTAGGAGGCTGGACCAGATCAAGTAGAGCTATGACTATTGATGTCAAATGCCTGAAACACATATTGTTGATAAAACATTGTGGTAATAATGCAAAAACATGTGGTATAAGATGCTGCTTCCAGTATTGCAGTCTCTTTGTTTTTGCTCCCCCGAGCTTCTGTATTCATTATGCAGTGGTAAGTGATCCGGTTCCAGGGGATCTACCGTCCTGTAGAATTCAACCCGGCTATAGCAAGATGCCCCTCATTGAACTATTAGAGGTATTTTTTGGGCTGCTAAACAGTGAAATCTGATTTGCCAAATGTGGATTTAATGAAATGAAAACCTCAGTTTGGTTGGTCTCCAGTTACATGGCATGTTACAGGTGATGGAGTAAGGCTTTTTATTTGCTCCTATCCCTTGTGTGTCTCCTTCCTGGCTTTCCCCGGCCCTTGGTGCTCAGATTACCAGTGTTCTTGAGGTGCAGGCAGCTCCTGTTCAGTTTACAGAACTCTGTGCCAAATGAAGCCATGGCTGCTCTGTAGATTTGCATACTTGTGTGATCAACTCGCAGCTGGATGTTCTGCCCAAGGTGACACTGACATAAAATGACATGACTGGCGAGGACAGGCCATTCAGCCCAGCAAGGCTTGACATTTTCCCATCTCTAATATGTACCTCACACTCAGAATACTTAAGGGTAAGACTGTATATAGCGCTGTATCAAGCCTGGCATTGAGTATTCATGGAGTTTCCGCCTCTGCAACATGACCTGGCGTGCTATTCCTCGCCGTTACCACTGGCTGTACGAAAAATACTTCCTAATAATACTTCCCATTTATGAGCTTGTAGTTTTGCAAGCAGAATTTGGCCTAAGTTAGTAATCTTGCATGGTTAACTTCCTTCATCCCTTTTTAAAAGTGAACAGTCTGTTCTTGTTGTCGACGCATTGGATGTGGGAGAACGGTACCTGAGCGACTTTGACAAAGGCCAGTCATTATGGCTGGACGAGAGGGTCAGAGCATCTCTGAAATGGCGAGGCTTCTTATGAGATCGCTGTTAGTCCTGATGAGCCCCCACCAACAGTGTTCCGAGGAGGGACAAACCATGAGTCGTTAACATAGTATTGGACACCTAAGAACTGGCATTGCACTATGAAGGATATCTCGTCTGGTCCAAATTGATGGAATGGCTGCTCTGGCTTAAGTCCTGGAGAATTTCTGTGATACTTGTGTTAGGAATGTGTCCCAACACACCGTGCCGCGTATAGCATTTTGTACCTGCAGACCAGTTAAAGTGCCCATTCTAACTCTGGTCCACTGCCAAAAGCACCTACGATGGAAATGTGAGTGTCAGAACTGGACCTTTGAGCACCTGAACTTGGTCGCCTGGTCCACTGAGCCTGATTTTCTGTTACGCTGTGTGCATCAGCTGGGTATGTGCGCACGATTTACCTGGGGAAGAGGTGGCACCTGGATACACTGTTTGTGCATTCGATTGACAATGATTCTTGGTTTGGAACCATTTCGGTTCAAGATGCTCCAAACCTTGGTTCTTTGTAGTGAACCCTCAGTGAACCGGCCTATGTTTCCACTAGTTTTGAGCAGAACCGCTGTAAACTAGGACACGTCATCAACGGGGCGTGTGGTTTGGAACTGCACGCCAAGGTGAACTGGCAGACTGCTGCAGTGCTTCTCAAACCTCTCCTGGAGGACCATCTTTCCTGCCTGTTCTACATTTTTCCCTGCTCCAGCACAGGTGATTCAAATGATCAGGACATTATGAAGCGGCTTTAGGGGGTTAATGACGAGCTGATCATTTGAATCACTTGTGCAGAAGCAGGGAGAGATCTTAAACATACAGGATTCAACATATTGGTTGAAAAAGTTAAAACAGACAAACTTGAAACTTGTTTGAATACCAGTGGTCAAAGGTGGCAAAACTCTCGACTTTGGGAAACTAGTTTTCACACAACAACCAGTAAAAGACGCCGATCATCTCTGGTCAAACAATTGATACATATTAACCACCAAATGTTACCTGGCTTTAGGCAAGCTAACTGCTAAAAGCTACCGTTATACCAAGTAAAGTAATACAACACAATATGGTATTTTGGAGGCTACACACATTCAAAGGTAAGATTATCCTCACTGACTTCATGCAAGGTTAGCAATATTATGGTGAAGTTTTCCCATTTTATCAAACAGCTGAACCATGTCAACAAACCAAAGCTGTGGCTAACGTCGTCAAGGTTTGCTTAAAGTACCTGCCATTTTTTGGTTCCAGCTGGGAACCAACTTCTCGGGTTCCGAACGTAGGTTTTTTTGGTGGAAATGCACGGGAAGTTTCAAAATTAGGTTCGGGAACCGGTTCCGGTGCCTGTCCTCTGTCAATGGAAATGCCTTATGTGGAAAGAAGACCAGCTTGTGGGGGAAGTATGATGATCTGGCAAATGTTTTGCTGGGAATACCTTGGTCTGGGGATTTCAGTGGATGTCAGTTTGACAGAGCCATTTTGGGGGCATGAGAGGGACCTAAACAAGTTTAGACTAGTGGTTTTAATGTTGTGGTTGATTGATCACCTTAGGGCCTTTTTTACTGCTACAGCTTGGCTAACACCCAAAATGCTTTTTTCAGCAATTGCTCCCGGGTTTTTTCAAGTAGATCACAGTCCAATTTTGAATCTGGATTACACAACTAACGATAAATCATGAACTGTATTAGGAAACTCTAAACTGTCAGCGATACCTCTCAATTTTTTAGTATCATCTGCACGTCCAGAAGACGGATGGGTTTGGTAGCCAAGGGATTAATTTTTACGAGGTGGAATTGTTTCAATGGATACTGACAGGGGGGAATTTCTTCAATGAAGCAAAGGAGTTTTGGAAGCGACTTTATTATGCATATATGATCGCACACCAGTGCAGGGAATTGGAAGGGCACATTGGAGTGAAAATTTTATTACATATGGGGGAAAAGACCGGAAAGAAGGAAATTGTAAAACTACTGTAAAAGCAAATTCGACCGTTGCTGGGAGCGCAAGGGAATTTGGACTCTCCAAAATTTTTTGTTGAAATGCACACAAACATAACCGGGAAAAAATCCATGAAATATTAATTTTTGGATACAGAAGCATAATATTTGAACCTGAAGTTGTTTAGGCATCTGGCTGTGGCTTTATTATTTTTCTTGGCTGATGAGGCTTGGTCACAGTGCCACAGGGGCAGAAGAAAACATAGAATCTTTTTCTGTCAGACAAAATCTTATATTTCCAGTGTTTTTGCTCAATTTGGGTAATATTCTGACTGATTGAAGAGCAATCTACTGAGTGTCACCTTGCAAATGAGAACAGTAAGCATTTTAGTTTGGGAGGAAATTTGCTCAAGAAAGGACTGCACTTTAAAGGGTTAAGGGTTTGAGAAGGTAGCTGTGGATGAGAATTTTTTGAAGCAGAGCCACTGATACTTGTGTTCTTAACGACTAATTGCACTGATTGTGTTTTGAAATATATGCCGAATATTTTTTAAAAAGAACAGATTGAGTAATGTATTGTGTGTTTAACTGCATTTAGCTTGTTTGTGTGCTGTTAAAGCACTCTTTCATGCTTTCATGTGATACAAGGGTTTGGTCACAAGACATTTGGTGCATCACTGAATTGTTTTTTCTTGAGATGCACTGTTGAAAACAACAGTGGCCAGGTAGGATTTTCCTCTGAAGAGTTGCCCATTGCTTTAAGGTGAACAGTTGCAGTAGTTCATGCTTTCCCTGGAAATGATGGAGAGGAAATTGGAGCTAGATTTACCATCCCTTGCTTGCAACAATACACATGGGTACACACACATCCATACACACACACGTACAGACATCTCAACCGCAATAAAAATATGCTTGCATTTATTGGACATGTCATTTAAGTCTTTATAAATATGGACAAATTCTATTGTGTTTTTCTTCCGAAGGAATGCTTTCATTAGATTTTCTGACTGTACCTTTCACAATGTTATCACACTGCTTAAAAAGGCCATTGATAAGAATGTGTGACTTGTTGAGCTTTGGTGTTTCAACACTTTATACTTTATTTCATACAAGAATTGCTCCTGTATTTGGCCTAATTTCATGCTGTGGTCTCTCTATCACAGTTCCAAACAAGTAAAGACTATCAGTGTCATACTAGGACATAAGTTTAGTCTCCAAGGTATCAAACTGCCGTCCTGTAGGGCTGTTTATTGGCTTTGTTTTGGTCACCAGCCAATTTATGCACAAGAGCAGTTTGGCTGTTAAGTGATATAGCAGGGTGTTGCAGCACACCCATACCATAGCCCCTGTATCCTCCTGTGTTCGAGCTCGCTCCGCTCTGTGCCATTGAAAGGCTGCAGTGAAGCAGTGATGAAGCCTCTTTCTCTCTCTCAGGTGGATAAATACCTTCACCACATGCTTCTGTCTGAGGAAACGCTGATGAATCTGACGGTGCAGTTCCGGCGGGAGATGGACCGTGGGCTCGGCCGTGACACCAACCCCACCGCCTCTGTCAAGATGCTGCCCACCTACGTGCTGTCCACACCTGACGGGACAGGTGAGGGATGGGACACCTCGGGGGTGCGTGCGGCTGTGGGAGGTATTCGGTCTTAGAGGTGGGCGATATATTAGTTTCAATGAAGTAACAATAATACTTTTGCTGAATCGCATGGCAGACGGGGCTATAAGTGGTGCCCACTAGCCCTTGGGTACGATGAGATTGATTAAGGCCAGTTTGTTGATTTGTCATTTGCCCAAGTGGGCCATTTCACAAAAGTCTCATCTGATTGTGGTATTTCATTATTTTTTTCCAGTAGAAATTATACGTGGAAATAAAATGTATGATTTATATTGTTACCATTCGAAATGCATACAATTCATTGGTTTAGGCCATATCACGCATTAGTGGTATGGCCTAAATTCGATAAGAGTTTATATATACACTGTTTGTTTACCTTGAGGTTGTACATGTGGCCTACTCCCGTTTCTCCTGATGCTAAACTAAAATTTCACCAAAATGAAGTAAGTCTCCGAAGGCCTACCAGTCTTGCATACAGTGTGGTGTGAATTGAAATAGCGATAATTAGTGTTAGGTTCTCTCTTCTGCATATACTCTCCTAGATGTGGATGCCCTCATATAAAATTTGACTGACATCACTTCGAGGATTCATGTGTAGGTGTAGATGTGAGCGGGACTAAGACACTGTGTGCAGCTATGAGCAGTCCGTCAGTTGTTTTAATGTGGGTTTGAGCAGTATTATGGAGCGAGTAAAGGAGCAGGTATCACCAGTATAAGTAAACAAAGGAAGCAGTTCCTGTAAGTACGCTAAGGACCACTGAATCTTTTCACTTTTATTTTTTCTTGTTCTGTGCTTACCAAGACGTTGTTAAGCTGTGGTGAGAACACGTGGTTTTCACACAAGATTTTGAAATGACTTTTGACATCATTTGACGTGTTGATTTAATGGTCAAAACTTTGTTTGATCTCATCTTCCCCGTGTATACCCTGTTTTGGGGTAAAGAAGTCATCTGATCAAATGTTTTGATGCAAATTGTGTCTTGGATTATCACCAATGACATAAACAAAACCTGGAATTTACATTCAGTTTGTACATTTCACATTTTCGGGTTAAAATGTAGTGTTCCTTAAATTTTTTTGTTAACTATATATCTGTAGATCTGTTTGAGTTGTGGAGTGTTGCAGGAAGTCGTGCGATGTGGACTGGGAGTGCCTTTGTTTGCCTGCTTTGTTGACTCAAGCCCTTATTGGATGATTGAACTCCAACCGTTTTGTTAAAGGCCTGGAACCACCAGTCTCTGACCTTTCTGTTTCATGAGCTAGGGCTGTGCTTTCACTTTACCTCTGTCTGGATTGTACGAATCCTTTCTGGGCAGAAAATGCTCTTGCTTCCTTTCAATCAAAAAATAAAATGTCATTTTATTCAGTCACTTTTTCAATCCCAATACTGATACCAATATTTGGGCTTTCAGTAACACCCATTACTAAGTACCGATCAAATAACAGCGTTTAATTAGTCAGCTGAATGCCTCACTGTGTGCGACACTCTGAAATAACTTTTTACGTGTAAGGCAATATCAGGCTTGACTTAAACATTGCTTTCCTAGCTTTGTAAAACAAAATGTGAGAAATTAATATATAGATACTGTATGAGTACTGAGTTTGTCATTTATTAAAATAATGGTATCGAACACAGACTGACCCATTTTCACCAATACCCGATTCAATTAGTTGTGTCATTACTGGATCAATATCCGATTTCTGTTTCGTTATATATGGGTCAATGACGTGACATTGTCCGAGTGCACTACTTTGGTTTAAAATAATTTTAAATGATTCATAATAAGCATAATTTTATTCTATAAAACCTGTTTAATTTGAACATATTTCCAGTTTATCATAAAAATGATATATATTTTATGTTTTGCCATCTCAAACCCTCAAAATGTCAGGTGGGGCAACCGTCCAAGCAAGTTAGCACTATGTGAAATGTATTAAATATATTATTTAAATATGAATTAATATAATATTAATATGGGGGCATAATTTTATATTGAAAACCTTTCAAATAAACAAAGTCTAATAGTTTAATTGTTCTTAAATTGTTTGGAAAACCAAAATACCTGCCCCCTACAATAAAGAATCCATAAGTTACTTTTAATACCCAGCTCAATTACAAAATAGTAATGTTTTAGGCAGAGTTGTCACTCTCAGGTATACTTACTAAAAAATCACTTAGAAAAAAAAGAGGGAAGTGTTTTTTTTTTTTTTTTTTTTTTTCAAAAAACTTTTGGTTGTGCCACCTGACATTTTTTGGCTGGTGAAATTGCAAATACAGTCTAAAACTGTACTAAAACCCAGTAAATGTTGTGCAACCATTAAGACTTGTTTAAACAAACTCTTCCAACTTCAAATAAATGTATTCTGTACATATTTAAAGATTTATTTAAAAAAAACATTTTTAAAAGGCTTATTTTTCATTGACCCATATGCATCTCTAGTTATTGTTTTATTTTATGTAGCTTTCTTCACATTGGTTCAATCTCTGGTACTCAAAAGGAGACTTCCAGCTAATTTTAGCAGCAATGTTCTTCAGCAGTATTTTGGTCCTTTCTGACAGGTGTAACAATACATCTGGCCTATCTGCCTCCCACAAACGCGTATGGAAACAAATATTGCATGTCATATTTATCAATTATTGACCATGCAAGAGGCTCCTTGGCCTTGGTCAATATCGGTTTGTTTGGGTCCATAAAATCTGATATTGCCCAATATATGGTCAATAATTGTTTTATTACATAATCACAAACAATTTTATTGGATTTCAAAGTTCAATTAATGTAAACACCAATTCAAATGTAGACACCCTACAATGCCAGGTCAATTACCATGTTATAAATATCACCGACTTTGGTTTACGTCTGCCAACGATGCCTGACGTTACGCTCTCACTGATTAGATGGAATTTTTTCTATCCATAGTTCTCGTTGGTTAAACTACAGGGCAATATCACTTTTGTTCGCTGCAAGGCATGAGGGTTTTCAGGGTGTAAGAAAATAACGGAAGAAACAAGGATTCTTCTGAGTTGTTGCAAAATTTGTCTTTAATCCAGTAATTAACAGAAACGAAACATGTCCAAATGCTTCGGGGTCATCGGCGTCAGAATGAGCCCCGAACAATCGAAAGGCTTAAACATTTATACTATACAACATGCCTATGTATATTAAGCAAAGAGGATGGTTCTTGGCTTCAATGTATATTAATGAGGTGTAGCATGATTAGGTAACAAATGGTCAGAAGACCATTGTCTATTCAGCAGTGTAGCAGTTTGGGTGCTAATTAAGTTTCAACCGTTGATTGCCGTCGTTGGCTTTTCCTGTTTCCAGGTGTTACCATGATGCCAGGGTGCGGGGCTTCTCTTTGATACCATGACAAGATTACCATTTCAGAGGTGGCGGGTCTATGTTTGTTGTTTGCTGGGGCTAACTAGATTATGAGTCTCCCGCTCTCCAGCAGAATGATTCACAATTCCTTACAAGGGCAATACTGTGTTTTGAAGAAGATCACATGATCGTTATGTAAAGGCACGGATCATTTGTAAATGTGATAATGCATCATATTGCATTTTTTTTTTGGGATCATAACTTAGTGAGGCCTGGTACCTATGCAGTTTTCCAAATTTCGCCCCACCTAAAACGTATCATTAATAAGAGATGGCTTCTAATATTTTTGGGGACCTCGACTGGAAGCTGTAAAGCAACTAGTTTGATCCCGATTGGGCATGTTTAGATGTTGTCTTGCATCCTGAGAGGAGCTGTTGGCATTGTGGAAAAGAACTCCACCATTTTGGCCTGTAAGTGAAGGCCCTTGACACAGAAGATTGTCCAGGTGTTTGTCCCCAGTTTGCTTTCTCTCCCACATGCTTCTGTTGTCTTTGACATTTTGTTCTAGGACATTTCTAAGAATGAGAAAAGGGAAATGAACAGAATAATTGTAAATAAATAGAAGTAATTCTCGAATTGAATAGAAAAGCGAAGACCTGGGCCCATCTCAGAATGCAGAGTCAGTCTGTGTAAGGCCTCAGTGCTTGAGAGTGCTGTCACAACTCGGCCACATCTCAGGAAGAATAATCGTAAAAAAGACAGGCAGGTTTCAGCGCTTGCTTTCTTCAGCATTCCCTGGAAAAGACTGGGACAGTTCTTGCATGTCTCTGCATCTTGTTGAGTTTGTGACCTTGTACAAAAGGTGATCTCAAGAAACCCTGAACCTGTAAGAGGTAACTGATTACTTTTTTTCCTTGTTCCTCACCAATTTATGTTCCCTGGCACCAGCAGGTTCCGCTCCTGAAGGAGTCGAAGGAACAAAGTTGCTAATGTTTACCTGTGAATGCTGTAGATGGCACTCCCCATCGCTGCTATAAATAATTTTAAAATTATTCTCGCTGAGGTGGGAGTGCAGGTTTCCTCTGCTTAACCACTGAATACTTCAGTTCCTCACGCCCTGAAGATTACAGCATTGACCATAGAGTTGAGCCTGTCTTCTCTTCATAGCAGCCAGAGTGCCTAATGAGCCTGAGCCATATTTGCTGCTATTAGACATTTTGTACCCTGTCTCCTGGCATTCACGCCATTGTGGGTCTGTGTGTCTGTTTCCCCAGAGAAGGGAGACTTCCTGGCTTTGGATCTGGGCGGGACAAACTTCCGGGTGCTGCTGGTAAAGGTTTCGACCGACGGGGAGCAGACGGTGGAGATGGAGGACCAGATCTATGACATTCCTGAGCACCTAAAGAGAGGGTGTGGCTCTGAAGTGAGTCCGGGAGAGAGCGGGTGGAATAAGGGGGTGAGAAAAGGAGAGGGCGAGAGTTCCAGGATGGAGCAATTAGTGGAATATAACAGGTGGGCCTTTCCTTTAGTATAGCTACTGCAATAATGTGCATCAAATTCAGATTTAAGTACAAGATTTTGGCTTAGTATCTGTACATGAATTGCATTAAGCGGTAGTTTGATTGAAGGCTGGCAGAGCTACGAGGAGCTGGTGCCAGAAAATTTGCCAGCCTGCGGTAAATCTGTGAAAGGGTAAAGAGGATTATTTCACTGGCTCCCTTCATGTTAACGGACATAGCCTCAAAGGCCGGGTCTCAACCTTCTAAAGAGGAGGTTCTTTTTAAATTCTTGGTCAACTTACTTAAAATGAGGAAAAATAACCTCATCTTAAAAGGTTCCTTTTAAAAGGTTAAGGCCTTAGGGCATGTTCATTGAATTAGTTTATTTTGTAGAAGGTGTCTTCAACATGGTTTCTAGCTCGCTTGGCCGACAGGCCCAATCGGGCTTATGCTGTGCTTAGGGTCATTAGTGGTGGTCTGGCCTGCGTGCGTGCGTGCATGCGTTAGTGCGTCCACAATTGTCGTTTCAGCACAACACAGCTTTCAGTTTTCCATGGATCCTTTTCATATTTTATACGCATGTATATGGGCCCAAGATCTAGGCCGAGTTCGATTTTGGGCATGCTGCGATTCTTGGTTTGGCCACCAGGCGGCTTTTTCTGCAAAAATTCAAGCAGCTCTAGCTCCCTTATTCTACGAGCTAAGATGCTCAAATTTTTACTGTAGGTTGTTCTGCCAAGGGTTCATCATATATGGGCGATTTTCAGCCAAGTGTGCAATTTAGGGGTAAAAAATGTCTTATCGCGTTTAACCTATTTAATACAAAATAAACACCCAGGAAGCAATTTAGTATGTTGCAGAACACTTTTTTTCTAGTTTAAAAAAATTGGTTGGTCATGTTTGAGGGGAAAAAAACAAAAAATAGCAGGATTTTTATGGTCAAAATGTCCATTTTGTTACCTGTCTCAAGTGGGGTCACTTTTACTCAAGTTTATTTTTTTCTTTTTTCCCTTGAGAAATCTTATCACTTACAAAACTTCACAGGTTTCTTTGTATTTTAGGCCTCTAACACAGATTTGTCTCCCTATTTCTTAGTTTTCCTCTAAAGATATTAGACAATAAAGCAATGTCGCAAACTTGGTTCAGTCACTGTCTTTCATGTTACCACCATCACATCTGAGGACAATAATTAACGTTGTCTCCAACAGGTGTCAGTACCATGGTTTTTTTTAAAATACCAGGATGTAAGGAATCTATTTTGGCTGCATTTTAGAATTTGAAGAGCTGTGGGAGGAAGAGACAGCTCTGCAAGTTTTTCCAAATTGCGTGTCTCACAAATTGCACGTCTTTCTTGTTACCACAAAATAATGCATGATTCCAAGTAGAAACTGAAAGAGTGACCTGTAATAGCGTAACTGCTTCAGTTTGCCATAATTAAGGCATGTTTGTGTGTGGACAAGTGCCCACAGTACCCTGAAAAACTTTTGGATGTGTCTTTCATGTTACTGTAGTTTGTCTTTCTTGTTACCATTATTGAGTAACAAAAAAGACAAATTGGTAACACAAAAGACAGGTATGATGCCATAATAAAAAAAAAAAAAAAAAAATCCAGTTCACAGACGTATAATTTTGATGAAATCTTGATGAAACAAGGCCTAGGCCTACTACAGTGGGGTGCAAAAATTTGGGCACCCCCGGTATGTTACAATTAATCTCAAAGTGACTGAAAGCAAACCTGAACACTAAATGCTATAAAGTTAAACATGGCACATTTCATCACATTTTAAAGCAAGAAATATTTTTATTTTGAACATTTTACACTTTCAAAATAATAAAACAAGGAAAAAGGCCTTGTGCAAAAGTTTGGGAACCCTGTCAGCTAGTACTTCGTAACTCCTCCTTGGACAGCTATAACAGCTTGCAAGCCCATGTTACTGCGGTAACATGAAAGACAACATGAAAAAATAAAAAATGCATTTTCTCATAATTAAAGATAGTTCTTGCATTGCAGCTTTGTAGAATCCTTAGAAATTCACTGAGAAAACAAAATAAGGCCAAATTATGGGGAAAAAATGGATTTGATTTTTCAAAAGTGTCTTTAATGTTACTTGCACACTTGGCTGAAAATCGCCCATATGAACTGGATTTTTGATTTGACCTAATTTTAAAGGTAATATAAAGGTCATAAAATGTGCCGATTTTGTTTCAGCGCCATAGCTCCCTTAGTTCTCAACGGATCCTTTTCCTATTTCATATGCGTGTATGTGGGCCCTAGTTCTAGCCTGAGTTCGATTTTGGGCATGCTGAGATTTTTGGTTTGGCCACCAGACGGCTTTTTCTGCAAAACTTCAAACAGCTTTCGCTCCCTTATTCTACGAGCTAAGATGCTCAAATTTTTACTGTAGGTTGCTCTACCAAGGGTTCATCATATTTGTAATGCAGGGCTCGACATTAACACTTGTCCGCTTGTCCAGGACAAGTAGATTTTATTGTCGGACAAGCGGAAGAGAAATTTACTTGCCCCGCCGGACAAGTTAAAAGTTGCTGAAAAAATACAGTGTCTTCACGTTATGTGCCCTGAATTCAATTCGCTAAATGAATACATTCAGAACACCAGTTTGAAACAAAAATGTTTTTCCCCACAACACATCTAACCAGCGTCCAACTCCAATGCTTTGATTGACCGATCAGATACAGACACGGACACGCGCGCGCACACATATACAGTAGGAACCCCTTACATCAGAGGAGCAGCGATGTTTCTCAAGGCTCCGCAACCCAGGCAAGCTCCAGGAAAATCCCCAAGAAAAACAGCAACTGCACCTGAGCGACGTAAAACTTGGTCTATACGATGAATGAAAACTGAACTGTAATAGCACCTGTGCGAAGAGTGAGCAAGACGTGAATCAATGCCACCTCGCTGCAGCATCGATAGTTAAGCTGCTTGTTTAATTTATTGTAGTAATATATTTTAGTTTGTGCCGTGAGTATATTTAGTGTTTCATATTGTTTGTATTTAGTGACATGGCCAGTGCTTCGTTCGTTACTGACCTAACTCACGAGTTGGTGAAGACATTCACGGGTTTATTTTACGTTTCCAAGGTAACAGCGTAGGATTGTGGGTAATGTAGTACTTCTCCGTGACATGTATAAAACTTTTTTTCCCCCAAAACAAGGTTGATTTCATGCGGAGTTGTAGTTTCTACATGAGCAGATATCATTGTTTTACAGTCTCCTAGATCATGGTCAGTCTGCCCTCGATGTTTACGACATTATATCTGATAATCGCAATCCCAGTCACTGAATGTCATTGGGATTTTACCTCCGGAACCTCTCTGCCCAGGTCTGTCAGTCTACAAATTGGTAGTTGAATTATTAGGTTAAGTAATTTAAATTTTAAATAACTCATGCAGAGGCACCAACCCAAACATGCCAGTTTTTACTATGTAGTTAGGCCTACAGTCACCTGTGCTCTAATGATTGGTTGGAAAAAAAAGTGTTTTATTAATTTTGTGATGTTAATAGCATCTTGATGAGAAATAACTTCATTAAAATATAAGTCCTGCATTCAAAATGTAATTTAATAGTAAACATTTTTATTGGTTAAATTTAGTTAAATACCATTTGAAAAGTCGTCAACTGCTATCTGTTGACATATTGCTTAGTTATTGGAGTCAAGCTTACTGGTAAATATCTACTCCTTATTCAAGATAATTTATGTTTTACAAATCATAAACATACACTAACTCATTTGGCAAACATTTAATATATACCACTCAAAATTTGATTGGGATCATAGGAATTTTTTTGTGAAATGACATGCAAATTTGGTAACTGCCACTGATGAATAATATATTGGATAAATGACATGCAGTCAGACACAAAACACATTTGCACGTGCATTTCATGACATTAAATGAGCGTGCAGCCTCACATTTTGGCTTTGACTAACACTTCACCATTTCAACTCAGACGTGTGTGTTGTTGTTGGTGAAAAAATTGGAAGTTCCCAAATTTTTTGTATTACATTTAGCAATAACAATGTCTCCTCAACGTCTTAGACGTCAATTGACTTCAGAGCAATTGGGAAGATGCATCGAATGCTTGACTCTGGCTTCTCACAACGTCACGTTGCTAATGCACTTAACGTTAACCAAAGCGTTGAACAGAGCGTGGAACCGCATCAAACGCTTGGTACAGCAGCACACCGTCATGGGGGTGGTCGTCAGAGATCGACTACACAACGACAAGACCACTTTCTCACACTGCAGGCACGACGTCATCCTTTCTGGACAGCCACCACCCTACGAAATGACCTTCATAACGCCTCGGGGGTCAGGGTATCCACTCAGACGATACGGAATCGTCTTCATACTGCCGGCCTCAACTCAAAAAGGCCATGTGTTCGAATCCCACTGACCGTGCGTCATAGGCATGACCGTTTGGATTGGGCTCACGATCATGTCACATGGACACACAACGATTGGGCTCCAGTTCTCTTTACTGATGAGTCCCGATATTGCTTGGACTTTACTGACAGGAGGCAACGGGTGTGGCGAAGACAACGTGAGCGATTTAATGATGCCTACATCAACGAACACGACCGTTATGGTGGCGGATCAATTATGGTCTGGGGAGGAATAAGCAGGAACAGCAGAACGGACCTGCATGTCATGGGGAGAGGGACGATGACAGGGGTACGGTACAGGGATGAGATCCTCAATGTGTACGTAAGACCATACGCTGGTGCTGTTGGCCCTGATTTCATCTTGATGGATGATAACGCCCGTCCCCATCGTGCTGGGGTGGTGAATCAATTCCTAGAGCAGGAGACAATTGTCCGATGGACTGGCCCGCCGCGTTCGCGGACCTAAACCCTATCGAGCATGTGTGGAACATGCTGCAGGTCGCCATTTCGGTCGAGGGCACAACCCACAACTCTAGAAGAGCTCGGAAATGCCCTTGTTGAAGAATGGAACAACATTCCAATTGCAAGCATCCGGGTTCCGATTGACAGTATGACCCGACGTTGTCAAGCCGTCACTCAAGCTAGGGGAGGCCATACCCGTTATTGACATTAACTTTGGTAATGAAACATCAAATGAACACTGTCTGTTTTCACTTTACATGTCAGAGGTGAAACCATGAAGTGTTCATGAAAGCCAAAAGTGTGAGGCTGCACGCTCATTTAATGTCATTAAATGCACTTGCAAATGTGTTTTGTGTCTGACTGCATGTCATTTATCCAATATATTGTTCATCAGTGGCGGTGACCAAATTTGCTTGTCATTTCACAAAAAAATTCCTATGATCCCTATCAAATTTTGAGTAGTATATAATTCAGTACCAATCTTAGCTCCATGTAAAGTGAATAAACATGTTTCCCAGATAATGTTTGCCATATTTTAATAACTGCTGATTTGTTTGATTCGAGTCATTTTGACTGAAACACTTCATTAAGCACAGTTTTAAATGTTGGAAAATGTTTATGTAACAAAATTTTAAAACATCTCAATAGTCACCTATATCATTCCTATAATATTCCAGCTCATCTTCCTTGGTCAATGGGACAAGTGCCTTTAGACACGACACTCTGCTGTTCCATGGTGCAAGCAAACAGGAGTCATCAGGAGATGGCATATCCCCCCGGCCCCACATATTGAAAGAATGAAAATGTCATCTGCTCTGGAAACAGACCATACCCCCTAAAATTCTAAGTTCAAAATGTTTCCTTGGAAACCAGAAAAAATACAAAATTCATCAACTTCGGATTAGCAAAAGGCACTACTTCAGGTCATGATTAATGTGCACACCAAGTTTTGTTAAAAAATATTGAACGGTTTTCAAGTTACGCTCCGGAAACGAAATGTTCACAGACAGGCGGGTGGATGGACGGACGGACAACTGCACCAATGACTATAACCCCCTGTATTATTTGCTGGGGGGATAATAACAAACAAACAGACAGACGGACAGGCCAAAAACAATATGCCCCGAATCTTCGATTCTGAGGGCATAAAAAGTAAATTTTTGTCAATTATACCCGGACAAGTGACTTTTGAGCCAGGACAAGTGAAAGGTAAATTTACTTGTCCGAAGGACAAGTGCCTCAAAAAGTTCATGTCAAGCCCTGTAATGAGTTTTTGATTTGACCTAATTTTAAAGGTTATATAGGTCAAAGGTCATAAATTGTGCCGATTTCGTTTCAGCGTCATAGCGCCCTCAGTTCTCAACGGATCCTTTTCCTATTTTATATGCATGTATATGGGCCCAAGATCTAGGCAGAGTTCGATTTTGGTCTTGCTGCGATTCTTGGTTTGGCCACCAGGCGGCTTTTTGTGCAAAAATTCAAACAGTTCTAGATCCCTTATTCTACGAGCTAAGATGCTCAAATTTTTTACCCGCTTGGCCAAAAGGCCCAAGGGGCTTATGTTATGCTCGGGGTCTTTAGTGGTGGTCTTTCGTGCGTGCGTAAACTTTTGGCTTGTCTGCGCTCTAGCGTCTTCAGTTTTTCACCGATCCTTTTCATATTTCATATGTGTATATAGCGTCATAAGGTTTTGACCAAGTTCGATTTTGAGCCCAATTGGACGGATACTTTGGTCCATAGGGGGCGTTCTATTTTGGCCATGTTTGGCCAAGCGGGCGCAGTGGCTTTGCCACTATTTTTGGAATTTTGTCTCCTCTGCTTGACTGGTGTCTTGGTGTGTCATGAACTGATGATTGTAAGACATACAGGGTGTAACATCATGTAGTCCTGTAATATCTTCTCAGATCACTCCTTATGGTGTAAATAGTTGTGCAGTCCGTACATTTTTTAATTTTAAGGGCATTTACATCCATTCAAGGGATCTGTATATGAACTGTAGCCGTTCACTGGATCCTTCCTTCATTTCCTAATGGCAAAGTCAATGACAGACTGGACAAAACGCATTCAGAGCATGGTGAAATGGAGTTTGCTAGTTTGACGGCTCATATCTTGCTTGCAAAGTCTGGTGCAAGGTTGAAAAAGGATTGGTGTGTTTTCGGCATAATGGGATAAAGCAATCATAGCATCATCCACCATTCCCCTGTTTAGCCATCTGTGTTTGTCCCCTGGTGGATTACTAGTAAGAAGTATTATTTAAAGACTTATTTTTCATTTTTTGAAAATTAAGAAGTTCTGTGCTTGTCCCGTTCTTAAATTCTGTAGAGGTATAAAAACTGTCATGCAAACTGAATTCCTGGAATCGTAAGCGTTTGAAAAACTTTGTTCTGCTAAATTTACATCTCGGTTAAAGACAAATCCGCTGACATGCGGAACACAATTATCTGCCATTTTAGCAGCTAAGGCGCTAGATATAAAAAAATTGCAAATATGTTCTTGTGAAATGAGTAATCATCCTTGCGTTTAACTTTAGCGCTCAGTTGTGCCCAACTCGAGATGGAACCCTAAATTTCAATCAACGTCCAAGCACCTTTATATCTTACCATCACATTTGCATGTATGCAAAGGAAGCGTTTCCGCTCTCAATGCTTTTGTGTTTTTTACAGAAAAATAATTGGTTAACCTAATAGCACTTGGACCGCCTGATACCTCCTGAAACTTCTGTTCCATAGACCGCCTCAAACCGCCCGTGTCATATGATTGCCTAGGGTTACACATTGGACTACGCCATCAGCTTGAAATGGCTCAAATCGGAAAGAGGGATTCCCCAGTGACCTAAATTCAAGATAAAACATGGGGGCCGCTATTTCGGATTTCTCGTTGCACACTCGGAGAAGTACGGAGCCCGGGAAGTGCAATGGCGAGAAAAAAAAAAATTTGTGGCCACAAGATATAACTCGTTCCCATGAATCAGCCATTTCATTCCCACGAGTTAGTTACTTGTTCCCACGAATTAGTTGCGTCGTTGCCACAAATTAGTGACTCGTTCTCACGAATTAGTTATTTCATTCCCACGAGTTAGTAACTTGTTCCCACGAATTACATATGTCATTGCCACAAGGTAGTAACTTGTTCCCACGAATTAGCCACCTCGTGGCCACAAAATATAAGTCCACACTTCCTCCGTCTCTTTGAAGCAGACTGCATTTGTCCCCGATAATCTTCGAGCGCAGACCTGCGTCTGCGCCCTCCACCCCATTCCATGGCCTGCCTGACCGAAACAATTTTCAGAACAAGCACGCTGACAATGCCACAGGCCAGTCTAGTTTATTGAAAACAACGACTGAATGAGGATCAGGACATCAGCCACGGTTTTCATGTAATAAATTGCAATAGGTAGAGTAATGTTACTGATCACTTTGTTCACCGTTGCAAAAACATTGCCGCTCCAACTTTAGCCTGGAGCCATGAATCAACCTGAGGTGCGTTTCCCGATATCACAGATGGTAACTTATACAGTTGGGTCCATTGACTGTGAATGGAACTATGTACGCTTTTGAGAAACGCGCCCCAGATTTGAGTTTAGTAGCCCTATGGAGCATGCCGCATGTGGAAGAATGGTAATGTAGCCCAAACTGGAAGTATTCCCCAGAAAAGTAAATCACATTTGCATCTGACTCATAATGTTTGCTTGCTTGGTTACCGTAAATCCCCTCACAGGGCAGCGCAGGTCCGCGCCGGGAGATTATTCATGGCAAGTCTTTGGAACGACTTATATCTAGAGGCCATGGAACAGCTAAATTATGGGAACGACTTATATTTTGTGGCCACGAGATGACTAATTCGTGGGAAGGAGTTATATCTTGTGGCAACAAAATAACTAATTTGTGGGAATGAAATAACTAATTTGTGGGAACGAGTTATATCTTGTGGTAACGACATAAACAATTCATGGGAACGAAATAACTAATTCGAGGAACGAGTTATATCTAGTGGCCTCAAATTAATTTTTCCCTCGCCCCACCCGAAGGGTGAGGGCAAGGGGTATTGTTTTTGGTTCGGTTTGTTTCTGTGTTTGTGCGTTTGTTTGTTTCTTTGTTTGTTTGTTAACACTCTAGTGGCAAAACTATTGGGCACAATCACCCCAAATTCGGTTTAGGGATTGCCACTGACCCAGAATAGATCCCTATTGAATTTCGTACAAGTAGGTGAAAGTATGTGCGAGGGGCGGGGTTTGTTGCGCCTGGCACCACTTATTATCATCCCCCCGGCATAAAATGCGGGGGGATATAGGCATCGCCTCGTCTGTCAGTCCATCCGTCCATACGTACGTAAGTAATAATTTTGTTTCCGGAGCAGAACTCGGAAACTATGCAAGATCCGGCACCAAACCATCCATGTATTCTATGTGTAGTCTACATGTGCCTTTTGCTACTTTGGAAGTTTCGATTTATTTTTGTCGGAGCATGGAAACAAATCTTGACTTAGTGCAAATTAGACTGTGTTTCGCTTCCTGAGCAGAACTGAAACTTTGTACATGTATTCTACGTATAGTCTAGATGTGCCTTTTGCTACTTTGGAAACTTCAGGATTACTATTTTTGCCATTTCCATGGAAACAAATCTGGACTTAGTGCACATTAGCCTGTGTTCGCTTTCTGAACTCAAAAACCGAAAATATATCTGTGAAATTTGTATGTGTATAGTCTACTGAAGTGGTGCCTTTTGATATTTTCAAATTTTTGAAAATCTTTTTTTTGTTTGTTTCCATGGGAACCAGTTGCATCTGGACTCTGTACAGAGATAGGTCTGTTTCCGGAGCACAACTCAAAACCATTCATTATTTCTTACTGAAACTTTGCATGTGTATTACCCACATACTGAAGTGGTGCCTTTTCATATTTTCAGATTTTTGAAAATTTTTTTTTTTTTTGTTTCCATGGGAACCAGTTGGATTTGGACTCTGTACAGTGATAGGTCTGTTTCCGGAGCAGAGCTCAAAAACTGTTCAGTATATCTTACTGAAACTTTGCATGTGTATTACCCACATACTATAGTGGTGCCTTTTGATATTTTCAGATTTTTGAAGATCTTCTTTTTTTCGTTTCCATGGAAACCAGTTGCATTTGGACTCTGTACAGAGATAGGTCTGTTTCCGGAGCACCACTCAAAAACCGTTCATTATATCTTTCTGAAATTTTGCATGTGTATTACCCACATAGTGAAATGGTGCTGTTTGATATTTTCAGATTTCTGAAAAATTTTTTTTTTGCTTCCATGGAAACAAGTTGGATTTGGACTCTGTACAGAGATAGGTTCGTTTCCGGAGCAGAACTCAAAAAACGTTCATTATATCTCTCTTGAAACTTTGCATGTGCATTACCCAAATACTGAAGTGGTGCCTTTTCATATTTTCAAATTTCTGAAATGTTTTTTTTTCCGTTCCATGGAAGCGCGATGATTTGGACTCAGTCGCAGGGATGGGTTCGTTTCCGGAGCTGAACTCAAACACTGTTCGTTAATGACTCTTGTTTTATTATTGCCTTTGTCAACATGTGGTTCATAGTCTTTGGTAGATGTTGCCAGTACATACTTCCAAATAATTCCAGAGGAAAATTACCTCAACATTCTTGTTTGAATTTCTTTGAAGGTGTAGGATTGACATGACTTTTGCAAATAATCAGGGGCCGGGGGGATATGTCATCTTCTGATGACTCGTTTTCTTTTGTCATTGCACTTCCCGGGCTCTGTAGAGAAGAGCGAGATTGTGAATGAAAAAAATGAGAATTTTGAATGAGAAACTAGAGGTAATAAGCTTTAAAAGAAATATAACTTGTAATACTTGATTTTCAATTTATATCGGCCAAAAGTGGACTCCAAAATCCAATGTCAAAAATACGGGAATTACCTGGATTTTCCAGGGAACAGAGGTAATCTATATATAATGAGACTAAGTGCATTGGTATAATATTCCATGAACTGATGTCCATTTTGTGAACTTTTGTGTGGAATTGATTTGATTTTCAGTGTGGCCATTTCTGAAGCACATTCAGAACCAGAAACCTGCCCTATGTCTCTGAGGAAGAAAGTGCAGGAGCCAGCTTATATGACACATCATGCCCAATTATCAGCTTTCCCACCTTTGAATTAAAATCAGTGGTGGGAATTCTGAAAATGACGTACAGTTTTGGTTGTCATGGGAAATGTGAGGAGATGGTTTCTAAATTTAGCTCGCAAGTCAAAATGGCCTGGCAACTTTGCTATCTGTGTTTATGTATTTTATCTGATTTGCTTTTATTTGTGAATGTTTATGCATTTGTGTGAATTTGTGTGTCTGCTTGTGGTCTGCTCCCCCCAACAGTTGTTTGACCATGTCGTAGATTGCCTGGCTAATTTCGTGGAGAAGATGGGCATCAAGGACAAGAAACTGCCTCTAGGCTTCACCTTCTCGTTTCCATGTCGACAGACCAGTCTGGATGAGGTGAGGAAAGGGTGGGTAAGGGGAGCAGGGGTGGGGGGCAGGGCGTGTCGATAGAGTGTGAGACTGATTTCCTGTATGACGCATAGAATTTATGTACCTGTCTCCACGCTGTCCGCTTGGTGCATCTTTGGCTGTAGAGCTTCCTGGTGTCCTGGACAAAAGGCTTCAAGGCGAGCGGGGTCGAAGGTCAGGATGTTGTCGGCTTGCTGAGGAAGGCCATCAAGAAGAGAGGGGTGAGCCTTTGTTGTTTTTTCCCTCAAGTTTACATGTCGATTTTGGGGAGAAAAAAAAAATCGCCAACGCGTGTTTCTCAAGGCTTATGGTGACAATGAGGGAGCTGCCCAGCCCTGAGCTTCTGCCCTGCTGGCTTGTACTTCAACCATAATTTGACGCACCAGATTCCATCAGTTAGTGGCACAGCAAGATAAAATAAAAAAATAAATAAATGGAGGTTTTCACATGGTTATTTCCACTTTGTTTGAGAAGCGGAAATGAGAAGTTTGAGACGAGCCTTTGCAGAGGTACTTATTCGGGCTGCATTATGTATAATGTCGGACCTGTGAATCTTGCGCTCCCCATTTGCCATAACTGAGTTGATACCCCAAGTGGAGGAGTTTAATTACTTTGGGTCTTGTTCAGGAGTTAGGGTAAGACGGAGCGTGAGATTGACAGGCGGATCGGTGCAGCGTCTGCCATGATGCTAGCGTTGTACTGGTCCATTTTGGTGAAGGCAGAGCTGAGCTTAAAAGCGAAGCTCTTGATTTAGAGGTCAGTCTACATTCCAACCCCCACCTATGGCCATGAGCTCTGGGTAGTGACCGAAAGGACAAGATGGCGGCTGAAATGAGCTTTCTTTGCTGGATGGCTGGGCTGACCTGTAGGGATAGGGTGAGGAGCTCAGACATCCGGGAGCGGCTCAGAGTAGAACCGCTGCTCCTCTGCGTTTAGAGGAGTCAGTTGAGGTGGTTCAGGCATCTGGTTCGGATGTCTCCTGGACGGCTTCCTTTAGAGGTTTTCCAGGCATGTCCAACTGGGAGGAGGCCCCGAGGCAGGCCCAGGACATGCTGGAGGGATTATATCTCCCAGCTGGCTTGGGAGCAGCTTGCAGTCCCCCAGGAAGGGTTGGAGGAAGTGGCTAGGGAAGGGGATGCTTGGGCCGCTTAGCTTAGTCTGCTACCCCACGGTCTGGCCGCTGATAAGCGGAAGAAAGCGGATGGATGGTGAAAATCCACAGCGGAGATTTCCTAATCATGGTCCTTAAGGTCCAAGAACTAATGGGTTTCCACCCTCCCCTTTGTGTGGGAGTCAGGTGAGATGATAGACTGGCCAGTTGGAAGTTGTAGCTGCTCAGTTAATTACCTGATAGGAAAGAAAACTGGGGCAGAATTTGGATTTGAGGTCCTGATTTGGTGAACCCTGATCTTCAGGGTGATATATGGTTGGATGGATAAGGTTGGTTGGTTAAGCCCTGCTCTGTGGATTTGGGAAAGTTCAGATGGGCCTGTTCATAGCATGTGAAGTCCGCTAGCAGCTCTCCCTGCACCTGAGTGTGTGTATGCTGGCCTTACATGGGTGTGAGCCAGGGAATCGGAATCACTATCACAATCAAAATTCCTTTATTGTCATTGCATGTTCACATACAACAAAATTAGTTGGTTCTCATTACAAGAAACTTTTCATCATTCACCCTGTTCATTCATACCCTCACACACATCTTAAGGAAAATACTGATAATCTGACAAATTAAATACCGTAAAAAAAAAAACAGAATAAATATAAAATGAGTAAAGTGCTCATTGAGGTTTGTGCATTAAAAGTGTAGTGGTGGGTCGGGGAGGTTGTGGGTTCAGTTCATTGATGGCTGTTTGGTAGAAACTGTTTCTTAGCCTGAATTTGCAGCTTTTTAGTGCTCCGTAGGGTCTTCCACAGAGCAGCAGTGAAAACCGACCGTGGAGGGGATGATTAATGTCTTTCACTATGCTGCTGCAGGCTCTGCTGAGGCAGCAAGACCTGTAGATGTCCTCCAGGGGGGGTTGCAGGGGGAGACCAGTGATTTTTGTGCTGAGTTGACCACGCTCTGGAGAGCAGTCCTGTCATGCCGCTGAACAGTTTCCATACCAGGTCGTGATGCAGTATGTCAGAATCAGGGTAAAAAAAAAAAAAAATTTTATTCACGAGGGCTGTTTTCAAGATATGGAGAAAGAAATAGCCCTCGTGAAAATTCTCACGGGGGCTATTTTAGGGTTCATTGTGGCCATTTTTAGCTTACTGGCCCTACGGGCCAAAAAGCTATTGTCGGGTTGTGGCGTCTGTCGTCTGGAACATTTTTTATCTTTTTTTTTTGGCCTGATGAATTTTGGTCTAAATTTTCCATAACATACTACTAGACCATATCTCCAGACTTTTTTTTTCAGATTTTTGATTGAATCATTTTTGTCCGTTTTATGGGCCCTTGAAATTTTGGCCTCAATGTTAAAGATGGGACTGAGAAAATTTTAAAAATTATTTCTCAAAAACTGCATCAAATTTTTTTCTAAATCTGGCAATCAACTTTCCTTGGTACCGTCAATGTACAGTGCGAGTGCCATTTTGATTGAATTGACGGAAGTGGGTTTAGTGGGGGCGCTGTACTTTAACCTGATCCTATAGGGAATATGCAAGATTGCCTGTGGAGGCCAAATGGTTGCAGATAGAAATTAAGTTTGTATTATCAACATATAGGAAGTCATATATGACTTGTATTTTGGCCTTGTTAAAGTTGACCTCAGATGACCTTGAATGGTCAAACTTGAGGTCAAGCAAAATGTTATGATTTTCAAAGGCTTCTAGGCTGGAAATAGAGAAGATTGGGTACATAATGTGTTTTGAACACTTATAGGAAGTCATATATGAACTTTCATTTGGAGGTCTTGTATTTGACCTTCGGTGACCTTCAAAGGTCAAACTTCACATTGTGAAATTTAACATAACATAACATAACATAACATAACATAACATAACATGAATGGCGAGAACAGGCCGTTCAGCCCAACTAGGCTCGCCAGTTTCTTTGTACTATCGTGAATATATCACTTCAGATACCCAATGACTCAATGGTATCTAACTTTAAGTCAAGCCTGCTCTTGAAAACTCCCAAGGGTCTCTGCCTCAACAATATAGTCAGGCAAGCTGTTCCACACCGAAATTACTCTTTGGGTGAAGAAATATTTCCGAATATCAGTGCTAAATTAACCTTTGGTCAGCTTCCATTTGTGACCCCGAGTTCTACTAACAACACTTGGTTGAAGGAATCCTACATAATTCACTTTGTTAATCCCTTTAACATATTTAAAGACCTCAATCAGATCACCCCTTAGCCTCCTTTTCCTAAGACTAAAGAGATTAAGGATCTTCAGCCTCTTCTCATAGCTTTCATCTTTAATACCCAGAATTAGCTTCGTGGCTCTTCTCTGAACTTTCTCTAAAGCCTCTATGTCTTTCTTAAAGTATGGTCCCCAGAACTGTACACAATACTCTAGATGTGGTCTGACGAATGTGTTGTACAAAAGAAGCATCACCTCCTTGGATTTGAACTCAATACTTTTGGCAATGTATCCCAGCATCCGATTGGCTTTTTTAACTGCTACGGCACAATGGCTAGAGCCTGTGAGGGTTTGGTCAACAATCACTCCCAGATCTTTCTCTTGTGGAGCACATTCCAGTTTAAAACCTCCCATGAAGTAATCCCGTCTAATGTTTTTATTACCTACATGTACTACTTTACATTTCGCAACATTAAATTTCATTTTCCACATTTCTACCCAATTCTGGATTCTATCCAAATCATCCTGAATCACTATAGTGGACTCTAAACTATTTGCCAAACCTCCAAATTTAGTATCATCTGCAAATTTCACTAATCTGCTCTCAATATTCCTATCAAGGTCATTAATGTAGATGAGGAACAGCAGGGGTCCCAACACCGATCCCTGGGGGACACCACTCCCCACCATACCTAGCTCAGATGAGATACCACTGACCACCACTCTTTGTGTTCTGTCCTGCAACCAGTTTTGAATCCACTTCAGAATACCTCCTATAACTCCAATGGAGCTCATTTTAAAAATTGGTCCCTTATGCGGTACTGTGTCAAATGCTTTCTGAAAATCCAAATATATGATGTCATAAGCCCTGCTCTGGTCATAAGTCTTGGTGGCCTCTTCAAAAAATTCCAGAAGGTTTGTCAGGCATGACCTTCCTTTACGGAAACCTTGTTGGCTATCCCTCAAGATATTGTTACGTTCAAGAAATAAGTCCAGCTCATCTTTTATGATAGATTCCAATATTTTGCACGCAATGCAAGTTAAACTGACTGGCCTGTAATTACCTGGCTCAGTACGGTCCCCTTTCTTATATATTGGTATTATATTACCCTGTTTCCAATCATTTGGTATTTCTCCAGTTTCTAAAGACCGTCTAAAGATGGCGGATAGCGGCTTAAAGATGATCTCACTAACTTCCCTGAGCAGTCTAGGATATAAGCCATCAGGACCCGCCGCCTTATCTGCCTTTAGTTTGTGCAACTTGTCTAATACTACGTTATCCCTAACCTCAATTTCCGCTAAATAATCTTGAGCATTGGACATGCCCTCTGGCCGAATAAAGACCCGCTCCAAGGTAAAATTCTCAACAAAGTAACCGTTTAAGGTGTCCGCAATATCCTTGTTATTATAATAGCAGCGATCCATTTTTATTCTTTATGCACTTAACCTGCTCTTTGACTTTCCTTTTTCTACTACAGTACTGAAAGAAGCGCTTAGGGTTAGTTTTTGCCCCCTCTGGAATTTGTCTTTCATACAGTCTTCTAGCATTCCTCAGCTCTTTTTTGACCACAGCCCGCATTTTACAGTATTCGGCCTCAGTAATCTCATTGTTATCCTCTATGTACATCTTATAAAGATTCCTCTTTTCCCTCAAACTCCTACGAATAGCTGCGGTCATCCACTGAGGATTCTGCTTTTTCAGCTTACTTTTGGACACCTTTGGAATGAATTTGCATTGTGAATCAAGTAAAACCCCCTTAAATCTTTCCCACATCTCAGTTACAGACTCACAGTCCTGGAGTGTCTCCCATTTTATTTCACTTAGATTTGACTTCTATCACCAGAACAATTACAGATAGAGCTTAGGTTTGTATTGTGGGCAGATAGGAAGTCATGTATTAAGTTTCATTTGGTGACTTTGAACTTGACCTTCACTGACCTTCAATGGCCAAACTTTACAATGAAATTTCAATGACTTATGTCAGCGAAATCATTACAGATAGAGTGTAGGTTTGTATTGGAGACGTGTAGGAAGTCATGTATAAACTTTAATTTGGTGACCTACTAATTGACCTTCGAAGGTCAAACTTGACCTAGTGAAAATTCAATTTTCTTCTTCTGTCTTTTTTTCTTCTGTCACTAAAAAGGTCATAGACAGAGCCTAATTTTGTATCACTGACTTAAAGGAAGTCACACATGAACTTTCATTTGGTGACATTCAACTTAACTGTTGGTGACCTTTTGAAGGTCTGACTTGACATAATACAATTACAATGACTTGTCTTGCCAAAACGGTCAAGGAAGTCATATTTGAACTTTCATTTGGTGACCTTGGTATTGACTCTCGAAGGTCAAATGTGACCAAGTGAAAATTCAATGGCTTGTATCACTAAAATGGTCACAGATGGAGCCTAGGTTTGTGTTACTGACATCTAGGAAGTCACATATGAACTTTCATTTGGTGACATTCAACTTGACTGTCAGTGACCTTTGAGGGTGAAACTCAACAGTGAAATTACAATGACTTTTATCACCAAAATGGTCACAGATTGAGCCAAGGTTTGTATTATGACATTTAGAAAGTCATATATGAAGTTCATTTGCTGACTTCAACTTGACTCTCTGAGACCTTTAAAGTTCACAATTGCCATATTGAATTTTCAATGACTTGTATCACCAAAACTGCTTCAGAGCTTAGGATTGTCTTTGTGTTACAGGAGGTCTTATAAAAGTATGTGAACTTTTATTTGGTGACCTTGACATTGATTTTCATTGATTCGAATGTCAAACTTCACATGAAATTTTCATAACTTGTGTCATCACTGTAAGACTGCTTGCCGGTAACCTACAGGACCCTTGGTCCTATTTTTTTTTTTCCTTTGCATTTACGCAAATTGTTTAAAATGGAGTAATGTTGCATGAATTTGCATACATTATTGCTTACTACATTTGGCTCAAAACTCATTACAAAGAGTGAACTTCATTTAAACAATGAAATTTAAAGCAACAAATTTCTGCTTTTCCATTCCTGTCCTCATTGAGTTCCAGTCTTCAATTTAATAGGATTCAACACAACTGATTAGTAAATATCAAATTTTTGTCACCATTATCACATTCAATCACCAAAATCTTTGATACACTCATTTCCACCATCGCCATTACAAAAAAAAAAAAAAGCATTTAGTCTCACGCAATGAGTTACTACTGACAAATTCACTGACTGTTCTTTGAAACAGTTATTCAGAAACCACCGTTGTCACCAACTTCGATAATTGTTAGTGCTTTTGAGGTCCCGGGCAGAAGTCGAGCTCGATTGTCCTGTCTCACAAGGAAATGTTCCATCGAACATGCTAACCCTTCTAATCGGAACGTGGCGTTTCCGATATAAATGCGCAAGTCATACTGTACATACCGTAATTACTGTAAGGTTTGCGCTATCGAAAAAATTCCAACTTCCTGAAAGATAAGAAGTTGCGCTTCAGCCCACATACAGTTTGCTACGATAAACATGGCAGTATAGTCTAGGCGGCATGTTTGAGCCCAATTACGCAAACTGCGCAGACCAGTCTGATTTTGAGCGGGGGCGATTTTTTTGGCAAATTAAAAAAATTTCGCCCCCGTATCTTGGGTTCGCGTTGGCGATTTCTAAGGTTTAGCGGGCGAATCGCCCGTCGCCCCCTTGTATTTTTTTTTGCTGGTCATTATGCTCTCCACTGAGCAGTGGTAAAATGAATTCAGTAGTTTAGCAGAGTGCTTGTTCAGTGCTCTGAGGACGTATAGTCTCTGTTGAGCCTTTTTGACAGTGGAAAGACAGTGGCTCATTCGTGGCATGGATCATTCAGGAGACGCACAGAACCACTATAATCAGCTGTATAACTGGAGGTAATAACAGGAACACTGATTGTGCAATGATGTGTGCCAACAGGACTTTGACATTGATGTTGTGGCAGTGATTAATGACACTGTGGGCGCCATGATGACCTGTGGCTATGACGACCATCGCTGTGAGATTGGCCTCATTGTTGGTGAGTTCCCTGACCTAATGTCAAACACAACACCCATTATGTGTGATATTGAGATCATTTGGCCGAGCCTCTTATCCTGAAAAACTCTCAGCACAAAATGTTATTTCGCGACTTTGTTGAATTTGCGATTCTAATTGTTCAATTATAACAGTCTGCGGTCTGTTATTTGTAAATGGAAGATTGTTGTGATGAATAAAAGACTGTTGTTATACAGTTTGCATAGTTCTAACCATAGAATCTAATAGACTATATTCTTTATTTATTAGCGGAAGCAATAAAATTATTTTTAGTTAATAAAATCATTTTTAAATCAATATGTTGTTTCAAACTGTTGATTTTTCTTTTCAGTAGCCATGTAATAAATGGGATAAAGTACAGTGTGGGCGTTGCTTTTAGTATGAGGCATGACCTTAAGAAGGGCTGAAGTTCTGTTAAACTTGTTGGAGCCAGTTTTTCTAAGAATCAGGCAGTTAACCATTAGGGGGTGATATACGTTGTATATTCACATCACAGTTAGTAGACATATAGGGCTACCAACTGAAAAGGTTTCATCAAAATCGAATGAGGGCGCATGGAGAACTTTGACCTCCCAAACTGCCACATTTAACTTTTTCACCGAGTGAAGCACCACGTATACTCCTGCGCTCTCAACATCCCACACTTAATTTGTGTTGATTATGTAAAGGACTTCTCAAGGTTTCATATCATGAATAAACCATCTTGGGCTGTTGAGGGCACAGTCTGGAAATGCCCCTGATATTACTGCTCAAATGGCCAAAAGTACCATCTTGTAGCGTCCCCTATAGGATGCGCCCTTGACAGCCCACAAAAATTTTCAGATTACTGGGAGCCCGACACACAGTAGATTGACATATGTGAAAATGAATGTGGGCTGTTGTTGGCGCAGTTATGTAATTGCATTTCAAAACTGAATTTTTTTCAGAGCTCATTTCTCATCTCGGAATTTTTGGCCCTTCTGGTATGCCTAAAAAAGAAACCGAAGGGTATTGGCACCTAAAAATTTGCGGTTTTTCTATTGAAAACAAAAAAACTTTCACCAACAAAAATATTAGGCAAATCTGAGACCATCATATGTCACCCTCTGCCTGATTCTTAGGAAAACTGGCTCTTAATAAATAAATGAAGATGGAGAGAAGGATAAAAGGAGAGATGAGCATAGCTAGCTGAGGGGGAGCTATGTTGCAGTCTTTGAAAAATCCCCAGCAAGGGGCAGTGGCAGATACGTATTGCCCTGGGTTGTCTCATGTCAATGGAAGTATGATATCCTAATATTTGTGCGTTATATGGAAACATAATACAGTATACTGTACATGCTGTGTGTTTTTTGCTGTATGTTATCATCTTACACAAATTATATACACTCTATTGGAACAGGGCTGTTTATAGGCAGAAAAGTCTGTAAAAATCACAGTGCATTCACTTTGTGCATCATGTGTAACTGGGTGCTGATTCTACAGGAAGTATGAATTGAGTAAAATATAGGACCGCACTTTAAGAAAAATAATTGTTTGCATTCTCAGGACTGGCGACCTCAGGCATGTGACTGTAAATAAATGGTTTCCTTTGCAGTTGTTCTTTATGTTACTCATTGTTAAACTGGTCACCCTGGACAGAATCACTCTTTGATCATTGAGATTGTATCCTCCTTGCCCCTGTGTCCTCCTCATGACAATACTGTTTGCTTCCTGTGCTCATTTGCTGCTCTCCTCCTCACTCCCTCAGGCACGGGCACAAACGCCTGTTACATGGAGCAGATGCGCCACATAGAGGTGGTGGAGGGGGACGAGGGGCGCATGTGCGTGAACACGGAATGGGGCGCGTTCGGGGACGACGGGGCTCTGGAGGACCTGCGCACGGACTATGACCGGGACATCGATGCCGGCTCCCTCAACCCCGGCAAGCAGCTGTGAGTGACAGGCTCTAATGCCTCTGATTTAAATGGATAACCACTGGATCTGCTGTTTACATGTCACATCAGCTTCAGTACTGCGCTCAATTTTATAAGCCCACTCCACAGGATAGGTATATATTACGATGGCCCTTCTTCATCCATCGACCTGTATGTCAGTTGGTCCACAATGATTTTTCTCTCTCTACAAACTGCAATCTTTGTTGGAATCTTTTCATTTTTGTTTTGTGGGTCAGTGGTGATACGAAGAGGATCTCTATTGATTGTGGTGATGATTGGAACATTTGTAGTCAAATAACATGCCATCGACGACGCTGCCATGTGGGTGTATTACCAGGCTTTGTGTGGCTGTCATTGATAATGGTGTGCTGTCAGATTGCGTCACTTTTTTTAGGAGTACCGTCGACAGAAGCAGCTGCGGGAGTCAGGTGGTTTGTCAGCTTTCAATAAACTGCCTCCTGTAAAATTGCTTTGAAGGCTGAGCTTTAGTCAACAGAACTCAGGCATGGGTATCTGAGCCGTCAGTATTGCAGGATTATGTGAAAGCTAAAGACGTGGAATTCTCTATTGACCTACTTGCCCTCTTAGCACGTGGGTATTGATTTTAGTCTACTTTAGACAAATGTTGGCTGACTCACCTCTCAAACATTATTTTATTTTTATGATTGGTATTTGTATTGGAGTCTGGAGTCGGTCAACGAAGAGCCCTGCAGTTTTCGGAAGCTGGTGGCTGGCTTATGGGCTGAAGCCATTGCAAGTGCCTGCTCTGATATAAACAGCCTATAAAACAGCAGAGGCAAATTTCCTGAGATAAAAGTGGTTTGGGTTTTGAGAGTTTAATCTTCAGGCGATTAAGACTTGAAGAAACATTTTTGATTTTAGCCTGCAAACCATAACGTGGAATAAACAACACTGTTCCTGCTGGAATGAGGAAGAAGGCCCAGCTCATCTAGTTTGTCGCCCCCTCTGTTGTTTGCTTGTTGTCTCCATCGCTGTGATCCAAACAGAACAGTAGCCCTTCTCTGCAGAAAATCATGTATTTTAGTCCTGCCATCCAAGCGTCATTGTGTTGCAATGAAACATAAATGGCCGAGTTGTTCTCATCAGATGAAATACATGCAAGGATTATTGCAACCTCCTTCATGATTCATCAGTAGGAGTGGTACTTCTGCTTAAATTTAAACATACAGTGCTGTGAAAAAGTATTTGCCCCCTTCTCGTTCCCTTCCGTTTTTGCATTTTGTCACACTTACATCTTGCAGATGATCAAACTAAATTTAATATTGAAAAAACCTGCGTGAACAAAAAATGCAGCTCTTTTGAAATGATGACTTATTTCAATTGTTGAAGGAAAAGCTATCCAACCCTCCCTGACCCTGTGTGAAAAAGTATTTTCCCCCTTGGTCGCAAGATTAACCAATTTGACATTTTTAGTACCTTCGCCAAGGAGGTTATGTTTTTGCCAGCGTTGGTTTGTCTGTCTGTCTGTTTGTGTACACGATAACTCAAAAAGCAATGAATGGATATCTCTAAAATTTTGCGGGTGGGTTGCTATTACATCAGGGATGGACCCTATTGATTTTGACTGCGATTGGACAAACGATATGGCCACCACAGCAATCATCTCAAAATCCTATGTTGCAGATACCTTAGATTTCTCATGAGCCATGTTCACTCAGCAAGATTTCGACTGAGCTGCCTTGGCGGGGGTTTGCACTCTCGGAGTGCCTCTTGTAATTGATAATTGACTCCAATTTCTCTATGTGCACCCAGGCGCGATTGCTGCCAGCCCTGTTGAATTTCAGCATCACTTCGATAGATCATGTCTAGGAGTGTGAAGTAGGCAGAAAGCTAAGCATGATACTGCAATCTAAAAAAATTCAAGAACAAATGACATAATGTTGTTGACATCTATCAGTCTGGAAAAGGTAACAAAGCCATGTCTAAGGCTCCTTGACTCCAGTGAACCACAGTGAGACTCACCTTCTGCAAACAGAGAAAGCATGACGCAGTGGCAAACCTTCCCAGGAGTGGCCAGCCTCCCAAAATTCCTTCAAGAGCCCATTGAGGACTCATCCAAGAGGTCAAAAAGGAACCCAGACTAACATCTTAAGAACTGCAGCCCTCACTGGCCTAAGTTAAGATCAGTGTTCACTATTTCAAAATAAGACAGTGACTTGGCAAAAGTACATTCATTTGAGAGCTGCATGGGAAAAACCAATGCTGACCAAAAAGAACACAAAGGCTCATCTCACATTTGTCATAAAAAAAATTCTTGATGATACCCTAGACTTGGGGGATAATATTCTGTGGACTGATGAATCAAAAGTGGAACTTTTTTTGGAAGGCATGGGTCCTATTAAGTCTGGCATATAGTTAACACAGCATTCCACATTGAGAACGTCACACCAGCAGTAAAACAGGGTGGCGGTAGTGTGACGGCCCGGACATGGGGAATCTTGCCACAGTTGATGCTGTTAGTTAATTAATAAAAAACCAAGAACGTTGTCCCGATGAAGAAGCAGACTCCGATGTTCGTAGCAAAAGCAGGAAAAAGTTTATTACGCAGCCGGCCGTGGGAACAACAGTATGATGCAGAGTTCAAAATTCCTTAATTTCGTAAGAAACTTTATACATGTTAAAGTACAGATATTTGCATATGATTTCTTTAATGTTATCAGAAGTTGTTGCTGATTGGTTCTAGGGTTTACACATTGATAAAAAGGAATACTCTACAATTGGGCCTCTCCTGAACCACTCAACTTAATTGGCTCAATAGTTTCCCAACCCTCAGAAGTGAGCTCCATATGTGGGCATACGGAACCTCCAACTAAAAGGCGCTAGTGCGTATTGTCCTATCGGAACTGAAGACAAACGGAGATCCCAGCTGGAAGTCAAAAATAGGTGATATGTCCTGTCGGACCAGACGGCTTCTCTTTATCTCCTAATACACATGCAATACCTATTGATCAAACAGTCTGGCTCACCTCCTATTGCAAATACCCAAAAATCCTGTTTCCCAACAATGCAAATCATGAATTTTGCTCTTTACCAGAAAATGCTGTAGGAGAATGTCCGATTATCAGTTTGTGGCCTAAAGCTCTAGCGAGCTTAGGTTATGCAGTTGGACAATGATCCAAAGCACGCAAGTAGGTCCGCTTCTGAGTGGCTCAAAAGAAATCAAATGAAGACTATGGAGTGGCAAACCCTGTGGTGAAATTAGAAATAGAGTGCACCTCAGTTTAGATGCTGTTCTGGTAAGTCATATGCGGATGGTTTTATGTTTCACTAGACTACTAAATATTGTTTTGCTTGACCACATTCAAATGACACTCCCACTTGTGCGATCTAATTTAAATGGAAAACGCCCCCTGTTATATAACTACTCAGTCCATATTCATCTCTCCACTCAGTTTCATTCGGCGCTGGTAAGAAATTACTAGTTAATCCTTGTTGCTGGAGGAAAATTGGAATATATGTTGTGTAGCATATAGTCAGACATGGTGCATGCAGAAAAATTGGCCCAGAACTAATTTTGCTGTTGTAGGTTAATAGCACATTTAGTTTGTTCTAAATTACCTTTTTACTTGGCTAATGTGGTGAAGTTATCGATGTAAGATTTAAAAACTAAAAATCCTTCTGAAATGCTCGTTAAAATTGTCCATATTTGGCATTTACAGCAGTGTATAGTAAAATGTGACGGCGAGCCATAGGATTATATTGTGTGGTTGCACCCGATCAGTGTATAGTGTCATTGAACTCAAGTGTCATCATACCTTGGGTTGCGGTTTTGAGCCCAGAGGGACGCTGTTGTATTGCACTTTTCATAGAAAAATCATGAAGACCTTATCGAGTAAAAAGTAGAGAAAACTCGGACCTGAACCTCCAAATAGTAAGTACTTAAAGGGCAGCTATTATGCCTGATCAAATTAGTTTTTCTGTATAGAGTACTATTCAGTCCTGCTCAAAAATACACCTGAGAAAATAAATGCCCCTGCTTTAAATAAATCCAGTATGTTTTTCTGAATGAATGAGCCACACCATGACAACCTGGCAGACCCTTCAAGAGCTGGTATCTAGGACGACACGAGGCTGTGATGTTGCGTGACCCATCATCCCTACGGCGGCCAATCATTCCATTGTCAGTTTACACGCTGTGTGCAATTCTAATTACGATCAATTTTTTAATTCTGTTGGTATTATGCCGCATTATGCCGCTATTAAACGTGCCATGCATACAAGGAGACACAACGGTACGGCTGACCATCTGTTAGATGGAGTAAATTATGTTTTACCCATGCACAGTTTCTGGCCTCCTTTTGCTGTCTTAGATCAGCTCACCATTCTGGTTTGTAAATATGTCCTTGAACATCTTCATCACCTTTGCTATTTATAACTGAACCGTTTCGATCGGATATACGGCTTCGTTTATAAATGAAATTTTGTTCGCTTTGTGTGTAGAGCATGAGAGCGAAGGTTTCTGACGACTGTATGGTCGAGTTGAGCGGCAAACGCTGCGTCTTGTGCTCTCTAGTTCAAGTCACGCTGCAATCTAATGACATTCATCTATACCAGGAGTCTGCAACTAACTGAGTTTTTGCAAAAAAAAAATGTTATGCACGGTATTTGCGTAATTTATATTGACATAAATACATTCATATTATTGTAGTCTAACAAACAGCAGTAAGTCAAGGTCACAATATCTCTCTATTAAGGCAAAAAAATAAAAATTGCTGGTTGATAGGGAAGCCTTCGAATGGTGGAGGAAGAAATACTCCCCGGTGGGAAGTTATCCCAGAGGCTGCTCTGCTATCAGGAGGGGCGACCTGTCCTTCCCTACTGCTGACGTAGTAGACTCGGTAGAGGAGTAAGGGATAGAATAACCCAAATGGGGGGGTATATTGTATATTGTGACTAAGGGATAGAATAACCCAAATTGGGGGGGGTATATTGTATATTGTGCAGTTTAGGGAGTTTGGGCGATGCACCTGTAGCGCTAGGCTTTGTCCAAGCTCGAGCGTTGAGGCAGAAAGCCATGCTAGTGCTTGTGAGTGAGGGACCACTCTATACCACTCTACGCAGGTTTGAGAAGATGATCAGCGGGATGTACATGGGGGAGCTGGTGAGACTCATCCTTGTGAAGATGGCCAAGGAGGGCCTGCTGTTCCAGGGCCAGACCACTCCTGCTCTGCTGACCACCGGACAGTTCCAGACCAGCTGCGTCTTCACCATTGAGAATGAGAAGTCAGTCCCCTGATGTCACTTCCTGCCTAACCATACGTTCAACTCAAAAATGGCCGCAACTTGATAGCTGCCAGTGATAGCATTGGCAAAGACGACACTTAAGGGCTGAGGTGTGATTGGGATTTTTGGCCCACCTGAGAGAATATTGCTCTCAGACCTCTAAAAGGTGTGGTAGGTAACTTCTATAAAAATAACGTTTTTCTTGTATTTGCTAAAACTGTCACTCTATACTGACAGTAATACATTAGATGGGTCATCTGTTAAAAAAAAAAAAAAAAAATCAGTAGATTTGGCTCTTCCCAGTGCTTCTAATGACATTGGAAAGAATCCACTGCACCCAAGAAAAATTAACCAGTCAGGGCCAGGAGGAGTTTCTCATGCAGTGTCAATCACTTCTCGTGCACATGCTGTTCAGCGATTTTCCTCTAGCTTGCGCTTTTCCTTGATCAAGACTCTAGAACAGGGGTCCTCAATCTTAGCCAGAAAGGGTTGATGTGGGTGCAGGCTTTCATCCCAGCCAATCAGTTACCCACCTGAATTTACCTGACAACCATTTGGGTCTTTGCTGAGGACCTTAATTAGTAGAATCAGGAATGTAATTGATTGGAATGAAAGCCTGCACCCCCACAGACTAATTCTGGGTAAAACTGAGGACCCCTGCTCTGGACCAATATAGTCTATGCCGGTCGCTGGAGGACACAAAATCTACAGTTGGTAAATTTCTTTGCGTTTTATTTGGTAAAAATGCCATAATAGCATTTCAGCTGTCAGTAACTGAAGTGGTCTGAGAGAAAATTTGGATCTCTATGGTGAACCTGGACAATGACATTCCAGAGACTCGAAATGTTTCCGTCCACACTTCCACTTCTGTTGTCAACAGCTGCATAATTGTTTTAGCTAACGTTATGAGCTGAAAAAAGACCTGAGACACTGGTTGAAAAATAGTCAACCAAGAAGGAAGTCTTACTGTTTTAACAACTGCAACCTGCATTAAATGGGCATAATAGTTTGGAAGATCTGCAGGCATTGTGTTGGGAAGTAGCTTGTTCCTGCATTAGCGCTGTACCACTGGGCTGCACATTTATTTACAGTGACTGGACTCCTGTTGTAATAATGTTGAAGCAATCTGTCTGTAACTGAATAGTCAACGGCAAGCAGCTAATGCTTTGAAATTGTAGCTCTAATTACCAGTGCCTACATGTGTTTCATAGCCTGGCGTAGCAGTGTAGCTTTGCATAGCCTAGCCCGGTTAGGCAGTGAAAGTAATAGGTACCGATCTGCCTTTGTGTTGACTATCAGCTGGGAAGCGAATTTCACTGCAGTGTACAGGGATGCAAACTAGCTTGTCTTTTGTTATCTGTCCGCTTCCCTTGTCCTGGCTGTGGTTTGACCTGGAGTGTAGCTAGCTCAATTAGTTATCACGGGAGCCTAGGCCCCCATCCAGTACAGTCTAATAAAGTAGCAAAGCTTTATTGTTAGTTAACTACGACAAGTTACTTGGTTTGATACCGAATGCTACCGTTGTGTAGGTAACGTTAGTTCTCTCACTTGCTTGGCTGATACACAGCCTTGTTTCTCTTGGTTCAGTAGCTAATGCTAACATCACATTGAACTGAACTCTAGAACGAGCTTGGTGGGCGGGACTATGAGGGAGAGAAGGAGGGGCGATAGTGTTTATGATAAAAAAATCTCCCTCTTGTTCTCTTCTCCAAAGCTGCAGTCAGTAAGACTGAAAAGAGGATGGCCTATGCTTGATAATTTGAAAGGATACAACTTCCAAGTCCCTCCCATTCCCTCTCCGCTGCACTTCAGTTTGGCACCCAGAGCTCCATCCTGCAGTGGAGGCAGTCTTGTTCAGGCATTGAGAGATACACGCAATACACATCAGACCAGCAGGAATTAACATTTTCGCTATAAAAATGAATCTATGGAAAATTCCATTCAGCAAATCAACCATCATACAATTACTGAAGTGCTTAGGTATTTGATAACAGAAACTGCAGTAAATAATAGTGCTGACTGAGCAGTGAAACACTGATGATAGGCACATTTAGCCATGAGGTGCAGGGGCAGATAAATGGCATTAGTACTGGGAGGAATTGGTGGGAGGAGCCATGTATCCAGTGTTTTTGTGGATTACCTGACTCGCGTAATAGAACTGTCATGTTAGAGCAACAGTTTCAGCATATATGAAAAATGTCACTTTTGTTAAAGTTAGCTACTGCAGCTTTGAGTAATCCAAGGGGAAAATTTGCATGCCCTCTCCTGCTGTGCCATAGTACCCCGCTTCCAGGAGGGAAGCACCAAGAATCGTCTTTCACGGTGTTATTGTCAGCCCTGAGGAAGGTTCTAAGCGGCTTTCGTAGTATCCTGTTTAGTTCAGGGGTCTTATATCAGGCAAAATAATGCAATCTGGGAGCTTTTATACTTTTCACATGTATGATCGAGGTAACTGCCAAGGATTCGCGAGAACCACTTTTGTCCAAAGTGTTCAGTATATTTGTATATTAATGCTGGTTATCAGTCGAGATTTTCATTTGTTGCATGTTTCATTTGTTCCATCTGTGAAGCATGTTTGAGTAATGTGAGTGTTACCATATTGGAAAAATGAGATCTGGACTGTAATACGTTGTAAATTGTTTCTTTTTTGTGTTGTGCAGGGTCATACTGTATTCCATAGCTGTGTTGGTATTTATCTCTCCCTTTGTCAGAGATAACGAGGGTTTGCTGAGCGCAGAGAAGGTTCTGGCTGGATTGGGCCTGACGCCCTCTGTGGAGGACTGCGTGGCGACGCAGCGAGTGTGTCAGATTGTTTCGACACGCGCTGCACATCTGTGCTCTGCCACGCTAACCGCCGTGCTGAGGCAAATCCGTGATAACAAGGCCGCCGAGAGACTGCGCACCACTGTGGGCGTGGACGGATCAGTGTACAAAAACCATCCTCAGTGAGCAGAGCTCTCTTTCTTATGTGTGCGTGTATTGGTGCAAGCGCATGCATGTGGGCCAGGTCATGCGGTAACGAAGTTGCGAAATTGGTGTATTTTGTATCATAGCTCCAAAACAAAGTAAGATAGAGTAACAATTTAAATGGCTTTGTGTAGGTCTTCTGTAGTATTTTGAACAACAAAATAGCTAATTTTGTTCATTTGATTTATTTTGGGTGAAAACTGCAAAAAAAACTGGTCGGTAATGGATTTACAAATTTGTAACTCCGTTACCGACCAGTTTTTTGCTATTTTCATGTATCCCCTCGCTCTCCCTCTATCCCCAGGTTTGCGCGGCGGCTGCAAAAGATGGTGCGGCGTCTGGTGCCCGACTGCGAGGTGCGGTTCCTGCTCTCTGAGGCCGGCAGCAGCAAGGGTGCTGCCATGGTTACGGCGGTAGCGGCTCGGCTGGCCATCCAGCAGGCTGAGCGGCAGCGGGTGCTGGACACGCTGCGTCTGAGCCGAGAGCAGCTGCTGGAGGTGAAGCGAAAGATGGAGGAACAGATGAGGCTCGGTCTGGCCAAGGAGACGCACCACCAGTCCAGTGTCAAAATGCTCCCCACCTTCGTCAGGTCCACTCCTGATGGGACAGGTATGCATGTAGGCCACTCCTTAGAGTTATATAGATAGCTAGTCGAGTGTACTGGTGCGCACTGTTAGTGGAGCACATTTACTTTTGATGTGCTACAACAAACGCCTACATGCTGAACCCGCGCTTTGGTTAGCATAGTGTTTTCCAAACCTCTCGTGGAGTACCACTTGTCCTGCATGTTTTGGATCTCTCCCTGCTCCAGCACTGGTGATTCAAATGATTCGCTCATTATAAGGGGAGGCATTTCTTATATTTTGGTTCTCGAGATTTTTAGGTCCGCTGTGACGATAGTCAGCAGTCAGCGGAGCTATCCTAGTGCCGAGTTGTCCAGCGTCCGTCCGCCCGGCATCAACTTTTCTCTTCACGTTTGAATATCTCAAAAACTGTCTGATAACTTTTTGTCTAATTTGTTGTGAGCCTTCCATATGATGTTCTGATGAGCCCTGCGATAATGAGAAAATTCTACGTCCCGGTTTCTGAGAAATTCAGCATTTTGGACTTAGAAAATCAGTGTTTGCGCTCATTTTTTCAGTCTTTCATTAATATCTCAAAAAATGGCTGATAACTTTTCGTCTAATTTGTTGAGAGCCTTCCTTATGATGTTCTGATGATCCCCTGCAAAAATGATAAAATTCTACATCCCGGTTTTTGAGAAATTCAGCATTTTGGACAATAGGAAATCATTGTTTGTTCTCATTTTTTTTAGCTCTGCTGTGACGATAGTCTTAGTCAGCGGAGCTTTTCTAATGCCGAGTCGTCCGGCGTCCGTCCGTCCGTCCGTCTGTCGTCAACTTTTCACTGCAAATTTGAATATCTCCAAAACTGTCTGATAACTTTTTTTCTAATTTGGTGTGAGCCTTCCTTATGATATTCTGAATATTCACTGCGAAAATTAGAAAATTTTACGTCCCGGTTTTTGAGAAATTCAGCATTTTGGACTTAGAAAATCAGTGTTTAAGCTGATTTTTTCAGTCTTTCATGAATGTGTCATATGGGTTAATATTGCATTAGTTTTCAAGGATTTCTGAAATTCAGCTATGGCATGGACATTTCAGTCATCCTCAGCGGAGCTCTCTAGGCCAACAGGCCTCTTGTTTTATTGTGAAATCCAAGTCGGAGGGAGGAATAAAAAAATAAAAAAATTTTCACTCATTCTTAACATTATCGAGAGTTCTGCTGCATTTCTATCAGGTCGGAGGATCAGATTTAAAAAAAAAAATGTTTTTTAAAAAACAATCGGCTATCTTTCTTTTTGTGTTCTTTGAATCACTGAATTTTGTCAAAATGGGCCTATAGCACATTGCAGCCACCATTACTGAACATGCAAACACTGTATGCACTTGCATAGGTATACCTTTTTTTAATCCCAAATAAGGTGACACTACAGAAACCAAGAGCTTTCCTGTGTATATTTTATAAATTCTTCTGATCCTGCTATCCTGCTCGTGTGCTCATGAGAACTGATCTCTATACATTCAGAGGTAAATGTTTGCATGTTTTCAGCCGAATGCTCTCAGGAAACCTCGTTCCCAGAGGTGTCTTTGCATCACAACTACTCCATACTCGTAGCATGCAAAGAGGTCTCTGGAGACGAGAATGGTCCAAGGAAATGGAAATTCTGGGTCAAAACAAATCGACTACGATCAGTGAACGCATTCAGCCTTGAGAAAAAAATCAATTGGTCGCATCCAGACTTTTATTTCTGGGGTTGGAGAAAAAATAAAATAAAATTGTTTTTTATAATATGTTGTCATTTTTTTCCTCGGCGGACTTGCGAATATAGTGGGGGGAAAAAAGATTTTTTGTGTAGTTGGGCTATTTGCTCTGTTGGTGTACTCGCAAACTGAATGATAAAACAAGTCGTTCCTAAAGCACCTTCAGTGGTTGATAATGAAATGATCTTTTGATTCACTTGATTCAAATAATTTTATGTTGTCAAGGGCTTAATAATGAGACAAATTGTTAATAACAAGGCAGTCATTTGAATCGGGTGTGTTAGAGCTGAGACACCTCAAAAACATGCAGGGCTATATTTCCCCAGGAGCAGGGTTCCTTACCCCTATTGTAGACCATCTCATAGAGCATCAGTTCAGTTAGAAGAAATATTGGTTCTGTCACTGATTTTTAATTAATTACTTTTGGTAACATTTTCCCTTGAGGGTGATTTTGCTGTACTTCAAAGCTCTTCAAGTGTGAAGTCATTGGTAGCTTGTACAACCTTGTTGTCAGGGAAGCTTTCCCAGCACTAGTGCGTAATGCAGAGGCACTATAGGTCTGACATTACATAAGATGGTATAATGAATTAACATCAGGCAGATATGGCTGAATATGAACATAGCTGCTGGAGCAATGGAAGGATGCACTCAGTTACATCCCTCTTTACACAGCCGCCTGTTGTTTTTCTCTTTGAAATCATAATAGAGCAACTTATAGACTTCACAACTTAGAGACTACACAGTGCAAAGAATTCTGTGAGCATTTCAAAATGGTTTTATGAGTTTTTCCTGCACATAGTGTCATAGAATTACAGTCATTCATGAATAGAACAGCTGTATAGTCAGTGACATTTCTATAAAACCATGGAGTGCTATGCCTCGCTATGCCTTTTGTTCAGAAGAAGGAGGACTTTGCAGTCAACTTAAAGTCAAGTGAACAAGAATATCTGAAAGCATGCCAGCTGAAATAAAGACAGCATGGTTATTAAGTGGAATTTATTAAATTAAAGCTGTCCAAAGATACATTATGCTTTTATGTCATGCACATTAAAAAATGTAAAAACAGCTACTGTAGGTGGTTTCCTGTATAATTGATGTCATTATCTTTAACTTAGTTTTGCCAAAGATGCACACACTTACACAGTAGCAATACAGTAGATTACAGTACATCACACTACACTCCAGTTGGTTACCATCGGTTGCTAAGCATGAATGATCAGCTGGAATGAAACAAACATCCACCCATCTATTATTTAAACTGATCCTCGCTTGGGTTGCGTGGGAGCTGGAGCCAGTCCCAGCCGAGTATAGGGAGAATGGCAGGGGGGGCATCCTGGGCTGCTCGCCAGTCCATCGCACACCATTCACTCACATAGTCATACCTGTGAGCAATACCATGTCCCCAGTCTGCCTGACATGCATGTCGTTAGACTTTGGGTAGAAACCGGAGTACCTAGAGTAAACCTGAGCGAACATTGGGAGAATGTGCAAACTGCGCATAGAAAGGAATTCTATACCACAACCTTCTTGCAACTGTGTGGCAACAGTGCTACCCACTGCTCGACCGTATCAAATGTTAAAGTAAAAAACAAGAAATGTCCTGACCCCACTATGGCTACCACCTGTCACTCTCCAGGATCTTAGATTAGAAATGAGAGGCAGGGAGCGCTGAGTTTATTTCACAGTTAGTGTCTCTGTATTACTGCATTCCGTTCAATCAGATGCTTCATCTAGTGGGCAACAGTGGTACGTGCTCAAACGCCAGTTTCCATCAATTTCACAGAAAAACAAATAATATAACTAATTTGTTGTTGTGTTTTTATGTGAACTTATATTTTAGATAATTAAACCATTTATATCCATGAGCTATTTATCAATCTTTTTTCACTGAGCTATTTATTAACCTCTTTTTACTTTTCCTTCCATTTCATTTTTTCAGCAGACGCGCATCAATTGATGGCATGACAAATTCTGAGGAGGCATAAAGTATGCTTGGAAAATTGGGGTTTAGTTTTAGATTACAGTGACCAGAATCTTGTTCATTAGTTTTTCTTATCTGGCGAAAGCTGTGAGAATTGGTCTGATTATGTTCCCAAAACTCCTCTAAGATGGCCTTTACGGGATGTGATATACAATGTCCTTGCAGATTAACCCAATAAGCCAACAATAAGCCCTCCTTATTTATAAAGGCATTTTGCCAATTTCAACGTGTGTAAGGAAATGGGCGCTTTGATGGCGGATGGTGGCACCTTATCTGTGTTTTTTATTATTTTTATTGAACAGACATTGAAGAACATGCAGGTGCTCATCAAGTACATCCATATAATACAGTATAAATGTTTTCAAAATGCACTAAGAGGTAAAACAAAATAACCGATGAGCGAAGACTTTGAAAACAAGTGTTGCCAGGTAAAACAAATCTCGCCGCCAGCTCTTATTTTCATGCTTTTGGTATGGACTCATTTTTATGAGCGTGACCTCAACCGTTTTCAACTTGTAGTCCTTAGAAAACCCATGGCCTACAGTTTGACCTTTTAAGGTAATTCAAGGTGAAAGGTCATGGTGTCAAAGAAAAGCTCATGAAGAAGTTCCCATATACTCGTATTGGTAAACATCTGTCCATGTGCAACCGTTTTTGAGTTATAATGGAAAATGTTCTATTTTTGCCAATGACCTTGACCCCCCTGACATTTAATCCCCATCCGCCACGGAGAATATCAAAGCTACCCCATCATGCAGCATATGGTTGGAAGCAGAAGTGAAAGGTGCACATTTTAGTTGTGTTTGAAGTCAGTGTGATGAATTTGAAAAAGGTTATCACAAAAAAATGATTTCGACATTTCTGATGACCTTGACCTTGCCCTTATCACTCCCAAAATTTAATCAGGTCATCTACGGACCATTGTGCACCTTCTCTGAAAATCTGAAGTCAGTCAAAGCAACCGTGTAGACGCTAGATTGAAAACACACGGACACACCAACAGACAAACAAACCGCACTGATTACAATGCCTCGCCCCGCTGACTTCGTTGTGGGCGAGGTGATAAATGGCTCAAATCAAAACGTCAAGAAATGGAATCTACTCCCTAAAATAATGGCACCATAACAGGGCAGTCAAACATTAATGTGCCGTCATCAAAAATAATTTGTTAAAAATGAGTTAATCTGCAAGCTAAAGGTTAGCTAATTGGCGAGCCAGTGATGCCGTTCAATTAAGGTTAGGTGTGACATTTGCTGCTGCTGCACAGAAAAGATAAACTTACTCTCAACTTGCAATGCGCACTGTATAAAATAAGGAAAATAAAAGGGGAAAAATAAGTATTGAACGCGTCAACATTTTTCTCACTAAATATATTTCTAATGGGGCTATTGACATGAAATTTTCACCACGTGTCAGTAACAACCCAAGTAACCCAACCCACACATACAAAGAAATCAAAACAAATAAGTCCATAAATAAGTCCACATGTACACGTGTGCCTTGTGCTTGCGTGTGCATCTTTGTGCTTGCATGTTCTTGTGCTCGCATTTGAATGTGTTCGTGCATTTGGTTTATGTGAGGTCCATATGTGCTGTGTGTAAGTGTTTCTGTACATGTATGTGGTATGCATGTGTGTCTTTGGATATTTTTGCGCTTGCATGTGTGTGTTAAACACTTCACCCCTCTCTCAGAGCACGGGGACTTCCTGGCGCTGGACCTGGGCGGGACGAATTTCCGGGTGCTTCTGGTGCGTGTGCGGAGCGGAAAGAAGCGCAGCGTGGAGATGCACAACAAGATCTACGCCATTCCCCAGGAAATTATGCAGGGGCCTGGGGAGGAGGTGCGGCTCCTCTCCCTGCAACCATCCTACAACCTAACCACAACCTCCCTATAACCTCTCTACAACCTATTAACCATCCTACAGCTTTCCTCCAACCATCCTATTACCTAAACACAACCTCCGTATAACCTCTCTAAAACTTAGCAACCTTCCTACAGCCTCTTCGCAACCATCCTACAACCTAATCACAACCTCTCTATAGCCTCTCTACAACCTACTAACCTTCCTACAGCCTCCCCAAGACCATCCTACAACATGACCACAACCTCCCTATAACCTCTCAGCAACCTAGCAATCTACCCATTGCCTCCTTGCAACCATCCTACAACCCAACCACAAGCTCCCTATTACCTCTCTACAATCTAGCATCCTTGCCACTCCCTCCCTGCAACCATCCCACAATCTAACCACAACCTCCCTGCAACTTCTCTGTAACCTCACAACCTTCTTACCACCTCCTTTCAACCGTCCTACAACCTAACCGCAGCCTCTCTATAACGTCTCTACAACGTAGCAAGCTCCCTACAGTCTTCCATCGGTTTGACTTTGGCCTGAGGCCTCTGTGTGGAGATGGCGTATTCTCCTGGTGTTCATGTGGCTCCTATAGCCACCTTCAAATTTTTCGATCACCACCTCATAACCTTTCGACAGCCTCCTCCTAACCTTTCCACAATGTTCTTATAATCTTCCTGCACCAACCTGCAAACCTTCCAACAACAACAGTTCAACCTCGTAACCGCCCAGTAATCTGGACCTTTCAGAGGCCTCTCCTTGGCCTTTCTGCCATGTCCTTAAAATTTTGTCACAAGCACGCTGCAACCTTTCGACAGCTGTGCTGCAACGTCCCCACAACTACACTACAGCCTTCCCAAAACCTTTCCACAGCCACCTTTGCATTCAGCCCCTCAGCACCTGTATGGCTTTGATGGACAGATGTTGTCTGGAGCATGTGACCACAGTTGCCTGTCATGATGACTATCAAACGAAATGTGTGGGAACCATTATGTTAAAATCTGACGTTGCTTGTAACTGCCGCTCGATTAGCATTTCTGAAAAAATCCGTAACTGGGAACTTGATGTTGCTGTACGCATTTGGTCTCTGTGAGGACGCGCCTGGAGGGGATTTTTTTACCTTGGCTCCAGTGTGTGTTCCTGGAATCAAATCCCTTCATCTACCACTGACCACTGGCGATGGTCTTTTGCAATTAATGCTGCAGTAGATGTTATCCGAGGTAAGGGCTAACTTTAACATAAATGCTGTTTGCTGGACAGCCACTGCAATGTTTTTGCTGAACGTTAGGTCTGGATAAAATAGCTGAGGTGATTCCCAATGCCTCATGTATGGTGTTGCTTAAGTAGTTAATTTTAACTTGGCCTGACAGGTTTTGCATTTTGCATTCATTTAGTGAGGCTCTTTTTTTTCCCCTAAGGATTTAAGAAAAATTTGAAGGGTGTCCGCATACCCACTTTTAAAGAAGTGGGCGCACTCTTCCTAATTATACATCGTGCAACTCGCTTAACCATGTATGTCTCTATATTGCACACCCAATGCAAGTGTTCCTCCTAACTTCTCAAATAGCCTAATAAAAAAAAAAAATACAATGAAGTTCAATTTAAACAAGCATGAAATACTCAGATCTCCCGCCACGGCATGGCTGATATCTGGCCTGGAAACAAAACGCAGTGGAAGGACGGGCCACTTGATTGGAGGACAGACTAAAGTGTGAATAGCCACATCTACACAATAATATGTAGCCATATATGGAATTTTGTTGAGAAATATTGAACGGTTTTGGAGTTCTGGCTGATTGATGGACTGACTGACTGACATCCCCAGGCATTTTGTGGTGGGGAAAATAAAAACTGTCTACTGACAGCTGTGATAAATTCTTTTATTTTCTGCATCAACTCTGAATCTTCCTACGGAGCGCTGCAATGCTTCCTGAAATGATATGCCTCCCCCCATGTGTATTGTTCTTTTTTTTTTTTTTTTTTTTTTCCTCTGTCCATGGAGGGTCGGGTAGCTGCATCATGTAGGTCTACGGTCTACCCACCACTACAGGTGAAAGATGGTGAAAAAATGGGGTGGAAGTTTGTTTTTTTGCTTGTTTGAGAAACAAAACCAAATGAGGTATTCTTAAGTCAAAACTTAATTTAGAAATTTGGAAAATCAGAATAAATCAAATATTAATACTGTGTATCCCCCCCCCATGGCCCCACCTCACAGTTGTTTGATCACATCGTCCACTGCATCGCAGACTTCCTGGAATACATGGGCATGAAGGGAGCATCTCTACCGCTGGGCTTCACCTTCTCCTTCCCCTGCGAACAGAAGAAGCTAGACGAGGTCAGAGAAATGCAGACGCTCCCTTAAACGTGCACGCAATACATACACTCTCTTGGGAACATGTACATGTGTGCACTCACAATGTCCTTCCCTGGTGACAGAACAGCAGAGAGCAGGTCTAGCTACTAGAAATTCTCTTTTGAGCTCACGCGCGCGCGCACACACACACGCACGCGCGCACCTTCAGCCGAATGCCAAAGAAAAATCTGGATTGCATCTGACGTGCATAGTGCTTGAGATTCAAAGGCCAGTACAACTTACACAATGAAGCAATATGTGATCAGAACGTGATTGTTTGTCTAGAGCCTGCTGTATTGAGGCCTGCATCTCTGACCTTCTGTGCTGAGAAATGGTGGAGGGGTGAAGTGCTTCTTAAAGCGGTCCACAAATCTCTCACCCACTCTCACCTTCTTTCTGTTCCTTCTCCTTGTCTTTCTCCTCCCCTAGGGCGTGCTGTTGAAATGGACGAAGGGCTTTAGGGCATCAGACTGTGTTGGAAAGGATGTTGTTGTGCTGTTGAAGGATGCGATCCGCCGGAGGGAGGTAGGTGTGCATCGCAGGTGGCAGTCTCTGAATGGTGCCCCCACGACGCGAAGTGTCCAGGAACCACAAATCCCAGATTACACTCAGCGGTTACTCCCGAACCCTGAAATTCTAATCACGCTTATGTATGCGTCCCAAAACGCACCATATCCTTGCATATGCACACAACACTAACACGCTCTGATGTGCATTCATAAACGGAAAAATTTGGTGTTTTTGACAGTTACGCTAGTTCAAACTGTGATGGCTAATGACACGGACAATGAGAACACTTTCAGAAAATATTGTGGTTTTACATGGGTTGATAGTCCAAAAAGTTACTGTTCAAGTTTTATTCTGTTGCTAGGAGTTTGATCTGGATGTAGTGGCTTTGGTGAATGACACAGTCGGTACGATGATGACCTGCGGCTACGACGACAAGCACTGCGAAGTGGGGCTGATTGTGGGTACGGTGGTCCTCTAACTGGCTATTTGTAAAATTCTCCCTCTGTCTGTAATAACTTCTCACCTCTGGTCTGGTATTAGAGCTTTTTTTTCATTCTCTTTGTTTTGGATTACAAAAGATTAACTTTAAAGATTAACTTTAAGCATAAGTATGCTGGAAGGCTTTTCAGTCACTCCACATCAAGTTTTAGTAGTTGTTTTTGAAAGCCTGCTTCAAGGTATCAAATCCACAAGGGCAAAATAATGAATGGATAATTTCAAAGAAGTCTACCTTCTGAAGTGCAGCCCTGGCACTTTGTTTTAGGTGCGTTTTCACTTGAATCTGAATCTGATCTGAAACGTTGCTAAAGAAAGCACGCAAACTGACTTACTGCAAAAGCGCGGCCCAGATGAATGCACTCATGTGCCCGTATTTTATGTCAAAGCAATGAACCAGAGCCCTTGATCCTGAGGAGTGATTCTGGGCAGTTTTGAAGTGCTGAGTGGAAGTAAAAAAGCACTAATCTTTGAGTTTTCTCATTCCGCTACAGTGGCTGTTGCTGTCTCAGTCAGCAGCTTGTGCTTGTGTGCATTGAGAGTAGTGTTTAGAATGCCATGGTGCGTGGAATTAATGTAATTTAAAAGCATTTGCGTTTGTGTCCTTGCCTGGAGTAGGTTCAGCCTTGACTGTCAGTAATGGAAATTTTCAGATGAGGTATTTTGCAGAAGGTTACATTTGAAATTACCTGCTAGCTATCTGTTCAGTATGGCAAATAATTATTGTGAATGATTTTAGTTTCCTGTATTGTGCAGCATGTAGTATGCAGTATGCGACATGGGATGCAGGCCAGTGCTAGAGTGTCAGGCTCTGGCGTGAGCCACGGTGACTGGCTGCTCTCCCTTTTTACCCGGTTACCCTACACAGGCACAGGTACGAACGCCTGTTACATGGAGGAGATGCGGAATGTGGAGTTTGTGGAGGGGGACGAGGGACGCATGTGCGTGAACATGGAGTGGGGGGCATTCGGTGATCACGGAGAGCTGGACGACCTCTGCACGGAGTTCGACTGGGCTGTCGAGGATCGGTCTGGCTACCCTGAAAAACAGAGGTAGCGGTTGAGGGAGTGGGAGGGGGTTGAGATGAGAAATGGGAGGGGGCAATTTAATACACCCAGACTTGGGAATTGCACTTGGCGCATATTGTGAATTCTGCCGAAGCACTATTGTTAACCAGTTGGGGACCAAAAGAATGGTTACATACAGTTATATATGAGGTAGCCTGTAAAAATCGTCCATGTTTTTGGGAGTGGATTGATAAATAACGTTGAGTCAGTTTGTCAGGCTCAGATTAAGCTTAGCCAAAGAGTAACTTCAGTTTTGAGCGAAAGTTTTGTTGGGTCGTACTGACTTGCTGTAGTATGGGTGGGTTCTGACTCCTCTTCTCTTCGCCTGGCCAGATATGAGATGATGATTAGCGGGATGTACCTGGGAGAGGTGGTGAGGAACGTTCTGCTTCACTTTACCGCCAAAGGCCTGCTGTTTCGCGGTCGGCTCTCCGAACGCCTCAAGACCCGTGGAATCTTCGAGACCCGCTTTCTTTCCCAGATCGAGAGGTGCGTCAGTCCGTGTAGAAGAACCACCAAAGTGGCAATTCTCCAGATCTTTCCTGGATTTCAAATCGCAACTGTACCATCTGCATTGTAAAAGGTTTATACACTGCGAAAAGGTGTCTGAGCTAGTGTTTCAGTCTTGTGAATCAAGAATTTCAATTGTGATTTTCTTTTTTCCCTGGGAGTGATGTCATACATTTCCTCTTTCTTCTTTTAAAGCATTCTGTTGTATTTTAGGCAGTTTCTCTCTATATGTGTAATATACTTATTCACTTTCTTCTGCCTCCTTTCACGACAAACCCCAATTCCAATGAAGTTGTAACGTTGTGTAAAACGTGAAAAAACAGAATACAATGATTTGCAAATCCTTTTCAACCCGTTTGAATTGAGTACACTACAAAGACAGGATATTTAATGTTCAAACTGATAAACTTTATTGTTTTTTTGGAAATATTCACTCATTTTGAATTTTATGCCTGCAACGCGTTCCAAAAAAGCTGGGACAGGGGCATGTTTACCACTGTGTTAAATCACCTTTCCTTTTAACAACACTCAATAAGTGTTTGGGAACTGAGGACTCTAATTGTAGAAGCTTTGTAGGTGGAATTCTTTACCATTCCTGCTTGATGTATGACTTCAGTGGCTCAACAGTCCGGGGTCTCTGTCGTCGTATTTTGCGCTTCATAATGGGCCACACATTTTCAATGGGAGACAGGTCTGGACTGCAGGCAGGCCAGTCTATTACCCGCACTCTTTTACTACGAAGCCATGCTGTTGTAACGTGCAGAATATGGCTTGGCATCGTCTTGCTGAAATAAGCAGGGACGTCCCTGAAAAAGACGTCGCTTGGATGGCAGCATATGTTGCTCCAAAACCTGCATGTACCTTTTAGCCTTCATGGTGCCTTCACGGATGTGCAAGTTACCCAGGCCATGGGCACTAACACATCCCCAGACCATCACAGATGCTGGCTTTTGAACTTTGCGCTGATAACAATCTGGATGGTCCTTTTCCTCTTTAGCCCGGAGGACAAGACGTCTATGATTTCCAAAAACAATTTGAAATGTAGACTCGTCAGACCACAGCACTCTTTTCTACTTTGCGTCAGTCCATCTCAGATGAGCTCAGGCCCAGAGAAGCCGTCGGCGTTTCTGGGTGTTGTTGATATATGGCTTTCGTTTGCATGATAGAGTTTTAATTTGCACTTGTAGATGTAGCCACGAACTGCTGTTAACTGACAGTGGTTTTACGAAGTGTTCCTGTGCCTACATGGTAATATCCTTTACAGGAAGATGTCGGTTTTTAATGCAGTGCTGCCTGAGGGACTGACGGTCACGGGCATTCAATGTTGGTTTTTGGCCTTGCCGCATACGTGTAGAGATTTCTCTGGACTCTCTGAATCTTTTGATGATATTATGGACTGTAGATGATGAAATCCCTAAATTCCTTGCAATTGCATGTTGAGAAACATTGTTCTTAAACGGACTATTTGCTCACATAGTTGTTCACAAAGTGGTGAACCTTGCCCCATCCTTGCTTGTGAATGACTGAGGCTTTTGGGGATGCTCCTTTTATACCTAATCATGACACTCACCTGTTTCCAATTAACTTGTTCACCTGTGGAATGTTCCTAACAGGTGTTTTTTGAGCATTCCTTAACTTTCTCAGTCTTTTGTTGCCCCTGTCCCAGCTTTTTTGGAACTTGTTGCAGGTATCAAATTCAAAATGAGTGAATATTTTATAAGTTTATCAGTTTGAACATTAAATATCTTGTCTTTATAGTGTACTGAATTGAATACAGGTTGTAAAGGATTTGCAAATCATTGTATTCAGTTTTTAAATACGTTTTACACAACGTCCCATCTTCATTGGAATTGGGGTTTGTATTACTCATCTTGATAAATGGTCGCTTTTTTTTTCTTTCTGTCGATTACACAATCACTTGAGAGGCAACTTTTACAAAGCTTTCCATCTTATTATCTGTTCGACAAATTTGTATTCGGTTTATAAAAGATAGCAATTTATGAGTCGCAAAACAAACACATCACGTTGTGTTTGGATGTAGCTGTTTCAGGGAGTGTTTAGATGCAGGTGTATCACAGTATGTTTGGATGGAGCTGTTTCAGGGTGAATTTCGATGCAGGTGTATCACAGTGTGTTTGGATGGAGCTGTTTCAGGGTGAATTTCGATGCAGGTGTATCACAGTGTGTTTGGATGGAGCTGTTTCAGGGTGTATTTAGGTGCTGGTGGTTCACGGTGTGTTTGGATGGAGCTGTTTCAGGGTGTATTTAGGTGCTGGTGGTTCACGGTGTGTTTGGATGGAGCTGTTTCAGGGTGTATTTAGATGTAGGTGTATCACGGTGTATTTAGATGTAGCTGTTTCAGGGTGTATTTAGGTGCAGGTGTATCACAGTGTGTTTGGATGGAGCTGTTTCAGGGTGAATTTCGATGCAGGTGTATCACAGTGTGTTTGGATGGAGCTGTTTCAGGGTGTATTTAGGTGCTGGTGGTTCACGGTGTGTTTGGATGGAGCTGTTTCAGGGTGTATTTAGATGCACGTGTATCACGGTGTATTTAGATGTAGCTGTTTCAGGGTGTATTTAGGTGTATCACAGTGTGTTTGGATGGAGCTGTTTCAGGGTGTATCACAGTGTGTTTGGATGGAGCTGTTTTAGGGTGAATTTCGATGCAGGTGTATCACAGTGTGTTTGGATGGAGCTGTTTCAGGGTGTATGTAGATGCAGGTGTATCACAGTGTGTTTGGATGGAGCTGTTTCAGGGTGTATTTAGATGCAGGTGTATCACGGTGTGTTTGGATGGAGCTGTTTCAGGGTGTATTTAGATGCAGGTGTATCACAGTGTGTTTGGATGGAGCTGTTTCAGGGTGTATTTAGATGTATTTAGATGCAGGTGTATCACAGTGTGTTTGGATGGAGCTGTTTCAGGTGTTTGTAGCTGTTTCAGATGCAGGTGTATCACAGTGTGTTTTTGGATGGAGCTTTTCAAAGATTTAGTGCAGGTGTATCTGTTTTGGATGGAGCTGTTTCAGGGTGTATTTAGATGCAGGTGTATCACAGTGTGTTTGGATGGAGCTGTTTCAGGGTGTATTTAGATGCAGGTGTATCACAGTGTGTTTGGATGGAGCTGTTTCAGGGTGTATTTAGATGCAGGTGTATCACGGTGTATTTAGATGTAGCTGTTTCAGGGTGTATTTAGGTGCAGGTGTATCACAGTGTGTTTGGATGGAGCTGTTTCAGGGTGAATTTCGATGCAGGTGTATCACGGTGTGTTTGGATGGAGCTGTTTCAGGGTGTATGTAGATGCAGGTGTATCACAGTGTGTTTGGATGGAGCTGTTTTAAAAGTGTATTTAGATGCAGGTGTATCAGTGTGTTTGGATAGAGCTGTTTCAGGGTGTATGTAGATGCAGGTGTATCACAGTGTGTTTGGATGGAGCTGTTTCAGAGTGTATTTGGGTGCAGGTGTATCACGGTGTGTTTGAATGGAGCTGTTTCAGGGTGAATTTCGATGCAGGTGTATCACAGTGTGTTTGGATGGAGCTGTTTCAGGGTGTATTTAGGTGCTGGTGGTTCACGGTGTGTTTGGATGGAGCTGTTTCAGGGGGTATGTATTTCTGTCCTCCCCCATGGATGGATTAGGGGAGAAGACATTGTTTTTGGCTCAGTTCCCATTGTCGTTGGCGTTCCCAAAATGTTTCTGGACCATACCTCAGAAACCGCTCTGTATTTCTTTACCAAAATTTATAGGAGCATTGATGGGCCTTTACGCTGGTGCCTCTTGGTAGTTTGGGTTTCTTGGAAGGTGATGGGGCGAGGGGACATTTATTTTTACAAGTAAAAACATACTTTAGTTGGATGTTGTGTGACTGTTCACCTCCACCTTTGTTACTGCAGTGACCGGCTAGCCTTGCGGCAGGTGCGCGCCATCCTGCAGCACCTGGGCCTGACGAGCAGCACTTGTGAGGACAGCACCCTGGTGAAGGAGGTGTGCAGCGTGGTGTCGCGTCGCGCTGCCCAGCTTTGCGGAGCGGGGCTCGCGGCAGTGGTGGACCGTATCCGCCAGAACCGAAACCTGTCCGAGCTCCGAATTACTGTGGGCGTGGATGGGACTCTCTACAAACTGCACCCACAGTGAGTGACATTGACTGAGTGTGTACGTGTGCAGTTGTATGAGAGGCTGTGGATGCTGTGTGTTCTTATGTTTGTGTCTGTGGCAAGCGGGTTTATTCCAATATAGGCAACAGGTTTCTTTTCCGACTCCAGCGGTTCCAAACATCGGCAAGCACAAATCACACTTTGCTCCAGTTTCCCAAGGTGTCCCACAGGGCCCTGTCTTGGGTCCCCTTCTCTTCATAATCTACATGCACCCTTTTGGCTCTATTCTGCATCAACTTGGTTTGCAATTTCGTCTTTATGCTGACAACACTCAAATTCACCTCAGTAGTAAACCCACTATTTCTCTTCCACTCTCCTCCCTCATTGGTTGCTTGCAGGAAATTAGGCATAGGATGGCTTTAAATGTTCTTCAGCTAAACTGTGATGAAACTGAAGTCCTGTTGGCTAGGTCCAAGACCGCTCTTTCAAAGGCTGGGATCTCCATCTCACCATAGATGGCTTCGTCACCCCGCCCAATGCAGTTCACAACCTTGAAGTAATTCTCGACCCCACACTATCCCATCAGCTGCATATTAACTTCGATATAAAAAAACCCCCCCAAAAAAAAAACAAAACAAAAAAGGAATTTTTCCACCCAGGAAATATTGTTCGCTTTTGCTCTTCCGTCAGTTTTTGTGATGCCTAAACACTATTCCAGGCATTTGTAACATCTTGTCTGGATTATTGTTATTCATTACTTGCTGGTGTCTCTGCTAAATCTCTCAGTAAACTTCTTGACATCCAAAACTCAGCAGTCAGGTTACTCACCCATTGTCGGAAATCTGGTCACATCACCCCTGTTCTTTTAGAGCTACACTGGCTCCCCATTTCTCCCCAGATTCAAACTCCTCATCATCACATAAAAAGCTCTGAACGTGCTTGCCCCATCCTATTTTACTGACCTCCTCTATCCTCACGCCCCTGTCCGCTCACTTAGATCCTCTGATACCGGTCTGCTCTCCGTTCCCTGTACTCAGTGGTCTGGTAGCTTGATCCTTTAGTGCCATTGGTCCAAGACTCTGGAACACCTTGCCCAAACGCCCCTGTGAATAAACCAGCCTAACATTGTTCAAGACTCAACTCAAGACCTACAGTATTTATTCACCCAGAGCCATCACTCAGCCCAAACATAATTTTATGGCCTTCAGCTTGGGGCAGTGCCACAGAATGCTGCTTATACCATTCTTTTTACATCTGTCTAATGTACTTGTTTTGTTAAATGCTCACTTGTTCTATATGCTCTTCATTCCTCATTCTATGTATTTTACTCACTGTTTTGCTTCTATTGTAAAGCGAACATTGGTCTGAGGAAGGTTTTATATAAATGAAAATTATTGTTGTTATTATTATTATTATTATTATTATTATTATTATTATTATTATGAGTGCCCTTGTTAAGCTGTTCTGCACTCTGAATATTGAACACAAGTATTATTGTTTTTTAGAGCACTTAAACTACATTACAGTAAAATGTGCATGTACGTACGTGCATCTATATAAAATTTTGCGTGATGTCATTTTCTATTTTTGAAATTGAACATTGGCAATAATATTGACAAATTTTGGTGGGTCATTCTAATATAATGTCGTAGAATCAACCAAATAGAGATGCGGAAACCCCTGTGGGAATAGAGCAAGCCTATGACAGTCTTGTGCTTAAAAGTGTACCAGTGGCATAGTTTCCTTGCAGACAAGGACAGCCAGCCAGTACGCACATAGAGGGAGTATTGTTGGGCGGCGGCATTGCAGTTTGAAAAAAAACCTCAGCACCCCGTGAAAGACTGTATCTAAGGCACGTGGTCATCACCGTGATCAAGAACAGATAAAAATATTGCAGTTGTCATTGCAGGTGGGATTCATAATGAGGCTATTTGGGGAATGGCTAGAGGTACCACATAAATATCTAGTTTGTCCTCTGGTCTGTACAGAGATGAGCTCAGCAGGAGCTGCCTCCCGTGGAGATGTGGGCTGACATTGGGATTTCAGCTCTGGTGTGATGTTTGCAATGGGAGGAACAGCAGTAATCTGTAAAACAATTGCATATTGTTTGGGTCTCAAATAAGTTTTCCCTGTCTTAACACATTGTCTCCTTATGGAATGCCATAATCAAAATTCTGGGTAACTGGTTTGTGTGTGTGCACGCGTGTGTGCCCTTTTGCGCATGCGCGCACGCGCGTGCCAGGGTGGGGTTATCTGTGCGTGTCCGTTTGCACGCTCACATAGTTTTATGTGTGTATCCGTATGTATGGTCTGTAGTTTGAGTTTTATGTGTGTATCTGTATGTATGGTCTGTAGTTTGTTTTTGCTTTTCCTGAATTCGGTCTCTGTCTCTTGCCCCACAGTTTCTCCACCATAATGCGGGAGACTGTACGAGACCTGGCTCCTCAGTGCAATGTGTCTCTCCTCCAATCGGAAGACGGCAGTGGAAAAGGGGCAGCGCTGATCACGGCGGTGGCCTGCCGCATGCGTGATGCGAACCTGCACTGAGCCAATCAGAGCCTGCCATTGGAAACTGGAAGAGGGACAGCAAAGATGGCCTCTTGCTCTCCAGCGACTGGGAGGGGGGGGGGGGGGCGTGAGACCCTTTTGTGCATTGGTTTGTTTGTAAGGGTTGTGTGATGATTTAGTTACTGAAGCATTAAGCTGACGGACGAGTGAATGTGGGGGGCTTTCTTGTGGCCTTTACCCTTACCTGAAGGTTGAACTACAAAATGAGATAAGTGGGTTAGCAAGGTATGTTGAGTCTAAGGCTGGTGTTTTCAATGTCACGACGGTGGCTCTCTTTTAACCTGCCATAGAAGCTTATGGAATCTCTGATTGGGAGTTTAGGGTTTGTCGAGCCAGCTTACTCCAGCTCACTCACTCAAAAGAAAGCCTGAATAATGCTGAACTTGTTTTGTAGTACACTCCTCTGGTTAAGTCTGAATGTTTTTTTTTCCCCCATGTCAGCAGATGGCAGGTTTTTACGAGGCTTGTTGCACTGCTGTACACATGAAGTGAAGTGTGAGTCAAATCTGACCGCATTTATCTTTATAATTGTATGCATTTTAAGTTAAATACTTTGTACAGCAGGCTCTGATAAAACCAACCTTCTCTGTCTCCCATGTACACCTTTCGTGAACACACAGGTAAAGGGGGATGGGCACTGACTGTGAAACCTATATGTACAACCTTTGATAGGGGGTTTGGCTGTCCGTTATAACATGGCAGAAGTTTAAGTAGTGCAAGTGTGTGTTATGTTCGGTACTTCCTCCTCGGTAAGTTTGACCACTGTAAACTTTGAAAAGAAAACGGACAATCTGTGTTGGTGTAATGAAGTGTACCAGAGACGGTTTTAGAACTTTTGTGATGATTTTTTTTTTTTTTTTACTGCATTTTTGCGGTAGAATGGCTCTCCAGCCAGAAAAGGCAAAATGGGGTGTTTCTCATGCTGAATTGAGCAGTTGTAGTTTGGGGTTCTTAAACCCTTGGTGACCCCCTGTGTTATATTTGTTTAGGCCATCTTTTTTAAGAATGAGATTGGTGAGAACGTGTGTTCACGTTCTTTAATCAAATGTATTTTAACACTGCAAGTTGGGCGTGTCGCCATTTATATATATATATATATATATATATGTATACAGTTTGTTTCGTTTTCGACGAAAAATTGAAATTCAGAGGCCAGATATCCACACTATCATTAGCTAGTACATCACTGAGATTTCCTCATTTCACTTTGTTTCTGTCTGCAATTAAAATAAAACTTGTTTTTAAAGGAATCACTTACTATACTGGACACTACTGGAAACTTGAAGCATCCAACAAGCTGACTCAGATTCAACATATGACTACATGGTCATACCTCGACCTCGATATTTGAGTCACTATTTGGGCAGATCTTCCTTCAGCATACAGTAACATAACATAACATAACATGAGTGGCGAGAAGAGGCCATTCAGCCCAACTAGGCTCGCCAGTTTCTTTTTACTATTGTGAATATATCACTTCAGATACTCAATGACTCAATGGTATCTAGCTTTCAGTCAAGTCTGCGCTTGAAAATTCCCAAGATTTCTGCTTCAACAATATGGTCAGGCAAGCTATTCCACATCGAAATTACTCTTTGGGTGAAAAAATATTTCCTAATATCCGTGCTAAATTTACCCTTGGTCAACTTCCATTTGTGACCCCGAGTTCTACTAACAAAACTTGGCCGAAGGAATCCTACATACACTTAACAAAAATATAAACGCCCCATTTGACACTTTTAAACTTTAATTAGCATTAAGGGTTTTAGAATATATTAAGTCATACACAATTCATTTTATTGTTCAATATGCAAACAGATTACTGTTCATTAAAGCAAGATAGTGGTGAATGGCAATCAGGGATACTCGTAGACATGGTTGGGATCACGATGAGGACAACGAGCGTGTAGGTTCGCTTCTCTCAGGCGGTTCCGGACAGTTTGAGATGTGATATGTCTGTTGTGCAGACCAACTGTTTCATCTGCTGTGTGTGTAGCTGGTCTGTGGCGATCACGCAAGTGGAGAAGCCGGATGTGACGATCTTGTGCTCGTGTGGTCACACATGGACGACGAGGGTGAGGTCGATTTGCTGTACTGCCAGTCTGTCTAAAACAAACTCTCAAATGCCCAATTGTCCGATAGTGAACATCCAGCTGTGCAGCAACCACTCTGGTGGACATTCCTGCATCCAGCATTCCTATGGCGCGTTCCCGCATGATTTGCAACATTTGTGGCATGCGGACTTCTGATGAAATTTGACATTTTGGGGTGGCCTTTTATTGTCCCCAGTTTTAGGGAGTGCCTGAGTTCTGTTCATGCTGTTTGAGCAGCGTCTGCACATGCCACACCTGTGTTGTGGGTGGAATAAATGCATCACTGAGCAAGTGCTCACTGGCAGAGATGAACACAAATGTTGTACACAGATCAAGACGAATAACCATTTTGCACAATTAAGACATCAGCTCATTTAGGGTAATACATTTCATGTTACATAAATATTTAACATGGGGCATTTTTTTTTTGTTAAAGGGATTAACAAAGTGAATTACACTTAACATATTTAAAGACCTCAATCAGATCACCCCTTAGTCTCCTTTTCCTAAGGCTAAAGAGATTAAGGATCTTCAGCCTCCTCTCATAGATTTCATCTTTTATACCTGGAATTAGCTTAGTGGCTCTTCTCTGAACTTTTTCTAGAGCCTCTATATCTTTCTTAAAGTATGGTCCCCAGAACTGTACACAATACTCCAGATGTGGTCTGACGAATGTGTTGTACAAGAGAAGTATGACCTCCTTGGATTTGTACTCAATACTTTTGGCAATGTATCCCGGCATCCGATTGTCATTTTTAACTACTACGGCACAATGGCTAGAACCTGTGAGGGTTTGGTCAACAATCACTCCTAGATCTTTTTCATGTGGAGCACATTCCAGTTTTAAACCTCCCATGAAGTAATCCTGTCTAATGTTTTTATTACCTACATGTACAACTTTACATTTCACTACATTAAATTTCATTTGCCACATTTCTGCCCAATTCTGGATTCTATCCAAATCATCCTGAATCACTTTAGTGGACTCTAAACTATTTGCCAAACCTCCCAATTTAGTATCTTCTGCAAATATGACCAATTTGCTCTCAATATTCCTATCAAGGTCATTAATGTAGATGAGGAACAGCAGGGGTCCCAACACCGATCCCTGAGGGACGCCACTCCCCACCATACCTAGCTCAGATAAGATTCCACAGACCACCACTCTTTGTGTTCTGTCCTGTAACCAGTTTTGAATCCACTCCAGAATACCTCCTATAACTCCAGTGGAGCTCATTTTAAAAATTAGTATCTTATGCGGTACTGTATCAAATGCTTTCTGAAAATCCAAGTATGTGATGTCATAAGCCCTGCTCTGATCATAAGTCTTGGTGGCCTCTTCAAAGAATTCCAGGAGGTTTGTCAGGCATGACCTTCCCTTACGGAAACCATGTTGGCTATCCCTCAAGATACTGTTAAGTTCAAGAAATGATTCCAGCTCGTCTTTTATGATAGATTCCAGTATTTTGCATGCGGTGCAAGTTAAACTGACTGGCCTGTAATTTCGTGGCTCAGTACGGTCCCCTGTCTTATATATTGGTATTATACTGCCCTGCTTCCAATCATTTGGTATTTCTCCAGTTTCTAAAGACCGTCTGAAGATAGTGGAGAGCAGTTTAAAGATGATCTCACCAACTTCTCTGAGCACTCTCGGATATAAGCCATCAGGACCCGCCGCCTTATCTGCCTTTAGTTTATGCAACTTGTCTAATACTTCATTATCCCTTATCTCAATTTCCGCTAAATAATCTTCAGCATTGGACATGCCCTCTGGCAGAATAAAAACCTGCTCCGAGGCAAAATTCTCAACAAAGTAACTGTTTAAGGTATCCGCAATATCCTTGTTATCATATAGCAGCGATCCATATTTATTCTTTATGCACTTAACCTCCCCTTTGACTTTCCTTTTTCTGCTACAGTACTGAAAGAAGCACTTAGGATTAGTTTTTGCCCCTTCTGCAATTTGCCTTTCATACAGTCTTCTAGCATTCCTCAGCTCTTTTTTGACCACAGCCCGCATTTTACAGTATTCAGCCTTAGCATTCTCGTTGTTATCCTTTATGTACATCTTATAAAGATTCCTCTTTTCCCTCAAACTCCTACGAATAGCTGTGGTCATCCACTGAGGATTCTGCTTTTTCAGTTTACTTTTGGGCACCTTTGGAATGAATTTGCATTGTGAATTAAGTAAAACCCCCTTAAATCTTTCCCACATCTCACTTGACTCACAGTCCAGAAGTGTCTCCCATTTTATTTCATTTAGATATGAGCGCATCTTGTCAAAGTTTGTTCGCCTAAAATTGAAAATTTTGGTTTTCGAAGACACCTTTTTAACTTCCCATGAAACATCAAAATTAACAGTAGAGTGATCACTAGTCCCAAGAGGCTCCAGTACCTCAACATTGCTAATTCTATCAGGGTCATTACAAAGCACTAAATTTAAAATTGCCTTCTCTCTTGTAGGTTTATTAACATACTGCACCAAAAAATTGTCATTTATAACATCTAGAAATTCTTCTTCTCCTTTACCCTATCCTTTCACCATTTCCCAATTGATACCAGGATAATTGAAGTCTCCCATAATAAGAGTCCCTCCTCCTCCACAGGCTTGCCTAATCCTCTTAAAGAGCATTTCATTGACAATATTGTCCAAAGCTGGTGGTCGATAGTATACTCCTGTGTTTAAACCTGTCTCGTGTTTGCCAATGAGCCTGACCCAGATATCTTCACAGGGCAGGGAATGTTCAATTTCAGGAATTTCCTGCACATTTATGTTTTCGTTCACATTGAGTGCTACATCCCCTTCTCGCCTATTACATCTATCCTTCCTAAAGAGCTTTTAACCTTCTATTTTATATTCATCTCCATCCTCTTCACTGAGCGCCATGTCTCTGTAATCCCAACTGTGTCATAGCCCTCACTAATCATAACGGCCTCAAGTTCTGGAAATTTATTTTTTATGCTTCTTGCATTTAAATAAAAACATTTCAGGTTATTACGAATGCTCTTCCCCTTCGATTTCCCATGTGCCTGCTGCTCCAAGCCCCCCACTATGCTTTGTTGCTTTAAAAATATATTGTCCATAGTGCATGTAACGCTGTCAGCTTCCATCAGGGCAGTCTGCATTTCCCAATGTATAACACTGTCTAACCTCCCTGCCCCCCAAGTCCCTAGATTAAATAATCCTGTACTACCCTCAACATACGCTGACCCAGTGCAAAGGTACCCCTCCGGTTCAGGTGTAGCCCGTCCGGCTTGCACAGGTCACCCCTGTCCCAGAAAAAGTTCCAGTACCCCATAAACCTGTACCCCTCTTTCCTACACCAGGTTTGTAGCCATGTGTTAAACCTCCTGATAAAATAAACACCAGTAAAGGTGTTAAGGTGTAAAAAGGCAGGCAAGCTTTTTTTCTTGATTTAGGGGGAAAGTATTATCTGGATAATGTTTTGTGTTGTTCCATTTTAAATGCATTGAATATTTTTAGTTGCTGTATTTGCTGCTCGAAAGATTGAATTGTTGGCCTTGACATGCTCAATGCTTGTTCTCCTGCCGACCTAGTGGTTTGTCTACATTATCTTAAGAGTGATGTTCTGTTTACCTTATGTTAAATATGTGCAACAGGACTGTTGGCAAACTTCTTTGTGGAGTATAGCTGTTCTCGTGTGAGCAGACCGGCATTTAAGTTCCTTACCTTTGTTCTCTTCGTAAACATGCACCACTCGTCACCATCATCAAAGATGGCCTGACATTGCTTTGTAACAATTATTTTCAGCTGGTAAGCTGTGTAACATTTGTTTCTTCAGTACGATACCATTTTTTGTGACTGATTTATACAGAGTTTGTCTGCATCTCTGCAGTGGATCATCAAAAGACAATTCTCCACAAATGTCTGGGGGAAAATTCTCACGTGAGTCTAAAGCGAGTGGTACAAGGGGACAGCTAAGCTTTTTACTCGCCTCAACAAGCAAGTACTATTATGAAACATTCTGGCTCTCACTGACTATGGGAAAAAAAAAAATGCCAATCTACACAAGGTCAATGCTAAATGCACTTTGAAAAGTGTTCTTGCATAGTAGGAATGTGAAGGACTGATGATATTACATCGCTTGCTCCAGGGCAAATATTCATTTTAGCTGGCTAAAATTGCCCATGCGCCTTATTGATTTTTGCTGCCTGCTTTAGAGTACCTGCATTCATGCCAATCTGGTTTCTGTGTGAGATGGAGGACAGCTAAACAGTCTCCACATTGTGTCAGGTGACGCTGAAACCTTCAAAGGCAGAGGCAAGGAGTTCAATGCTGTTGTGCTGTCATTCAACTTTCAATGCTGTCATGCTTTGTGTGCTACTGTATCTTGATCAACTTAAAATGGTCCTTACTTTTCCAGAATTTCTTCATACGCCGCCACTCATATCCAAGCACCACGCCCTTGGGAAATCCTAGAACTAACACTGAAGCCTGCTCTCCAATTCTAATAGTAAAGGAAAAATGCTGAGAATTTGTTATTTTCTGAAAACGCACCAACACTTCAAAACTGTACTGACTACTGGTAAAAGTCTTGCATGTTGACGCAAAACTACAATCACAACCAGCATTCTATTTCCAATTTACAACCAAACCAGCTTCGTATCAAAGAGATTACAAATTTTATGTATAACTGTGCATATACTTTATATTATGTGAAACGACAGATCTTTGGTATATGTCTGGGAATATGGAATAATAGGTTGGTAGAACATTAGCTCTTTAGAGCACCACCTTTGGTCATATAGCTGTTATTGAGCCAAGCAAACTTATGTTTCAGATAAAATATAGTGAAGCCACTTTGTCAATCAAATTGTTCAGAGGGAGAAAAAAAAACTTAAATTGCCAGTGCTTTGGCAGCAAAAGCATATAGGGTATGGTTGTCAGACGTCTGTTAAACGAAAATAGTCATTTTCATTTATTCCAAGCCTTGGGCGAGGACAAAAGTAGTCATTTTCATTTATTCCGAGCCTTCGGACAGGTAAAAGTGAGAATTACTACATGAGTTTCATTCATTTGATTTGTCGGCAAAGCTGGATCTTCCCATTTTTTGCCACTAGCCGGTCGAGCTTGTGAGAGAAAAAAGTCACTAGCCCTCAGAAGATTTAACAAGCCCGACTGAAAAAGACTGGAATATCATTAATTACACAGGTACAAACGTGATTAAAACACTTTATTTAAATTTCTTTTTGATTTGTATAAATAAAAAACGCTAACAGTTTAAATGAAGCAAATTATTTCATGTCTTGAGTTCGTACACTGCCCGGCCAAAAAAGTCACCTCTTGGATTTAACTAAACAAAAAGGTAAGAGCCTTCCATTGGATAATTACTGCAGTGATTAATATGTTTCAGCTGGTAACAAGTTTTTTTAACCCTAACTGATGCAGTTAGTAGCTTCTCATTTTTAAGCAACAATGTCAGATCATATCCTGTGGCCAAGGAAATGGTGTTGTTGTACTGTTTCAGAAGGGTCAAATTATTGGTCTGCATGAGGTAAAGAAAACAACAGAGATTTCTGAAACTACTGAAATTAAGTGAAGAACTGCAATTAAGAGCTGTAAATTCAGATTTGGTTCAGATATGTAAATATCGAAGCTTACTACCCTGCCAAGATAACGACCACAAGCGTATACATGAGCAAAAAAAAGAAAGAAACGTTACATTACTGCAAAGAGTGAGATAATGACGTTGATCTTTAGGCATGTCCACTCTGACAAAGCGGCCGTGAACCCATGGATTGGCTTTCGGTGAGCCCCATTTGCTGGTGCGCACCACAACAAAACCATGGCACCTGCACATGCATAAATACAAGTGTGTGGCAGCGCGGTCAGTAACAGGGTTACTGCGAAAAACTTTGTACGAATACCACTGCTAGGAGTTAATACCGCCAGTAATATTTGGGTTACTGTGAAAAACATTGCACGAATACCACTGTTAGCAGTTAATACCGCCGGTAATACTTCATAGGGAAGAAAACGAAATTGGCAATTACCTTGAAAGAATTCCTGTAATGTCAAATTTTTGGGAAAAGAAAATTGCGAAATTGGCAATTACCTTGGAAAGCAATTTTTAGCCTGTACAGCCAAAACGTGCTTTAAATTGGGAAAACATGGCATCGAAAAGTGCCGGTATTCTAGCCGTTTCAAAGTGGATGTTTTTTGGAATGACAGGTGAAATATCCAGGCGGGAGTGACTTGGATCCAAACGATTTTAGGATTCCAAAACATAAAAACATCAGATCAAACTTATTATGAGATTTGATACATTCAAATAACTAGAACATGATGCTGATTTTAAGAAAAAAAAAAAAAAAGTGCGTCAACTGTTGGCAGGTAAATTAGGGGGCGGTCGGGTACCAGCAGATCATTAAGTGATACATTCAAATACTAAAACAAAAAAAAATAGGTACTACAAAAAAAAAAAAAAAACAAACAGATCCAGGGGATTGCAGTGCATTTGATACCATTTGAAAGAACTTGAAGACCTTTGAAATGGTCTTTGAAGTTTTAACATAGGACAAATATTAAGGGTGCTATGGCATTCTAAAGTAGGCCAATTTAGGGGAGTTTTCGTCCACTGCTTTAATCTTAATTTAACAGATTAGTAATCAAGTAATTAATCAATTGACAATCCAGACATGTTCAGAAATGTGTGCATAACTGAGTGTCTTCAGTTTTTGGTGGAATATCCAAGATTTGTTGATGAAATTGCGATTTAGCCACATGGGCACCAGATCCTGCTGGAGCTAGAACTCCGTGGCTGCGTCCACGATCCTCTTAAAAATTAGCACAAATGTAGGAAAGAACGTATACTAATAGTCTATATGGGTTTGTAAAGAGTCTTTACTTACCTTTTAGCAAATCAAAGGCAGTTTTGACAGGTAACCGATACCGAGAATGTGACTGAAAATTGCGACACTTATGAATCCGTTTGATAAAATTCTAAGACAAGGAAAATGCGGGGAATGTGAACTAAGTTATTATTATAAGTGCACAATTTCAACCGCGAATCCAGGACACCAAAACACGCTGAAAAAGACCACGATTTTCAGCGAGCACTGCTATCAACCCGGAATTTTAGGCATCTGACGCAAACATAGGCTCGTATCCAGAAACGACACTCAGACTAATTGAGAATGAGTGAGTTCTAAAACTTAGTGTCTGGTTATACTGAATGAGTCAGAGCTTGCCCTAACTCTCATTTGCTTTCAGAGACCTCACTCACACTGAAATTAGTGTCCCTTTTTTGAGTGAAGGTTGAGTGCAGGGAACACCTCCCTTGAGCCGCACTAAGTTAGAATGAGCACTAATCATTCTTGCCCCGTTTTCAATTAGTCATTTAAAATACCATCGCAGAAACTCCGAAAACTCTCAACATTATCAGGTGTGGCCAGTTTTCATTAATGACGCATAGCTGTCAACTCTCACGCTTTCGGATTTCTCGCGCTTTTGGGTTGGAAAATTCTGCGCTCAACTGGCTCGTGGGGCGCCGTGTGGATTGGTCTGCGAGGCTCATTTAGCCCTAAGTCACGAAAATCCATTCTTTTCTACATTCTTAATTGCTGAATGTAGAAGGCAATGTTTGACCAGTGTGATAGGTTGCGTGGTTTCCAGCCCAAAACTGATTAAAAAACCGCCTACTTGCACAAAAAACCGCCCAAAGTAACACGAATGAAAACATGCCATTTATCAATGAATTTATTATCTAAGCACATCATATGTACCTTCATCAGTTAGCCTTGCGTTGGCACATATCAGCAAATGCATGCAATTTCTTATGTATCTTTATGAGAGTAAACAATACCCCTGAAGCCCACGAGAAAAAAAAAAATTCCCTCGCTACACGTATCCACAGAAGCGCAAACACATAGGCCTACAGAGAACGAGACGGAGAACACAATCGCAACTAACGTTAGCTTGTCAAAAGCGATATACAGTAATTACAGCTATTCAGGAAATCTTCTGTAGCTATACAGTCAAATAGTCCAATATACCGAAATCACTGATGATGACAAACCCTCAAGGGAGAAAACAGCAGTCAGAAGCGAACAAGCCGACTCGCCCCTTCTTTTGCTTCTGTGTTTTTGGGCGATACTTCATGTATGTATTTAAACGTTAAAAATCAAGACAACCATTGGGAAAGTTTTTGCGTTTCCTGACTAGCGCTTTTCTTTACTCTAACTTCCCAAGTTCCCATAAATGGGTTCAAAGTCAGAAAAATAATTATTTTCATACTGTAGGAAAATGTCACATACGTATTCTGTATCCGCAGATGGCAGCGCTTCAGTGAGGCCGCATCACACTAAGATTGAGGGAAATATTCGTATCTAGGACGCCATGATTTTACGGCCACGGCATTACATCAAATGGAATATCTAGCTTATCATTTAATTCACATTTCCCTGTAATTGTACAAAAAAATTGGAATCGTTAGAAACCTAGGGATCTCAAACAGCTAAAATGTAAAATAGCCCTGAAGTTCCACAGGTCTGAATACAGTAGCTGCGCATCTTATAGGGTTAAAATGTCAATCATCCCACGATAAGACCCACGACCTAGTCCACTTCTTTTTCGACATATTTATCGTTTGAGGATGCAATTTTAATGTCACTGAAACTAGCTTAATGACCTCCATAAGGCTAATCGCTCTTCCTCCCCTCAATCCTTTTTTTCCGAGATTTGGACGAACTAATACTGACGAGTATACGTCATGATAATCGGCACATTCTGGTCTTTCTGCTGGTATTAATGTTCAATGGTTGGACGGAGAAGCAAGCTTGTATTTATAATTCCTGCAGCCGTTTCAAGAAAACTTTGACATTTTCGAGAGGGAAAACGGAGTCTCCTGTCTGGTCATCTCCAACATAGGCTACAGATAACTTGTTTTCTGTACGTACATACCTAGCATAAATCCACGGAGTGCTCTTGTGCCGTATGAATTTTATCTCAAATGTTGCCGCATTTACCACTAACCAAAGTATCTGAAAGCCAGAACTCCTCTAGCTTGTGGGCCGTCTGTGCAGCGCAACCACGCTCCTGCGTGAAATGAGCTGCGTAGCTACATGACCACCAGGTTACAAAGACATGTCAACCGATTATGCCCAAAAGAATGTGCGGTTTAGAAATATGGGGACTCACCAATATCCTCTCTGTGCGCTCTCCTGAAATACGGCGCCGAAGCAGATTTCTCTAATATCCTGCACTTGGGATTGTAGCCTGTATCTTTAGCGCTGCTGTTTCATAGCCAGACATGTCCGATAAATAATTGCAGCATTTATTGACTCAAGAAATGCAACATAAGTGACGAGGCTTTTCGGAGTTCACGAAGTTTCAGATGGTCTTCGGTGATGTCCCTGATCCAGTCACTGGCACAGTAACGTTTTTACAGTTGGAAAGGAGCTTAGCTAAATTGGCTAGCTTGGTGCTCCAAATTTTGCAGTGGGCTTAGCTTTGACAGACAGCATCAGTTGCTATAAACCAACAACTCTTTCCAATACATTTAACTCTTTTCCCCACACTTGTATGATTACAATAATACGGTAATGGCCGTTATCTCAGCAGGGGTAAGAGGCTTAGCTGGCCAAGGGCGGGGTCCAGCGACTGCACAGGTGTGCTTGTCTTCTGGGGTAACATTTTGCGCTAATGTTATGGGGTCCAGAGGAGAGGGAGGGGGCGTAGCTCACCGTGACCATGGCTCTGGGCGTGACCACATGGCCTTAGCTACCCCCTCTCAATGAGAGTGGCCAAAATTTACGTCAATCAATGTTTTAAAAGCCAATCAATGTTTTAATAAATGCACTGACATACTGGTTCGTCTTTAACACTACGTGTGCACTTAACAAACGCAAATTATGGATGTTAAATAAAACCGCCGAGTTCATCCCAAACCAGCCCAAAATGTGTCCAACCGCCCAAGGTGATTTTTGCCCGCACAATTCTATCGAAACAAGCCCAACCCAATCTGGCAACACTGTGTTTGGCACGTTTCATAGCTTGTTGCTTACTGAGCCTCGCGGGCTGTTTTGCGCCTTTCGCGAGCCACTCGACCGCAGAATTTATGAGGCCATGCTGATATTTTTCACGTCGTCATTTATTTATGTGCGAAAGAAACGCCTCATAATTTTGTAAAGCAATGTATAACAACGCTATCAAAAATAAATTTGATAGTCGTTCTACCAATTAGTTTGAAAAACTTTCTAATCAAGAAAAGTAAACTGCGACAGGTTTGATTCATTCAGCACTAAAGGGTGAGGATTGTGGGTTCCTTCGCAGTAGCCGACGCACAGCCGCTAGGATATATAGACGTTCAACTTCCGCGAGACTTCTTCTTCTTCACGTCCTTTTCCACAGGCTGATTTGATTTCGCGAGATCTCCTTGCGATTGAACGTGCGGCGCGTTCTAGTGCACAGTGGGAAATGTAGTATAGCCATCGGATCATGAATCGCCAAGAGAAAAATAGACCAGGACAGGGTACTACGAGCTCGTGAGAAGTCCCGGTACGCCAGGGGCTAAAATGTGGAAGTGCCGGTACTCCGTACCGCTGCGTACCGGCCCACTTAAAGCACTGTGTACAGCGATAATTGGGTCAGTTAAAACGTCCGAAAACTTGCATTTCTGTGTAATTACCTCACGAGTGCAATATCTGACATAAAGGTGACATAAAGACAGGACATAACTGACTTGAAAAAGCACGCGATGAGATGGACGAAAGCTGCAATATTTAACGATATTTAAATATATTTAAAACAATGCTACAATGTCCCCTAAATTGCCCAACAAAACAGCGTCTGCATAAATCCCATAAAATGACCAATTAACTGCACACTGACTGCTTTATTTCTGCCATAGATCTCAAATATACAACAATCGACTCTGGACTAAAAGAAAAGTCACTTGTAGGCCTACTCACCTATATGAATGGCATTCGTCAAACTTTGCGCTGAGCAAAATCTTCGTCTTGTCTTGAAATTAATACAATAGACGTGGACGTCATCATTATTTAGGTCAAACTTTAGCTTATCTTGATCTGTTACCTGTTGCTGCAATGCTGCTTGAGGCAGAGTCGTCCGTGGTGCGGCAACTGCTTGAAACCAAATGAACTTAGTGCTGGTAGCTTTGCTACCCTCTCCTCCAGTTCTTTTTCTTTTTTGACTACTGCTTTTATGTTTGAATGGGATGACTGCTCCTAAGTTTGCAAATTTGATGATGTTCAGATTTTGCGCTTGAACTCAGACGTTACAGACATTAGAGTGGTCACATGATCAAATCAAATACAGACTTGACATTGGGCAACACATTACCCTGCAATCATCTTGACAATTTGCATATCAGTATGAAAGAAAAATATCAAATAAAATTAGTTGATTTCAGTCATAGTCTTTAAAACGTGGGTACATTAAGCATGAAAACTTCATATAATAGTTATGAATAATTTTTCCCAAAAAAAAACCCATGATAGTGACTAGATTACTGACATGGAGGTTTATATATAGAACATCATACTATGTTAATCAGTCAGTTAGGGGAGTAACTGTAGCTGTAGTACATTTTATGACTAGTGTGGTTGTTTTTTCTGTTTGACGGTAATGAGAATGTAGCTCAGCGTGGCTGCAGCGGGGGCCCCCACTGGCCTTTTTTCTGTTTGACGGTAATGAGAATGTAGCTCAGCAAGGCTGCAGCGGGGGCCCCCACTGGCCGTGGGCCCTGGGGCGGCCCCCCCCTTGGCCCCCGCGGTAGCTCGACTTATGTTCGCATGGTTATCACAGAATGATAGATCAGTGCCGTAACAAACTAAAGAAAATGTGGCTGTGATATTTCAACGTGCGGGACGTGGTGCGAAAGTCTGGCAGCTCAAGTTATGAGAAAGATAAATTTTCATGGTATAAGGGAGTGGACAGCATAATCAGCCAAAAACGCAAGGGTGAAAGAATTCCGTATTCAACCTCCAGCAATATCGAAAGTAATCAGTCATTTTCTTTTTTTGGCTCACCTTGATGTTTGGGTACCCAGAGAAAGATTTGGGTGAGTAAAAACATCAAGCATCCAGTCAAGAATTTCTCGTGCTGCTATACCTGGTAATCCATGTTACTGATGACGGACTGGGTTGCTATTGCATGCGCAGCATATGCATTTGCGATATTATTATTCAATTTTAATATTCTAAACCCCCTTCTCAATAATAACCCCCCCCAAAATATACTGGCGCCTCCTTTTAGAATCGTACCCCATTTAAAACCACATAGGTGAATACTGCAACGCACTGTATCGGAATTGTGATATCTACAAGTGTACTCGGGTACAGTTAGACATTAGTGTGAAAGCTGACCAGCGGGAGGAGGGAGGACAATCGTACCTAGTGTGAAAGCGCCCTTAAAGAGGAGTCGCAATTATGCATAACCACCGACAATGGCGCGAATATTGTGATAGCAGTGGAACTGAACGACTGGACAAGACTGCAATGCTTTGGTCACAGGCTCCACCTCGCCATTGGTAGGTTAAAACTTTTTTTTTAAGTCTTAGTTCAATATTATATTTTAGTGTCTTACGTTTACTATACAAACATGTTGGATTTCAAATGTAATACTAAGCAGTGGCATAGCCAGAACTTAAAAATCCCTTTACAACTATTATTAGCCCTGACTTGTTCTCAATTGTTTTTCTTAATTAACGATACATTCAACCAACAAGCTATATGAACTAGAGGTGCAACGTTACGATTTCAATATGCAAGTCTGGCCGCCACCTTAGGACGGGCGCCCTTGACAGCATGGTGTATGTCTCTATCCACGATTTTTTTTTCTGGAAATGCCTGACCACTGTGTCGCTGTCAATTGCAGTCACGGGAGAGGGAAAGTGGACGACATAACTTTTCACAAGTTATATTTAGCTTGAACAACAGAGATTTGTGGCTTTAAATCATCAAACTGATATGATGTGACGCCAGTCTTGACCCTAGCTGTTACTTAGGTAGTAAGCTGGTTAGGCTACGGGAACTCATTGATAGGGCATGCACATAGGCCTGTAAACTGTGAGTGTGAAGTGGAAAGGGGTGCTCCCAATGTTTTTTTTTTTTTTGCTTTACTTCTTTATATAAAAGAGATCTTTTTCTTTAATTTCATTAATTTAAAATATTTGCATCTTAATTTTTGTTATATGAGAAAGCTCGGAAAAAAGTGGTGTCTGGTATCTTTTGCATGACAGAGTGATGTTTCTTTTTGAAATTTGTGTTGCACTGTTATGGAGAAAGATCTCCTGTTACACTTAAAAGTTACTTGAAAGGTTTTGTGTTTTTTTTAAATAAGTTTTGCACAATGAACATTCTTATAATGGCATTCTATACTATTTTGAAGTGAGTTTATAGTTAAGAGTACAGCTTTCTGCTGCAATGTATCTGCTGTGGGAGTAGGTTCAGAAACAGTTAAATTGAAATATATATTCCGAAGAATATATCGCAATTTATATTGTTACCGTCTATGCTTCAAAATGTACCGCAATATAAATTTTAGGCCGTGCCACCCAGCCCAAGTATAACCCTCCCTCTTTGAGGTTTCAAATGATGCTTTTTTTCCCTTTATCAAAATTTTTGTTACTAAATAAAGTTGACCTCTGGAGAGGGAGGTGGTGGCGGGACTATTTAAAAAAAAAAAAAAAAAAGACCTTAAAACGGTCCTTCCTTTTCCAGAATTTCTTTGTACGCCCCCACTCTCTTAGTCCACTTTCAACACTCCCCCTTCTGCCTTTTCGGCCACAATTTACAAGAACTTTGCAATAATCTTGCGACTGCTCTGCTGGGGTTGGAATGGGTTGGGGTACCAGGGGTGAGAGTTTATTCTAATATACTTGACATTTCTCGTCTGATCCCCATTGACTCTCATCTCCAGTCTCTCCAGTCTGAACACGGTTCAAGTTCAAATATGCTCGCCCTGGCAGCATCAATGACGTAGAGAAAAAACTAGACCGCCTGCTCTCAATTCTTAGCGCATTCCGCCATGGTCATACAGGCGCCGGCTTCTGGTCATGGTAAAACGCACAGCAAGCCTAGTAAATACTCTGTTCATAGAAAAAAAAAAATTTTGGTTGCCATAGAGCATTTTTTCAAGTAAGGACATACGTGTAAGTGAAAGCTTTCAGGATATGATCAAATATGATCAAATTCAGGTAAAGTGACAAAATATTCAAAAATTTATCAAGAAATATCAGTAAATCTGCTGTTTTAGAGAGAATAAAAATAACACGTTTCTGCACAGTTTTCACAGCCAACAGTGCAACCGGAACTAACCATTTTGACACATAAATCACACGCCTCCAAACTGGTTAAAGCACTACATGCTTTGTTTTGCCATGACTGGATGTTAAAGCTGAAAGGATGTTAAAGCCAACTTACCACAGGAAAGGGGGCTTTGCACAGTGTAGCTTTTTTTCTGTACGTCAGTAGCAGCCATCTTTAAAGTGGCATGTTGACTCGTTAGCGAATCATTTCTGCAGCAGTTACGCTGAAATTTGGTATACAGGCACTAAAGGCAACTGTGTTGATGGAGATGCGTGCTGTCTGAGTGCTGCCTATTTTATTTATTTATTCATTTTGTGTGAGGAAAATTGTTTTTTAAGGCCAGGAGAGCAGCCTCCTTCCCCAGTACCATTATTGTGGCATTCTGGTATATATTCATGGTCAGTTTTCCCCCTCGCTGGATCGTCACCTGGTTGTGGTGAGCGGGCTTCAGTGAACCGTTTTGGAGCTATACCATCGAGAGCTCCCACTGCTAGCTGGGTAACCCATGGCGGGCAGGTCGCAGGGGAGGTTCCAAACAGAGAAGATCCAACAAGACCTTCAATAGCAAAGCGGGTGTGTGGAAAAATTTGTGATGTGGAAACATCCATAATGGAGGAAGAAAGGCGGCAGCAGCTGTTTCTCACCGGTCGGCGTTGAAGCAATGATTGTAAAAAGGCAATTACGATGGGCGGGCCACTGCGTCCGCATGCCCCCGATTCGCATTCCTTGTCAACTCTTATGCTCAGAATTGGAAAGTGCCTCCCAAACCTGCGGAGGTCAAAGACAGAGATGGAGGGACAACTTTAAAAATACCTAAAAGCTGGAAATATAAACCTTAAAACCTGGGAAAGTACGGCAAAACAACGGTACAACTTGGCGCACCACCATTCTGAAAGCTGTGGACACGTTCAAAATGCTCCATCGATGTCATGCCGTTGAGAAACGCAAACTACGGCAACAACACAATGTCTACAACAAGCCTCCTGGCCTCCTGATCCTGCCCCAACTGTCAGCGCACTTTCCATGCCACAACTGATCTCCTTTCTCAGCTCAAAGCTTGTGGAGGAAATAATTGAACAAGATGTGTTCTTCGTAAACAAAGGACTGCCAACACAATAAGAGTAAGTCTGTTCTAAGCCTAGTGGCCCATCAGGCCGGTCTTAACCCAGGTTTCGGTGGCATGAAGCGACTAGAAGTATTGCTACTCCCCCTGGATGGGACGCTAGTCCATCGCAGGTACTCCCCCAGCTCTTAGTCAGGTTTCCCTGACAATTTGCTAGTGTAAAACCCACAAAACAATAACCAACGGCGGAAATTGTAGGGCGAAGGTTCAACGTGTTCTTTTGGCTGGTATTAACAAGCGCGACCTCCTGGCTGGTGCGAATCACAATAAAATGGATATATTTTCTCCGTTCGAACAACGGGGCACAAAAGCACAACGGTTACAATTAATCTGATTCCGTAATCAATTTAGAATACCTAATTTAGTCATACCCTCGTTAAATATCTGACTCCAAATTAGAATTAGAACTTATGGTTTAGGGACACATGCGTGAATCTCGGGGCAGCTACATCGCCAGATTCATCCGTGAAAACCCAGTTACTCAACTGACGCCCCCGGGTAATAGCGCAGTTGCCGGATCTTAGTTCGGTGAGAGCTCTAGAGGATGGAAGAAATTACCATAATAGTAGCAACTTTGGCATAAACATATCATGAACCCAGATTTATGCACACCACAGGGCCCCTTAAGGGGATCGGCCAGGCACTGGCTTATAAACTCAAGAAAACCCTTAAGGTCAATCCCCAGGACCGATGCTACATAATGCGCACCACAGGGCCCCTTAAGGGATCGGCCAGGCACCGGTTTATAAGCTCAAGAAAGCCCTTAAGGTCAAAAAATCCCAGGACCGATACTACATAAACCCTTTATATGAGTAGACCGTAACTTGCAATCCAACTTAAAGCCCATCACATCCTTTAAAAACATCAGCTAGCTAGTCTGGAATGATAAGGACTTACCCCCTAAGTACCGGGTCGTAACGTGGCTAGAAAGGACAAAGGGATTAGGAGTCACGGAGACCACGCAAGCTTAAAGGAATAACAATGATTTATTCACCAGGTAGGCAAAAGCTTAAATCATACAAATCAACACTAAGCCAATTACAAGTTACACATAATTTAGAAGAGGAGAATAAAGTCATACCTGGAGGAAAAGGATACACGCACTAACGTGCGGCGCGGAAGTTCAAATACGATGTTACATCATTGAAAAGGCTACTCACGCACTAACGTGCGCGAGGAGAGATCGGATACGATCTTCCCCGACAGCTCATTCTCTTTCCTATAAACCAAACCAGCAACCCCCCTCCTCCAACCAGAGAGCCCCATAAGTTAACCAGGTGAGATATCGGGTTACAGGTCTCAGGACTGAGACAGAGTCAGGCCATTTGGCTGTAAAGGAGGGGTCATTCAGACAAAAGGAACTACACTTTATTACCTGAGAGGAGATTTTACCTTACCCAAATTTAGGGAGTTTCTAAAAGTGAATGAACTATAATTTCATTTGATACGAAACATATGCCATTCAACTCCTCGAATTGTAACAAAAACATACATATCAAACAAGCCAGGAAAATGGATGAATATGATATGGTTGTCATAAAAAAGTCTTAAGCTGAATTATTATACAGGAAATTGTGTTATAAGTACAGAAGTGATTTCTTATCAGTATATTAAACATATGAGCATATTATGACGTTCCCAGAGGTTTAGGTTATTTAAAACAGATAAGTTAGGGTCCAGTCTTACACAGATGATTGAGGGCAATATGGAGCACTGGGTAAGCCAAAGGCCTCCCATGCAGGGTGACATCAAAGGCGCAGAAACTGTGCAAACCCCCACTCCCAGCTCAGAGGCTGGGTTTATTGCCTCCTCCTGTCCGGCCATTCACAGATACAGTTTGCTCACACTTTGCATCCCCCAGTTCTGGTCTCCAGTCTCTTATGGGCATAAACCACCCCCACTTCCCTTCACGCAAACCCCAGCAAACAACAAGCTGCTTGTCATCAGGAACTCGACAATTTGTTATATTGCATGGCGTTGAAGTCTTTTGATGCTCAGAAGGCCTGCCAGTCTTGCTGCAGTGTCACAGATGCACTCATCAGCTCCAGCAGTGCTCCAACCCCCCTTTTCCCATCTTACACGAGTACCCAATCATACACCTGGGTGGACTGATGCACTGTGGGAGTGAAGTGTTTTGCCCAAGAACACACCGCGAAGGCCGTGGTAAGGACTTGAACTCGGGACCTTTTGATCCCAAGTGAAGCCTACATAACCACTGCGCTATCACATCTCCTCGACTATTGCCGACGCAATAGTCCGTTTTATGTGTTCTGTTTATGCGTTAAAAATATAGAAATGCGTCCTCCTTGCATAGTCTATCAAATAAAATTCAGCTGTCCACTGTTTAATTCGCTGTACTATCATTTATAGTTTTCCATCCTGCCAGTCTATTAACCAATTACTGCTATTGGATTTTTTACTTGAAGTGCCATTGGGAGAGAGAAAAAAAAAGCGTTTTGCCTTCAGAAGTCAGTTCAATGTACGTAGCTCTACCTAACATCTTCGCTCCTCAGCTCCCTTTTGGCTTGTTTTTATTGCTGTGGGAATATAAAATGGCTCAATGAAATAATTATGAGGAGGTTAGATATAAGATGACTAAATATAATGGATATGAGTAAGTGAAATTGAAAAGAATTATTTGGAAATATGGGAGTTCCTCCTACTAAGATAATAGCCTTGCTAAAAGACCATTGCATGAGACTGAAAAACAGTGCCATAATTAAAGTCCCATAATTTCCTAAAAATTTTGCCTCAAATTTTATTATGTCTCTCAATGTCTACTCCTGTGCTACAGTCCAGACCAGTAATCAAGTGCAGCGGCAGAGTATAATCCAACAGGTGGTTTCTTGACAGCTTAAGCTGCCTTCACACCGGATGCGAAACAAATTTTCGCACGACAGATTACATTCAAAGTTAATGCAAAGACGCGAATACATCTTTGCATTGACTTTGAATGTAATCTGTCGTGCAAAAAATTTGTTTCGCGTCCGGTGTGAAAGCGGTTTTATACAATACTTAGGGAACAGAACTCCCGAAGAAGAGGTCGGGACAGAGCCCCGAAATAGGGCAGCACAGTTCCATACAGATGTGGTGGACAAAGCTGAGCTGTCAATCGCCATCCAGTGGCTTCTGGGATCGAAAACAGGTGACTTGCACACTTTGCCAGTTTTGAACTGTCTCACAGGAGGATGGATTTGCATTAGGGGAAATTACTTTCCAGCAATTTGCAACACAAAGCAGAGGGCGTAAATACCTGCCACTTGGCCATGAGAGAATAACTATCTAATGAGACGCAGACACGCAAGACATAAACCAATCAAAAGAGACCTACTTGTAATAAACACGCACATTGCTGAATAGGAAGAGAGACAAAAGGTATTCACGTGAGGGTTGTGACACTCTTGCTTCAGGTCTAAGTAAATGCATGTGTTTTTTGTCTATCTCTTTGAAGCCATCAATGTTTTGGAGCTGAAATTATATGTCGGTGTCCAGAAGTTGTGAAAAGCAAGTTAAGGGAATTAAGTTTGCTCTTCTCCAAATCCCAGATGCAATAAAGTTTTATTCTTATGTCTAAATTTGTAGACGTTAGTTGGAGGGGCACAGTGTTCAACTAGTATATTGCTTAAAGCAACAAAAGGCTCTTTGAACCATGTTCAGAATCATCAGCCAAGCCTGGTGGAGGGTCTAGGCAAAATATCTGAAATTGGAGTTGGATATTTGGTTTTGAATGAAGCCATGTATCATTAACACTGAAAACTACATACAAATCTTAACTTATGCATCGAGTAGACATTTTTTGATTGGGAGCAAAATTTTTTCTACAGCATGAGGATGATGATCCTAAGCATGTGGCTGTAAAAACAAGCTCTTCTGGGAGCAAAGGGCCACCCGACACACTTTTACTACGGTGTTTTTATTTGTGTTTGGCAAATGTTTATTATGAAATGATACAGTATATTTTTGAATGTTTCTCGGTTTCTGCAATAGTTGCATTGATATCTATGTGTTCAGAAAAAAAAAAATAGAGAAATAATGAAGGAATTCTTTGCATTTCATGTAGTCCTGCCCTGTCTGTAATGAGGAGCATTTTTGCTAATTGCACCTAATGAGGCAATTATGATAAACCTTTTTGGTCTACAGATGAAAATGCATGGGCTAATGTAAAGAATGTGTTAATTAATCTGTAGTTTCATAAAGGCAAAGCCTACTCTGTGTGATGATGATGACAGGGGGGAGGGGGAGAGCCTTCCTTCCATTACACATGTGCTGTGTACAGTGGTCGTTTTTTTTTTTTTTTTTTTTAAGCTGAAATGACATTCAGTTACATGATCATTTCTATAATCTCAAAAGGGGCAGAGGTTGGCTGCTTGTAGCTCTGCCCTGGATTGAAAAGGTCAATTTTCTCTGTGTTATTTTGACCCATCAGCCGGTATCTTAGCCACCGGCTGATCGAATACCTGCAAATTGAATGCACCTGCTGCCTGGTTGGTTGGTGACTCACTGATCAGAAGACTGCGGAGGAAAATTAACCCTTAGAGTGCCAAATGTTGCCCCCAGGGGGCACTGTAGGCTGGATGCAAATACTGGCTATCCCCAGCAATGTACCAAAGAAATTTTTTTTTGAATTGTGTTACACACAGCTAGTTTTCTTAAAACATGAAGAGTTTGGTTTGGTACTATGCTGGGTAGATAGCTTTCTGACCAAGGGTGGTTCTCTAAAGAGCTAATGTTCTACCGACCTAATATTCCATATTACCAGACATGCACTAAAGTTTTGTCTTTTGTAATATATGAAGTACAAGCCCAGCTATACATAAAATTTGTAATCCTTTTGGTAAAAAGCTCAGTTGGTTGTAAACTGCTGGTGATTGTGAGCGGGACAAACTCACAATACTTGCACTATTAGCAAGTATGGGTCCAGCGCAATCAGAAATGTACAGCATGTTATAAAACATGACCAATACAAAATTTTTAATGGCCAAAAACGAACTAATATAAAAGGCGTACCGCCATAAGTACGTATGCAGACATGTATCAACAGCATACGTACATTTGTATAAAATAACAATCCATAATTTGAATTCTGAAAAAGAATCTTAGTCACACAACTGTGTACATGAAGGCAGAATGTATAGTACAAGAGTTAAAACTGTTTTATACTTCTCATGTTATCCAAAGTGAAATGATGTCAACCTAGCATGTGACTAGCTCTATCCCTCAGTCTGTTTTTGGAATTAGACTGTGGGTTGGCAGCACCTGGAGGTGCACGCCAGAGGTGTCCCTTGGCCTTGGCCTTGAGCAACCATCCATGGCCTTCTTTGTATGACCCGGGTCGATGTTACCCACTGAGCCAGCCGAGCCCTTGGAAAGCCCTACTACACTAGATCCTGGGTCTCTTCAGGGCTGCTTACGGGCCATTGATAGTGAGCTTGTCTGTCTCTTAATGAAATAGCGGGCTGCAGCCTATATGGTACAATAGTTGCGTCAACACCCACGGCTTGGTACGCACGGAAATGGGAAGTGTGAAATAGAAACCCCGCCCTCCCACCCAGCGGGCATTCCGTAGGCTAGACATCATGGGCAGGTGTTAAGAGTGAAGGCATGCTAGTTAAGACTACAAATGAACTGCCCTTTTCTTGGCAGGCTGCTGCTTGCTTGCTACGACCTCTGTGCCCTTTCTCAGGACAACCACTCACTCGACGCTACTGCTGTGCCCTTTTTCATATCCAAGCACCACGCCTAGGGAAATCCTCAAATTAACACTGAAGCCTGCTCTCCAATTCTAATAGCTAAGGAAAAATGCTGAGAATTTGTTATTTTCTGAAAATTCACCAACACTACAAATCTGTACACTGTACTGACTACTGGTAAAAGTCTTACATGTTGACACAATGCTACAATCACAACCAGCATTCTTTTCCAATAAATAACCAACCCAGCTTTGTATCAAAGAGATTACAAATTTTATGTATTACTGTGCATGTACATTGAACAAAAAAATACTCAGCGCCATAAAAAACGCACAGGTGAGGTATGTACTGTATTTGTGGCAAATTGAAGAATTGATTGATTTTTATTGCTTTTCCAGTGAGGCACGCGAGGAAATAAAGAAAAGCGCATGGTATTGTAATCCTGACGCGCACCACATGCACGCGCCAAGCACTTCAGTAATAACAAACATTGAGCTGTTTGTGATGTGTACAGTGACATTTGACTTGAAAAATGCTACTGCATCAAGAAAATGGAATGGCTTGTGATACAGGAGAGAGAAAAAGAGCCTTTGGCATGTTACGGGCAGATCTCAGCCACCGAGAGGTGGTGCGTCATTTGCACTGTCTCCGTTCAACAATCAGTCGGCTGTCTATCCGAGAACGGAACACAAGCGCTGTCACTGACCGACCCTGCTTAGGGCAGCCGCGAGTGACGATGGCAGCTCAAGAGCGCCACATGTGGTTACAGCCTATGCGTGATAGATTCCGGACAGCAACCAAAACTGATCATGAGACGAGGGGTCCGAGACGATTGAGGGAGAGCGCAAGTACCGTTTGACGCCATCTACGTGAGCAAAACATGCGTGCACATGGCCCCCACAGAAAACCCATTTTTTGCCCATCAACAGGAGTAGGAACTCTTCACTTCTGACTGTGGGTACCTGCCTCTGTGTAATTTTTTGGCACTTTATTTCCCTGTTTCTGTCTGAGAATGGAAAACAGAGACTGTCGCTGACCGACGTCGGTAAGGGCAGCCATGCGTAAATGGGCAAAAAAACAAAACAAGTCAAGTGTCACTGTCCACATCACAAACAGCTCAATGTTTGTTATTACTGAAGTGCTTGGCGTGTCCATGTCAGGATTACAATACTGCGTGCTTTTCTTTATTTCCTCTCGTGCCTCACTGGAAAAGCAATAAAAATCAATCGATTCTTCAATTTGCCGCAAATACAGTACATACCTAACCTGTGCGTTTTTAATGGTGCTGAGTATATAAACGCAGCAGTTTAGTCCTTTTGATATTCTGCACAATTATTTTTGAGGCTAACTTAGTAGGGTTTATTTATATGACCAAAGTTGTGTGTCACTGGTCTGTGTGCATTTCAGTTACCGCCTCCATATCGCTGTCAAGTTCATGCCCTTTGTCAAAATTGGCCTGTCAGACAGGTGGGGTCTGATCCAAAGCTCCTGAAATCAGATACGGTCAGCCCAGGCTTATCCTGCACTCTGAGCAATAAAAGGCCACCTTAAAAGTCCCAGCCATTGTTCAAAATGCCATAGCTGACTCGAGCCATCAGGGAGCGTGCCATTGGCATGTTCAATGCAGGAATGTTTCTCAGGGCTGTCGCAAGGGCTCTTAATATCCATGTTTCAACAATAAGTTGCATAAGACACCTTTTTGAGGAATTAGGCGGGACAACTGACCGCCCACATGCATGACGACCACGTGTGACGACACCAGCCCAAGACCGCCATATCCAGACTCTCCTGTAACCTTGTGAGACCAGCAACTGCCACTGCAGATGAGACAGTTGGTTCCCACAATTGCTGCACTTTTGCCTAAACCATGAAAGATCATCTCCAGGAGGTCCACATCTCGGTGTGTTTTGCTCTTTGTGGATTGGACCTCTCCTCAGCTCGACGAAAAAAATTGGTTTGACTGAGTGAATAGACACATTTGATGGCCAATGGCACAATGGAAGGCTGTTTTCTTTACAGATGCATCATGTTTCCAACTTCACAGAGCGGATTAACAGGGGATCGCTATGCTGACATCATTGTGGTGCGCATAGTGGCACATGGTGGTGGAGTGCTGGTTTGGGTGGGAATTTCCCGTGGACATTGCACTCAACCACATTTCATTACCAGCAACTTGAATGCGGTGTGATATCACGATGAGATACTACGGCCTGTCGTCCTACCATTCGTCCATCAAAACAATAACCATCCAGCATGACCAACCCAGACCCATGTCACCTGTGTACGCACAGGGTTCCTTGAGCCTGAAAATATTTGTGTGCTTAAATGGTCGGCTTATTCCTTGGATTTGTACCCCATCCAGCATCTTTGGGATGTCTTCAACCAACGAGTTTGTCATTGGTTCACATTTCCGGCCAATATCTGCCAACTCCGCACAGCTCTTGAAGAGATGTGGGAACATGTCTCCCAAGTCACCATTGACTATTCTTTACGGTCTGTACAGCAGAGATGTGAAAACCTACTTACGCAGTTTTCTAAATCCACAAACTACATCGCCACTTAAAAATGGAGGCAAAACTGACCTTCGCAAAATCTATGTGTTGTGACCCTTCTTTGTGTCTTGACACAAGAGGAAAAACGATTTTTTCACCAATTAGACATCAAACCCAGTGCTGCTGCCAATGCACGCCGCCATGTTTATTCAGAAAAAAAAAGTTCCGGCTAATGGCTTCCGCAGTCACACATCCGAGGTTTGATGAGTAACGAATCGGCCGACGTTTGCCAAGTGCCATATTTACCTATGTGCCAAGTTTCAATCAATTCCAGGGAGGTCAACTGAAGTAGAAAAGCCTTTGTTGGTACTGACAGCTTCAAGATGCCTCCTATATGGAGAAACTAGTCGTATGCATTGCTCAGGTTTGATTTTGGCCCATTCTTCTACACAAAGTCTTCAAATCTTGAAGGTTCCAGGGGCCTCTTCTATGAACTCTGATCTTCAGTTCTTTCCATAGATTTGCAATTGGATTCAAGTCAGGCGATTGACTGGGCCCTTCTAGCAGCTTTATTTTCTTTCTCTGAAACCCATTGAATTTCCTTGGCTGTGTGTTTGGGATCATTGTCTTGCTAAAATGTCCACCCTCGCTTCATCTCCAGCATCCCGGTAGATGGCAGCAGATTCTTATCAGGAATGTCTCGGTACATTTCTCCATTCATCCTTCCTTCAATTATATGAAGTCTGCCAGGACCATATGCTGAAAAACCGCCCTACACCATGATGCTCCCACCTCCAAACCTCACTATTGGTATGGTGTTTTGGGGGTGATGTGCAGTGCCATTTATCCTCCAATGGTGCGTGCTATGACATCTAAAGGGTTCAATTTTGGTCTCATCTGACCAGACTATATTCTCCCAGTATTTCATAGGCTTGTCCAAATGTTGTGCAGCAAACTTTAGACAAGCTTCAACATGCTTTTTCTTCAGCAATGGAGTCTTGCGTGGTGAGCATGCATAAAGGCCATGGCAGTTGAGTGCATTACTTATTGTTTTCTTTGAAACAACTGTACATACTAATTCCAGGTCTTTCTGAAGTTCTCCACAAGTGGTCCTTGGCTCTTGGACAACTCTTCTGATCATTCTTTTGACTCCTCTGTCAGAAATCTTGCAAGGATCACCTGGTCGTGGCTGGTTTATGGTGAAATGATGTTCTTTCCATTTCCGGATTATGGCCTCAACGGTGCTCAGTGGGATATTCAGAAGTTTAGAAATACATCTGTAACCAATGGCATCGGTGCGTTTTGCAACAATAAGCCTGCGAAGGTCTTGAGAGAGCTCTTTGCTTTCACCCATCTACATAAAGTTAATGAGCTATGAGATCATGTGACCCTGTGGCGTCATACCAGTTAAAACATAGCAGGATATGCAACTGTTTCTGCAAGATCAGCTATAGTTTTGAGAGTTGTCGTCTGTCATCTTGCGTTTATCGCTGCACTATGGAAGAAGACAACCTATGAGCACTGAGGGAACTCATATCTGTCATCATGTAAATGAAAAAAAATATATAAATGATCGGGATTGGACGTGCATACAGTGGGGATGTCAGAACTAGAAATTTTGAGGCTACAAAACATCCGTTTATAACTACAATTAGTCCTGGCTAGTTCTCAATCATTTTCAAAATTAACAACAGATTCACTCTGAGAGCACTCCTCTCTATCAGGTGCTGCCAATTTTCCTCCTTCGGTTATGATGTCGTACCAAGAATGAAAGGCGACATTTCATTGGAATGCAGATGAGTCATTATTTAATCAACGCGCATTTAAGAAATTCTCACGCAGAATTGAAGTCTTCTTTCGCTTTTATTTTCTCAGGGGTTGGAAGCTGAGAAATTCCATAAAGACATTTCAAATGACATTTTAATTCATTTAAACAATTTAAAGAATCACGAAGCGCAAGTTAAATTGCCTAATGTGCGGGAAAGGTCGCATGGAACTTTCAGAGCAGTTTTTCCTTTGTAAAGCATTGGCCTATTTATAAGTAATTTTTATTTATTTATTTTTTTTACTGAATTCAGCCCATTATTTTGTCGCTGTTAGATTGCATGGGCCATGTCCTCTATTGCCAATGGATGATTATTATAATTGGAAAATGTGTCAGTTAAGGAAAATGATTGAGAACTAGTCAGGACTGATTGCTGTTCTATAGCCCCCAGATTTCCAGTTCTGGCACCGCCACTGCCTCTCAGGAAACAGCTTCGTTAACTAAAGCCTGGCGTTCAAGTATACCTAATATGCCTTTATTTTGGGATGAGAAGCATATTGCACTTGGGAGAAATGGCAAGAGCACAATCTGCTGTGAGCTGAAGGGGAGAAATGTTTCCGATGAGAAAAGTGAACCCAGACATTTCTTCTCTCATTTCCTGTTGGACAGGCATGGAAATACAATCCCTTGTCTTTAACGGTGACACAGTACGGCATATCCTCAATAAAGGTTATTAATAATTTGTTAGTGACGACAATAACCTACACAAATTCCCCACACAAAACACGGGGAATTCGCTTGTATGACGTCAATGACGGCAAATGCCATGCAGTCCCGGGAAAATACGCATTTGGTTACCAATGATCGGAAAAATGCAGATTCTGATCAATTAAATCAATATGTAGTGTTTGTAATGCATTATTTTACCCAAACTTAGATTTCTGAACTTAAAATTCCCGCAAAATTTGTATATTTGTGGTAATTTGTCATGTTCTTTAAAGTCTGAGTTGGCTGACCATGACTGTTTACTATAAGGAACGTACACTGGCGTTGTCAGTCTTGCATGGATGGCTTTTTTACGGTGTTGCTATGTAACTCTACGGCTGAAGTGGTAATCAATCTTTTTTATTTTTCCTCTGTGAGTGAATGGAATGCAGTAACTTCCCTGAAGCCCTGTAGCAGGACGCAGATTCGGCCTTGAACAGAACCGCACGAAGCACAGAAGTGCAGCTTTGTACGACACGATTTCTTCACTGCACACTGCTTGCACTGCATGCACCTGCACTCTCTCGCCTGCTCAAGAGCAGCCCCTTGTTCAAGTCCAGGCCTTGAAGCAGAGCTGAATATTTTTAAGTACAAAAGTCCTATCTGCACTTAGTTACATTCGTATTTTTGCCCTTTGATGTATCTTACTCGTGAATCAATCACAGTGCTAAGAACCTTTTTTTTCTCCCTTTACAGAACAGTCTCTTGCATTATTAACTGAACCGGGTGTGGACTGCAGAGCCATCATTGGGGAACAAAAGTTCACATACATGTCAGTTGTCTGTAAAATGTTGTTGCTTGTCCTTGATGTGGTTTGTCTGATGAAGGATGAGACTCAATGGTGTGACAGGTTGTTTGTTCTTTCATGTGCTCTAATGTCATTGTGTTTTTTGTGTCTTGCCAAGAATCATGCTATTATTTTCCCAGTGCACACATTCAGGCGAACATAATTTTTCTAAAGGGAACAGCAGATTTGCTCTTGCTTTATTATTATTTAAATTATTATTATGATTATTATGATTATTGGCAGTAGTAACAGTAGTAGTAGCAGCAGGTAAAGCCTCAATACGGACAGCAGCACTATTTGTTCTTGTTCTTTGATTGAGTCGCTGCCCGCAACCCCAGATTCTTGGGACCCTTCTCAGAATGCGGGCAGTCCCTCTCAGAGCCCCGTTCTGCAAAAAGCCAACACGTACATCAATTTTCAGCTGATCCAGCCACTGCTGTAAATCATTGCTCACAGCCCTAGACTAGAGCTCTAACACACGCACTTCATCAGCCTTCATTTGTGGTAATCTTTGAAGCTCTACTGCTAAGTCTTAATATCTGCCTTGCTTCTCCATTTCCTTGCCTCTAACACACCCGTCCCACGTAATGTCTATCAATAAACAAACCCACTTATTATTAATATTATGATTATCATGATGATGATGATGATGATGATGATGATGATTATTTTTATTATTACTAGAGCTGTCTTTTGCTTTCCTGATTGAAATAGTCATTTTGCAGCGTTTCCCAACATTTTCATCAAAAGCCTTGCCACCTGTCAACATTCCCTCTCAGGTCCATGTTGTCTGCATGGCCTGAGTGTTTGTTTTGACAGTTGAGGAACTGAATGCACCACTAAGTCAGCCAGTCATGTTTGGTGCCCGTCATAAGAATAAGCAGTTCCTGTATTGTGAATACTGATACGTTTGATGTAGGGTTCTTATTTAGCATAAACGGACAAATTTACAGGTAATTTTTGTTTAGTAAATACAGCTTGAAAAATAGCTGAGTGCAATTTTTCTGCACTCAATGGACCTGGACCAAAACGATAGAATACACCAGTGCACACATTACTTCTAGCTGACCAATTAGGTCTTTAATGGCTTTGCTTTTAAGAATTATTGCCTAGAACAGAGGTGGGCAATGAGGGCCATATCTGTCCCTGGTTTTCTCGCCAACTTCTGGGCTTTAATTATTTAATTATTTTAATTAGCCAAACTACTTGAGAGATCAAACATTTCTGCTGCATTTCTTTAAATTATCATGAATTACCACCAAAGACTGTTCTTGTCTCCCCTAAATGTAACATGTTACTTTGGTCTAATCTATATGCAAATCTATGTTTGTGTGCACAACCAATCAGCTCAATTAGTCAGAGTAATTGATAGAAATAAAAACCTGCATACACACCGGCCCTCCAGGACTGGAATTGCCCAACCCTGGTCTAGAATGAAGCAATGTAGGTCACATTCATTTTCTGATAAGACTCCTCACTCAGTCTTCAGATTTAATCCTCCAGCATCAGTGTTCTTGCAGCAGTTCAAAATTATGCTGAATCTGTTAAATTGGGCGAGATGAGATATGTGGCAATAGAAACCATCACGCACTGCTCTACTTAGATGGTATGAAGCACCCTGACCGTATGAACAAAATGCCTGGTGTTTTCGAACAATATCTGCCACATACTCCAGCCTCCTCATTAAAATACTTGAAAGGAAAAATTAACTAGTTATTGATGGGGAAGATTTTAATGAGATGGCTTATGCATTTTATTTCCAGCAGCTCAAAGGTAATTAAATGATGGCTAATGACTTGGGTAATGGTGAGAGTGGAAGCTAATGGTGTGGGGTACTGCAATTCACAATGGAAATACTAACATAAATTTACCCTATGAAAGCATATCACAGGAAAAATTCATGTGAATGTAGAAATGGGAGCATTAACAAATTTTAATTTTTGCATCATCAAATTTTTTTTATCAAGAATGAAATGTTCATTAGTGCCAACAAAACGTTGCACAGTGATCTCTGGCAGATAATCTTAAAATAATCAAATAAAATTTTATACCTCCAATTTCATGGGCTATCCGTGCATGTAACTTTCCACCAAACTGCTCTGGTTTTATGGTTGGGGCTCTATCCACAGCTGAAGTAAACCAAATCACAATGAGAAGTCAGTTTGCCTGCTTAACTTCTAAGCTGATGCTCAGATATTTGTGGGAGTGTGACTGATGTGCGCCATGGGGTTTGTTGCAAAGTTCCGTAAATAAAATGTAAAATACTTTAAAAAAAAAAAAAAAAAAGCGATGGTACTATGAAAAAGTCCAATTTAGCGTTATTCCCACCTTCCCAAGTGCTGTACAAAATTAGTGGAAATAGTGCAAGAAAAACAAATAAGAAATACTATTTACAAAAGAAAGGAAAAAAAAGAGTTCTTCTATAATTCAAAAGTTTCTTTAACCCCTCTGTGCAGTTGTAGACACCAGCAGACATGGAGCTGCAAATTTATGCATGCAGTTACACTATTCGATCACTAGATGGGACTCCCGGATCAGTTATTGAAAATTCACTGGCAACCTGAGCTTGAACACGGTTTAGAATATGGAGGAGTTCACTCTCATCCCTGTTTTTCAGGAGTTTCATGAATTAAACCCCTCAGCTAAGCCTGATGGGCGCACTGCTCAATATACTTGCCCAAAGTATCTATCCAGCAGTTCAAAAAAATGACATCTTTCGACAGAAACAATTGTTGTTCTCTGTAGCAACCACTTCAGCTACAGTGAGCCAATGGTATTCCAACTGTAGTTAAGAAAAAATCAGTTTTCTGAAGTAAAATTCGACATGGTATTGATACTATGCCATTCTATTATCAATTATTGTCATCACATATCAAAAATACGTAGTTCCATGACATGGATTTACATGTAGATTCCTCCATTGAGGAATTCAGCACTTCCCTATATCCTCCCAAGTACTCATGTTGATAGCCTATCACTCGATCACTCAATGATTTACTTAGGCTCATCTGCGTAACTGCACACTTTTAGTTCATGCCCATGGGAAACTTCCCCGTAATGATGTATTGATTGACATGTTTCTTATCCAATTCCAGAGAGAATAAACTTTCCACAAGAACTGAAAGATATTGATTGGACAATCAGAAATGTATACAAGCCTTTGCGTAACAGCAAGGTAGGTTGTATTCTCTTAACGTTACGCACAGTGGCACAGCTGAAAATGACGCGATTTCAAGAAAAAAATACAACCCCAATTCCGAAATAGTTGGGACGAAGTGTAAATTGTGAATGAAATCAAAATTCAATGACTTTCAGATCACGTAAGCCAATATGTTATTCACAATAGCACATAGATAACATGTTAAATGTAGAAACTGAGACATTTTACTTTTTTATCCACAAAATGAGCTTATTTCAAATTTTCTGGCTGCAACAGGTCTCAAAAATGTTGGGACACAGGTAAAAAAAGGGCTGTAAAGGCAAATAATATATAAGAAAATCAGCTGAAAGAACATTTAGCAAGTAATTAAGTTAACTGGCATCAGGTGTGTAACATGATTGGCTATAAAAGGGATGTCTTAGAGAGGCTGAGTCTCCCAGAAGTAAAGATGGCCAGAGGCTCTCCAACCTGTGAAGGTGTGCGTAAAAAAATTGTGGAATGCTTTAAAAACAATGTTCCTCAACGTCAAATTGCAAAGGCTTTGAAGGTCTCATCATCGACAGTATATAACATCATCAAAAGATTCAGAGAAACTGGAAAAATCTCTGTGCGCAAGGGACAAAGCCAAAGGCCTTTACTGGATGCCCGTGATCTTCGGGACCTCAGACACCACTGCATCACTCACCGGCATCATTCTGTCATTGACATTACTAAATGGGCCCAGGAATACTTCAAGAAACCACTGTCTGTAAACGCAGTCCACCGTGCCATCCACAGATGCCACCTAAAACTCTATCATGCAAAAAGGAAGCCATTGTTGAGCATGATCCAGAAGCGCCGCCGTGTTCTGTGGGCCAAGGCTCATTTAAAATGGACTGTAGCAAAGTGGCAAAGTGTCCTGTGGTCAGACGAGTCCAAATTTGACATTCTTGTTGGAAATCATGGGCGTCGTGTCCTCCGGGCTAAAGAGGAGAAAGACCACCCCTCCAGTTATCAGCGTTCAGTTCAGAAGCCAGCATCTCTGATGGTATGGGGATGCATTATTGTATATGGTGTGGGACACTTGCATGTTTTAGAAAGCACCATTAATGCTGAAAGGTATATAAAGGTTTTAGAGCAACATTTGCTCCCCTCCAGACGACATCTATTCCAGGGAAGGCCTTGTGTATTTTTTTTTTTTAATTATTTTTTGGGGAATTTTTCCTTTATTTGACAGTTATACAGTGTAGAGAGACAGGAAAGTTGGGGAGAAGAAAGGGGGAAGACATGCAGCAAATGACCCGAGCCGGATTCGAACCCAGGTCGCTGCGGGAAGGACACAGCCTTTATGGTACGCACACTTAGACCGATGAGCCACCGGGGCGCCCCAGGCCTTGTGTATTTCAGCAGGACAATGCAAAACCACATACTGCAGCTATGACAACTTCATGGCTTCGTAGTAGAAGAGTCCGTGTACTGAACTGGCCTGCCTGCAGTCCTGATCTTTCACCAATTGAGAACATTTGGCGCATGATTAAACGAAAAGTCCGTCAAAGGAGACCCAAATCTCTCAAGCAGCTGGAAACCTGTATTAAACAAGAGTGGGATCAAATTCCAATGGCTAAACTGAAGAAACTTGTCTCCTCAATGCTTAGACGCCTCCACTCTGTGGTAATAAGAAGAGGGGATGCTACACCATGGTAAACAGGCCCCTGTCCCAACTTTTTGAGACTTGTAGCAGCCATCAAATTTGAAATGAGCTCATTTTGTGGATAAAATTGTAAAATTTCTCAGTTTCAACATTTGCTATGTTATCTCTGTTCTATTGTGAATAAAATACTGGCTGGTGTGATTTGTGTTTTGATTTTATTCACAATTTACACTTTGTCCCAACTATTTCGGAATTGGGGTTGTACTTCCGAAACCGGCGTGAATTGTTCAGTTACACTTACGGGATTTAAATATTGTATGGACATGGTCAATGGGAATTATTCTGAATGAAACAGGACTGGAGGGTTCCTTCTACTGGATACATTGGTTTCTGGAGGAGGGATTCAATGACGAAATACTGTTACTGCTGCTGTAGTGGCATTTTGCTCAATGTGGCTCTTTGTTTTGGAATTTATACCATATTCAACAAAATCAAATGCCGAGGTTTTGGCTTGTTTAGTATGCCAACAGCTCAGGCACTTCGGTAGACCCCCAAGGTATGATCATTGCTGCATTCTGTTCAATCTAGGGAAGAATATTGCCTTATTTTTTCTGATAGTGGAATCTCGGTTCTGTTAAAATAAGGTATATTTCAGATATTACTGAGTTTGTCAGTTATACTTGTTCCTTATAAGGTGTGGAATGTGTTTATATCAGGTTGCGAGTTTGGAAGTGGGGACTGCTTGCTTTTCATTACAGGGTGAATGTTCTGACCGTTAAATAAGCAGTTCCTTTAATGAGTATGTGTGCTGGCTTGTGGGACTCTGAAGAAAAATGGGCAAAATTCTAAACATTATCATGGACAAAGGGCATGTTTTGCGTTTGGAGAGGTTACTGCGCAGTTCCATGGTAACACACGACATTTACAAACATTTACCGGGTTCCACAGAATTAATGAAATGATACTGGATATTGATTGGGCTCTTTTGGGATACCTATTTAGTCACCCTTTATACTTACACTCATTATTGTTTTCCAGTAGGTAAAAATTCTGAGAAAGGGTTCGAAATGTGTGGTAACACACGTGACGCCAATTTGGACACAACTTCTCAGCACATCCAGTTTTATTAAAAAACTCTGTGAAGTGTGTTGGCCTTTTTTCATTTTGATGATATGGAGTCATACATGGGTGAATGACCTAGGAAATGTGACACTCAATGAAATAAAAAAATTAAATGATTATCAAAATTTTGGCAGTTTATTGTGGTAACACATGTGACAAGTCTGGTAACACATGTGGCATTCTCTGAAATTCAAACAAGTACAGAAAGAATTATCAATGTCATCAATTACAAAGAACATTTTTCTTTCAGAGAAGAGGATTTGGCCATAGATTACTTAAATCAAGAGAACATTTTTGCTAAGATTCAGAGAAAAGAAAAAGTGTATATATACAGTCACGCCCAAAATTAGTCATACCCATACCAATTTTTTTTTTTCGAGATATTTTTTGACAAATCAAATTTATTCTTGCACAAATGACACAGTGAGTTGACATAAGGCTGTAAGAAATGCAGTAAACAATTTTTCAAGAAATACAATACAGCAGCCATACCACTATTCGATCCGCTCCAGCCGCGTGGCTGAAGCTAAGCAGGTGTGGGCTTGGTTAGTACTTGGATTGGAGACCACCTGGGAAAACAAAGTTGCTGCTGGAAGAGGTGTTGGTGGGCCAGTTGGTTGCGATCTTCCCTCTGGTGGAATAATCCCCAATGCCCCAGTGCAGTGACGGGGACACTGTACTGAAGGAGACGCCGTCATTCGGATGAGACGTTAAACTGAGGTCCTGACGCACAGTGGTCATTAAAGATCCTATGACGCTCTTCGATAAGAGTAGGGGGTTCCCCGGTGTCATGGCTAAAGTCCCAACCTGGCTCTTTCGACCTGCCACCTAATCGTCCCCTGATCTAATTGGCTGTGCAAATTGCCCTCTCCCTCCCCACCTCCACCAACAAGGCTCTCTTGAAAAAGAGATTTCAATCTCAACGGGACTTCCCTGGTTATATAAGGGTTAAATTACAATACTTTCTGGTATTTTGACAGATTTACAAAAAATGCCATGTACAGAATTATTCATACCCTTTTCTCAGTAATTGATGGCAAAGCCTTTATTCTTGATTACAGCCTCCAAACGCTTCCTGTGGTTGATCACAAGGTTTCTACACATCTGCATGGGGATTTTGGCCCACTCCTCTTTGGGGAACTTCTTCAGATCCTTAAGGTTTAAGGGTTTCCTTGCCATGACCTTGGTCTTCAGTTCCCTCCACAGATTTTTGACAGGATTGAGGTCGGTGCTCTGGCTTAGCCATTCCAAAACGTTCACTTTGTTATCCACTAACCATTTCTTGACGAATTTGGCCATGTGTTTAGGATCATTATCCTGTTGGAAGATCCATTCCTGCCCAAGACCAAGTTTTTCGGCAGATTGCTTAATGTTTTCACTGTGGATCTGGATATACTGGTCCTGTTTCATGATGCCATTAACTTTAACAAGGTTTCCCCGACCATTCCCCGAAAAGCAACCCCAGAGCATGATACTCCTGCCACCGCGTTTGACCGTTGGGACCCTGTTTTTCGGGTTGAACACTTCAAGTGTCAACTTCATATGTATCTGTCTTCACTCAATGTCATGCTAAACACTACTGCATCAGCTTCACCATTGTGAAACAAATTAATTCTGTATTCTGTCAATTACAAAGGCTAGATGAAGGTGTTGAGTAGAGAGATCTTAATAATAACCACCTGCAATTAGCCCAGTGATGTATAATTTCATTCTGATAAATAATCCACACAGCCTGAATCAGGGCTGCCAACTCTCGCGCATTCGCCATGAGTCTCACGCCTCTTAGAGGCATTCACGTTCCCATGCCGCAGTCAGCAATTATTTAAATGAGGCGTATTTAAGAGATTCTCATGTGGAATTGAGTCCTTGAGCATGGAAGTTAACCAGTTTCATGTGCATTACGGTGGATTTCACCACTAGAGACGTGGAAATCAATTATGACTCTGGAATTCTCACGTTGGTCTTTACACAGGGGTTGGAAGCAATGGAATTGCATAAAGACGTTTCAAACAATTTAAACGATCGTGAAACACACACATTGCTTCCAACCCGAGTGAGGAAAAGTGCACAATGTTTGGAGTCACAATCGCTTCCATGTTACTCGTGGTGAAATCCACCGTAACGCAGGTGAAACTGAAACTTCCACTCACAAGGACTTTAATTACACGTAAGAATCTCATTAATATTTGTTGGTTGAATAATTGCTGACTACAGTGAATACGCCTTCAAAATGCGGGAGACTTACACCGTATGCGTGAGATTGCGTAGAAAGTTGGCAGCCCGGCTGAATGGGGAGGTATAGGTAGCAATAAGTCATGTCAGTCTTCCATTTCTTTGATCATTTCTGAATTGGCTACATAGGTGAGTGTGCGTAAACTTGTAAAATGCATGCTAACTGTTGCGTTATGTCGCTCACATTAGAAATGGACAGTTTAATACATGCAGGGATTATGAAAAACAATTCTAGTCAGCTCAGTTCACATCTGTGATCCGGAAAACCTTAGAACATATGTCAATTTTTAAAGAAACTAAGTTTGACCCTCATTTGCAGTAATTAAGAGTGGTGAACATCTTAAAACACTAGCTATTAGTGCAGTGTCGGCACCAGAACTGGTATTTGGGGGGGCACAGCCACATCCCTTTAAAAAAAAATTATTAGTCCTGACTTGTTCTCAATCATTTTCTAAATTAACAATACTTTCACTCCGAAAACACTCCACACCATCATGTGTTGCTTGTTCTCTCCGTTAAAGTAAGGCGACAATCATTCATTCAGACGCACTTTGGTGCATTTAAATCAGCGTTATTGAAAATTGCACAGAAGTTTCACATGGATTTTTATTTCATTTCAACAATTTAAGCGATCGTGAAGCGCAGGTTAGATCGCCTGATGCGCCAGTAAAGCAATGCAGAAGTTCCAGAGCAGTTTGTCTTTCATAAAGCATAGGCCTGTTTATAAGTACAATATTTTTCTGCACTGAATTTAGCCCATTATTTTGTCGCTGTTAAATCGCATGGGGAGAGAAGCCGTGTCTTCAATTGCCAATGGATTATTAGTATAATTGGAAGACGTGTCAATAAAGGAAAATGACTGACAACTGGCCAGGACTAATTGTTGTTAAAAAGGGATGTCTGTGCACCCCTAAATTCCAGTTCTGCCGCCGATACTGTATTAGTGTTATTTGAGCTATTTTGATTAGGAAAAACCCAGACTTCAGAAGTTTTTGTTCAATTGCGAGGCCCTTGTTACTGTTAAACTCACCAGGTTTTTCCAGATCACAGGAGAGTTCACACCAGTGAAATTCCTGGTTGGTTACTTTAGCAACTTTAGTTAGCTAGGAAACAAACTCTCGCATTGGCATGTAGTTAAATTGCATGCTGGTGATTGTGAGGGCAATAGCATATGATTAATATAATGTTAATGTTCATACTCAATTAACCACTCAGTGACCCAATAAACTTGACAAAAAGTGCACTATCCTGCTCATCAGGATAGAAAAGTTTAATGATAGGATAAGGGTTATCACTAGGAATAACATATTGATTTTCTGTTACTCTACCATCTAATAGGAAGAGTGGACATTTTTTCAGGTTTTTCCTTTAATTTGTTGCCTGTCTGCAGGGGCACTGCTGGCAATTTTGGGCCCTATGACTGGAAATCAATTTATATTATACATTTAATATATATATATATATATATATATAATTTATTCACTGGTCTCGTCTGTGGTTGCCTCATGGCTTGAAGATGGCCCTGACTCTAAAGCACCCAAAAGAATTGTATATTCAGAATCTGTCATAGGCCTTAACAGTAGACTATTGGCTACATTGGCTACACATACTGGCTAACTAACCAGAGCAAGCTAAAGTCCTGTGCATCAGAAACATTGCACAGCTAGATAAGTTCTGACAGATCTTGAAGCCCAATAGACCAGGTCAAGTCTGCAAACTGCATTGAACATGGCTTCTGTATAATGCTATAGTATGAAAAATAAATTGTACAACCCCAATTCTGAAATAGTTGGGACAAAGTGTAAATTGTGAATAAAATCAAAATGCAAATGACTTTCAAGTCACACCAGCCAGTATTTTATTCACAATAGAACAGAGATAACATAGCAAATGTTGAAACTGAGAAATTTCACAATTTTATCCGCAAAATGAGCTCATTTCAAATTTGACGGCTGCTACAAGTCTTAAAAAAGTTGGGACAGGGGCCTGTTTACCACAGTGTTGCATCCCCTCTTCTTTTTAACACAGAGTGGAGGCATCTGGGCATTGAGGTGGCAGGTTTCTTGAGTTTAGCCATTGGAATTTGATCCCACTCTTGTTTAATACAGGCTTCCAGCTGCTGGAGAGTTTTGGGTCTCCTTTGACAGACTTTTCGTTTAATTATGCGCCAAATGTTCGCAATCGGTGAAAGATCAGGACTGCAGGCAGGCAAGCCAGTTCAGCACACAGACTCTTCTACTACGAAGCCATGCTGTTGTAAAAGCTGCAGTATGTGGTTTTGCATTGTCCTGCTGAAATACACAAGGCCTTCCCTGGAATAGATGTCGTCTGGAGGGGAGCATATGTTGCTCTAAAACCTTTATATACCTTTCAGTATTCATGGTGCTTTTTAAAACATGCAAGTGTCCCACACCATATGCTCTAATGCATCCCCATACCATCAGAGATGCTGGCTTTTGAACTGAACGCTGATAACAGCAGGGGTGGTCTTTCTGCTCTTTAGCTTGGAGGACACGACGCCCATGATTTCCAACAAGAATGTCAAATTTGGTCTCGTCTGACCACAGGACACTTTGCCACAGTCCATTTTAAATGAGCCTTGGCCCACAGAACATGTCGGCGCTTCTGGATCATGTTCAACAATGACTTCCTCTTTGCATGATAGAGTTTTAGGTGGCATCTGTGGATGGCACGGTGGACTGTGTTTACAGAAAGTGGTTTCATGAAGTATTCCTGGGCCCATTTAGTAATGTCAATGACAGAATCATGTCGGTGAGTGATGCAGTGGCGTCTGAGGCCCCGAAGATCACGGGTATCCAGTAAAGGTCTTCGGCCTTGTCCCTTATGCGCAGAGATTTTTCCAGTTTCTCTGAATCTTTTGATGATGTTATGCACTGTGGATGATGAGACCTTCAAAGCCTTTGTAATTTGACGTTGAGGAACATTGTTTTTAAAGTATTCCAAATTTTTTTTTTTTTACGCAAGCCTTCACAGGTTGGAGAGCCTCTGGCCATCTTTACTTCTGAGAGACTCAGCCTCTCTAAGACATCGCTTTTATATCCAATCATGTTACACACCTGATGCCAGTTAACTCAATTACTTGCTATATGTTCTTTCAGCTGATTCTCTTATATATCAATTGCTTTTTCAGCCCTTTTTTGCATGTGTCCCAACTTTTTTGAGACCTGTTGCTGCCAGAAAATTTGAAAGAAGCTAATTTTGTGAATAAAAATATAAAATGTCTCAGTTTCAACATTTGAAATCTTATCTATGTTCTATTGTAAATGACATATTGGCTCACGTGATCTGAAAGTCATTGCATTTTGATTTTATTCACAATTTACACTCCGTCCCAACTATTTCGGAATTGGGGTTGTATATCATATCTGTATATTGTATATTCATAACACATGATGGAATTGGAACGTGATATATATCCAGAATATAAACTTTACAATAACAAATACTAACTGCTGCTATTACACAGAGCAACAATTTAACAAAAATATTAAATATGAGCATGGAATATCTATCATTCACTTTAATAGCAGAAGTCTATATGCAAACGTCCAGAGTATTAAAGAATTTTTAGGACAAATTAAAAAATCCTTTAATATTATAGCAGTTTCTGAAACATGGCTAAATGCAGACAAGGGAGCAGATTTCGATCTACAAGGTTATGAATTTAATTATATTAATAGAGGGACAAAAGAGGAGGTGGTGTGGCTCTCTTTGTGGACAAAGGACTCAACTACAAAGTTGTCAACTGCATGTCAGTAATCATTGATGATGTGATGGAATGCATAACGACTGAGATATGTAAAGAATGAAAAATGTCATTGTTAGCTGTGTGTACAGAAAACCAGGATCTAGAATTGAAATATTTACTGAAAATATGGAAAAGTTGTTTACCAAAACAAAGCAAAAGGTCAGCTTTATCTGTGGGGATTTTAACATAGATTTATTAAATCCCAACAAACACAAAATGATATATGAATTCACAGAAGCAATGTATAGCATGAGTCTACATCCTGCAATCACAAAACCTACCAGAATAACATCTCGCGGTGCCACTCTGACAGACAATATATTCACTAACAATATGGATAACAACACTGTGAGTGGATTATTAATGAAGGACATTAGCGACCACCTGCCTGTCTTTATAATTCATGACTGCAATTATCGAAAGAAGGAGTATAATGAAATCATACACAGGAGTGTGAGAACTGAAGAATCGATATCTGCATTTAGAAATGATTTACTGAATTTTAATTGGAGTGATGTATTTAAAGAAACCAATGTAAACAAAGCATATGATTTATTTTTAGATATATACAACACTTTATATGACAGGAATTGCCCATCAAAACAATACAGTAACAAGAGTAACTTTTCAGAAAACCCATGGATGTCCAAAGGACTGCAAAATGCTTGTAAAAAAAGAACTGTCTATACAGGAAATTTATTAAACACAGAACGAAAGAGGCAGAGCTAAAATATAAGAAATATAAAAACAAACTAATTAATATAATAAGGATATGTAAGAGGGATTATTATCTCAAAATATTAGAAAATAACAGAAACAACATTAAAGGAATATGGAATACATTAAATGGAATTATTAGGAACAAACAAACCAAACCAAATTATCCGGAACCTTTTACTGATAATGACACAACGATTACCAACATGAATGAGGCGGTTGAAGGATTTAATAACTTTTTTGTGAATGTGGGTCCAAAACTGGCTAGTGAAATAAATAACAATGGAGAGAAATACGTTATTGAGGACTACGGAGAAAGAAATCCAAACTCAATCCTGTTGGGAACAATAGAAAAAAATGAAATTATAAAAAAAGTAAATGGATGTCTGAATAAAACGTCCACAGGTTGGAATGACATTGACATGAGTTTGATAAAGAAAACAATCAAAGAAATTATAGATCCACTAACTCATATATGCAATTTATCATTCCAAACCGGTACATTCCCAGATAAAATGAAAACTGCCAAGGTTATCCCAGTATACAAAGCAAATGATAAACATCTTTATACTAATTATAGGCCGATAGCTCTCCTTTCCCAATTTTCAAAAGTACTTGAAAAACTTTTTGTTGCAAGGTTGGACAATTTTATTGAACAAAAAGATTTATTAATTGGACAGTCAGTATGGGTTCAGATAAGCCAGATCAACCTCAATGGCTTTAATGGAGTTAGTTGAAGAATTAACGAGTTGTATCGAAAATAAAAAATATGCAGTGGGAATATTTAATGATCTTAAAAAAGCATTTGGTACAATAGACCATGAAATTTTACTTGAAAAAATGGAGAGGTATGGTATCAGAGGTGTAGCTCTTGACCGGCTGAAAAGTTATATTGTAAATGGGTAATGTTATGGCCCCAATTTGTTATGGCGTCACGGACAGCAAGGGATGACAGACAAAATTTTACAACTTCAACAGATTTAATAAAACAAACACTTGGAACTACTCTACAATCTACCCTACTGACCAAGATTGAAATAAAATAAAAAATAAGATATTTACAGTTCCCTGTAATGGAGATGGGCTGCTCTGTTGTGATGTCCTGGGACAGGAAAATGCTCCAACACAGGCAAAAATCCACAAAAAGCTTAAAAGGTCTTGAAAAGAGTGACAGGTCTGGTCAAATGTATCCTTCTTGCAATTTCTCCTACTACTACACTCGATTTTTCTCCTTATATACTCTTGTCCAGCCCCCTCCCATTTCTGGGACTTTCCCCTCTGGGCATGCCCTGGACATGCCCAACCTAGCTTCAGACTGGGCTTCACAAAAAAAAAGTCAATACTGCCATCTAGTGGCTATTTACCACATTACAGTAACAATTTGTGCAGATGGGCCAACACAAATCGAAGTGCCTCAATATTACTTGTGGGGTCCCACAGGGCTCAGTACTGGGTCCCAAATTGTTTATTCTATATTTCAATGACATTTGGAAAGTATCAGATTTGCTAAAATTTGTTGTTTTTGCTGATGACACAAATATTTTTTGTTCTGGAATGGATTTACAGCAGTTATTAGAGGTTGTCACAAAAGAAATGGGTAAAATTAAATGTTGGTTCCATAAAAACAAATTATCCTTAAACTTGAACAAAACAAAATACATGTTGTTTGGTAAGCATAAAACGAATACAGAGGTACAAGTCAAAATTAATAAGGAAATGAAAGAAAGGGTTTATGAATATAAGTTTCTGGGTGTTGTATTAGACCATAAGCTCTGTTGGAAATCTCATGTTAAATATCTGTGCTCCAAGATCTGTAATAGTGTTGGGATATTGTGGAAAACTAGACATATGCTGAACCAAAAAACACTGTACATGCTGTATAACACACTAATTCTACCATATCTCAGCTACTGTGTGGAAGTTGGGGGAAATACCTACAAGAGCAACTTACAAAAAATATGCACACTGCAAAAAAGAGCAATAAGGTTAATGCATCATGTGGGATACCGAGAACACACAAATGGACTGTTTTTAAAATCAAACATTCTGAAATTCATGGATCTAATAAAATTTAAAACCGTACAAATCATATATAAAGCAAGACACAATCAAAGACACAAGCAAGACACAAAAATTATTCAGTGACAGAGGGGCAAGATATGAACTAAGAGGGGAATTGAATCTGAAACAAGCTTGTGTCCGCACGACACAAACAAGCATGTGCATATCAGTTTGCGGGGTGATCCTGTGGAATAGCCTTGATGATGACATTAAGCAAAGCAATAATATTACACAGTTTAAAAGCAAATATAAGAAATCAATCATGGACAAATACAGAGATGAGGCGGAGTTCAAAAAATAATGATTTAATGATGTGGGGAACGATGCAATTGCAATGTTAAAGATATCTTGGTGAGTATTACTTTCGGGTTAAAAGAACTATCTTTATTTATACTGATACTGTAATGATGGGGTAGGACTTGATAAGCATTCTTGCTTCTTCCTGCTCCTTCTCGAACACATTACAAATTTTCAGTTCTTTTGATGAATACCAAGTGATGTATTGTGCTATATTTTGTGTTCTTTTATTTTAATTTTTATGTATTGTAGTTTATTTTTGTTGTTGATGTTGATGTTCGAGACAAATAAACTTAAAAAATAATATTAAAAAAAAAAAACTATTTGATTGGAATGAGCTGGGCATGGATAACCTGCAAGGAAACATCAACATTGCATTTTAAATAAAACTCACTCACAAATTTGTCTTAGTGTGCCAGTTTTTCAGTTCATTTCAATGGTTGTACACTAACGTAGACTAGCAAGTTTGCAAAAATATTCAGTTTACAGAAATCTTACCTTCAAAGCCTTTTATTCAGGGACTATTGTAGGCTATGTAACATCTTGTAGCCTATAGTTCTCACCTTCCTCCCATTCGACTGTATCTTGTGTATGGGGGGTTGAGAGAAGATTTCCTGAGGCTGCTGCATCTGTGCATAACGGCATTTAATATTAAAGGGGCATTTCGGAAAAATATGTTTTTGTCGATTTCCGGCCTTTTTTAAACATGAGCGTGTTCTAGGGATCAAAGTAAATAATCCTACCAAGGAACGTTATCCATCAGGACAGAAAGTATTATAGATTGATGTTGATACGAGCTATGGATGCATGCGTCCAGTGGCAAATGGTTTTATTTAGCTAGCTCGTTTCAACATTAATCGCAAACCTTCTATCCTGATTTATTAGATTGGATGCGCACCTCCACTCTGATCAGAAGTCCCGCATGTACATGATTATTCACATAGCATGTATGAAATTGGTGACTGGTTGGTCCGGGTGCAAAATGATTTATTTTAATGAGAGTACGACAAAGATGAGAAAAGCTGCGGTTTCTTATGGATAGTCTGTTTTCTTTGGGGTTCCGATAATTGGCCAGTGGTCAGTAGAATTGAATTTTGTTGATTGCAGCAAATGTTCAAAATACTGATTCAGAAACTAACTGGTAACGCATCCCCAATGTACTCCAGCGACGATATGCTTATCAGCGCAATGCCTCAAATAGGAGTCTGTGTCACGAACAGTTTACGGTCACGAAGCAGACTGTGTTTTTGCGGCAAATAACGTCGGACATCGTCCTCACTCTCAAGATGCGTTTCTATTTAATACCCTTAGAAATGTGCAAAATCTAAATAGCGAAATAAAAAACTGGTAATGGAAACACAATCTGATACCACAAAATTTGCTCTCTGATCTGCAGTATCAGTCACCGAAGCCAAGGCTAATAAATAGACTATTGGACTTCCGCAGCAGACCAGCTAGTGTACTTGTTATTTTGTGTATTGTGGAGCACTTACATCGTTACTGTCAGAGGAGCATTTACCAATTTGCCGCGTGCACAACTCAGCTGATAGAGACAAGGTCGAATGCGTTGCCATTCTCGTCGATGCATGAGTACAGCCGAGCTGTGATTGGCTGATGGCACGTACAATGGTACCAGAGCCAATCTGTGATTGGCTGATATACGTAATGCTCCCAACTGACCAGCAGAAAAATTTTTTGCAGTCAGTTCAGGCACTCGCGTAACTAGCGCTGTACAAAATGATGAATAGTAAGAGGGGGGGCACCATGTGCTGAGATTATTCTTAAAAAGTTGAAAATTGAGAAACAAACAACAAATTCATTTTAAATCGATCAAGTTATTACAAAAATTAAAATATAAAATTAAAGTGTCCATATATTTACAAATGTTTACAATAATACCAGTATCCTCTGTGGGGCCCCTGTGAATGCTGGCCCCCAAGAATCGTCCATGGTTACCCCTCCCCCATGGCGCCCCTGTGTGTCTGTATTTATCTTAAAAAAACTGTTTCACCTCCTGTGCCTTTTTTTGCAGAGGAAAATCTCCCCACATCTTACATTGGAGTAATTTTGACAGCAACAGCAATCAGCTCTCTTATCCGATATTTTAAAGCAGGGATCATCATCAAATCATGCTCCTCAAGGTTTGAAATCTGCTGGTTTTCCACCTTCCCTTTACCTGGGAGTCAGGCGCACAGTCTGGTGAATCAGATGCATTGAATGGTGCAGAAGAGCGCAGTTAACTCAGAGAAAAGAAGACCAGGGCTTAGTTTGCATTTTAGATCTACGTATAGAGATTCATGGTTTAAAATGCTCAGGGGAGCTGGCTTTGGTTGAACAAAAACTAGGACAAGGATAAACTAATCTGTCGCTCAAATCCAAATACAGACCTGGTTTTCTTTTCTCCTAAGTAATTCATTAACAGATTGTCTTTACACCTGACACTCAGGTAAAGAGAGGGAAGAAAATAAGCAGTTATTTGCCCTCGACAAACATGAGTTGATGAAACCTTCACTAAGAGAAGCATCCGTACCTCATTTTTCTCTACCCAGACCCTTAAATTCGGTATTTTATTCTGTAAATTATAATGCTATTTATTTGTCTGTACAGCACTTTGGCCCCTGTGGTTGTTTTTAAGTGCTTTATAAATAAAGTTGGATTGGATTGGTCCTGGAATATCATTACAGGCCCAGAGATGGAAAACCATTCAGATCAAAGGCTTTTCAACCAGCAAGACAGTGGAGCTCAACAAGGCGGAAAATGCCTGGAGGCCATCAAGCATGATGAACAAGGAGGTTCAAGACCTTGAAGGGGCCCAAGAGATGTACGGCCGAATGCGCAGCATCCTCAACAAGCTGACACCAGAAAAATGTGATCAGCTAATGCAGCAGGCCAAGCAGCTCTCTATCAACAGAGTGGCTCAGCTTGAGGGCATCAGAAAAATGGTGTTCAAGAGAGCCATTTGCGAGATGAAATTCGTGAGCATCTATACGAAGACGTGTCACCACCTTCAGGAGGTGAGCAAGCCAGTCCAAGACCACACTAGAGCGTTTCCCAGTGCGTGTCTAGACTTTATGTTTTCTGCTGTGGACATTAATAGAATGTTATGGTCTAGTGGTTGCCTATACTCAGAGGAAGCCTGAGCTATAGGGAATACTGGTTTTAATGGAATCTGTGACCTGTTCCTTTCTTCTCTCCCTGACAGCTCAGATTAATCACCTCCGATGATCCAAACTTCCAGTAATTTGTGCTCCATCACTGCCGAATGGAATTTTACAAAGTCAAAAGTGATGGCATTGTCCTTGAGAAGGAATGGCAGGACCAGAATGATAAGCATGGGTAGGGTTGGGTAAATGGACTTTAGAGCATAATCATGCTAAGGGAGGTTATGGCTGGCTGTAAAATGGGTATTGAAAACAGCATGAACTGCATAAGAGCATTACCAGTCACAAAGGCATGTTCTCTTCTACTGGTGTTCCAATCGTGAAACATATGGAAATATATGTTAGTGCTTTACTAGGTGAAAGGAAGCATTGTCACTAATCATGTTCATGGTCACAAAGATCGATATGAGCCATTTGCGGCTTGTCAATCTAATACCTGTTCTGTGCTCTAACAGTGGTGTCTTATCTTGCCTCAAACTCATCACTGTGCATCCAGTGGGAAGGCAGACAGAACTTGAAGGAGCTGGAGGCCAAGTTCATGGCCCACCGAAGACGCTCCGTGGGCTGCATGAAGTTCTTCGGAGAATTATACAAACTTGAAGTGGTGAGGGATGCTGTCCTCCTTGGGTACATCACCGTGTTCCTGGACACCCAAACTGAGGAAGCGTTGGAGCGTTTGTGCTGCCTGACAACTACCACAGGCTCTGGACTCTGAGGACAACAAGATACGTCATACTTCCTGACTGCTCTCTAATGCTTAAATTGGCCATAGGCTCAAAACACATTTATTCACCATGCCCCTTTATATCCACAGCCCCAATTGGACAGACATTTCAGCAAAATTGGGAGAGTCCTGAAGAGGGGAAAGCTGACACCGAGAGTCCAGTTCAAGCTGCAGGATCTGATTGATTGAGACTGGTAATACACCTCTCAGCCTGAGTTCACAGAAATGAATATTAATATTTAATATCACGAATGCGTATGCAGCGCATGCCTTAGCAATCCGGTGTGTCATCAGTAACATGGCTGCTGCCGTTATATGGTAGCACTGTGTATCCAGTGTATCGGTCCTTCAGCCCTATTTACCCATCCTTTCTTCCTATCTATCTGTCCTTCCTTCTGATCTACCTGTCTTTCCTTCCTATTTGCTATGTTAAATCTGTTCTATTGTGAATAAAATACTTGGCTGGTGTGATTTGAAAGTCATTGTGTTTTGAATTTATTCACAATTTACACTTTGTCCCAACTATTTCGGAATTGGGGTTGTACATCAATCCAAGTTCTTAATCTTTTTTCTATAATACTTGTAAATATTTTACCCCAAAAATTTAATAGTGATATACCCCTGTAGTTGCTTGGCTCATTTTTACTACCAGACTTATAAAGTGGAATTATCATGCCAATGTTCCAAGCACTTGGAAATTCACCGCTCTCCGAAATCTTACTGAATAATGCAGATAAATAGGGAAGAAAAAGGTTCCCATACAATTTGAAAAATTTACCCGGTATCCCATCCACACCTGGAGCTTTTCCAGATTTCAGTGATCTCAGAGATTCAGAGATTTCATGGTCAGTAATTTCACTGGATAAAAGAGCATCAGTAAATGGTGAATAAGTACAATGATTCACAACAAAATTTCTGACAGTTAAATCAAAATCAGAAAATGTATGTTTATCAGGAGGATTTCATAAATCCTTAAAATAATGTAACCACGTATCAGCAGATATAGTATTACTAACCATCCTTGGACCCAGGGCATGTTTCACTTTCTCCCAGAATTTTTTACAATCCCTGTCATAGGACGATTGTTTTATTTCTTCTGCATACTGTCCGTCATAATCTTCTGTCTTTTTGGCACAGCGTTTCTTAAATTCTGTTTTTGCACAAATGTAGTTTGTTAAAGTTGGATCACATTTCTATTTTCTATAATGATTCGAACTAGAGTACTTTACTGCTTTGAGATTTTCACATTCTTTATCAAACCATGGCGGTTGTAGTTCGGCCTTTGGCTTTCTAATAAATAATTTACACGGTTTGGAACACTGCAGAGCTAGGTGAGTGAAAATATCAGTCAGTTTATACACAGCTTGGTTAACATCACTGGTAAGTAGTAAGAAAAAGTCAGTTAGTATATCTTTTATGGTAACACTGGAAAACAGATTGCATATGTTAATATCTTGCTGGTGGGCACTTAGTTGATAACGTGAGACAGGTGATAAAAAAAGTAGTAGACTTATCCTTTTTTTATTATTTATTTTTTTTAGACTTATCCTTTTTTATTTTGTATTGTTTGTAATATATATATATATATATATATATATATATATATATATATATATAGTGTTGTTTTGTCTGAATATGCAAACTGCTGTGTGCTGCCTACTTGGCCAGGTCACAATTGTAAAAGAGATTTAATCTCAATTGTCTATCTGGTTAAATAAAGGTCACGAATGAATCCTTAGTAGCACTGGTACTGTTAACTGTGACATGAGGCAAGTAGTTACTAAGATTCAACTGTGCAACTAAAGGTAAGTGGTCAGATTCAGTTCTGGCAGTTACACACGTCAATGACCAAATGGAAAATATCAGAAGAAACAAGTACATAATCCACAACACTGGATCCTGAGTGTGAAATATACTGTAAATTTGATGTCCTTGGCGATCGGCTACAGTTCTACCATTAACAATATGAACGCTCATTTCCTTAAAGATATCTAAAAGTAATCTTCTATAATTATTTCTCACCTGATCAGATGAATTTCGAGGTAGATTAAAATCATCACGGTTGTAATCTTTAGGCAAAGGTAGGTAAGTAGGTGTGTCGCCCAGAATAAAATCTGTATCTATACCAGTTCTGGCTTTAAAGTAACCAAATAATATAAACTGAGATGGTCCATAATCAAACATACTCTGTAACGGTTTGCTCTCGAGCTGGTCTATACCATTTTCTTCATACTTCTCATGCTCACGTGAGCTCTTTGGATGCACATACGGAAAACCTATGAACAAGTTATCAACCAAATTATTTATGCTGAGTCTAAGAAATATACAATCAGACCGTTCATGGTAAATTCTAGTGAAATATGCAGCAAGACTGTTTTTGATGAGAACTGAAATACCTCCTGAAAATCTCCCTCTGTTCCCAGACCTATGAGCACAACATGACATGTATGATCAGGAAATATGCTATTGAGAAATGCCTTAGTTTGTGTTGTCATGGTTTCAATGAGGCAATATACATCGTGGCCTGCACAAAAGGATACAAAATCGGGCCATATCAATTTGGATTTTAGTCCGATAATGTTCCACGAACAGACTGCGACATAGCGAGAGTCACTTTCACTCAATCTTACTGACGAACTTACATCGTTGTCTTGAAGGCCACGGCCACCGCCCTAGTCTGACTAAGCCTGGGCGGCGTCCGTGCTCGTCCCGTTTAGTTGATCATCTCCCCTTCGAGTGGGTCCTGTACTGCTCGTGTCCTTCCAATTGCGCCGCTGCCCCACACAAGGTAATCCTTCCTTCGCTTCATCGTAAACAAATACATCTCCTTCAATTATCAACTTGTCATAGCTTAAATAGGCTGTCTTGCTGTCGTTCCGGGCACCTTTTAAAAAAGGAAATAACTTTGATCGAGTCCACCGAACTCGCTCAGTGAAGTCTTCTGCAACTCGAAGGATTTATTGGGTTCGAAGTACTTGTTTCGCCTGTTCAAGCACCATAACCTCATCCTTATAAAATGAAAATTTTACAATCACGGGCCTGTTATCCTTTTTCGAGTGTAGACGATGCGCGCGTTCAGTTGGTATTTTATCAGTCTCCTCGATATTGAGATTTTCCTTGAGAAAAGTTTGTACGGTTCGTTTCGTGTCCTCCCGTGTTTCATCACGTTTCTCCCCATAATCTTGAAATATTAGATTATTTTGACGGGGCTGTGCCTCCATATTGTCAGTCTTTCTTTCCAATGCCTGAACTTTCAGTCTCAAAAACTTGTTTTCTTCTTGAACAGCCGTGAGTCGTTCGTAAAACTGTGACACGATCGCATCAAGTTTACTAGCCTATTAAAAGCTGACATCTAGGTCTCCATCGCTCGTGATTTCCCGATGTCGGCCATTGACGGGTTATCGCCATTTTCGTCACTGACCCACTGCCCGCTCACATTTTTTTGATGCCAAACGGGTTTGAACTCCAACCTTAGTAAAGGGTCCTGGGTTCCCCTCAACATCGCCACACCCCACCGAGCAAGCATCCAAACAACGTCTTTTCGAGGTCTTCCACAAGCGTCTAAATGACGTCCCCTGAGGAGCCAGAATGAAAGTTTTTATGACGTCTTGACATCCTCTGGACGTCCCGTATTAACGTCCACCAGACCTCTGCACAAGGTTAAAAATTAGTTCAAATGAGGTTGTTCTGGGTGTCTTTTCAACGTCAACTGCACATTTACTTTAGACGAAAACAAAATAAATTATTTCTGTCTTCTCTTACCTTGCAAGGCCTCCGACTGTTTCATTGGCTGTTGCGGCATTGACGGGGTCCGATCTATCGAACCGATAGTCAGTAAGCTATAGTCGCTACCGACTGCGCCACGAAGTTAAGTGAAAGGCACTGCATAGTTAAGATGTGTTTCCCAACGACTACATTCCACGGATTATTAAACGAAGTCATTACAACTTGTATCCATAATATGGAAAATAATGTACTGGACTTACAGTATTATAATGTTGGGAAGATAAAACAATTAAGAAAATTATTAACATGAAATTTTGTGTTTTAATGTAGTCTTTGAACTTGCTGTAGCAATCGAGTTTCGCGAGCTTTTTAAGGTTTATTACTAACAAACAAACAAACAAGGAAACGGCTATTCGTCCCGTAGCGCTTCGGCGCGAAAGTTCAAAGCTCGTTTAATGACCCGTGGAAAGTAGTCATCGGGAAACAAATCTTAACTACGCTACGTATTTAGCCTAACTTCGTGGCGCAATCGGTAGCGACTGTAGTTCAGTGATTAGTAGTTAGACTGTTCGTAACCCCTTATAACCGCAAAAAGTCATAACAATTGCTCAAGAGCGGCATCTAAGCTAATAAAGCAGTCGGAAGAGAAGAAGGCATCGCAAGGTAGGTAGAGGGAGGAGACAAAAACTACGTTTTTTTTTTTTCCGTCAAGTAGGCCATCTCTAAAATAAGTGTGCAGTTGACGTTGAAAAAACGCCCAGAACGACCTCATTTGAACTAATTTTTAACCTTGTGCAGAGGTTCGGTGGATGTTAATATGGGACGTCCAGGGGATGTCTTAAAAAGACGTCATAAAAAACTTTCATTCTGGCTCCTCAGGAGACGTCATTTAGACGTTTGTGGAAGGTCTCAAAAAGACGTTGTTTGGACATATTCTTGCTTGGTGGGACACAACAAGCAAGGTGAACAGAAGCAGTGATAGGCGTAGACTCACTCTCACTCGCCCGCTCAGTGTTATAGCAAGGCAGGCGAACGATTGTCGTTTTGACCGCATACAGAAAGTTCAGATTCTCATTCTCTAGACTTCAATCGGCACTCTCATTTTCAAAAATCGTGTTCACTGGTACCTCAGGCATTCGTAAATAAGCAGTCTTCTTCAAAGTTTGCATTCAACTTCACAACTTAATCGAGCGAGCAAACTTTGAGAGCATCTCTATCATGGCGACCGGAAGTCCCCTGTAGCATTTCCCAATCCCCACTTGGGAACATCCAGGCCAAGTGAGACCTCAATTTAAAGGAGCAATATGTAAGTTTGTGGCCAAAACTGGTTGTGCAATCCCATTCAAAATAATGCAGAGCGCAGTATCCCCTCCTCCTCTCCCCCAGACGAGAGGTTGCCAGCTAGGTTGCCGGATCCAGCAAGAACATCTACTACACGGAGCTACCATAGCTATGTTTCAATATCACCAATGATTTGCTCTCACGGGGTTGTGTTCAGTTCAGTTCAGTTCAGAAAAGATCGAGACTAATGAGTGACTAACTTTAGCAATGGTCATATTGGTCAACTTGCTCATCACTCTTCTGTGTGGATTGCCCACTGAAGTCCATACTGTAAAATGCGTAAAGAATGAATGAGGACTCATTTGACCGATGCACTGTCTCAATTACCTTTCATATTGCCATAATGGCTGTGCTATTGTTGGAACGGTTTGCACAGCATCTCAGCATAAAGCCACAGAAACGGACTAATAATGCATTGCTAATGTTAGCAATGAAGAGCCACGGTTTTTATTTCTCAAACAATTTGTTAACTAGTCAATTCGATGACCCACCTGCATACGCACTAACGTACCATGAACGAACATACATAACGTTATTCGACTGTAGAGAATATTTGAAATGTCCGTGCCTACATTTAATAGAATTAAGTTAGCCAAACTTAGCTGAATCTTACCTGCCCAGGAGAAAATTAGCAACTTCGGCGTCGGTCTTCAAATTCTTCTCTGCTTTCAGCCGTCTCTATCTTTCAAAGGTATGTCCTATACAGATCTTTGTTTTGTTTCTGACTTTGTCACGACGTATTTCGGAATCATAACGAGGCCTTTTAGGTTTGGTAACGTCAGGCATTTGTGCTCCGAAACGCTGGTAGCTGCAGCTCAGTGGTAACTGGCAACCTGGATGCCGAAATGCTTCTGACTTCGTGATTGGGAGCTGGGTGGTTGGCAGCGCAACAGGCCAAAACACAAAATGACAACATCAACATTAGTTGTGGGCTGCAACTTCGCTTTTGTAATGAGAATATTCTGGCAGGACTACTGTTGTCAGTGATATAAGTATTTGAAATTAACATCATATGATATATCAGGGCCATTTCATGATTAATCAACATACATTTCTTACATATTGCTCCTTTAAACTTATGTGTATTAATTATTTAATTTCAGGTCCAGTATTCTATGGTCGACTGCTGAAATTGTAATAGCATCTTCGATATCCAAATATTTATGGACCTACACTACTGGCCAAAAGTTTGGAGGCAAGATCAAATTTGTACAAAAAAAAAATCATAGTTTCATTGGCATACTTTGCAACAAAGTAAAAATGATTATTATATAAAGAGTCACTTATCAGAATACATTTTTACTCAAATTATCAGGCCCATGTTACTTGGCCCATGGTCCTAGTGCCCGCTGTATTGCCGTTGGCATCTGGTGGGCTGTAAACCATGACATAAAGTGAATGCAAAGTGTGATTTGTTTTTTTACTTTTTCACTGAAGTTGTGATTCTTGCTAATCTTCTCAACCCAAAAACTAAGCCCCTCCTTTCTTTTGTAGACATTTATTCAGCAATGGTCTGGTAACATCAATGTATACAGTACCTAAAGGTAAATAGAGGAAAATGGTGCATATCAATGAAAGAAAAGTCTGATCATGCAGTAAATACATCCCAAAATCCATAGATTTCATACAGGTTTTTAAGAAAGGCATTGTGAACAGAAACTTTAAGTTGCTTCCAAATTTTTGACCTGTGTTAGCCTTGCTTCCAAACTTCTGGCCTATAGTGTATCTGTACAATTGCCGAAAGTCTTTTCTGGAACTTAATGTGATGGGCATCCGGGTCCGCCATATCTTCAAACAAAGAGATGTGATGAGCCTCTTCCTCTGAATTTCGCAGCACAATTCGATCCACCTGTTTGCTGGTTTTACGCGCATACCCTTGTTCACTCATCACATCAGTCTTCAGCTGTCATTATAGCTTGAATGTCAAATTTCTCAATATTAAGGGTATTCAGAGCTCTGTGCTCTACTGCTGTAGGTACTAGACTGGTCCCTCTGGCAACTGGCAATTGTATCTAAAATAGTGTCTTACACTGTGGCTGCTCGTATTCTTTTTACCTTGGGGGAGAAAAAGATTGCACAGAGATGATGAATAAAATGCATATGTAGCTGTAAGTTATTTGAGGGCAGACTCTAGGTCATGTTGGCATTGAAAAACAACCATTGACATGAAATCCAGGTAAGTAACCACATGGGGACTCAGGCTAATATCTATGCACTCTGTGCACACTGCAGTCTGTCAAGCAATGAAAGTGAGAGCGCAGCCCCCCTCCACATGATACGGATGATGAAATACAGTGGTGATTAAACGCCACCACTTTCGTCTAAAGGTGTTCGAATACATTACTTCTCTATAATTTTTTGGTAAAAATGTATTGAAAAATACCATTGTAGGCGATGAGAACAAAAAAAAAAAAAATTCCCACAAGTGCATTGAGGTGAAAATATGGGTAATAAACAAAAACACTGAAAACATGTTTTGACTCTTGCATGGCCTACATACGTTTGAAGGCTCATTCCATGATAATTGATGCTGAAACATTTATTTAAACTAGTTTGGGACAGCGTTATTCTGCAAAATTACCTCTGATGGCCATTTGTTCCAGTATATAAGGTCACCTGAACTTCGAGCAGTGTCGTAGTGTTAAACATGATGGCATGACGAAAGGAGCTCTCTGAGATTGTTTGTAGCCACATTGTGGAGTGCATAATGCTGAAGATGTTGAATGCTGCCATGACACAGCAAGAAACACCACCAAGCGGTTCAAAGAGACCAGTTCCCTGAAAACTAGTGGCAATAGATGTTCTGAACAGACATCAAGGACCTCTGATGTTCCTTATCTGTGTATGACAAGTAAAAAAAAATTAAAAATTGGCGGTTGACAGCACGACAACTCCGTGATGATATTAATAGCGCCAGAAGTGAAGTGACGAAAATATCAAGATCTAATATTTCCAGGCGCCTGCGTGAAAATAATCTGATTGATTGTGTCGCTGCCAAGAGCTGGCAACATCAAAAAGAGACTTGAGTTTGCCAAGCAATTTTTGGATTACACACAAGTAGACTGGGAACAAGTCCTTTGGACCTATGAATCAAAATTAGAAAATTTCTCTCCCAAACGCAGAATTTATGTGCATCAAAAAGTTGGAGAACGTTTCAAAAATGACTGTTTAACCCCTTCAGTAAAACATAGATGTGGTAATATTACTGTTTTACATTCAGCCTGTTCAAAAGGAGCCAGTAATCTCATAAAAATCAACAAAACCATGGATCGAAACAAGTATCACAGCATCCTTGAGAGGCATGCATTGCCATCTGGAAAGAGACTGATTGGTTAGGGATTTTATTTTCAAAAAGAATAATGACCCTAAACACACCTCTAAGTTGTGCAAGAGTTATCTCACTCGGAAAGAAACATCTGGTGACATAAAAGTTAGGACTTGGCCTGCTCAAAGTCCAGACCTTAATCCGATTGGCAAATCTGTGGTAAGATTGTAAGATTGAAAGAATCTCTTTAGAATGAACTTCAAACCATATGGAATGGCCTAATGAGTGAGGAATAAAAAAAGATGTGAAAACTATGTCTGAAAGATGAAATGCTGTAATCGAAGCAAAGAGGCCACATCAGATACAGACTTTTTTGCTCAAAAAACATTATTATTTTCATTTTTAGTATATTGTTATCTGTATACTTATTTTCATCTATATGATTCAATATTTTATGAAATTAATTCTTAAGTAGTACTTGGTTTCTGATTTAGTTTCATTTTGTTAACTGTATAATCATCACTGAGCACTACTGTAAGTTACAAAAGAAATATGGAAAGCAATTGGGGGAAAAGAAGATATGCTGAAATAAATCATCACAGAATTGAATATATAAAGATACGATTGAATGCATACTATAATTTATACAGAAATACATTTAGGAACAAATGAATAATGAGATGCATGATGGATTTTATGGATTTATTTATTCATTGGCTATTATGGATTTGTTGTGTTTTCAGAACCTATTTTGTCAAAGTCTTGATTTGTGCACACAGTATGTTCAAAAATTCATTTGTGATTTTGAGACTGAAGGAGATGTAATTGCTGGCTTTGTGAGAATCGCGTAATAGTGTGTTCCACTCTTCTGCATTCAAGCAACTCTATGAATTGCGGAGGCCTCTAAGCTGGAATTACTCATGAGTCCAAAACGACCAAAACTGAATCAATTCCTTTATGAATTCCTCTGTTGACCTTACTAAGCCAGGACACAAAGACATTGACAAATACTATATATAAAACCAGGGCAGAAAAAGAACAACCTGGAACAAGAGGCTGAACAGCAGAGTTAGAGCAGGTTCTGTTATTATCCAATCAGGCCTCTCTGATTTCTGCAATTATCCAACTGCGGGCATTTGTTTGTGCGTGAGACACTTGGTCCATCAAAGCCGATGTTTTTGTTCTTATTGTAAGGTGCAATCTGGTGGAATTGACCTATTGTGCTAAGGGACTCGCTGATGGGAGGGTGAGGGAGGATGGAGAGGAAGAGGGCGGGGGAAACATGACTCATGTTCAAGGAGTGGTTTTGGCATCACGATGCCGTTTTACCTGTGCATTTGACAACTCTGTGTAAATGCATGTGGTACACAAAGACTAGGAACATTTCTCTGTGCTGAAACACAGTTCCTGGGTTTTCACAAATGAAGGCATGGAGGTCGAAAGAAAAATTGCACCCCACCCCGGTAAAAATGATGGAAAGAAAAACTGATAATTGATTATGGAAAAAAGGTCCTGCTTCATGTTAGGACAGGCAAGGGGTGCTTGGAGGTTTCATTGGCCATTGACTATAGTTGATCAAATCCTTTCATTTTAAGGAGACCCGTGATCAGGTTTCGGTTCTTGATATGCAGACATCAATTTTTTTTCAAAAGTCAATTTTATAAGTATGTTACCAAAAATTAACCAGACATCAAATTAGAGGATGGCCAAAGAAAAGAAAGAAAATGGGTATTGATTTTGTGATGGCTGGTGAGTTTGAGACGCCAAACGCAGCAGCCAGAATAAAAGGAAGTCTCGCAGATAGAGAGAGAGCCTAACAAATAAAACGAGAGAGAGACTCGCGCTTCCAACGGACCTAGAACTCGTCCGAGTGCAAGGAAGCAAAGCGAGCTCGACAGAATGAATAGAAAGGGGAAAAAATCTTGGAAATCGAGATAAACAGAATCGGCACCGGACGGTGCCCAGAAAGAGGAAAAAACAGAAAGATTCCCTTGCTGTCTAGAACTTTTCCTCTTTTGCAGCTAATACCTCAACAACTATCTTACTAGAGACCTTACCGGCTAAAGTGCAAACATAACACTGACACTCTAGCGAGGGAAGTGAGGCGGAACTAGGGCTTAAATAGAATCCGGGCGACGCCCCCAATTAATGCCAGCTGGCCCAGGAATCCGATTGAGAGCAAAACGATATCGTCCCGGACGAGAGCAACAAAGAAAGCTCTCAAAGCCTCCAAACCATGACTGATTTCCTCTTTGTTTGGCAGAAAAATATTAAACTAAAAGAGAAAATAAGACACTACAAAGCTGAAAGGTTAAGCTTTGAACTTCGGCAGAGTTCGATTCAAGTTCATAAGTATGTATTTTCATAGCATTTTGGTGGGTAGCATGGTGGCACAGTGGGTAGCACTGTTGCCTCAGCAAGAGGGTTGTGGTTTTGAATCCAGCCTGTCTGTGTGGAGTTTGCATGTGTTCAAGTGGGTTTCCTCCAGGTACCACAATCTCCACCACTAGTCCAAAATCATGCATGCTAAATTTGTTGGAGACACTATATCACCCATGGGTGTGAGAGTGAATGGTGGCTCTGCGGTAGATTGGCGAGCAGTTCGAGGTGTGTTCTGTCTTTTGTCCATAGTTGGCTGGGAGAAGCTCTAGCTCCCCCACAGCTTTGATGAGGAAGGAGCAGTATAGCTGATGGATAGACAACAGCCTTTTTGGATTGAGTGCCCCTATCAGAAACATCTAAAGACTAAGGTTGAGGGGATAACTGCCTTCCTGTCCAGACTTTTTGAACATTTTTGCCTCCAATGCTCACTGTCTGACTGTAATCGCATGGCTTGCTGCTATCAGTAGTGATGCGCTGATATGGATGCGCTGCACTGTAAACGCGGAATGTTTCGCGGTGTGGAAATGTTTGCGCATTTCCCGCAACCGGCATCTGGCGGGAAAATAGAAACTCGCGAAAATGTTGCTTCTGTTTATTTTTTTGCGTGCTTAGCCTACATAAAACACGAAATTAAAAAACGCGAAATTCATCCTCTTCACCCGAGCGCGAAAAATTCATTGCACAAAAATGTCCACTTTTACGCAGGCCAATGTGTTCATTTATGTTTGTTCGTTTATATTTTTAAGCCATGTGCAATTTACTGACATAGTTTTGCATTTTGTGAGTGTGGATTTATTTGCGTAAGTTTTGTCTAACTTAACTGGGACAATGGGATAATGCGTAAACTTAAAATGAAATGTAAATAAACACTGCAAGCGGTAATTTGCAAGTTCCTTTTAACCTGAAATGAATTGAAAAAGTACAATGACAAAGTAAGCAATGTATCAACTGATCATCTTCAATTTTTTTTTTAAAGATCATATCTATTTCAAAATGTGACGTCTGCAACACGTACCAATGAAGTTGAGACAGGTGCATCTCTGTGTGGCATCACCTCTCCTTTTAATAACACTCAATAGTCATTTTGGATCTAAGGACAATAATTTTTAGAGTTGGAAGCAGTATTTTGTCCTATTCGTGCCTGATACAAGACTTCAATTGGTCCGCAGTCTAGGGTCCCCATTGTCTTTTTTGTGCTTCATAATCCGCCACACAAATTCAATTGAAGGCAGATCCAGACAGGCCAGTCTAGCACCTGCATGCTGTGGCAACAAAGCCATGCTGTTGTTATGCTTGCAGACTCTGGCTTAGCATTATCCTGTGGGAAAAAAGCAGGAGTGTTCCTGAAAAAGACCACATTTGCAACGCAGCATATATGTTGCTCCAGAATGCCCAGAAATCCTTCTGTGTCTATAGCCCATTCGCAGATGTGAAGGTTGCCCATACAAAGAGTAATAATGCAGCTCCAGTTCATGACAGATGCTGGCTTTTCAACATGTTGCTGATTACAGTCAAGATGTTCCTTTTCCTCTTTGGCCAAGAGAACACAATGTCCATTATTACCAAAATTAATTTGAAAGATGGATTTATAAGGACACGGCACTTCTTTCCATTTAGTCTCAATCCAGTTCAGATGAGCTTATTCCCAGAGAAGTCTGGTGCTTCTGGGTGGTGCTCATCTGTGGCTTCCTCTTTGCGCAGGAGTGTCTTAAGGGTTTTTTCTTCTACAGTACCAGTCAAAAGTTTGGACACACTTTGCTAATGTCACTGCACTCTCCTTTTAGAGAAATTTAAATTGCTTAATTTCTGTATATAATCTCAAATGGAATCTTGTCAGAGGTAAACAGTCCAAAGTTAAAAGAGAATATTTTACTTCTTTCGGAATTGTGTCTGAAATTTTGGAATTGTCAAAGAAGCCATATTTTACAAAGTACGCAGATAAACAAGCTCCTTCCATTTCCAACAGCCCAATTAAATTCAAGCTGTTTTAGGACCTATTTGGCAAAAAGGTCCATGAAAATCACACCACAACTACAGCACGTTTTTGGGAGCTTCGATGGCCACTCAGCTGCAAATTCATTATAGCCATATGACTGGCCTTGTAAAAAAAAAAAAAAAAAAAAAAAAGAGTATACTCAGCAATTATGACCACAAATGCTGGCTAGTTTGATGTTTTTAAGGATTAGATCTTTTTTTGCAAAATAAAGGGTGCTTATTTCTTTATTTAACATGTATTATGAGAAAAATGTGGGTATGTCCAAACTTCTGACTGGTACTGTATATCAGGTGAACTATTTAGAAATGCACCTTGTATATCCCCCCCCCCCCTTAAAATTACAGACCATTCTGAAAAGAATATATTTAGTTGCATATCCTTCAAAAGCAATTACTTCTTGGAGTCAGTGACATATAAATGTCATGGTTTGTGAGGTGTGCGTGTTGTTTGGACTTTTCTTTGCGGCTCTCGTCCTGGTACGATATTGAATTCCTGGGCCATCAAATTCTTTACCCAGCTGGTTGTTTGAGCTGGGGCGGCGCTTTCCCAGAATCTATGTAAGTAGGAAGTCCGGCACGCCTCCTTCACTAGAGTGTCTGTGTTTAGCTTTGCACTATAGCCGAAGATATCTGTAGTCAGGTTTTGTATGACTTTCTATCTTCTAATTGTTGGGGTTTCTTCTCCCTTTTTCTATCTCGCTTTGCTTCCGTAGTTCGGACTATTATACGTCCTTTGGAAGCGCAAGCACTTGTGTTTGGTCTATATTATTCTCTGTGTTGGTACTGTGTTCGTGCTACTCTCCCTCTGTCTCTAGCGCTTGGCCTCTGTACACTACCGGCCATTACAGAAAATATTTATCGAAGCTTTTGTGGACTCTGGCGCCGTGGATTGTTTTATGGATGCAGAGTGGGCTAGGAAACATTCCATTCCTATCCGCCCTCTTTTACATTCATGCTCTGTTAGATCTTTGGACGGTCGCCCGCTGGGAACTGGATTTGTACCCGAAGTTTATGATTCATTGACTATGTTCATCTCTTTTGGTGGCCATTCTGAGGAGGTCCGGTTTTTTATTATCAGTTCTCCTGTTTTCCCTGTTGTTTTAGGACACTCTTGGCTACGGGAACATAGGTCTCATATCATTTAGGGAAGTCAGGATAACCCGATTGTCCAGTGGGGCACTGATTGTAGGTCCCACTCTAGGGAGAGTTTGGCGTGTCATCCCGGGCATTGACCTATTGGGGAGGCTGACGTCTGGAGTGATTCTGAGGAGTTTGCCTCACACAACCCTCCTAATCTACAGAAAGGGGCGGAGGAAGGGTTGGAGTGGGATCCTCAATTTGACTGGCGGCAGCCAGAGGAGGATTGCTATTTGGAGGATTTCTCTGATTCGGAATCTGACTTATAGGGGGCAAGTTCCGAACAGGGTGAGAATTTGGGGGCTGCTCTGAACTTTTGTCTGCCTCCTAATTTTCCTGACGATTATGCTAATCTCGCGGAGGTTTTTAGCAAGCAATGGCCTGGACTTTACCTCCTCATCACACGTTTGATTGCGAGATCAATCTCCACCGGGGTACCACTCCCCCCAGGGGTTCATTATACTCGCTGTCAGGGACTGAACGGAAGGCTATGTGAGAATATATTCAGGAGGCTCTGGCTAATGGATTCATTCGGCCCTCCACGTCTCCTGCCGGAGCGGGGTTCTTTTTTGTGGGCAAAAAAAGATGGTGGCCTGAGACCGGGCTTGAATAATATCACTATTAAATAGGCATGGGCAATACAAATGAATAAAATGACAACATTTCTTGAGTTGCTGAGAAAAAAGTTTTTATTATTTTCCAATGATTTTTTGCAGGTAAGTACAGAAGACACAGACGAAGAGTTTGCCACAAGTCCAACACCTTTACAGGAAAGGGTCTCAGAGCCACAGGGTCCCAAAAATGGCTGATTTCGGCATTTATCAACAAAACCCATTGTGAAAATTGGGGGGTGAAGCCTGAGGGCATTTTCGAAAATGCAGTCTACTCAGAAATAAACCTGGCCAAATTATCCATTAGGGTACCCTAACAGAAATAATTGATGCTAAAGTCATCAACCCCTTTTCTGAAGTACAGCAGCACCCCCTAGGCCCTTTTTAATGGAAAATGCATTGAATTTCACCCAATTATGTTCAACAAACATTAGGTTTTGCGTTGATATTAAAAAATGGTATGAATGGGTTGCCTGTGAAGCTTTTTTTTTGGATCAATGGCCTGCAAAAATTTCAAAATTATCGGTGGGAGGGCAAACATTAACGCTACTAAGCCATTACTATATAAAATGCAGTGAAGTCGCTGATGCCGCAGTTGTTTGCCCTCCCATTGCTACTGAAATGAATCAAACGTTCCCCCTTCAATAACCCGTGGTGATAAAAAAAAAACCTTTGCACTGTTTTTTACAATGTCCATATACCCTCCTCCCATGATAGTTTCAATGAGCTACTGTGAATAATTCATAGTAAAACACAGTGACGTGCAGTCGGAGGTTAGTTTGGCGAGGCAGAAACCTCCCTTTGCTTGATTAGCAATCAGACGATTAACTAGTTTAGTAAGACTATTCGCAGAATGACGGGCCAGTTTAAGTTTCAGCGGTGTTATTACTCAGTACATCGAACCTGAAATGCTCACTAGACAGCAGATTTGCGGCGTTTCTTGCTTCCAGGAAGCGAAGCAATGTCATCAACAAATATTAAAACAGTTTGACTAATGCAGAGTTCAATGCTTAATCAATATACAATGTATTCTCCTTTAAATACACGCTGTTACACCCAAACAAAAAGTGGGCGCTTATTTTCAGTCTTCTTTCATAATCCGATTAACAAAATGTTTAAACGATATACAGAATTACCGAGAGCCGAGAATTTTTCCTAATTGATTATTCAGATTTCCATCCTCGCAGTCTCGAATTGAAGGGTATAAGTGAATGAATCTTGTGACCGGTGTTCGCGAGGTGGCATATTTTGATAGGTAGCAAAATTTGTCAGAACACTGGTAGGTTTTGAACGCCTGGCGCTGGTTTATTCCTTGGTATATTTCACTGAAACTTCACAAATAGGGTCACAGGATGTTCTGTCAACTAACTATGTAGGTAATAGTAAAAAATACACCCACCTTTCTTGCTATTGTTGAGAAGAAGTCACGGCGAACTCGCGACGAACTTCAACAACTTCTGTCGAACTTATTACACATCCCCTGGAGGTCTAGTTTCGACGAATAGACTCGTAATTTCTCAAATTAGATGGCTGTAAGTCAATAAGGGCCGTAGCTGGGATATCACGTCAGCGCGGGCTGTTTGAAATCTACCTCCAAAATGGATATTTTTGCCACGCCATGCACTTGAAAGTTTGTAAACACGGTGCAAATTGAGGTCACGCATTCATCCAAAGGGCGAATAATAGCTCTGTTCAAATCGCGTTATTGGCCGTAATCGCAGAGTTCATGTATGAAATGCGGTATCCTATTGAAAAGGTTGCTTTTAATCAAACCATGGTGTTCTTTTTTGTATGAAAATGGTATTTACATCATTTTTTTATAAGTTTTCTGAGGCTTGTTTACCGCCCCAGTTCAGCTGTTACGCATTCCATTAGAGTTTATGCAGAGCGTTGCCCATGCCTATATTAAAAACCGATACCCACTTCTGTTGATGAACTCCGCATTTGAACGGCTGCAGGAGGCGTAATTTTTTACTAAGCTAGACCTCCGGAATGCTTATAACTTGGGTCGGATCCGTGAGGGGGACGAGTGGAAAACGGCATTTAATACACATGACAGGTACTACGAATATTTGGTCATGCCGTTTGGATTGGTTAACGCCCCCTCTGTGTTCCAGGCACTCGTTAATGACGTCCTCCGAGAGATGTTGGAGAGATTCGTCTTTGTCTACCTTGACGATATTCTGATTTTCTCTTCAACTCTCTCGGAGCATAAACAACACGTCAGACAAGTGCTTGAGGCCCTTCTCAAAGCCAAGCTTTTTGTCAAGGCTGAGAAAGGTGTTTTTCATGCCAAGACAGTTTCGTGTCTTGGCTTCATTATTTCGGAAGGGTCGGTCCGCATGGATCCTGACAAAGTGGCAGCGGTCAGGGATTGGCCTGCCCCTCAAAACGTTAAGGAGGTGCAACGGTTTTTGGGGTTTGCTAATTTTTATAGGAGGTTTATCCGTAATTTTAGCATGGTAGCTGCTCCCATTATCGCGCTCACGAAGAAGAATACCTCCTCGTCATTTGCTTGGTCTCCAGCAGCTGAGGCTGCTTTTCAGGAGTTAAAGAAACAATTTAGCTCAGAACCCATTCTCGTTTTGCCTGACCCCTCCCTCCCATTTGTTGTGGAGTTGATGTGTCGGAAGTCGGGGTAGGTGCCATTTTGTCACAGCGCCCCCTTCGGGACGATAAGTTGCTCCCATGCGCCTACTTCTCCCAGTCGATGTCGGTGGCCGAACGGAATTACAGCATTGGTGACCGGGAGTTGTTGGCCGTCAAGTTGGCATTAGAAGAGTGGCGCCATTGGTTGGAGGGGGCTGAACAGCTGTTTGTGGTTTGGACGGATCATAAAAATCTCCAATACATCCAACAGACTAAACGACGTAATTCTCGGCAGGCGCGGTGGTCGTTGTTTTTCAACCGCTTTAACTTTACGTTAACCTATCGCCCGGGGTCTAAAAACATCAAGCCCGACGCTTTGTCGCGGATTCACGACCTCTCCGGTCGCGACCCCGTTCCTCAGCCGCTTATCCTGGCACCTCAGATTGTGGCTTCCATTCAGTGGGACGTTGAGTTTGTTGTGCGGGAGGCGTTGAAAAATGATCCCGGTCCTGGTGAGGAGCCGCCTGGCTGTTTATTTGTTCCTTTGGCAGTGCGGTCTCAAGTTCTCCAGTGGGGGCACTCTTCCCGTCTGGCTGGTCACCCTGGGGTTCATCGGACCAAGCAGTTCTTGGCCCGACGTTTTTGGAGTGCAGCTATTTTAAATTCCTGTTTGATTGGGGGACTTGTTGTCTTTTGTTTTTTCTTCAGCATGTAAAATGCTTGTTAAGTTAGTTTGAGATCTAGTGATTTTGACTCGGCAAACAGAACCAAATTAACAAAAGCTGTGTTACTGTCAAATGAAATATGATGCTCACTGTGACAAGCATCATTGGGCAGGCAGTCACTCAAATACGCAAACATCAAACTAGACTTGGCCCAAACTTCATGACGATATAAGGGTCCAGATTTTACCCCTCTGCTCCCATTTTTACAACATGGCGGAAAAGAAAACTGGTCAGAGTGACTTTGTCCATATTTTTCAACATCCTTTGTATTCAGCCCTCAAAATAGAGAAATTTGTCCAAAGTATAGCCAGAAGGTGTAAAATCAACTGTGGAGAACAGAATCACATTGAAGGTGATTGAAAGATTCCGCCACTTGCCGTAGGCTATGAGTTACCTTAAACAAATGGCAGACAGCTTTCATTCCACAAAAAGCCACAGCAGGGGGTGGGGTGGTGTGGTGTGGGGGGAGAAGAGTGGCTGTCAACTGTTGGAAACCATTGCTCTTCACAGATATCAAAACTTATCAGTCACAAAAGGAATTAATAAGTGTGAATTCTCATTAATGGTTGATTCTAATATGCACTTGCTGCAGTCAGACAGTACATCTGAGTACATCAACATTTATTAATTTAATTTATTTAGACCATGATTATTGGGTGCAATGTTTTAGTGCTGGGTAGGACCCCACTTTACACCAGTTCTGCCTGAAATCTTTGTGGCATGGATTTTGACAGGGGGCTGGAAACATTCCTGTCCATGTGGACATTGATATTGACAGTTTCCACAGATTTGCTGGCTGCATGTTCATGCCATGAATTATCCATGCCACTTTATCCCAGAGGTGCTCTTTTGAGATGAGATGTGGGGCCTCATTAATTTACACTGAGAACACATGAAAAGTGCTTTGAATGTACAAGCACATCAATCCCACTCAACAATTTAAATTTATCATAGAGTTATGTAAGGAAAAATGTACTTTGACCCATGCAAAGGGGTATTTTGGAGAAAAAGCAATAAATAACGCCCACAGCTAAAGAAATCAAATTACCTAAACAACATTCTCCAGCTTAAGACATAATATCTAAAGTTTCATAGTCTAAAGGTTAGATTAAAATCAATTAGAATGCCTGAAAACTTCATAAAGTATCTTAAAAGAAGTATGCGGTCTAGATATTTATATCCATAGGCCTGACAATTATGTAGCCTGCACATCATGAGTTAATCAATTGATAGTCCTAAATTGCACCTACAAAAACTTTTTTGGAGTTTGTTGCAATCATCAGATTTGAAATAAGTGTATACTTTCAATAAATGATTGAATTTGCAAGTGAAGGAATCAAATAATGTAGTGTTTTCAGTTTCAATATGATATGATGAATGGACTTTTCACTCATTTTTGATTTTATTTGCATTTACCATAATGTGCCAGCTTTTTTGGACTTGAGGTTGTGCACAATTACTGGTCATTTTTGATCAATGCATGTAGTGGTTCACAATACAGCGATCTAAATGATGTTATTTTTCTCCTTGTGACATAATGGGGAAAAAAATCAGTTGAATTTGAAACTACAGGGGCTGCAGTTACTTATGTTAGTTTGTGCTGCCACCCGACATCCTCATAAACTAACTGTTTACTCAAGTGAGTGCCCAGTAGACACTAATTGCTAATAGCTACTTATAGAAACTGCTCGCCAGACTATTTGCTGAATCAAAAGCATTTTGATACGCAGTTTGCTAGCTAATCAGTTCCTGCATATGAATTGCAACTCGTCGTCTTGTCACGCTTTTTTTATTTACTTTGGCTGTAGGAACGTGTGTAGCCACCCAAATAAATATCACGTCTTCGTCAAGCTAAAGAATGTTTTGGCCGAATAAAAAATAGGTTAGCTAGCTTCTACATTTGAATATACACTGTATGTATGTGTATGTACACATCTCGCTGTACCACAGACGCTAGCCGCAAGCTACTACTCGGTTCGATGAAAACGAATGTAAGCAACAGTTCAACAAGAAGGAGGAGACCGGCGAGTCCGTTGAACCACTATGAATCAGGGCAGATAGAGCGTTCAGGGATTAAGGTGGATATGAGCAGCGTAGACGTGACCTCAGACTGAGTGAAGACGGCAGTCTAAGAGAATGGGAGGGTCCCTAGTAATTTTAGAGTGCCCATTGGTTAGTTTCACATCAGAATAGATTGGTAAAGGAATCCACCAATCACACATAGTGATAGATAGATGAAGCATATGTAAAGCTCCCTCTTAATGGCTGTCTACCTCCGGCTGTGAATCACGTGGGATATCGCGTGTTTGCTGTCCAATAGTAGTAAATCAGTTTTTTATCTCGAGTTTTCATAGGGACGACAGGTTCAACATCATCAAGAGCTCAGCGAAAAGGCCGCGCCCCTTTTTGGGGGAAAACAAACGCTCTTATGCATTGAAATCAATAAGAAATAGACGCGATAATTGAGTAGTAAAATGTCCAAAAGTTGTTGTGTGCCGGGTTGCACCTCCAATAAAATGACCAGTCCGGACATCATGTTCCCCATCCTTCCTGGAAAAGGGAAGAATCCAAAAGGAGAGTTAAGAGAAGATGAAGAGTAATAGTTGTATCCAGTGTCTTCCCGTGTGTATATGTGTGGGAAACGCTTCATAGCCGGCCATGCCACTCTTTTTTTAAACTTAGAAAGTAACGTAAGTACCCTTTAATTTGTAAGACTTGGTACTATACTTTAATGGGTTTATACGCTACGATTTTTGTCTCGTGTCATTATTTATTCTTTAATTGCTTAACTAGCTAATGTAAAGTAGCGTCAGCCAACCGAGTCAGGTTTGCGGTCTAACGTTATGTGCATTTGTTAGTAATTCTTAACCCCAAACTGACACAGACTTCGAAATTCGCGGTAGTGAAAGGGCAAGAGGGTGGACCGATCAACCTTAAATTATTAAGATAGCGCGAACGCTCAGGTTCGGGCGAGGTAGCAGAATAATTGCTAGACATATCAATAAATCAATAAATGAATATAAACAGGAAATTTAGTTAAATAAATCTGATAAATTTTACACCTGAAAACACATCAAATTACATTAGGGTCAATGGGATCTGAGGTTTCCCGTCCCCCAAAAAGGGGCGCAGCCTTGACGTTTGGCGAAGTACCCGGATGTGCCGGTCGTCTCTTTTGGGTGGGCAGATCTTTTCTGCCCCCCCTTGGTAACGCCCCTGATGAGAGATACGAGAAACAGGTGCGAGAAAAGGCATGAGGAATGCTCAGAGGTAATGAGACGATAAAGAAATTAACATGAACTCATTAAATGGAAAGACAGCGCAGGAGAAGCTAGGAAACACAGTGAAACAAATTAATAGGCACAAGAAATGACTCCATGACCCTGAACATGGTAAGAGCTGTGGCCGTAGTTGGTTAAGAAACGCCATCCGCAGGTCCAGCCCATTCCAATTCTGTGCAAATGCCGCCAACCCTCCACCTGAGTACTGCAATTTGGGAGGAATCTGAAATTCCTTCAAAATTTCCCTTCCAAACGAATCATCCACACATACATCTATCCTTTCAGGAGGTATTTTGCGTGACACCATTGTGCCCACTCCCTCAAAATGTTAAATCCCAGCCCTCAAAAGCTCATTAATCACTTCAAACTTCGGAGAGCTGATACAATGATGGAGGACAACATTCCAGTGCACAAACGTAAGTTCAAGGCTATGCTTATTTACTCACACCACATTGTTGTTTTTCTTGCTAGAGTACATGGCAATGAAATTAAGAGTGAGGAACCTTCCTTAGTAATGGACTTGATGCTGAAATAGTTTGGCTATACCTTATAAAGAACATCAGAATTGTTTTATTTGAAGGCAATCCTTTATTGCTTGCTTCCAGTAAGGAAACACAGAACCAACCATGGAATTAAAGGAATCATAGATTATGGACCACAATCCTTTGCAGCTGTAACAGTTGGATAAGCCATTTGTCAAGAGTATTCCTGTTGGATCGGCCATGTCATTATCAATCAGCGTTGAGTTAAAAACGCATTGGAGAAAAGGACCTTTGATTTTTCGAAAGGTGACTTTTCCGCGACCCATTCAGCATATATGATTGAGGTCAAGGAGAAGTGAAAGAAATGACAATCGTTGCCTAGTCAACACTTTCTCCTCCAAAGTATTTATTTTTAAACTGTCAGCCTCAACCAGCATTTTTGTAATATTCACTGATCTTTCAACACCTATTTTTCAAAAGATCTGAGATGGAAACTCTTATCAATAGTGCAGGAAGTGTAAAGCCAGTTTGGATACCCCTCCATTCTGTCTCAGGTAAGCATGCCCACAGTTAGGATGGGGGAGCCTCCAAGAAGCTGGTAAGTTGATTGAATGGTGATAGTTTTCCTAATAACAGCAAATGCCTTGGAAAGCTGCGTGAGGGATAAACAAGCAAATACAAAATAAATCGAAATACTATTCATTTTTGGCTAGCCTGCAAATTTGATATATGAATGTTTTGTTGTGGTAGACTATCCCTTCAATACCAAATGGGTATAATCTCAATGCCACGAGCTTCCTGTTCATTTTTTATGACCTTGTACATCCCTTTATGGCCATAGTCTTCCCATTTTCTAAAGGCTACTTCCAGGAGGATAAAGTTTCACAAGTTTGACAATGAATTCCATGTACTTCAATGGCTTCTACTGTCACAAAATTGCAATCCACTTGAACACCTTTGGGATGTGGTGGAACAAGAGATTTGCTGCATGTGTGTGCAATTATTTGGACAACCACGGCCTGAGTCACACTTCCTGGTTCTCCTCACTCCTGTTTTGAGTTTGCCCCTCTGATTTGTTTGCTTTATTAATTCCCTGTTTCCCCATTCAGTTTGCATGTCTGTTTCTTTTCCCAAGCAACTTATGAGCCGTCCGTATTCTGAGTGTTTTCTGGTAGGGATTTCTTTTTGTCCACGGTTTTTGAGTTTGTTTTTTCCTCCATGTATTATGATATTCCCGGTTACGATATTGGCTGGTTTCCCGATTTATGATTCTCTCTTATCCAGGTTTGGCAATCTCACCATTTGGCTTTGGACCCTCCCACTGTTCATTAACTCTGATTTGGATATTTGTCTTTGGGCTGCATTACTCTCAACCTCTCCTGCATTTTCAACAAAGCCTGAGAAATTAATTCTCCATCTGTGCCTGAGCCTTGAGGCCCAAGTCTTTCATATTCAAAATTATTCAAACTCATGCTGATTTCAAAACTTGGTAAAGTATGATGTCAAAGACACATGGGTCTGGGGAAGGGCTCCTCATTAGTGGTTCCTGCTGAGATTTTTCTACTTGCTGTGTTTCTTCCCGGTAGCGTTTCTATAATTTGAAAATAGCCCCAGACTCTGTAGAGGAGTCTGGAGGCATTGTCCCCTGAAAGAAGGAATTTTACATTTCGACTGATAAATGCACCATTTACAGGCTTTCTCAGGAATTGTACATCAACCTTGGTATTTGCAATAAACAAAATAGCACCTGTAGGTTGTCAAGGCCTTTGGTAATTGGTGACTGTTGCTATTCAGAAAATACAATTCCTGCATGGCCAGACCCAGCTGGAATTAAGCTCCAAACACTGGAGGCATTTGTTCCATGTTGTACAAAGAGACCTACAGGATTACTGCAGTCAGAAAGGGTATTTTAAATGGTTTTGGTACAGCTTTCCGCAGACTCTGATAATATTACACGTGGCCCATAGCGGCACAAAACTAAATTGATGTTGGACCCTCCGAGTCCTGTGATGGACTAAAAAATCAGAATTGACTGCTGATAGTTTCACTCTTTAATAAAGGCTTGGCAAAGGTTCTCGACTTATGTGAATATTTATCCTCTTTTGTGTGATTACTGTCAGCCATGAATGTCTCTACTCATTTTTCTCTTCTTGTTGCTATCTTTGTCTTGCCTGTGTCTCCTTTTTTGCTTATAGTTACATATTTTTCTCTCTATTTGCCCTTATTACTGTCAGTCTTTCATAGGCATGGTTTACAATAGTTAATATTGCCACAGCCCATTTCTTGGAGGAGGTAAACACGAGAGTACTGAGGCACAGTGTAAATGTATTTACATACAATAAGTGAAAAATAATATAAAACTATGAATATATTGTGTCTGTTTGAGCAGTAATATAGTGAGAAAATGGTTCAGAATAAACTGTGATGGTGATGACAAACAGAAAAATTAACAAAAACTCCACACTCAGGATCTGTGGGGAGGAGTCCTCTCTGTCTGGCCTGACTACATCCTAGGCTTCATGCAGGAGTTTGCACTGCAAAGGAATGGAGAACAATAGCTGGCAACAAGCAAAATTGCAGAATGGCTGTCACAATATAAAGTTAACACTTGTGTGGTGTGAGGGCTGGAGATAGGACTTAGCTAGGGACAATAGGAAATAATGCCATGAAAAGGACAAAATGCATGCACATAGGTGGGAAATAAATCATCTAGGGGGTCTGAGGGTATGCTCCCCCCAGAAAAAATTTTGTATAACAGTTAAATGCTTCAATTAGGTGCACTTCAAGAGCAAAATAAACTGTCTTGATCAATGAAGAACTGTGTACTCTTGTAAATAATTGAGTGTCATAGTAAACAATTTAGTTATGAAACCATTGTATACATCTGAATGGTGATGACTGGCAAAAAAGTTACATGCATAAAGCATGGTAAATGAAACTTTAACACAGCTCACAAATGGCTAAAACCCAAAATAACTATTGCACACAATTGACACATTAAAAAGAATTAAGTAAAAAGGGTTATCTGTGTTGAACTGGTTTATTTTAGAAACTAACTCTTCTTATAGGCCAACAACCCAATTGACCAAATTTGTGCCACGAACCTGGACTTTTAATATCTTTCCTGAGTGCCCTTTAATGATTATTGTGGCCAAATAGTCGATCATTAATCACTAAGTAAAACAGAAACACCGGTGACAGCCTAGCAACTTTAAAAATGGCCTACACTCATCTCTTTAGTTCATTTAGATTATGAAAGAATGTTGGCACCAATGAGAAGTTGAGAGCCGTGCTAGTATTTTTTTGTACAGTTATTATTTAACAATAATTATGATCAACAATATCTTGTGATGATGCCATGAAAACCATCAGGAACTGTGTACCATTGGGTGTATCAGGTCAGGAAATTAAGCGTGGTTATTTCATTTTGATAGGATTGAGCTACTGGTTTAAGGTTTTTCTCTCAGCACACACAGATCCACACACGCACCCATTCCCAGCCCCCTCCCCCTCGCTTACCCCAGCCACCCCCCCCACACACACACACACATACACACACTCATTCCCAGCCCCCTCCCCTCACTCATACACACTCACATCAATATCGTCCCCTCACTCATACACACTCACATCAATATCCTCCCACAGTGAGGGGCGCCTGGCACCTGGTCACACTTGGTAATTGGTGTATTGTGCTCAGAAGGAAGGTACATGATCAAAGGTATCAACATCCTGTAAGTTTGGCTGGATGTTTAAGGGAAGGTGTTACATCCACCACTTGCTCTACCACTGATCTTGTACTTAAACCCCGAGATGTGAACAGTGTGTTAGGATTCTCTCTTGAATGCTATGTCGGACGCTAGAATCCTCCCTTGCGCATTGTAATAAAAGCCTTTTCAATTGGAAAGTGGTCATTGGTGTGTCACTTCATCGGTCCCGACTTGACTCCACGACAGAAAACAGTCTTAACAATTTCATATTTCAAATCATTCATAAAAACATTATGTTGCGTAAAATGGTAGATTGCTGTCTACTAGGCCATCTGCAAGGTCAATCAAGGACAAACCATTTATTTAAGTTAAATAGCCTTACTGCCCATCACAACAGGATTTGGATTCAACAATGTTAAACCAGAAGGTTGGTATTCTCAATTCTCAAACATCGCCTCAAGTCATAACTGTGCAACAAAGTATAAAAAATTTGGAAGAATGAAACAACTATGTAATGCCAATCCCGCCAGCGTATTTTATATTCTACTATAACATTCATAAAATTAATATTTTGTTGACTGACTTGTAACAAATTAAAAACACAGAAAATAAGTACATAAAGATGGGATCAGTTAAGCAGCATTAAGTGTGCTACTTTAGCTGATTTCTAAAACAATATCTTTTTAACAAACAAGTTTAAATAGCTTCTCCTAAAGACTGTTTCCAGTCCTAGACTGCTCTGATTGGTGGGCAATCAGATTTGGGGAGGGCAACTTTTTATCCATATTACAGTATGCTATACTACAACACAATCTACGCACTTTTTCTTTGTTGTAAAAATGTCAGATTACAATTGGAGCAATATATGTATTAAATATAAACCATTATTAACTGATAAAATGTTTCCACTTAAGAGTTAGTTGTATCGGTTTTTTAAATAAAATAGTCAAATAAAAAGAAGTGCCGTCCCTTTGTGTACGCAAGGCAACCACTAGGAGCATAACATCTGCCCTCTTTTTTTTTAGCAAAAACTATCTAGCTAACTCATCCATATCTATACTCTTAGTCAGTGATTTTTTGATGAGCCAAAGTGACCAAATTCATTGACCTCTCATGTTGTATGGTAGCTACGAAGAAAAAGGGTTAGGACACGCGACAAAGAAGAGAAAGAAAAAAAACGCATGGTGTTGAGTCCTGTAACCACCAATGCAATCACAGTGCATGAAGCATAATAGCCAGGGGTCCAACCATCATTCGTGCAGGTTGTTCAGTATTTCACACTCAGTTGTGACCAACTTGGACTAAATGAGCGAGCAATTTGGCTAATTATTCACGTGTGAAATACTTGCACAATTATTTAAATCACAAGTCAGATTCAGTACCGCCCATGATTAGCCAGAATTAGGCAGGAAGTGTGCTGCTCCAAAAGGGCAGTGGAAGCAAAGGAGCCAGTGCTGTACCAAAATTTGTGACCCATCTAAGAGCTGACATCTGCAATTATACCACTGGTTGAACTGGGCTGCAGATTAAGTCATACTTCATTCAACCACCTGGTCATCATGTACCCATTTGTGGTTACTTAACGTATCGAAACTCTTTAGCTAGCCACCTATTTAATGAGAAAATTAGCTAAATTAACCTACTGCTACTGGTGGCCTGCAGCGCTCGCTAGCTAACATTACCAGCTTGCTATCAATTCACTACAAGCAGAGCCCCAAAGTCAGTAGCTACCGTTATAACAATAAAACTATAACGATAACCAAATCACATAGACACAGAAGACATCAGATGGGCAAACTAAATAAATGTGATTGCTGGATTCAAAATGCAGAGAACACCCAGTTGGGTGTGAATGAATGAATCAAAATAGCATTTTCTTTGTTATTTGTTTTCACCTGTGCCATAGTTTTCTACTGTCCACAAACCCCTAAAAGTAGCTGAAGGGGTGTTTTTATTTGTTTTTTTTTTGGTTTTCTTTTGCGTGAGAAGTAAAAGTTGTGGCGTGGGAGCGCGTGAAGTGGACCAATTGCATGTGTCTCACTCTATGCCTGTGCAACACCACACCCCCAGTGTTCCAGATCAGTGGTCTGTTAAGACCCGGCCCGCTTTCTACGTTCCATCCGATCATCCGCATGTGTTACTCATTACAATTGTCTCATTGATTCCTCTATAAAAGCCAGAGATTCGCACTTAGTCAATGCGAAGTCTCATAAACCTGTTATTATGCTCTAGTCCATAGGCGGATTGCCGCGCCCCCCCCTTATTTCTGCAGACTGACTTTTCGAAGACAGCCTTGTTCGCACATTACACACAGGGGTTAAAGCTCGAAAAATTTTGCCATGCCGGAAAAATGAAATTACCAAATAAATGAAATCCAAAAAAAATTAGTTGCGTCCTAACGCACTTTGTGATGGTCAGAGGTGTATGGTAACGCACAGTAGCCTACTTAAGTAGTTTTTTTTTTTTTTTGAGGATTTGTACTTTACTTGAGTTTTGACTTTTACTTTTACCCTACTACATTTAAAAGATAAAAAGTATACTTTCACTTCGTTTCGTTGACACTGGCCATTTCGTTACTCGTTACAAATTAAAATATGAATGTAATTCATCATAAGGATTATCTGGATTTGGCGCATTCAAGAACAACGGTGCTCGGCAGGGTATCTTTGTACAGATGTTGATGCCATTGCCAGCGGACATGAAGCTGCAAATTTATGCACGCAGTTATGATATTCTATCACTAGATGACACACCAGGATCAGTTATTGAATATTCACAAGCAAGCCAAGCTGAAACACGGTTTTATGGATGAGTTCACTCCTAATTTAAATGCAGGGTTTCTACTTTTATTAAAGCATTTACATTGTGATATTGACACTTTTAGTTAAGTTAATCCTCTGAGTATTTATTGCACTACAATTTAAATGCTATATTTTAACACGGGCCAACTAGGCCTCTTCAGTACTAATGATTTCTATAGCTGAATGTATAAATTGCAAGTGACTATTCAACGCTGACAGCTGTACACTGTCTGTTGTATGCAGTCCTGTATGGATTAACTATAAGACGAGCAATAACATTTGTTTAAGTAGTGATAACAGGGCTATATCTTAGAGTAATGCTTGTGCCAGTGCAACTGGATCTTAAACTTGATTATGACAAAGTGATCGATATGTACGCCCATTGATACCCCCAAAGAATGCTCTTCATCAACCCATTCAGTGAGAATTAAAAATTTCCAGAAGATGATTTTGTAGCTCTGCATGCCTACTGAATATGCCTAATGTGCAAGTAGGAAATTCACTTCAAAGTGAATTAAATACCGTTCTCCATGAAAGAAAACAACTTTAGTGTTGTGTTTTAAATGTTTAATCCATGATTTATCCTGATGGATGCTTTGACCATTTTCAAAGTTCGTCCTTTTCTATCGGAATAGGATGTAAGTCTCTTTGTTTTGATTGTCTTTGCAGAGTCAAGTGCAAACTTATAGCTTAAATAGAGATAATTGTTAATGAAAAAAATTCTTTTTTCAGCTAACTATAAGACCTTGAATTTTGTTCCCAGATGCCAGGAAAACGCGTATTTGGCACTTTAATTTTCAAATTTTTCTGGGGGAGTGTCCCCAGACCCCTTCAGACTTTGCGCCTTTGGCGCTTCTATGTGGGCTGTGCCCCCCCTTTCCAAAATTCCTGGATCCACCCCTGTAGTCTGTTATAAACATTGTATTGTTTACTCGCGTATTTCTAGCATTTATTCAGCGCTACATTTATTCAGTGCTGTAGTGGTTGTTTAAGCACTGCGCCTTTTTATGATATAATTTTGGAACATCGTTTCCTGTTTGCTTTGCATTAGTCTTTTTCTGAATTTTCTAGAATACAGAAAAGCATAATAAAATCAGCTTCATCTTTGCATCAGAATCTAGTCCCACGTTTTCCATTGTTCAGTGCACTTTGCCCAGTGCACAGAAAAGGTCATTACAGCGTGAGAGTTGGCAGCTACAGCTGCATATGTAATACACTGCCCGGCCAAAAAAAAAGTTGCACACTCAAATATTTAGTTGGAACCCCTGTAGCTTTGATTACAGTGCATATTCGTCTTGTCATTGTTTTGACAACTATATGCAATGCCAGAACATTTATTTTCGATCAGAAATGCCATAATTTTTGGCCGACATAATGGTTGAACCACTCAGTGGTCTTTCTTGAGCACATCCCAATAACTTTTAATGTGTTTAAGGTCAGGACTTTGTGGTGGCAAATTTGTTTGTGAAAATGATTCCTCATACTTGTTTTTGTCATTCATGGTTTTCTTTGCTAAATACAGGCCAATAACTTGCCCGTTCTGAAATACTGTAACATCTTTTCCACCATCAAGGGATGTGTCTTCCGACACGATTTTTTAAGAAATGAGTAACGACGCGCTTCATCAGTCAGGGTAAAAATGATTATTGCCAGCTGAAACATATTAATAACTGCAATAATGATCCAATTATAGAATTTGTTCATTAATTTCCAAACTGTGACTTTTTCTTTGGCCGGGCAGTGTATATTATAGATATATAGGGGGGTGCACAGAGCGCAATCAATGAAAATGTTTTTTTTTTTTTTACAGTGTTATTCACAGAAAATGAGCCGAGGCCAATGAGTTTTAGGTTGGAAAAAAAAAATTGATTGCAACATTGAAAACTAATCCCACAGACCCAAACACCACAAAAGGGTTAATATCATATGCACCTCTCACATGTGATTCACAGAGGCTGCCTGTTTCTTTTTCAGTGTCATATGTTGCAAAATAATGTGTTCATACTTCCATGGCAGTATAGACCTGTTATATTTGTGTTGGATGGATTGCTGCCTCATGTCAATTTTATTCCAGGAAGGCAAGCGGGTTTGACAGATACCTGCATTCTGTTCATCATGCGGGTAAACAAAGGGGGGTGGGCTGCAGACAGTGAAGCCCACAAAGGAATTTTATTTTGTTGTATTCATTTCTTTGAACACTTTATTCAGTATATTCACGTTCAAACAGTATTTAATTAACCATGAGATTACTGCAGTTCAGCGGTGACCAACCTCTCTTCCTGGAGATCCTCCATTCTGTACATGTTCACTCAAACCCTTGACAAAGGCCAACTCAACAGCGAGCGATCTTGTTGACCTGCTAATTAGTTGTCGGTTTTGCCAAATCAGGGTTGAAATGAAAGTTTCAGGATCCAGATGGCCAGAGACTGGGTTAGTTACAACTGCTGTAGTTGCTATGGTGCAAAGAAAGAAGAATGTTCATGTGGAAAAATTGAATAATGGAAAAATTTTGGTTGCTTTAAAGAACTGCCATTTATATATACCTTCGATAGTCTGATTAAATATGATTAGCATAGGCTTGGAGGAGGGGGACGTTATTTCCCATTAATGAGTTGTATTGATTTTCAAAACGTAATTTAAAATGTTTTATTTATTTAAAATGACTAGGTGCTAGGAGGTTACTCACCCCACCATGGATGGTCCCAGAATTCCCATTAGCAGTCGGGTATCTTGCAACTCCACGGTAAATGTAATAGTTGCTGTGGCAACCTGCGGCCAGCACGAATGTAGCCGAGCATGCTCTGAATTCAGTTGTGGAGCAGCACGAGCAATAGAATTATTGTGGGAATGGTATCCTTATTGTGGAGAGCTTTTAGATGTTTGCTGCCTCAGAACACTGGATAGAATAGTCAGTAACTAGATTGCAATAACACTCTGTCCAGTTTGCTAATTGCTGAGTCCAGTCTCATCCCAATTTGTCATATAGTGACACTACCTGACCAAGTGTTGATATACGATGAAAAAAAGGAAGCTTTTGGCATAATTATTTGACGCCTTTTTCATTGTATATCATCGTTGATCAGGTAGCATGACTGTATGACGAGTCTGGATGAGAATGTGTTGAATTGCTATATCAGTTAGTGAGCTTTGGGATTCCAAGGAAAGGCCGGCATGACAAGTCAGGGCTGAGAAGCTCTCTCAGTGAGCTCTCTGTTGTCATGTAAGTTTGAATGGCAGTTGAATTTCTGTCATTGACAATAATATTGATGTCTCTTAACAGACTGAGGCAAAATTTAAAAGGGCTGATAGCCATTTGTATGCTCACGCTTGAAACATTTTCCCTCATGAAACAAAAGCATGCGAACATCTTTTGCTGTTGCTGTCAATCGTTTATTACTTTATTCTATTTTATGATAGGCTGTGTTAAGTGCTGTTTGACAATTTCTGATTTCTCCTGCGTTACAACAAAGAATAAACTGTTGCACTCTTGCACTCACATAATAACTTGATTTTATTTGAGCTATTTATAAGCCTAACATTGAGAACCTTTGCCAAAACTTAAATTTGAAAGGCTGTGTTGACTAATGAAAAGGATTTATATTTAGTGACCATTTAGTAATTTGAGTGGCAAGACCTCTCCTTCACTTGCAGTAATTACCTCCATCAGGTTTGCAATTGTCTGTGCAACAGCAGCCAATTTTTTTTCTTTTTAGACCTATAATATTTGGGGCTTGGCTCAAACCACTTGAGGCTTCAGCCAATATAGCCCCTATGATGCCCCTACTTCCTTAACCAAGGAAGTGTTGAAGGATGCACTGGTATAACAATTGTTTTGTACTGTAATGTTTCATACTATACTACCATTCAAACTATTTAGAAATATATTCTTCAATTCAAATATCTTTATTGTAACCATGAGTATTGTAAGATTTCAGGGTTTTCTTTGCATTTCTTTGTGAAGACCATTTGTTGCAGCCAACATGTTAATTACCATCTATCTGCTTCCCCCATAAACAAGTAAATCAGTTTGGCACCTGAGGACAGTCACCACTGCATTGCTAAGCGAGAGGAGGGGTCTCGACATCCTGTCAGGGAAGTTTCTAGACTAGGCTTACCTATGAATACTGGGAATAAAGAGCCATCTCCTAGGGCGGCCCAGGTGGGGGTGACTGTCTGGCTAGGTGCTACCTCACATCATATATACTGCTTGTGTGTTTTTGTTCTGTGTGTGATGTTGACCTCTCCCATGGGCACAACCGTTTTCCATCGCAACTGAACTTTTATTAAAGTGCTGCACGAGTCTCATCATTACCATTGGCTCCAAATGCAAGTTATTTCCAACCGGGATTAACAGTGAATTAAGCAGCCCGTTTTGGAATAGTCGAATCAGCGGTAAAAGAAGAAACTAAACAACAGAGATTTTCTTCAGTTGGAGGTTCCACCGAGATTGACAAGAAACAAGAGAGACGACCTCGCCGATGACAGGGAGAATAAGTGGAGTGTGGCCTTACCATCCCAAGACTTTTCTTCCTTCGTTATCTGGTGAGTAGCTACGGTTCATCTTGCCTTGCTCCAAAAAGAATTTATGAATCTCTGAGCCGTTTAGTTTATGGCTGTTTGGGACGGAGTGAAAATTTGAGTGAAGTACCAACACTGATAGAGACTTTTATTGGGGAGAGCGGTAATTGTTAATATCGGTGTACGAATAGTGAGTACGCTTGGTTGTGATTTGGGCCTGTTGCTGCATTTGTTGTTTAGTCATTGGAGTTTGGAACTCCTGGGCGCTTCGGGTGTGTGTGGATGACCTGGATCTGATAGCTTTTTGGAAGCGACATTTCACGGTACACAGGAGATAAGCTGGCTGTACACGTGTATTAATTTTGCAAAAATTAAGGACACAAAATCTGCGTGGTAGTGAGTCGAAAGAATATACAGCGAGGGTATTGATTGACAAGACCTCCGATAATTTGCAGAAGGACAATGGCGTGAGAGGCCTCCGGCGCATATTATTAGCAGTAACGAGGAATCGTATTTCGGGCAATTCGGTCGTTGTGCCGGGCTGTTCTTCGGGTGGGACCTGTTGGAACATTTGAGCTGTAAATTGTCAGGCAGCTGTGTTTAAGCGCTCACTGAGTCGATGTTTAATGTTTATTCGTTTTAGTAATGTTTCCAATGAAATTAAGAATCATTGTTATTAGGAAGCGGTGTCCTAATTGATGGCATTTTGTTTAGTTTTCAGAGTCCTAAACAAAATTGTTTAAAAGTAGAAACCAGAGTGCTAATTTTGGAAGCTTCGTATTTTCTTAATAACCACAATCATGTTCGGAAAACGTAGAAACGCGCATGAAATTCCTACCACTGAGAAAGGTGGCAGAGCAGTACCCGAAATTGATTCTGAAAGAGTGTTGAATACCACTAAGGGTTTTTTGCGATTGTTTTTGAAACTGGATGATTACGAGCGCAAAATAGAATTAAAATACAGTTTCAACGTTAACGAAAATCACATTTGGTCCATAGATGACGTAAAGAGATCATGGGGCAAAATGCAACGTCTGCCAGAGAAGGAAAAAGTTCCGCTGGCTTTGTTAATTGTCAGCCATATGCGAAGGAGGAAAGAATTAAATACCAAGTGTGGAGCTGAGCGTTTGTTGAATATTGAAAGAGAGAAGGTTCGGGCTCTGGCTGAGGAGTTAAAAGGTGTTAAGGCGAAAAGAACAAAAGAGGTACAGGCATTGAAAGCGAGGGTGAGAGATTTAGAAAATGAATTTCCCGCAATCGCTGAGAGTGGAATGGCCGCATCCCTGACACAGCCTGCAGCCCCTCCCTTTTGTGGCCTTCCAGAAACTGCAATTCCAGTTAGTACTGCTCAGTGTCACTATCCTCTGAAAGAATTGGAAGAATATAATCAGAAACAGTTCTTCAGAACGTTGCCAAACACCAACCTTCAAGACGATAGTGACAATGAGAGTGATGATTCTGATTTCTCGGTCGATGACAAAGTAATGGCAGCAGCTGTGAAACTGAGAGCGGTGACACAGCACAGGAAGGGTGACCGGCATTTTTCCAATCACAAGCCAACCAAACCTGAAGACATAGACAAATAGTTTAAAGATTTGCAGCATCCGCGTATTGCTGGTATGGAAACGTGGACTAAGATTAACGTTTGCGAAACATCTATCGCTTGCATCCTCTTGATGGTGTCCAGGTGTTGGCTACTGTGTTGAATCCCACTGAAGTACATAAGCTGAGTGCGTCTGTTGAGACAGCGTTAGGTAACGATAAGCAGGACCTTGGTGGAGCATGGGATAAAATTGTAGATTTTATTCGCAATGCTACAAGGGCCACAACCAACTGGGGGAAAGTAGCTGCTTGTATTCGGAAAACTGGTGAAGCCGCTGATGATTTTGCTGACCATTTTTCTGAGACTTTCACGCGACATTCTGGTATGAAAGATTTGACGCATGAAAAAATTCCAGAAAGCAAAAGCGGGCCGCTTAAAAAAACGTTCATGCAGGCATTGTTACCGGAAATTAGGAAAGATACCAAACTTAGCAAACCAGATTGGGCGGATGATACAGTTACATTCGATCAAGTGGTTTCTGCAGCCAGAAGGGTAGAACTGGATACGGAATGCAAGCTCCACAATTTAAATGTACGCAGACAATATCCAAGAAGGGATCAATCTGGAGACAATAACTGCCATAATTGCGGTAATCCTGGCCGCTTTGCCAAAAACTGCAAAGCTGACAGTGAAAGGTTTTGTGAAGTGTGCCAAAAAGAAGGGCACACCGTGGAGAAATGTTGGTCACTTGGTAGAGGTAAACCCCCTCCTTATTTCCAGAGACGGCAGTCCACACTTGACAGTGGGCTTTTAAAAAGTGGGAAAAATGGAGAGTTTGAATCTGAAACTGAAAAAGCAATCAGAGTATTGACAGAAAAGTTGAATCGTATTGAGGGACTCTTGACGCCAAGCTTTCTAGCAACCTAAACAATATGAATAATCCCAATGCAGATTTGTGCTTTGGAATCTGGGACTATGATTAGGTTAATGCTGGTTTGTTTTTTTTTTTTTTCAGGTATGGTTTCTGCGCAATTCAAATGTTCAGCATTTTTAAGTGGATGCAAATATTTGTTGTTGTTGCGTAGCGCATAGGCAATGCACTTCTTAGGGCTATGATATACTTGCTGCAAACAATGCGAATGCGAGCGCATCATGGCTGCCACGCGTTACCTGCGTCGGTTTGAGGCGTCGGACGCGGCCGGTCGCACATCTCGAAACGTCCCCACGACAACGACCCAGAAATACTGGCTTTTCATTTCCGGATCATATTTTTGTTGTCTGCCCCGAGTGGAGACCGCCGGTATTGTGCGTTTTGGCTGTGTAGTGCTGCAACAAGTATATGCACACACCGGCACAGACGCGACCCGACGCGTACGCGTACGTTCGATCAAGCAGCAAGTATATCACGGCCCTTAGACTACAGGTTGTTTGTGTTCCACACACCTAGGCTGTGCGGGCTGGAAGGCATGTGTCCTGAATGTAATACGAGGATAGAGCTATTTTTGGATTGTGCGGTTGATTTTGTGGATTGCTGTTTGGATTTGACTTGTGACTGACCCATTTTGGTTTGACTTTGACTCTTGCTTTGCCCTTTTGGATTTGATTATTAGTGGATTGTGTGTTTGACCATTTGCTTCGCCCATTCTACTCTGATTCTTGCCTTATCCCCTTGTCTGTTTGACCCAGTGAAATTTGCCGGTATCGACTCAGGCCTCGTTATCTGACTTCGATTTGGCTTTGCACCCCTGCTTGTCACTTGCAACCTCGGTTAGTTAGAGGTTTCCTAGCTGGGTTTTGTTAAATCCTTCCGTCAGGACACTGTTTTATTATTTTGCCTTGTTATGTTTCCTTTGTTATTTTTGAGGGCTATCCTGAGTGGAAATTCACTTTCCAGTAGGGGGTTACACGATTCAGACACTGCTTCTCAGCCTGCAGACACTGTGCTCTGAAGCTCCGTGTGTAAAATCACCTCGAACTCGGTAACCCTCGAAGACAAGACAGGAAAAGGCAGTTTTAGTTAGGCAGCTAGGGACCGTGGTTGTACAGTGGCCCACAGTTTTTGTTTTCTTTTCCCTTTTTTTTCCCGCCTTCACACTCGTCCTTTTTCACCTGTTACGGTCTGACCTAGACCGGGTCGTAACAGTCTTAATGTTCGGTCAGTATTGTGTTTATGTTCTGATTCCATGTAATAGTTTAGTCTGCTGAGGTTTGTTTTGTTTGCCATGAACTCTCGATACTGCCGTGTTCTTTTCCTGTGTATTTCAGGAGGCTGAGTGACCTCTGTCTCGACAGCCCAGACATAGAGCCACAGGAGCAGTGGGACATCAGACAAAACCAGGGGAGCGAAGGTGTCTGCTGTGACACTGTGACAGGGGGATCTTCATTGTGAAGGACTGAATTCATACTACGCTGGAGGACAATGATGAGCATATTCTGCCACTGCCGAATCACAGATCGCGGAAGGCATTATCGCTCCAATGAAATGGGAGGATAGGTGGAGAATTTTCCCCTAAAAATGACTAATCAGTGGGGTTTTTCGCTTCACCCTGTGATATCGGAGTGGACTTTTTTGGGGCTATTTGCAACCTCTGATGGCAGCGCATTTAATGGACACAAATCAACTTTGGACCCATTATCAGTCTCATTCACTCAAACTCATTTTAAATGTGTGTCTTGTTTTTTTTTAAATGTATTTTGTCCTTCATGTATTTTTTCATTGTCCATCCCGAATGTGATGGTGATCATAGATGTCTGTGGTGATCATATGATCAGACGGGGGAGTTGTAAGATTTCAGGGTTTTCTTTGCATTTCTTTGTGAAGACCATTTCTTGCAACCAACATGTTAATTACCATCTATCTGCTTCCCCCATAAACATGTAAATCAGTTTTGCACCTGAGGACAGTCACCACTGCATTGCTAAGCGAGAGTGAGGGGTCTCGACATCCTGTCAGGGAAGTTTCTAGACTAGGCTTACCTATGAATACTGGGAATAAAGAGCCATCTCCTGGGGCGGCCCAGGTGGGGGTGACTGTCTGGCTAGGTGCTACCTCACATCATATATACTGCTTGTGTGTTTTTGTTCTGTGTGTGATGTTGACATCTCCCATGGGCACAACCGTTTTCCATCGCAACTGAACTTTTATTAAAGTGCTGCACGAGTCTCATCATTACCATTGGCTCCAAATGCAAGTTATTTCCAACTGGGATAAACAGTGAATTAAGCAGCCCATTTTGGAATAGTCGAATCAGCGGTAAAAGAAGAAACTAAACAACAGAGATTTTCTTCAGTATGTACTTTAGGCTAAAATGAGCTCAGTTGGCTCAATAAAAGTTAAGTTTCATTAATGAGTTTCAGACCAATTTTAGGGTGACACCTGACATGAATTTAATCAAGAGCAGGGAAATGAGAATTTGTTTCTTTTTTTTTCACTAATTCTATGCCTGACAAACACGTTAATAGAAGTCTGCATTTCAAGAAATCTGCCTGAAAGTGTTGACAGGAAATGGAGACCATTTCTTCCCTGGCAGTTTGCAATGGCATTACTAATAACACAGAACCTTGTACAAGTAAAAAAACACCAGATGAATCCTTTTCTCCTATCTTTCTGAGTGAACTTGCCAAATTAGTCTCTTCTTGCAAATCATCAACAAGCCGCCTGAATCCCATCCCCGCAAAGCTAGTGAAGGAACTCCTGCCGGTTTTTGTCAGTCGAATTCTGCACATGCAGTGATTAATTCTTCACTGATTGATGTCACCCCTGTCTCATGGAATTTTGTAATTTTTTCCAGATGCCAAAAGTAATTAACTTCAGCTTTGTCTCAGGCTGGCGTGCACATAAATAAGTCAAGTGTTGCCAGGCAAAACGAACCTTGCCTGGTAGTACTTATTTTAGTGCTTTAGCTTCTGATTTAATAGCACTCTGACCTTTTAAGTTAACCCAAGGTAAAAGGTCATGTTACCAAATTAAAGCCCATATATGACTTCCTATATGTCGATAGTACTTAATATCTGTATCTGCAACAAAAAAAAAAAAAAAAAAAAGCATGAGCTCCGATGCCTCAGACCCCTCATCTCACAACCATTTTGGGTTGCTGTCTGGAATCTGCCACATGCATGTTGTAACCGGAGGTGGCGGTCTTGAGCTGCAGTAGTCATTTGTGCCTGCCATAAGCGGGATCGGTCAGCGACGGGGCCTGTTTTCCATTCTCGGACAGACAGCGGACTGATTGTTGATCAGTGACAGTCCAAATGACGCGCCACTTCTCAGTAACTGGACCTGCCAGTAACATGCCAATGGCTCTTTTTCTCTCGTGTCATAAGTCGTGTCATTTTCTTGATTCCCTAGTATTTTTCTTTTTTTTGTTGGCTTTATGTAAGCTATTGAACACACCCAGAAGAACAAGTCAGGCATCATGGTACACATCAAAATAACTCAATGATCATTATTACTGAAGTGCTTTGCAATATCAATTTTACAATATCACACGCTTTTCTTATTTTCCACTCGTATCTCACTGGAAAAGCAATAAAAATCGATTGATTCTTCAATTCGCAGCAAATACAGTACATACCTCACCTGTGCGTTTTTAATGGCTCTGAGTACACATGATGTGCGCTTTTTGCTCAAGGCAAATAAGAGGCAAATGATTGATGCCGCTTGTTGTTTGTGTCGGGCACATTTGATAAAAAAAAAGTGGATGGAGGAGAGTCAACCATTTCTTGACTGCATGATTATGGCTAGTTGCTTCAGGGTCAAACCTCTGAAGTGAAAGTTGCACCTAACACAGGACCACAGTTTATTCAGTGTGCGTTGATTTATTCAGTGCCTACACTCCTGCTTTGTGTCTTTCTCCTGGGTTCCTTTCCCTCCTCTACGGACCATTCAAGCCCGGTTGTTCACCATGTGGTCACCGGCTGCAGCAGTCCTGATCCAGTTCAGTTCTACCCCTGCTTTTCACCATGTTTTGGCACATCCTGGAGCTACAGACACTACTGCTCGGATTCTTCGTCCGCCGCCATCCAAAGGGTGGGTTTACGCTGTGTCCATCCGTGTCTGCGTCCTTGCGTCTGTGCCTTCGTTTGTCCATCTGGATCCATTACCCTGACACTATATGCAGCAGGCTCACCATTTTACACTGACTCTCTGACTTTTACTAAAGATTCATATCTTTTACCTTTTTGTGACCTCTGATCTTTGACCTTTGAGCGATGACCTCTATCACTGTTTGCATTTCCGGAGAAAAGTCTGACACTGTTGACAGTGGCCTTTTGAAATTGCTTGTGTAGGTTGGCTTAATCCTCTAGTTGTGCTTTTTGAATGTTTCGCTTTGAAAGGCCTGTGACCTTTGACCTTTTCCCAATGACCTTAACTCTTCCCTGCGATTTTCTACCCTCCGAAAAATCGTCTGATCCTGAAATGTAGCACATCAAAACCAACTAAGCTTTGGTCAAGGCAACCAATACACATATTTTAATCGACCTTCAACCTCTACAGAACATTTTATGTAAATTTTGACTCGAGACCTCACCTCTGTTCCATTTTGGAGAATATCTCCCAAACAACTAGCAGTGGCCAATCAAAAATGCTTTGCAGTCCCCCGCCACCCAACAAGTAGGTTGGGGGACTGTCTATGTCCACATGTCCATCTGTCCAACGGTCCATCAGTTTATCCACGTGCACATCCATTGTCAGGGAAGCTTTGCAGGGTTTGACTGCTGTGTTTTTTTGTTTTTGTTTTTTTTTTTTTTAAATCAGATTTCTTGTCTGACTTAACTATAACTTTCATCACAATTACCTGGTCAACTGAAGATGGGCTCCCCCACTATAGCCAGGTTTCTCCTGAGATTCATTCCCATTCGGAAGTTTTTCTCCCAACTGGGAATTCCTTATTCTTTTTTTCCCCTCATTAGCTATTTGGATATTAGGCCAGGTTCTGCCTGTTTTTCTCTGCAAAGTGTTTTTGTGACAATCCCCTTGTGAGAAGTATTATACAAATAAAATGGAACTGAACAGAATTCAGTTGTAATGCATGTGTTTCAATGAAAAATTGTAGATGCCTCTGTCTTGCTGTTTTCCAGGTTATTGTCAGCTTGCTGCTGGGCATTGTCTAAGAAATGTGTGGAAAAATTTGGTTGCGAACCAGCTGCTTAGTGAAGATGCCCTTGAGCCTTGAAAGATGCTTATTGTGTTGATGCATGCAAAGCCTGGGAAAATAAGATTTTATAAGATGAGGCATCTCTATAGAAGAGTGAACTTCCTGTATAACTCTTGTGGCAGTTTCACTGACACGGATTAAACGTGGTCCTGCACTAAAATGAGTTTTAACTTACAAGTACATTAGAAATTGAATTTAGTCTAGGATTAAGCTTAATTACCTCTGCCACGGAGGTTATGTTTTTGCCCATTTGTTTGTTTGTCTGTCTGTTGACTGGATAAGTCAAGAGGTTATGAATGGTTTGGCAGGAAATTCAATCGGGTCCAAGGAAGAGGTGATATAATTTTGGAAGTGGTCCAGAACATATTCTGTCACTAAAAGAACAGATATATGGTGTGGCAGAGGTATGCGCTCTACCGAGTGCCCTCTAGTATGTGTCTGTGAAATAAGCCTCATAAGTTCATCTGAGGTATGCCAGAGCTAAATTGCATACTGGCCTTGCACACTTTACCATGAAATGCTTCCAATTTGCATTCATTTGATTTCAGTGTTGAATGTGTTTTTGATTCAATACATCTTGAATTCTTTACACTCGACAAACTGACATTCAGGTCATAGCTGTCCTCCACAGGATTCTTTTCAAGCTCACACTGCAAAAAATGAAAAAAAAAATACTAGGTAAGATGAATTTACTTATTTTAAGACTTAAAACACTTATTTCTATCGCCATTTTTCTTAGTAAGACAAAAAATTTGTCCTTGATTTTAGGTTATTTTGACTATCTTGCCAATGGGATAAGTACATTTTCACTTGTCAAGCAAACAGCACTTGTTTTAAGTCACTATTTGTATGTATATTTCCAAAACATCCAAATTTTTCACCTTTACAAAAATTCTGGAGAGTGACACAATCAGTAAAAACAACTTTTATGCAATGGCAGAACTGGATGGGGTTAAATTTGGTCATCAATTTCTCCTCTGTGCTCTTCACTGTTCATGACAGAATGAAAAAAATGTCTCCATGTTGATGTGATTGGAGAGCAAGGAAAAAGCACTGGGTGCCTATTTTCTTAAAGCACATGAAAATTTGCTGGTCCGTATACACCTATGTACAGCAAGGTTCCCAGACTTGATAAATGTACAGCACCTGGTGCACAAATGGATCATAGAAAATACTTTAAACTCTTTCAAAATAATAAGAAAAGAGAGCTTGAGTCTGACTCCATTGTGTTTTGAGTTGAGTCTGTCAATGTCATCTTACAGGCACTTGCAGCTCTGCAGACCATCAACGTTTCTGCCATTGTAATGACACCACAACAGGCACTACAAGCCTTTCACCCCCCTGCCATGGTCACAATGGCAGAGATATCAAGGTTGTACATGTAAAGCATTTCAGCTATTGTGTATACATTGTGTGAAGCATGAATAGCACTGGGTTCTGTCTAAACCTGCAGATAACGTGATGCTCCAGAACTTCTGCGTACAATATCACAGATGTGAATGACTTCAGTTACTAAAATGTTGCTGTAGTAATGGATTCCATCATTAGTTATCACTTTCATGACATTGGTTCCAGTAAAAAGAAAACAACGTAAAAGTTAAGTCAAAGTGAAGTTAGTATAAATGTGTGTCATTTATTTTTAAAGCCACTGGTCAAGACTGATGATGTTTTCCTTATCTCATTTGGAAATAGTACTTCTTGTAATGTTACTATGAAATTACTAACTTCTATTATTACAATTACAGTGTGCAGTGATGTTTATACACTTAACAAAATGAAGATGAATCAGAAACCAAGTACTGTTCAAGTATTTATTTTGTGTAATATTGGATCACATAAATGAAAATAAGTAAACAGATAACAATATTTCGTAAAACATAATAATGATGACTTTTTGAGTGAAGAAGTCATATCTACTGTGGCCAGTCTTTGCTTTGATTACAGCATTCAATCTTTCAGGCATAGTTTTCACATATACACTGATGGACTTTAAAAACTTATAACCAGAATTGTAGCCAAACTCAGATTCAAATTTGTAACCATTTATTGACTTTACCCATGACAACAACTTTGACAAAATGTCAGATAACATCAACAAAAAAAGAACGACAAAAGAATCAACAATGTCAAGTTTAACAACAAAATCAAAAACAAAGATCAACTCCAATCTAAGTACCGAGTGTGGCCGCCACATTCCTGCAACAAAGCCAGCACTCGTCTTGGCATGGACAGCACCATTCTGTTGAGCTGTTGCTGGAGAATAGCCTGCCACTCCTGGAGAAGGGCTTCTTGGAGCTCTGCCCACGTCCTGGGCACTGGAATGCGTTGCCGAACCCGCCGATCCAACAGGTCCCACACATGCTCCATGACCAGGTCGGACCTCCAGCCATACCGAATGGCACCCCAGACCATCACCGCGCCTCCTCCAAAGCGATCTGTCTCAGCAATGCAGGGGGCTGCGTATCTCTCACTACGTCGTCTGTAGACCCTCTTTCTTCCATTATGTCGGTACAGACAAAATCTGGACTCATCACTGAAGACAACATTCCTCCAGAATCGGTTGGGGACTCGTCTCTGACCATATTCTTCAGCCCAGCAAAGCCTGGTAGCCCTGCGCCGTGCATCAAGCTGCATTCCAACACATGCCCTGTGGGCTCTGATCCCTCGCTCTGTGAGTTGGCGACTCGCTGTTCTTCTGCTGATCCTTAAGCTTCGTTCACACTAGGCCCTGAATCCGCTCAGGGGCACGGACCGAATTCGGGAATAAATTTGTAACAAATGGCTCTAGTGTTAAAGTGCACAGCTGTTCACATTTACCAGGACGGATTCTGTACCGGACACTGAATCAGTTCAGATAGGTCGCGGACCCATTTTGTCAGGTCCGGTGAGAGAATCTGTGGACGGATTTCTACTTTTGACCATTCAGCGTCAATCAAAATACTAACCCAAGCAAACACGGCGGAAAGCGTCGAACAACTTATCATTGAGGTGGAAAAAACAGTGTCTTTATGCAATATACCCACTGTTGCCGTCTTCTCTGACATTTCGTGTCGCAATACATAAAAGCAGCAGTTCCTCCTCACTACTGCTTGCGTCTGCCATGTTGTTGTTGTCGGTATCCAAGCTTTCTGACATGTGATGCCTTCGGAACGTTCCGATTGGTTATCCATCTTGACCTAGATACCGGATACCGTCACGGAAAACAATAGTGTGAACACAGTCCATCCGATCAGCTATCTGTCCTGAATTCGGTCCGGGCCCCTGAGCGGATTCAGGGCCTAGTGTGAACGTAGCCCTTAGTCTGTGGATTCCTGGGGTCTCCTGAGCCGTCCTGGTGCAGGTTCGAAACCAATCTCTCAGGTGGGCGAGGCGGATCTGATTGTCCTGGACTGGGGTCGTGACCCTAGGCTGACCAGGTCGGGGTTGATCATTGGTGCTTCCAGTCTCCTGGTAACGAGCCACAAGGTTAGAGATTGAAAGTTGGCTTACCCCAAAATGCTGGGCGATGCGATTTCTTCCAGCTATCCACAGCCCAATGGCTTGGGGTCTGGAAAGGCGAGGCATGACGCTTGTGGTGTCTTTGAACAAATGCTCTCGGGTTCTGGCCTTAATGACCTCAAGGATTGTTTTAAGGCATTTGACAGCATTGCAATTGTGATCAGTGAAACCTGACGAGGTTACGTCCCTAATTCCTTAAATCCAGCTCCACAGCCACAATCAAGGTCATGACCTCACGCACGGTTGTGTCTCGTTACTCAAAGACAACGGCATATCAATTATGTAATCATCTAATTAAAGTTCCCCTAACCCAACTATACTATTTCTGTCTAGTCAGACTTATAAGTCCATCAGAATATATATTTTTTTTATTTTTCGATGAACCATTCCATATATTTTGAAGTTCATTGCAAAAAGATTCTTTCTATGGTACAACAGAAATTCTCAATCAAATTGAGGTCTGGACTTTGAGCAGGCCAAGTCTTAACTTTTATGTCACCAGATGTTTCTTTCCAACTGAGATATGCTTGAACAACTTGGGACTTTTTTTTTTTTTTTAAATAAAATCCCTGACCAATCAGCCTCTTTCCAGATGGCAATGCGCACCTCACAAGAATGCTGTGATACTTCTTTTGATCCTGGATTCCATTGATTATATGAGATCACCTGCTCCTTTCAAGCAGACTAAACTCCAAACCATCATATTACCACCTCCATTTTTTACTTAATGGGGTTAAACAGTCATTTTTGAAATGTTCTCCAATTCTACGGAGTTGAATTCACAGAAGTTCTGCGTTTGGGTAAGAAAATGTCTGATTTTGATTAATCGGTCTAAAGGACTTGTTCCCAGTCCATTGGTGTCCAATCCTTGAATTTCGTGGCAAAATCAAGTCTTTTTTTCTGATATTGCCAGCTCTTCGCAGCAACACAACCAATCAGACAATTTTCTAATAGGTTTCTGCAAATAAAAGATCTTGATACTTTCATCTCTTCACTTCTGGCACTATTAGTATCATCACAGAGTGGTCATGCTGTCACCCACCAATTTTTTTTCTTTTTTTTTGTCATACACAGATAACAAACATCAGAGGCACTTAACTTCTATTTTGCACCTCTATTGCCACTAGTTTTCAGCGAACCAGTCTCTTTTAAATGCTTGATGGTGTTTCTTACAGTGCCATGGCAGCATTTAATGTCTTCAGCATCATGTCAGGCCACAATGCGGCAACAAACAATCTCAGAGAGCTCCTTCCATTGTGCCATCATGTTTAACACTGTGACACTGCTCAAAGTTCATGTCATCTAATATACTGGAATAACTGACCATTAAAGGTAATTTTGCAGGATAATTTTGCCTCAAACCAGTTTAAACAAATTTTTTAGCAAATTTTCCTTGACAGTATAAATTACACCCCAACAAGATTGCATTGCATATAACTCCTAGGTGGGGAAGTATTTCTACAGTATACATATACCATGATTTATGGTAGCTTTATAGTATTTAATGAGAAATTGAATTGGAACCAAGAAAAATATATCAAGTAATCATTTGACATCATGTCAACATTATGAGACCACCTCTTAGCGAACGCACATGTACAATCAGGCTTACACACGTCCTACAAATGTGGATAACACCAGTGATCTGCTACTAGCTGAATTAGACATAATTAAACAAATCTCTCTTATGTTACTGCTGAAGTCCAAACCATTCTATCTGATAAAAAAGACCGATAAATTGCAGTTTTAAAAATGCATACTTTACTAAGAATAAACAAGAAACAATAACTACGCTTCGACTCAAACTATGAAAAACTGTATTCTCTTTGCCAATCAGGTCACATAATTTCATATGACCCATTCTATGTAACAACAAGAAAAACGCCAAAAAATCTACTTCTCACATTGATTGGTATAAGCTTGTTTGCATTAGACAGACCTTTTATTTCAGCCTCAAATTGGCAGTTTGAATCACGTATTTGTAAAAATATCACCTGTTAAAGACCAAGTGATCTGTTACTCCTCACGATCTGTTATTGTTTTCGCTAACTGCATAACCCTGAGTAGTATCTCCATACCTTCAATGAAATGTTTACTGCAGACATTGCAGGTATAATTGGCCTTTTTATCATCTAGCCCCTTTCTGTGCATATTGGTAAACCAGCGTCTTTAATGATCTTCACTCAGCTGGCAAGCCTTCTCTCATCTGTTCTTTATTATTCTTGGAATCCAATAGAACGAGAAAAGACCCTTCTGTTCATAGTGTTACTTCATCACTTAATCGAAAATCATTCAAAAAGACAAAGAAACGTTGACAACCGCAACTGAATGCCTCACTGAACTGCTTTTTCACTACATAACATAACATAACAAAACATAACACAAGTGGCGACAACAGGCTATTCAGCCCAACAAGGCTCGTCATTTTCCTATCACTTAAGTGAGTCTAACACTTCAGATACTCAATGACTAAATGATGTTTAGCACTAAATCAAGCCTGGTCTTGAAAACTCCCAAGGTTCCTGCCTCAACAATATGGCCAGGCAAGCTATTCCACATGGATATTACTCTCTGTGTGAGAAAAAAAAAAACCCATTTCCTAATACCAGTGCTAAATTCACCATTGGCTAACTCCCATTTGTGACCCCAAGTTCTGCTAAACTTGGCCTAAGTATTCCTGAATAGTTAACTTTGTTAATCCCTTTAACATATTTAAAGACCTCATTCAGATCAGCCCGAAGTCTCCTTTTCCTAAGACTGCAGAGAGTAAGGATCCTCAGCCTCTCCTAATAGCTTTCATCTTTTATACCAGGAATTACCTTTGTGGCTCTTCTTTGAACTTTTTCTAAAGCATCTATATCTTTCTTGAAGTATGGTCCCCAGAACTGTACACAATACTCTAAGTGTGGTCTTACGAATGTCTTGTACAAGAGAAGTATAACCTCTCTAGATTTACAATAAATACTTTTGGCTACATATCCCAACATCCTGTTGGCTTTTTTAATGGCTAAGGCACAGCGGCTAGAACCAGTCAGGTTTTGGTCAACAATCACTCCCTGCCCACACGGAAAGAACCTATATAAACATATAGGTTTTAATCCCCGCCTTGTATCAACCAGCAGTGGTTGGCAGCTCTTTTCAGAAGTAGCGCGCAATTGGCCAATGCGCTACAGGAATGCAAATTGGGAAGGGCCTGCTGGAAAGGGTTATGTAGATTAGAGTTCCCCTGGGCGTCTCCTGTTGGCCAGACGGGCCCTCATAAAGAAGATTCTGACCTCACTATTGACCAGGTATCTACCATCCTCATTCTGAGCTTGCGAAGTCTTCCCCAGTGAATATATAAAAGGCAGTGACCAACGGGTGCGGGCTTCGGAGGAGAGCCGCGAGCTGTGTACACTCTCCTGAGCTAGCAACAGATGCCATATATGCAGAAAAAGCCTAAGTACTTGTACATAGTTCCCTAGTTAAATATTCCAGATTCAGGTGTGCTTGGAGATGCCAAATTAAAAAAAAAAAAATATAGGGCCATGTATAGGTTTTGCATATATGTGACATACATAAAATTGGCCGTTTTCATATATTGTAGGTACCTATTTGTATCTACAGGGTGGGGAAGCAAAACTTGCACTGACATTTAAAGTACAAACAATCCCACAACCACTCCCTTGAATTGTGTGCACCTGTTATTTGAAAAAGCAAAGACTATAAACTGTAATCTGAGTCTAATCTCTTTTTTTCAATAAACATGCCAGTTGAGAATAAAATACAATCTATGGATGGTGATTTATTTTGCAAATTTTGCTTCCCCACCCTGTATAATATATGAAAACGGCCAATTTTATGTATGTCGCATATATGCGAAACCTATATGTGGCCCTATATTAAAACCTATATGTTTATACAGGTTCTTTCCATGTGGGTGATCTTTTTCATGTAGAGTACATTCCAGTTTCAAACCTCCCATGAAATAATCCTGTCTAATGTTTTAATTACCTACATGTAGAACTTTACATTTAGCTACATTGAATTTCACTTGCCATGTTTCTGCCCACTTCTGAATTCTATCTAAATCCTGAATCACTTTAGTGGACTCTGAATGGTTTGCAGAACCATTCCATTGAGTATTATCTGCAAATTTAACTAAATTACAGTCGATGTTCCTATCAAGGTCATTAATGTAGATGACGAAGAGCAGGGATACCAACACCAATCCCTGAGGGACTCCACTTCTCACAATGCTAAGCTCAGATGAGATCCTGATCACAACTGTTTCTGTTCTGTTCTGTAACTGGTTCTGAATGCACACTAGAAAACCACCTATAATTCCAACAGTCCTCATTTTAAAAATTAGGCTCTCATGAAGTACTGTATCAAATGCTTTCTGAAAAAATCCAAGTATGTGATATCATAGGCCCTGCTCTGATTATAAATCTTGGTGGCCTCTTCAAAGAATTCCACAAGTTTTGTCAGACATGACCTTCCCTTATGGAAACCTTGTTGGCTATCCTTCAAGATATTATTACATCCTAGAAATAATTCCAGCTTGTTTTTAATGATGGATTCTAGTTTTTTGCATGCAATGCAAGACAGGCCAGTAATTTCCTGGCTCAGTATGGTCCCCTTTCTTATATATTGGCATTATATTGCCCTGCTTCCAATCATTTGGTATTCCTCCATTTCCTAAAGGTCACCTATAAATACCTGGCAGTGGTTCAGAGACAATCTCACAAACTTCGATGAGAACTCTTGGGTATAAGCGGGCCTGCCGCCTTATTTGTCTTTAGTTTATGCAATTTGTCTAATTCTAATACTTCATTATCTCCAATCTCAATTTCTGCTGAGTAATTTTGAGCATTAGAAATGCCCTCTGGCCTAATAAAAATCTGCCCCATGGTAAAATTCTCAACAAAGTAACTAGGCATCAGCAGTATCCTTATTCTCATACAGCAGCATGGGTGGTACTGGGGTGGTGCTTGCAGAGATTACAGTAGCACCACCATAGCATCACCAAGAAAATGGCTGAATTTTCACAATTCTATTTACTTTCTCTGTATATTTTTGAAGGTATAAACTCTGCTCTGTGGTCTAAGGTCAGATCCACTCAGAACGTCTTTTGTTGTCAGTTCTGTGTGAGTCGCTCATCGATATAAGTATAGCATACTAGATTGCTGACAGGGTTTGCTCAAGTGAAGCATCTGTTCCATCAGCATACACACCCGGAGGTAAAATTCGCTCGTAGACTCCCATTCATTTTCGCCTTCTTAAAAATTAAATTTTCGAAAACAGTTGCGTGTGAGTCAGTGTTAATTTGGTATCGCTATGCAGAGCAACATTTTGTCTCCCTAAATATGTGGTTTTTTGGGGACAAAGAGGCACAGTCATGAAGGGGAAGACCGAAAATGTGACTCGGCAACAACGTGCAACCAGAAAAGTTAAGTTAACGTGACCAAGGCTTTCAATGACCCTCTATAATGATAATCGCTTGGAAGTTTTCGTTGTTATAAGAAACATCAATCAATGTTTGTATACCTTATCAAATTACTTTACGGTTTCTTCACTTCATTGTACCCTGGTTGAGCATATTTGCTGTCAATCAAATTGTTTATATTGAATCATATGGCTAATGCCACCGTTATTATTGAGTCATTGAGTATCTGAAGTGATATATTCACAATAGTAAAAAGAAACTGGCGAGCTAGTTGGGCTGAACGGCCTGTTCTCGCCACTCATGTTATGTTATGTCATTAAATGGAAGCGCTAGTCAACTCTAGTAACTCCGTTAACAAGTTTCACCTCACTGATTGAGGAGATGGCGAAAACTTTTTTCTCCTGACTTTTAACAGCCAAGCCTTTCTCTTGTCCTTGTCTTTTGGAAATCAAAATACACAGACAAAGCAACTTATATGCTGTTGTAAATATTTTGCAGGTTTGCCGTTGAATGTCAATTACAAGCAGCTAGCTTGTCAGCCACCTTGTTAATTTTATTAATTGCCAGGTCAACATAGTCTCCATGACAGTATGGCATGCATTAAAGTTACCAAGGTAGCTATCTGGTGACTGTTAAAAATCACTAGCGTTTGCTTTTAGTTAGCGATCTATTCAAGTCAATGGGATGGCGAATTAGCTAGCTAGCCTGCAAATGGATTTTCTCCATTAAATGAATAGATTTGTGTTTCTACGATAACTCACGCATGAAACATTTTCTTAGCCCTTCGAATGAGTATTGCTGCAAAACACAGCTTACATCTCGGAATTTTAACAGTTATATTAATTTATTTAAAATTGGCCTCTGTCATGGTTTTGGGGGGTTGCTGCCTGCTTTGCATTTTCTTCGCCACCTGAGGGCTTTCCTGCTGTGTGATCAGGTGGTTGATAGCTTATTGCTTGCAGCTGCGGAGAGACTATTTAAGAGGCGCTTCCAGCGTGGTCTGGTGCTTTTGTGTCACTCTTGCAAGGTCTACGAAGCCCTTAGCGTGTAGTTGGAGGAAACTTATTGAAAGAGTTTAGGATTTAGTGTTTGTCCATCTGATTAATTGTTCTGTTCGTCAGAGTTTATGTTCTGTCCTGCAGAAGGTCTTGTTTGTTAGAGCATAGTCTTTGCTCTCAGACCACAGTCGGTTCGCTCCTGGTCCAGCAGGAGGGGGTGGTAACCCTGTCTGTCTCTTCTGAGTAAGCTCTTATTTTCTGGGAGGATTTTCGCCCATTTTTTCTGGGTTGTTTTTTGTTGGCGGAATTGCCGGGGAGTTACACTCCCTTTTTCTGTTACCTTTACTCTATTTAGTGGTCACTCGCATTTTATGAGAGGCTTTTAGATACCCTTTAGATATTTAGATATCTTGTGTCGCGTCTGGGCCTTCGTCCCATTCCCCCTCACAGCCTCATAGGAAACCATTCATTTTAATGGAGAAGTTGGGTGTATCAATATGGGTGCCAGGTGTTTCACTTTGGGTAATGTAAATATGATGTCATCGGCAGTCTAGTGTTCTAAATGTATATATATCTATGCCTACAACTCCTACAAAGCCTCCCATCTGCTGTTTTCCTTATTCGACTTTAATGTATTATGTAATGTATTTCTTTATTTGACTTTTGGTGTTCTCTGTCAATGTAATATGAATAGTAGTAGACATGGTTTTTCAGTTGCAAAGCACCACAACATTGGTCCACACGATCAGCATGTATATTAGTGACAGATAGAGATATATAATGAAAAAACATTAACAGTACAATGCATAGGTGGCTTTTCTCAATAAAAATGAAAGCATAATATAGTAATTAAAGTCTCCGATGACAAAGGGGCATGACAAGTACAGTGTTCTAAGCAAGGCACAAAAGTGGGGTCCACAATTAGTGAACTGGAATTTAAAAAATGATTATCTGAAGTCCATATCTTTACGAACTTCGTTTTTGATGTGCACCAAGTCCTCTCAACCAAACAACCAAAGAGTTAGTTTGTTGCTTCCTCTAATACAACCCATAAGAGCATTCTGATGTAACAGGAGAAGCTTGTCCCCAGTTACCATAGGTAACCATTGCATTGTACCTTCAAAAACAAATGGGCTCTATCTCTATCTTGTGTTTGGCAGAGATGAATGAGATTCAAGAGCATTCTGAGATTGTGACTACAGTTTTTGCCTTAGATCAATTTATCTGGTCCTCCCTCATGATTAAAGGCAAAACCCTCTCCAACTGTGCTGGTATCATAGACAATAATTTATTATCTCGGTTAGAAGAGCGATAGGTTTATACCCTTAACAGTCCGCAGGGCATTTACCTTTTTGAAGAAATATGATATCAGCTTCCATTAGCGAATGGGGAAGGCTAACAGATATGAAGGCATGTTCCAGCATCCTCTAGGATCTATAGGAACATAATTAAACTCTTAATGAAATTCACAACTCTGGCCTTATGGCCCCATTGCTTTCCCTGACGGTGGGCTTTTTATTGCTTAGAAGGTCTCCTCCCTGTTAGCCTGCAAACAGGCTCTTGGCTGGTCTTTTAGCAGCAGAAGTTAGGGGATTGGGGCGAGCAAGGAAAACGAGAACCTGCAACAGTCTTTGTAAGATTTGAGTATCTACGTTCAGATCTGACCGTAAAATACTGATTGGTCAGTTTAGAGCACGTAACCGTGAGACGTATAAACAAATGAGAGCGCTGTATTTTATTCTTGAAGAACTCTTGCAAATTCTGCAAATTCATCTACTGAGCTCTCAATGCTTTCTCTCTCAATTTCTTTCTCAATGTAATTTCTTCCTTTGCATTTGTAAGATTTAGTTGGGATATTTTGAGCTACTTCAAATATAACATAACAAACGCACGTGTAGTCAAAAGTTGCAGTGGAAAGGTGGGCAGAACTCAATACAAGGATCATTGCAGGTGCTAGCCTCGCAAGCGCGGCTGGAAATCCACTAGCTAGCGCACCCTGCCTCGTAAACTCGGCAAAATTTGCCTTCAGTGACTACTAGCGCCTGTTTGCAGGGTACCTCCCTGTCCCTGAAGATGGGAGCATTTAATTCACATTTATGAGCATCAAAGAATGAAAGTTAAGCCCCCGCAAAACGATTTCATGTTCTCAGGGGCTCAAAAGATATTAACTCCCACACATCGTCTCACTTGCATTGTCTCACTTACAGCACCTGGTATTCCCAGGTAGTCACCCATCCAAGTGCTAACCAGGCCCTACCCAGTTTAGCTGCCAAGATCAGATGAGTTTGGTTATTTTCTGAGTTGTTCTGGCCCACAAAATAACACTAACACTGACACTAGCTTTTCACAGTTAAACAACTGCGTTTGTAAAGTGTTACTTGATAGAGGTGAATTTTGAGAGAGATTTCTGTCAACGAAAGGATCAAGTGGACAATTGCGGCCACTGTTGACGATAGAAAAATAAACTTGGCCAACCCAGCTGCGTTTGCGTTTGAGGTGCTTATTGTCATCTAGGTGTGACTCATGCAGTAAGACCATATCTACTCTTTCCCTGTTCAATAAAGTATAGGACATTTGCTGCTTTATATTCCCGCGCAGACCCCTTATTTTCCATGGCATCATCACACCAGTAGATATAATGAACTAATCCCCCATGAACCCCATAAAGGTAAACAAAAATATAACTCCATGCACCCTCTTTTCCACCGCTGAGTTAGTTAACATAATGATATACTTCAATTTGCAGACAAGTGCTGAGCGTGATATATGAACAAAAACACTGAACCATAATAGTAAGGAATAGTAAGAAATAATAGAATAGTAGATAAGTGGGGGGGGTCCTTCCCCATACTGTGGAGAGATTGGTAACCTGTGAGGTACCTATACAGGGGCTAGCAGGTTTCTCATATATGAAGAAAGTAAACTGAAACCGAGTGAAAAAAAAATCACTCCAATTACCAGTGCATAAACAACCAAAGCAAGCTGTCATTCACACAGGAAGAACCAGGCGTGAATCCAGAAAAAGCCTTCCTGTTACTTTAATTATTTTGTGCAGCAATTGTCACAAACAGAGAAGTAACAAGAACATAAAGAGACACAGGAAAATTCAGCTCTGTGGCAGTTAAAGTCAGGCAATGAGAGAGCAGTTCAGGGGGGAACAGGCAAGCCATGGTCATAGGTCAGTTTGTGGTCAATACCGGGTGGTAAATCCGAATGGCAAAGCCTGCTGGACTGTGAACACACTGGGACCTGTGGGCTGCAGAATGCCAGTGCCTATCACTGCTCTGGAGACTGCTGGAGCAGGACCTAATAAATATTCGCTTGTTCAAATATTTCTGCAGATGGGAGAGCAAAAGGCTTGTAACAAGGCATAGGCTAGCTAGAACAACATAGAAGAGACAATCCATCCAGGAATGACACGGACAGGGCAACTTAGACACACACAACATCAATCAACAATCAGGTAGGGACAATGGGAAACCACTTGAGGGGCGGGGAATGAAACGAGATGACAATTAATCAATCAAGGAAGACCGCACTCGAAATTGACACGGACAACTGGATTGCAAAGAACCAATCAGGAAAAACAATTAAGGAAACAGACAGGGCGTGATACAAGTGGCATTCCCCGTTAACAGGAACCTGGGCAATTCCAGCAAAACAGTCTCATGGCAACTGAAATTTCAAACTAGAAATATCACTTCAAATATTATTTGGTCATGTACTTTGGCTACCTAACTGTAAGGAAAATAAGGATTTCAAGCAGCTTGAACGAATTTAGGATTTGTACTACACATCCAATTTCAGCCGCTGAAAAATAGCATTTTTCAACCCAAAACCACCTCTTTTCTTCCTTGCACCCTCACTCTGGCCTCTAGCTTACCACAGGATTTATTGTTACTGTTTGATTGTATGGACGTCAGAGTGCTAGGAGCAACATCTAAATTTCGGAAGTAAGTATGATTTTCCTTGGGCTGGATGACAGAAATGGTGCACTCTCTTTCCGTAATGTGAGTAACAAAAAACGATGAACTTTTCCCTCGTTTCACACTGCTGTTAGATAGGACTGTCAGATTCCTGTATTCATCTCTTCTACCTCCACTAGTTACATTTATGAAACAAAATAAGGAAACCCCCTCATAAGCCTTTAGTGGAACTGTATCAAATTCTGTAACGTGAGTAACATGTAACGTGAGTAACAGTGTCTGTAATGTGAGTAACATACTTTATCACTGAGATCTAAAGACTGAAGTTTACTTTCCTGTTTTTCAGTCAGTGGAAGCAATTAGTTATTGTTCTTTTGAAATCCCCATTGTATATTTTGCGATACAGTCTTCGGATAGTGTGAATAAGAGTTTTCGTCCAGTTTTGAACAAAAACGGGCTCCTATGGTCTCTTAATATCGTCCTGATCGGATTCCGCCACTGCACTATGGATAACCAAACGTTGCGACTCTGAAACCATGGTAGCGAGTGGAAAGACCCTATTATTTTCCCACCTCCACACCAGTCCCGCCCACTGAGCTAAAGAAAACACTAGAGTGGACAACGTCATTGGCTGAACCAACCGCAAAACGTGAGAAGCATCTGCTATCTTGTGTAAGGAATCGGCTGGGGAAGTGTGCAATCAAACACTGTACTTGTGTATATGTGACTAGATAAAATGAAATGAAAACCACTGGACCGGTGTCACACATCAGCCAACAAGCATGACCGTTATTTAATAAATTATGATTTTTTTTTAAGGGTGTTTGTTGTCACAAAATTCTTAACAGTTAGGTCAAATTCAAAAAAGAAAATTTAAATTAACTGTAACTACATAACTCGGTCACCACAGGGACCGAGTCGTGTACCTCCCCGATCCCCAAATTTCTGAGAAAATGGCCGCTGGCAGCCATATTGGACGTCCAAAATTGCTGAAAATCGGTCTTGAGCATTGTCAAATAAATATCTTCGCCTGTGTAAAATTAGAAAAAATTCCTGTAATAATTGTCGCTTCCAGAGCCCGGAACAGAAAACCTCTGCGGGCGCGGCGGCGGCGTCGGCCCCGGAACTAAACCATGTCTAAGGAAAGCTGTTTTCATATTTTGAACACATGTACATTTGTATTTGTACCTCGAATTCCTGTAGTGCTCTTTATTCTAGATTAAGGCAATTTTCATTTTAATAATTAAATGTTCATCTTAGTTCATAATAATTACCAGTATTAATTTCTTTCACAGTAAAAATATTAAATATAATAAAAATCAGTCCTGAATATTCACTCATTCACAGCCTGAGCCGGGGGGGGGGGGTTAGTCAACTTGAGTATCATCACTGTACTTGTAGTACTACAAATTTAATCATTTATATCAGTGGTTCTCAACGTCGGTCCTGGGGACCTCATGTGTGTGCTGGCTTTTGTTCCTACCACAATTGCAATTGTAGAACTTTAACAAGCTGTGACTGTCTTAATTAGGTGCTTTTCATGTTCAGAGTTGTTTATATATCTCTTTAGTCAAATGTAACATAGGAACATCCATACATGCAATGAAGAATAAAACACCCTTGAAGATAGTGTGTTTATTGCAATACTGCAAGTAATGTCAAGTAACATAACATGTCAAACAGATCAAATTATACACTGAGGAAATCAATAAACCCCAGATTAGGCTGCTGGACACAACTGTTTCAAGTTCTTTCAGAAAGCTTCAGGTGAACTTAATCAGATCAACACAACACAAAACTGGTTTGTTTGTGGACTACATTTGTCATGATGAGCCAAGTAGTTTTCACTAATTAGGAGCCATCTATATCATTAATTTGATTGGTTACATTGTTTTCTCTCCTTTTATGCTGTTATTTCCGATATACTGCAATGTGTGAATGCTATTTTTGACATTCTTGATGGCAAATAGATATTTCTGTTAAGTTGTGGGTTAAGAGGGCAAATAACTGCTCTAAACATTAAATGCACATAATTAAGACAAATTAGCAGCTTGTTAAAATCCTACGATTGCAATTGTGGTTGGAACAAAAGCCAGCACACACATGGGGTCCCCAGGACTGACGTTGAGAACCACTGATTTATATCACTCTTTAGAATTGATATCCCAGGGAATGAGGTTTCAATGCACGTTTTGTTCTTCCATTGTACCTGTAACGTGAGTAACGTTAACGTTTAACTGTGTGTTGAGATAATAGTTCATTAACCTGTGCCAATTGCTTTGTTCTCTTAAAAAGTTTAGTAAAAGAAGTTCAAAATTTTATCAATCATCTTGCCATGCCTTTTCTAGTTTAGCGAGATATTGAAAGCAAATTTAGCGTAAAAAAACGCCATGAGATTTTTGCATAACGTGAGTAATGCTGACAAAAGTCAGCCTGGAAGAACCATTAAGCAGAATTTTTCCAATGTTGTCATATGTGGACCTTGAGAGTGGCCTATGGTTATCATGGTGAAAAAATAAGAATGTTTAGTCCATTGACAAAATCGGGAGACACCTTTATTCAAGAGTCCCGTGCTTTAAATGTAACATGAGTAATGCTGGAATTGCCCATTTACCAAAACACCCATAAAATTTATCACATGATAAACAAAATATATAAATTGAACTTAACAATAAATGTGATGCACAATCTTATTTTCTGACAACAAGACTAATGCGGGCCAAGCGTTCGCAGAAATATTAAGAAGTAAAGTGCCCATCATTTAAAGCATTCATATTATTGTAAAGACTACTCATGAGTATATTCATTTAAACCATATCCATCATAATCAAGGCTACTAGCATGAATGACCCACTATCCAGACTTTGTTCTCTTTTGGTCCACATATTTTTGAGCCCTGGCTTGCTTTGCTGGTCACAAAAAGCAGAAATTCTGTCAGGGAGAGAATACTTTTCCTTCTACCATTAAATGACACCACTAGCTTTGTGGGCAAAAGCATAGAGTATTCTGCTCTAGCTTCCCTGAGGCATTGTTTGGCTTCATTTATTTAAGTCCTTCCATTTCTGAGACACAGCAGCAGACAGGTGGTGATACAAGATTTTCCTTTGCTCTACGGATGTCGCCCTTCTCAATTTTGCACCTCACTGCTGACACCACCTTTTGCTTATCGGGAAAGGCGAGGCATTGATTGATGATCAGGCGTCGTCGCTGGTCAGAGCTGGGCGAGGGCTCGGTGAGCCATTTCTAATATGACAAGGCATTCCTTGGTATCCGTGTTGAGAACATTTGAACACTACTGCTCAAATAGTCCAAAGCATTCCTCCCTTCTACATTCTTTGGCAAATGTAACACCGGTGTACTCTCCTGCTTAAAAATTTACAGTGAGCTAAGACCTTTCATGATTTTTGGGCCCAATCTGCTTTAGGTTTTGACTCAGGAGTGAATGACAGCTAATGATGGATTAAAGAAACAGTTTGATCTATTATAAAACATGAAAATAATCCTCTGAATCCAACGACATTTGCTCACTGCAGCAAAGACGCTGCTCTATTGGTCTTTTTTTGTCAGTCTTTATACAGTTCAGTCCTCCACAATTCGCAGTTCTTATCAGTTCTCCACAGTTCAGGTGTGTGGTGTATGGTTTTTGTCATTGCTCTCTGGGTAGTGTGTTTTTTGAGACCTTATATGCACATCTCAGGGGTGCTCAGAATTTTTTTAAAAAATAAGGAAATTCTACATGGTAGGATATAAAAATAAGCAAGTATTGACATCATGGCCCGAAGTGCAGCAGGGCCATGCCTTTCTAGGGGGGGTCCAAGGGCATGCCCTCGCCCCCCAGAAAATTTTTTATTTCTAGGCTTTAAATGGTGCATTCTGAGCACTAAAAGAACAATTTATAATACATCACCATTTTGGAATTTTTCAGGCACAAAAGCCAACAAAATCACGCAAACAACTTGCACTTGTGTACTGAGAAACTAGAAAATATTTATTTCAAGATAATATATATATATAATCAATTCATTCCCAAATTGAAAATTTTTTTTACTAATGATTGAAAACACTATTACAATCTACCTCACATTACAAATCTACCCTGAGATTACCTCTTTAAACTTAACACAAAATTTGAAAAAGTCTAACATTTTTTTTACATCTTTACATCTTTTACAACCCTCTTGAACATATTTGAACATTTTTGAACCCTCGTCCATTCTCCAGTTTTCAAAATTGTCATTTGAGGTAACTTGGAACATCAAATCATTGCAAAGGTGGCGTAGCGTCAGTATGGGAAAATTGCCCATGAAAGCTTTTGATACCATACTGACTGTGTGGAGAGATGTATGTGGGCCTAGAAAATGCATTTTTTTTGTGTCATATGTGCTAGGAAAGATGTGGGCCAAATTTAGATGAGCACCCCCCTAAAACCAACATATGGGCATAAATCAATGAATAAATCAATGAATACTTGTTATTCATAAATCAATGAATAACAAGTATCTCATGGTCACTGAAGGAGCAACAACTCCGAACAGCGACTGCACGCAATACAGGCAATACAGGAAAACAACAGAGTCAGGAGAAAAGTTGAGTGATAAACTTTCTCACAAACTCTGTAATAGAGACCTTTTTTTTTTCTGAACTGAGAAAATGGGTAGAACGGGAAGAAGCGACAAACCAAGCCCGCCGGATCTTGCATCAATTATGGAGACCCTCGAAGAAATGAGAAGTGAAATGAGGGAGTGGAGGGAGTGGAGGGAAGGTATGAAGGAGCAGTTGGACCAGCTTTTGAAGGAAAACTGTGATCTCAGAAAAGAGATTGCCAAGAAAGACACACAAATTAATTCTCTATCAATCAAACTGGAGGAGCTGGAGCAACAAGAGAAACGTAATGATGTAATCCTGACAGGGCTCAAAATCAAACCCAGGAGTTATGCCAGGGCAGCAGCGGATGACAACGATGGAGGCGAGGAGGACAATAAATCTGTGGAAATGCAGGTGATGGAATTCCTTCGGTCCAAAAGTATTTCTCTGAACCCCGGCGATGTGGATTCATGTTATCTGCTACTGAAAAGGGGTGTAAGAGGAGACCGGAGTGCAGCACGGGCCGTGCTGCTTCGACTTACAAGCAACAAGCACAAAATCTCTCTGTTGAAGCAAGGGAAAAATCTCAAAGGATCCAATGTTTTCATAAATGAAAACCTCACCAAGCACAATGCAACCATCGCATGGAAAGCTCGTCAACTAAAGAAAGCGGGTAAGATACACAGCGCTTGGTCGGCTAACTGCAGAATTTTCATCAAACCAAATGGGTCTTCACCGGAAACTACCAGACCGGTGCTGATCAAGATGATGCGGGATCTGGAGAGTTTTGACCACTGAGGCAGGTTAAAATCCTTGACAAATCTCTATGAGCAGTTATCTGATGAACCAAACTGTAGATCAGGAAGCTGGCTTTTTAACTCCAAGTTATCATCATTCAGGAATAGACCCTACTGAGGAAATTGATCCGGATAACCAGTTTTTCTACAACGAAACAAATGCATGCGGATACTTTACTGTGGACAAATTTAACAAGAGCATTAAAATGGAAGGGAGTTTGTCCATTATTCACTTTAATAGTAGGAGTCTATATGCAAACTTTGACCAAATAAAGGAATACCTTCTGTCATTTGCTAATTCGTTCAACATCATCGCATTATCGGAAACTTGGATTAAAGAAGAAAAGGACAAGGACTTCTACATGGAGGGTTACAACTTCGTGTGTAAGAGCAGACTGAATAAAGCTGGTGGGGGTGTTGGACTATTTATTGATGAGGCCATAAACTTCCAGGTACTGGAATGCAAATCAAATGTTGTGGAAAATGTAATGGAATGCCTTATAATTGAGATTCCTAGGTTGAAAGGTAAAAATACGGTTATTGGTTGTGTGTACAGAGCACCGGATTCGCAAATTGATGTTTTTAGTAAATGTATGGGTGAATTACTCGCCAATATGAACCAGAAAAATGTTTTTATATGTGGGGACTTTAATATTGACTTGATAAATCCAAATAATAGCTCTATAATAGAGGATTATATTAACACCATGTATGCCATGGGTATGCAACCATTAATCACAAGACCAAGCAGGATTACTAGACACAGTGCCACCTTGATAGATAATGTGTATACTAATGTATTAGATTCTGAAATATTAAGTGGCATCATGATAAGTGACATTACTGATCATCTACCAGTTTTTGCTATTTGTAACTGCAAATTAGATATAAGGGACCAGGCTAGATCAAAAACCCTGGAACACACAGAAATCAGAATTAAAAAGCGAAAAAAAGGCTAAAGAAACTAGAATTAGATCTGTTGAACCAAAGTTGGGATAATGTACTAGCAGAACAAGATCCAAATAAAGCCTATGAGGCTTTTCTATGGACAGTAAACTCCCTGTATGATAAACATGATATGATAGCCAAAACAATGAACAAACTGAAGCAAAACAAAGAGAGAAGACCTTGGGTTTCGAAAGCACTGGCGAATGCGTGTAAGAAAAAAAATACACTGTATAAGCAGTTTCTGAGGGAAAGAACTGAGAAAGCAGAAATTAGGTACAAAAATTACAGAAACAAAGTGACATATTTACTAAGGAAACATAAAAGAGAGTATTATGAAAAGCTTTTATTAGAAAATAAACATTATACCAGAAATCTCTGGAATATAATCAAGAACGTCTCTGGGAGGACTATGAAGAGGGAGTACCCTGCCTTCTTTAACATAAATGGCAAAAAGGTGGAGAACATGGAATTGGCCGTGGAGAATTTTAACAGTTATTTTGTGAATGTTGGGCCAGAACTAGCAAAGGGTATTAAATCCTCACACCTGAGATGGGACTACCTTAATAAGGATGAGGAAATCCAAGACATAATGACATTAACTCCTGTTACCGTATCTGAAATCAGATCAATTCTGAAAAATTGTACAGCTAAGACATCTGTTGATGCAAACCAATTAGACATGAAATTACTGAAAGCACTAACTAACGCAATTGTAACTCCACTTACGCATATATGCAATCTATCCTTCTCCTATGGAGTGTTTCCAGATAAAATGAAGATAGCGAAAGTTATCCCTCTCTACAAAAGTGGGGATAAATATGATTTCTCAAACTATCGTCCTGTCTCGATTTTACCTCAATGCTCAAAGGTCCTAGAAAAGCTCTTCAATGACAGATTGGACAAGCACATTGATAAACAGAAAATACTGTGTGACAGTCAGTATGGGTTCAGGAAAAAACATTCGACAGCACTAGCCCTAACGGAATTTATTGAAATGATTAAAGATTCACTAGATTCAAACTTATATTCTATAGGCATATTTATTGATCTGAGGAAAGCATTCGACACTATAAATCACGATATACTGATTGAAAAACTTTACAAATATGGAATAAGAGGGACCGCATTAAAATGGATCAAAAATTACTTAACAAGTAGGACGCAATTTGTGCAGATGGGCAATAGCAAATCAAATTGCTTGGACATTACTTGTGGAATTCCTCAGGGCTCAGTCATAGGTCCTAAGTTGTTCATAATTTACATAAATGACATTGTTAAGGTGTCCGATATCCTAAAACTAATTTTATTCGCAGATGACACGACTATTTTTTGCTCAGGTGTCGATCTTAAACAATTGGTAAAACTGGCTAATAACGAAATGTCTAAACTTCACACGTGGTTTAATGTAAACAAATTATCACTAAATCTTACAAAGACCAAATTTATGATGTTTGGGAAAAAAGGCCTGAAGGATGACATAGACTTAAAGGTAAATGGTACCAGCATTGAAAGGGTAAACGAATATAAAGTCATGGGAGTTATGTTAGATAATCTCTTAAGCTGGAAACCACATGTAAACTTGGTTCAAAGAAAGTTAGCTAAAAGCGTGTCTATTCTTTGGAAAATGCAGAAATTATTAAAACACAAGTCTCTTAAAATAATCTATTCAGCACTCATAGCACCCCACTTACATTACTGCGCTGAAGTATGGGGACACACTTATAATAATACAATAGAATCATTGTTTAAACTCCAAAAAAAGGCCCTGAGAATTATTCATTACATTCCTTATGGAACTCATACAAACGATTTGTTTATTAAGGCAAGGTTTCTTAAATTACAGGATATAATAAAATTCAACTCCTTGCAAATTGTATATTTAGGATACCACAAAGAATTGCCTAGAAATATACAATGCCTATTTTTGGAACGTGAATGTACCCATGATCTAAGAGGCAGAATGTTGTTGCAGAAGAGAAGGGTCAAGTCGACTCGGAGTGAGCACTCCTTATCTGTGGCTGGAGTCAGTGCATGGAATATACTTGAAGACAGTATTAGAATGGCAGACAATCTGAAGGTCTTTAAGTATCTTTTGAAATGTGCATGTTTGAACAACTATAAACTTATCCAACAAAATGACATTGGATAAACTAAACGGAACCATAACGGGCAAAAACAATAGGGGTTGTTTAGACTAAATATGTGGACTGCTATTGTTAAATCTGTACCATTGCATCTGCTGAACACACCAGGCCACCTGTCTAAAGAAACCGTCACAGCACATTACTACAGACAGCTGTAACCAACATGGACCTTATAAACTGGTCGTTAAATGCAATTGACAAAATTATTTCCACGAGGCGGACAGGTTCTGGAGAACCGAAATGCCCGGATGGGACATTCCCGGCTGGTTACACCATGGATGCATGGGGAAAGTGGCGTTCGCTGTGTTTGGCAGTCCTGGACATCGAGGATGTAGAGGACGTCTATCTAGTTGGATTTATGATAGCGGGCCTGCTATCATTGGGGCTCGGTCTGTTTTTGATCGGGCATAGGATAAAGAAAACTTCGAAAAGCATGGTTATCCTCGACAGAAAGCTCAATAAAATTGGATTTGACGTCAAGGAAGGCAAGGACGGACTAAACATACTGCCAGGGGTCATTAAATCCGATAAGGCAAGGGTGAACCAAGTCGACGGAGATGATGACTAACTAAGAGATCCATGCAAAGATCCGGTATTATTGCACCTTCCACCTATTCCAAATCACTAGGAACTAACCAACTGATGAAGAAAGGAGTTCAGGTTTCTCTGGACCAAGTCTAATGGATTAAATCAAGAGTGACACTCAAATCTAAACTTGCATAGACACTCAGCTATATTGTGATTAAAATTCTTCATGATGTTCACAACTCTTTATTATCTTATGTTGTGGCGCTTAAATCGTAGTGTAAATGGACGCTCAGCTCTGTTGTGATTTATGAATCTTTATGATATCTTAACCATAATCAAACTGTTTTTCTGGAAGTTGGGGGCGGGACTTTGACAAGCGATCTCGCTTCTCCCGCGACCCTTTCGGTTATGATACATGTTGTATTGAAATTGTCATGAAATGAGTATACAATCATGCCGAAATAAAAACAAAAATCAAATCAAATCAACTCCCAATTATCACAGTGCTAGTTCTAAAATTTATAACTGTAATTGTTGCTGCCATCCCAAAGAACAATTTGACTCCAAACATGGCTTAATTGCTTTGAAAAATGAGACCCAGGAGGAATTGAAGCCATAAAAAAGCATAATTTGGCTACATTTTTCATCACAAATTGAAAGTTTAAAATTAATATAGTTCCCAAAGTGATCCACCCTAAATATTTGGTAAAAAGTAGGTGCAGTATGCCAAGTTCATTTGCACAAAGTTTCAAGAAATTCTTTCACCGGTAACAATGTAATAGGTCGGCTGCATGTACACCATCCTTGGAAAATAGAAAACAAATCTAAAAAGCCATTCTGGGGCAAAGGCAAACCAGATCATGAAAACGGTGAATAAATAGGTCACAGTGGATCCAGTATTCGTCATTTAGGGCCTTTACCATCATAGGAATAATTTTAAAAAGCAGAGATTATAACATGACATAACATAACATAACATAGCATAACATAACGAGAATGGTGAGAACAGGCCGTTCAGCCCAACTAGGCTCGCCAGTTTCTTTATACTATTGTGAATATATCACTTCAGATACTCAATGACTCAATGGTATCTAGCTTTAAGTCAAGCCTGCTCTTGAAAACTCCCTAGGTCTCTGCCTCAACAATATGGTCAGGCAAGCTATTCCACATCGAAATTACTCTTTGGGTGAAAAAATATTTTCGAATATCAGCACTAAATTTACCTTTGGTCAACTTCCATTTGTGACCCCAAGTTCTACTAACAACACTTAGTCGAAGGAATCCTACATAATTCACTTTGTTAATCCCTTTAACATATTTAAAGACCTCAATCAGATCACCCCTAAGTCTCCTTTTCCTAAGACTAAAGAGATTAAGGATCTTCAGCCTTTTCTCATAGCTTTCATCTTTTATACCCGGAATTAGCTTAGTGGCTCTTCTCTGAACTTTTTCTAGAGCCTCGATATCTTTCTTAAAGTATGGTCCCCAGAACTGTACACAATACTCCAGATGTGGTCTGATGAATGTGTTGTACAAAAGAAGCATCACCTCCTGGATTTGTACTCAATACTTTTGGCAATGTATCCCAGCATCCGATTGGCTTTTTTAACTACTACGCCACAATGCCTAGAGCCTGTGAAGGTTTGGTCAACAATCACTCTCAGACCTTTTTCGTGTGGAGCACATTCCAGTTTTAAACCTCCCATGAAGTAATCCCGTCTGTTTTTATTACCTACATGTACAACTTTACATTTCGCTACATTAAATTTCATTTGCCACATTTCTGCCCAATTCTGGATTCTATCCAAATCCTCCTGAATCACTTTAGTGGACTCAAAACTATTTTCCAAACCTCCCAATTTAGCTGTTCCTCATGTAGATGAGGAACAGCAGGGGTCCCAACACCGATCCCTGGGGGACACCACTAGCTCAGATGTGATACCACTGACCACCACTCTTTGTGTTCTGTCCTGTAACCAGTTTTGAATCCACTTCAGAATACCTCCTGTAACTCCAATGGAGCTCATTTTAAAAATTAGTCTCTTATACGGTACTGTATCAAATGCTTTCTGAAAATCCAAGTATTTGATGTCATAAGCCCTGTTCTGGTCATAAGTCTTGGTGGCCTCTTCAAAAAATTCCAGAAGGTTTGTCAGGCATGACCTTCCCTTATGGAAACCATGTTGGCTATCCCTCAAGATATTATTGCGTTCAAGAAATAAGTCCAGCTCATCTTTTATGATAGATTCCAGTATTTTGCACGCAATGCAAGTTAAACTGACTGGCCTGTAATTTCCTGGCTCAGTACAGTCCCCTTTCTTATATATTGGTATTATATTGCCCTGCTTCCAATCATTTGGTATTTCTCCAGTTTCTAAAGACCGTCTGAAGATAGTGGAGAGCAGTTTAAAGATGATCTCACCAACTTCTCTGAGCACTCTCAGATATAAGCCATCAGGACCCGCCGCCTTATCTGCCTTTAGTTTATGCAACTTGTCGAATACTTCATTATCCCTTATCTCAATTTCCGCTAAATAATCTTCAGCATTGGACATGCCCTCTGGCAGAATAAAAACCTGCTCCGAGGTAAAATTCTCAACAAATTAACTGTTTAAGGTATCCGCAATATCCTTGTTATCATATGGCAGCGATCCATATTTATTCTTTATGCACTTAACCTCCCCTTTGACTTTCCTTTTTCTGCTACAGTACTGAAAGAAGCACTTAGGATTAGTTTTTGCCCCTTCTGCAATTTGCCTTTCATACAGTCTTCTAGCATTCCTCAGCTCTTTTTTGACCACAGCCCGCATTTTACAGTATTCAGCCTTAGCATTCTCATTGTTATCCTTTATGTACATCTTATAAAGATTCCTCTTCTCCCTCAAACTCCTACGAATAGCTGTGGTCATCCACTGAGGATTCTGCTTTTTCAGTTTACTTTTGGGCACCTTTGGAATGAATTTGCATTGTGAATTAAGTAAAACCCCCTTAAATCTTTCCCACATCTCACTTGACTCACAGTCCAGAAGTGTCTCCCATTTTATTTCATTTAGATATGAGCGCATCCTGTCAAAGTTTGCTCGCCTAAAATTGAAAATTTTTGTTTTTGAAGACACCTTTTTAACTTCCCATGAAACATCAAAATTAACAGTGGAGTGATCACTTGTCTCAAGTGGCTCCAGTACCTCAACATTGCTAATTCTGTCTGGGTCATTACAGAGCACCAAGTCTAAAATTACCCTCTCTCTTGTAGGTTTATTAACATACTGCACCAAAAAATTATCATTTATAACATCTAGAAATTCTTCCTCCCCCCTACCCTGTCCTTTCACCCTTTCCCAATCGATACCAGAATAATTGAAGTCTCCCATAATAATAGTCCCTCCTTCTCTACAAGCTTGTGTAATCCTCTTAAAGAGCATTTCATTAACAATACTGTCCAAAGCTGGCGGTCGATGGCATATGCCTGTGTTTAAACCTGTCTCATGTTTGCCAATGAGCCTAACCCAGATATCTTCACAGGGCAAGGCACGTTCAATTTCAGGAATTTCCTGCACATTTATGTTTTCGTTCACATAGAGTGCTACACCCCCTCCTTGCCTATTGCATCAATCCTTCCTAAAGAGCTTATAACCTTCTATATTATATTCATCTCCATCCTCTTCACTAAGCCATGTCTCTGTAATCCCAACTATGTCATAGCCCTCACTAATCATAACGGCCTCAAGTTCTGGAAATTTATTTTTTATGCTTCTTGCATTTAGATAAAAACATTTCAGGTTATCACGAATGCTCTTCCCCTTCGATTTCCCATGTCCTCGCTGCTCCAAGCCCCTCACTACGCTTTGTTGCTTTAAAAATATTTCATCAATATTGCATGTAACGCTGTCAGCTTCCATCAGGGCAGTCTGCATTTCCCTCTGTATAACGCTCTCTAACCTCCCTGCCCCCCAAGTCCCCAGTTTAAATAACTCGGTGCTACCCTCAACATACGCTGACCCAGTGCAAAGGTACCCCTCTGGTTCAGGTGTAGCCCATCCGGCTTGAACAGGTCACCCCTGTCCCAGAAGTAGTTCCAGTGCCCCATAAACCTATACCCCTCTTTCCTACACCAGGTTCGTAGCCACATGTTAAACCTCCAGATAAAATTCTGCTTCCCTCTGCTTGCACGTGGTACCGGTAGAATCCCGGAGAAAACTACTGTGGAGGATCTGCTCCTAAGCTTTTCAGCTAATTCCACACATTTGCCTTGCAGAACCTCAAACCTACCCTTACCTATGTCATTTGTCCCAACATGGACCATGACAACTGCATCCCTCCCCGCTCTGGTCAGTAGCTTGTCCGCACGCTCCAAGAGATCTCCTACCTGGGCACCAGGCAGGCAACACACCATATGAGACTCCTTGTCACGCGAACAGACTAAACTGTCTATTCCTCTAAGTATTGAGTCCCCCACTATCACTAACTCTCTTTTCTGAGGGGTAGAGGCTAATAGGGTGCCCTGATGCTCATCAGTCCCACAGTCTCAGGGTCAAAGGCCAATTTGAGTTCCTGCAAGGGCCGGAATCGGTTGGATACCTCAACCACTGGAGGAGCTGTTGCTGTACGGCGTGCACGGCCTTTCCTGCGCTGACGTCCTACAGTCACCCAACTTTCTCTCCCTGCCTGCTCTGGGGTCCCCGCACCACCCTGCTTTGGCGTACACACCATTTCTCTAAACAACCTACTACTTAGTTCCTCTAGGAACTCTACTGATTGCGAACGATGTTGCGCCGCCAACTGGCCCTGAAGATCAAGGATCTTGCTCTCCAGATGCTCAATTAGCTGGCACCGGTGGCAGACAAACCCACCCTGGAAATCTCTTTCCAAAAGTGCGATCATCCTGCAACCGTCACATAGTTTTGGCCACATTTTGAACCCCCTACCTAATAACCTCACTCACCCTAGATAACAAAGAAAATTACTAATGCCGAGACAGAAGTTCAGGAACCACAATTTATTAATTTATTAACCTGAGAAGCCCTAAGCAGCAGTCACAATAGAAACCGTGGGGAAACTATGTAATGGATAATAAGCCTCTTTTAACAGGGGCTTAGTTACAGTTAACAGAAATGAACTACCAAATTGAGGCAAACTCTATATGTAATAAGCACTCCTAATAAGCCGACTTGAGTCTATCTATTCCCAGTACAATTAAGATAATAACCTAAAAATATCACAGGGCTTAGCTGAGAACCCACATAAAACAGACTGGCTACAACGCCTAGGAGAAACTGGAGGAGGGAGGAGGCGGAGCACTCCGGTAAACCTTACCGTTCAAATTCCAACCTAACCGAATGGACGACTCAAGTGACTGCTGCCCCACTAACTAAATACTAAATCTCGGATCCCCAGCCAAAAATGCAAACAGCAACTATCTAGCTAGCTAGCCACAAATACAACCAAGGGTAACCGAGAAAAGAGTAAAGCCCCGGTTCCCTTTAATTAAAACGGACCGAATAAACAAGTCGTTTACTATGTGAGCGAAATAAACACGGTATCTCCCCCAACAAGCTTGTTACTTAGCACTCAAACAAGCAGTTAAACTTTAAGCCTTCGGTAATAATAGAATGCGAAAAAGACAAAAGCCTCAGTTCACGTTAATATTCAAGCTTGGCAATGCATTTATGCGGTAATGCGGTCAGGATAAAGAACGAAGGAGACTAAAAAAACCTCGGCGAACGTCAATATTTATTGGCTAGAAGACTGTATGAAAGGCAAGCCACCAAGTATGAAACCAAGCCAGGTTATAGTTAGATATCCAGGTAATTCAATAATATTCTTGGCGTTGAGAGCCTGCTGAAGTTCGTTAGCTAAATCAGCTACAGAAAAACCGGGTGACAGTAGCTCAGTCCTTGAAAACAACTCTGTTTTACTTTGTATATCATACAATTCACTTAGTTAGCCAATTATTTAGCGTTTAAATTTATTGTTTTAATTTAGCGTTTAAATTTATTTTACTTTACCTTACTTTGCTCCCGGGAGACTGAAACCCCCCCAGAAAACCCCAAAAAACCCCCGTCGCCTTTGTTTGACCAGATTAGCGACTTAATTTGGCTGTTTGCTCACCGAGTTGTTACAAGGGGGAAAAAGAAAGGGGGAAGATTCTCCCTGCCCCTAATGCGACAAAGGTTATACCTCGGGAGCAAATCATCTAACCTCTATGAATGTTTGAGCTTTAACACACAAATTATTTTCAGAAAAACCCGTTTGCCCAAGAGTAAATCTTCAGCTTCAATCCCTCCACACGTCTTCTCTGTCTCAACCCAAGCAGAATGATCACCAGCGAACAGCGCTACAGCACAGCCTAGAGGTCAGCAACAGCAACAGCCAAAGCCATATCCATATCCATATCTGGATCTCTTCTGGATCAGATCTCCCTTGAAAAGATCCAGCATGTATCATGTGTATTGTGTATTATAAAAATGAAAGATTTATGGTCAGCAATATGTTGTGGTTCAATTAGTTGAATATCTAATCTTAAGTTAACATCTAAGCCACTAATTATTTGTTTCTTTTCATTTGTTGAGAGCTTGTCGAAATGTATGTCTGTAAGGCTGAATGTCTTTGGTTTGAGACCTGAAAAAACCCAGGTAGTATAATACACTTGCAACATGCGCACACATGCCATTTGTTCTTTTCCCTGAAGGGCATGTGCAATAATAGTCTGTAATAGGGTCATTAGCTAGAGTAACATCAAACTCAATCCATATGTTGTACTTAGTTTGACTCCCGGACATGAATGTATCTGACAACGTATAAGGTTATCAAGGTGTTCGTACACCCAAACTTCATAGTCTCGCTCATCATTACAGTGTTCAACTATGTATCCTGGTGCCTGTTTGACCTGATAACATCCACATGCCAAAGTCTGTAAGTATTCCAGAGAAACGTCAGGAAACTCGACATCAGCACTTTCCATAGATGGTGTACATACAGCTGTCCTACTACATTGTTACCGGTGAAAGAATTTCTTGAAACTTTGTGCAAATGAACTTGGCATACTGCACCTACTTTTTACCAAATATTTAGGGTGGATCACTTTGGCAACTATATTAATTTTAATTTTAATGTTAAACTTTCAAATTGTGAAGGAAAATGTAGCCAAATTATGCTTTTTACAGCTTCAATTCCTCCTGGGTCTCGTATTTTCAAAGCAATTAAGCCATGTTTGGTGTCAAATTGTTCCTTGGGATGGCAGCAACAATAACAGTTATAAATTTTAGAACTAGCACTGTGATAATTGGGAGTTATTCATTGATTTATCCCCATATGTTGGTTTTAGGGGGGTGCTCATCTAAATTTGGCCAACATCTGTCCGAGCACATATGACACAAAAAACAAATGCATTACCAGGCCCACATACAACTCTCCACACAGTCAGTATGGTAAGGTATCAAAAGCTTTCATGGGCAATTTTCCCATACTGATGCAACACCACCTTTCAACATTGCCTAATTTTAATACAAATCTATGCAATCGAAACCACATCAACTGTGACAGATAGTCCTGACATCATTGTAATAAGGGCATCTACAACATCATCATCATCATCAGCTGCAACTTCCTGTACTGCCAAGCGACGTAGATCATGTCCACGATCTGGAAAGATATCCATAATCTCATCCACAAGCATGATAGCTACATAAAAGCAAGGCTCCAAATGGCCATGGAAAACAATGGAGCCTTACTACCTACTTTGCTACGTGAAGCTGCTCTTCCACTGAACGGGAAATTAATTTTTCGCGCAACAGATTGTATTCAAAGTCAATGCAAAGACGCAAATCTTTGCATTGATTTTGAATGTAATCTGTAGCACAAAAAATTTGTTTCGCGTTTGGCGGAAAAGCAGCTTAAGACTAATTGTATACTTAGGTACAATGTCGAACTTTACAGCAACTTGTCAGATAAGATCTAAAATGTTCGCTAATGTGCTGTTATTTAGTATTTGCAGGACAGCACCAAACAAGCACACAATATTTGCGGTTCACATTTTAAATGATCAGCTACAAATTTTGAATGGATAGGAAACCTTTAACCAGTTGAAGTGTGTTGGGCGCAGTGCTCGGGGGCTCCATCTGTGGTTCAAGGGAGAATTGATGATACGGCTCAACATCTGCATGAAATAAAAAATGGGTTCTACACTATACATCAGTCTACGTTTCAGCGTCTCGCATACCGAGAGTTTCCCTACAGCTTCGCAATAACTCTGCCCCCAGCCCCTGACGTAATCGGTGCTCATTGCTCGCAATCACCAACAAAAGGCTCTCTGATTGGCTACGAGTTTAAGTTTGTACAAAAGCACATACTGGCTCAATCAACCGAACTTATGGGAAATGTAGTTTTTACATACCCAAAATTATTTTGTATTTGTGCCAGATTTCTTCTTACAGAGGAAAACGTAAAAAATATATAAATCCCTGTTATGAAAGAAGGCCGGATGCCCTTCCTGGTCCTCTGGTATGGATCCTGGCTTGCCGGAAACTGGATCACCTCCTCTCAGATATAATCTCAGACTTCAATAAATAAATAAATATAATAAATGCTGTAAATAAATACAACTCGCACATCACAGGGAAAATCTCTCATTACCATTTTACAATAATTTCATCACCATTTGCAACCACATTTCTCTCAGTCTTCACCTGTATAAGTGACCTAATTCAAATGATTAGTCAATTGAGTCAATGGACGACCTTAGTGCTAAAAGTACCAAGCACTATACAATAAATGCCTATTTTCTGAGAATTGAGAAATTCAACTATGGTAACTGTGAAAGATTTTTTCCCATCCTTACCTCATGATGTGTGAAAATGTGACTTAGGGTGCTTAGGGGCACGGATCCAAGTACACTTGACCCCAAAGTCCAGTTCATTTGGTAAGTGTGAGTCCACTTGGAAGAGGTGGTCTTGGGAACAGTTAATCCGTACTCGTACCAAATGTGAAAGCAACCATACTTGAACACGCAAGTGGACTGTTACGTTACGTGTGAACTATTCAATTTTTTTGTTCTAACAAACGAAGAAATTCAATGCTTGCTTGAAATTTGGGCAGACGAAAACATACAATCACAACTGAATACTACACTCAAAAGCCTGGAGATTTATGGAATAATTCACAAGTATTTACATTTTTGTGGTTATCACAGAACAATAGAACAATGCCGTGACAAACTAAAGAAAATGTGACTGCAATATCTCAAAGTGCGGGACGCGATGCAAAAGTCTGGCAGCTCAAGTGATGAAAACAATAATCAGCATAATCGGCCTAAAAACAATGAGTGAGCCAAACGCTATTAAAGCGCAACCCATCGCACTTCCTACAGCACCATCAAGCAAGGGTTTGCTTCTTCTTTGTGTATATTTCTCTGTCTAAAACAACCAAGGTGCATACTGCTACCTACTTTATCGGAATTTTTACATATGCAAGTGTACTCGGGTACGGAACGACATTACTATTGTGAAAGCTGACCAGCAGGGGGAGAGGGGAGGGGGACAATCGTATTGTGACATGGTACAGAACAATCATACCTAGTGTGAAAGTGCCCTTATTACTTTTAACTCGAGGCTTTTCAGTTGTGTTTAAACACTGAAGAGTTTCTGCTATGACATATGAATTTAATTACATTCAGATTTTACATGCAGACAGTTGATCTTCTGTTAACACCAACCACAGTAAATCCTGTTTCTCACTAAAATATCAGAACATGCCTTGTTTCTACACAAGGGAGAAAAAAATTTTAGTTTTCAAAGGCTGCTCAGGTTTACCATCCTTTTCGTAGCAAAAATAAATTCAGACAAACATTGCCACATCCTCACAGTAATGTCTCTGATTGGTTTGTAGTGTTCACAAGGAAAAGAACGAAACACAAATTAATGCTGTGGCCTAAAAAGGCAACATTATGTTGGAATTTACAAGTGGCTAATCCCTGTCTTACAATGTTAACCCTTTAAGTCCCAAGAGTGCCATATGGCACTATCGACCCTGTGTGATTCAAGCAATGATCAAAATCATTGTTATGTTCATCCTAGTGCCTTCTATTATACTTTAGCCAATAGGAGAGGACCTAAGGTTTGTTTTGACTCTTAAATCACGCCATGCGCCCATGCAACTTTATTCAGTATTCAACGATTGAAATCACGTATCACGTACCACATTGGGGACCTCGCGTAATTGGTGGACTGTCATGCTGGCGTGAAATTTGAAATTGACATTGAATAGTTTGTATCATAATTTTGTGTATACATCAATTGTCACTCAAGAATAACTAGCATTAAAATATCTAAGATTATTTGAAAATAGTTTTGTGTCGTTATAAAGCTCATTTTTAGAATATAGAAAAAATTTTGACTTTTGTAGTTCAAGGACACAGTGTTTCATTTGTTTCAAATGGGGAAATGTTTTAATGTCTAAGACTGAAAGGGCTGTCCTTAAATATTTTAGTAATCACTGATTTAACAATCAAAATGTTCCATGTTATTAGGCAAACAACTTTTCTTGATATTTCAAGACCTGATATTGCCTAAATAAAGAGATATAGAGTAAATTTTTAACCATACATAATTCATTTTGTCTCTTCACCAAGCCCATGTGATTTGGGTATGAGTACCTTAGCATTAATCCCAGGACTTAAAGGGTTAATGTGGCAACTTGCCAGAGATTCACAGACCAATTTCAAAAACACACACTTCAACACTTAAAAAAGCCTCTGGTCTCCCAACCAGTGAAATAATAAAGGAAAATTAAGAGCATCTCCAAACACAAAAATGAACGTCTGGCATGATGCTTATGGAAGCTCACAAACCTTTCTCTGAGCAGCACTCGTGTCATGTCTGTTTCTTCGTTGTTCAGCTTTTTTCATCTAAAATACAGTGAGAATTTGTACGATCCTCAGAATTACTCAACCACTCAATTTAATGTGGGCTCCATTAAAATTGCATATGTTCTTTCATAGTCCTGTTCCTGAGCTCATCTATGTGATCACACAGTGATTTAATTTTCTTCTCCAGGGCTCAAATTTTCGCTAGCTAATATGTTAGGACTCATTTGCAGCTTCCAGCAGTAATGTTAGAGTTCTAGCCTCTACCTCATCTAGTTGATCACAAGCCCTCCAGTTTGCTGTTATGAGAAAGGACTGTTTTAAGCTGAGGTCGAGTTTATCTTCAAAAGCCATCATTAGTTTACTGGTCATCAATTCAAGTGCTTTCACAAGTCTCAGTTCCAGCTGCATCTCACGAGTCATTTTCATGCTCGTCGCCATGTTGGGATAAAGGTGCATCAATGCTGTCAGTGGTTTGCAGTAGCAGTTTGTTTTGGCTTTTGCCCTTAGGCGATGGCATTGTCTGGTGTTGTTTCCTCCAGAATTGTTCAAGAGCAATACCACTAGTCCAGGAGCTGAGGGCCATTTAATTTAAAAAAAGTACCAGATGTGTTGATGCTTTTTTTGGAAAGGGTATACCTTGGGACATCTGAAATGGGTAGTCATTAGTTTGACCAGTGGTGGATGTGGGCAGAATTAACCCTTTTCCGTTTTTTTGCAACATCCGTTGTTTCTTCAAAATTATGGGGTAGGGCAAACGAAAACGGCTGTTTCTGGCAAGATATTCAACGCAGAGCTATCAAATATACAACTCCAATTCCGAAATAGTTGGGACAAAGTGTAAATTGTGAATAAAATCAAAATGCAATGACTTTCAGATCACATGAGCCAATATGTTATTTACAATAGAACATAGGTAACATTTCAAATGTTTAAACTGAGACATTTTACATTTTTATCCACAAAATGAGCTCATTTCAAATTTTCTGGCTGCAACAAGTCTCAAAAAAGTTGGGACACAGGCAAAAAAGGGCTGAAAAAGCAATTAATATATAAGAGAATCAGCTGAAAGAACATTTAGCAAGTAATTACATTAACTGCCATCAGGTGTGTAATATGATTGGCTATAAAAGGGATGTCTTAGAGAGGCTGAGTCTCTCAGAAGTAAAGATGGCCAGAGGCTCTCCAACCTGTGAAGGCTTGCGTAAAAAAAATTGTGGAATAGTTTAAAAACAATTTTCCTCAACGTCAAATTTCAAAGGCTTTGAAGGTCTCATCATCGACCGTGCATAACATCATCAAAAGATTCAGAGAGATTGGAAAAATCTCTGTGCATAAGGGAAAAGTCCGAAGACCTTTACTGGATGCCCGTGATCTTTGGGCCCTCAGACGCCACTGCAGGGTTTCTCGCAGCGCTTTATAGTTAGGGCAGCCGAATTGACAACAAATGCCCCCGCCTTGACTACGTCCCCCCGGAAAAAAAATAAATAAAAAAATTCTGCTGCATCCACGCATGCATACACAGTAAAATAAGGCCGCATCGCGATGAGGCCGAATAGCGGCCGGCATCTGTTGGTTAAATATGTTACTGCGCCATCTATCACCTGTTGCTACGCCAAAATTATTTTTTTGTATCGGAAAGAAGCTAATTATCCGGATATACAATAACCTGTCGTCGTCGTGGGAAGGACACGTGGAGGTAAGATAATTATTCATCTAAACTAAACATTGGAATAGTGTCTCCTATCAACTGCTTGCCCACATAATCTGTTTCATTAAGATAGGCTATATGCAATTCGTTTAGTTTCTTATCAAGGCTACCGATGTGTTTGCGCGTGGCTTTCTGCTATGTTTGACAATTGCACGCGGTTTTCTCTAGTGTGCAGTAAAGGATGGGGAAAAGCAGTCAAAAATATCAGGGTACTTTATTCAAAGAAGCCGGCCCACTTCACCATCTGCACGTAATTAGATCTCGTAATTACAAGAAAAGGTGTATATTTTTTTATTCTGCGAATGCAATGCGCTTCCGTACATAATACCGTTCTCCTCTCCCCAAACATAATCACAACCGCAAAGCATTTGGGGAATTGAAGTCAAAACAGATAACAAATACATTTTCCGTTCTTACATTAATTTTTGTTTACCCCTTGGGACGATTGTGTGCATTTTACGCGCTTTTCATTCTTCTTTTTTTTTTGATTTTTTTGGCTGTGTTCATTCATGTAGCATGAATTTTGGTAAGATTGTGTGTTTTTATTTGATCTTGTTATTTCCAGCTCAGCTCTTACAGTAAGGCTAAAATACACTGTGTACAAGCAAGTGTTACACACTGACTGTTAAGCGCAAAAAATGCGCCATTGAAACCCAGAAACCCGTTCAAACTGCAATTTTTGATCTCACTTCCATGAAAGCATAATACATGCATTTTATTATATCTGAGTGTCAATCAATAAAGTTACAAGACTGTTGACTTAGTCACTTTGTTATTGCACTTTAACTGCTTTGTTTATTTATAAACAGTAAATTAACGCTGACTGTTGCTGCCCCCCCGCCCCGCAGCCCACCCCCCTGGTCACCGCCCCCCCCGGTCACCACCTTGACTAACCAATTCTCTGCGGGAAACCCTGCACTGCATCACTCACCGGCATGATTCTGTCATTGACATTACTAAATGGGCCCAGGAATACTTCAAGAAACCACTGTCTGTAAACACAGTCTGCCGTGCCATCCACAGATGCCACCTAAAACTCTATCATGCAAAAAAGGAAGCCATTGCTGAGCATGATCCAGAAGCGCCGCCATGTTCTGTGGGCCAAGTCTCATTTAAAATGGACTGTAGCAAAGTGGCAAAGTGTCCTGTCTTCAGACGAGTCCAAATTTGACATTCTTGTTGGAAATCATGGGTGTTGTGTCCTCCGGGCTAAAGAGGAGAAAGACCACCCCTCCTGTTATCAGTGTTCAGTTCGAAAGCCAGCATCTCTGATGGTATGGGGATGCATTAGTGTATATGGTGTGGGACACTTGCATGTTTTAAAAAGCACCATGAATGCTGAAAGGTATATTAAGGTTTTAGAGCAACATATGCTCCCCTCCAGATGACATCTATTCCAAGGAAGGCCTTGTGCATTTCAGCAGAACACAAACTGCAGCTATTACAACAGCATGGCTTTGTAGTAGAAAAGTCCTTGTGCTGAACTGGCCTGCCTACAGTACTGATCTTTCACCGATTGAGAACATTTGGCGCATAATTAAATGAAAAGTCCGTCAAAGGAGACCCAAAACTCTCCAGCAGCTGGAAGCCTGTATTAAACAAAAGTGGGATCAAATTCCAATGGCTAAACTCAAGAAACTTGTCTCCTCAATGCCCAGATGCCTCCACTCTGTGTTAAAAAGAAGAGGGGATGCTACACCATGGTAAACAGGCCCCTGTCACAACTTTTTTGAGACCTGTAGCAGCCATCAAATGTGAAATGAGCTCATTTTATGGATAAAATTGTAAAATTTCTCAGTTTCAACATTTGCTATGTTATCTCTATTCTATTGTGAATAAAATACTGGCCGGTAAGATTTGAAAGTCATTGCGTTTTGATTTTATTCACAATTTACACTTTGTCCCAACTATTTCGGAACTGGGGTTGTACGTCAAAATGTTCGTTTTTAAGTTCTCTTTCAGATGACATCAAACGTTTGCAAATTGGTTAAGTATTGAGGTCAGGAGGGGTCAAAAGGTCACGTAACTTCCGAATTCATAGAAAATCGGGTACCTTTGCAATTATAGCTCTTGCCTGCCTCTGCATCAATAGTTAAACACAAACAGTAACTTGGAACTGAAACTAGGATCACTTCCGCAATTTTTAAAAAAAAGTTTCGTTTAATTTTATGTAACACAGTGGTCATGGCACTCTTTCAAAGTTAGGTCATTTTTGGATGTTGCAGTAGATTAGTTACTTGATTTCACAGTAGGTGGCTCACCAGGCTAAGATGATATCAATCCCCTGGGTCTTTTGTTTTGGATGTAGAAATTATATAAGACATGTCACTTCATCATGTTTGTGTATCTTCTGCATCACCTGCACAATTTGTTGCTTGTTTCTATGCTGTTTTTAGCATTTGGTTGGTTGGAGAGAATTGTGGATAAGGTAAGTTCAAGACTAAATGTCAAAAAACATTTGAAAATAAACAGAAAGTGTGTGTAGACCCAATATGCACTGAACTAGTACACTGTTGTTACACACACCTATCTTTGCCTGCAGCTGGATTCTCAGTAGAAACATTTCAGGTGTGCACCCCATGTCCCATGTCCAGTTTTGTTTTAATCACACTGACTGATGGACGATATATGGCAATAATATTGACCCTTAAAGTTATTTTGTAGAGCTGCTGCCCTGTCCCAAAATTTTATTGATTGCCAATAAATAGCAGCACAATACCTTTGGTAATGGGCTACTTGTGTTTTTCTCTTAGGTGACAGAAAAATAATGTCGGCCACTTGGCGCCTACCCACACTCCGAGAAGTAAAGGTCTACACCTGAAACCTACATCATCGGGGGCTCTGCCTCCAATATGCATTTTCTGCAGTAAAGTGCGCAGGATGATTAAAGGCAAAGAAGTTCCGCTGGTTAGCTGCGAATTTGACAGTGCCGAAAAAAATGTCAAGGAAGCCGCTCGTGCATTAAATGATGGTGCCATGTTGGCCAAAATAGGCGACATTGGTTTTCACTCAAAAGAAGTGAAATATCATACTGAATGCAAACGAGATTACCTGAACGGTGCAAAAGCTGTTCTGTCAAAGCATGACAACAGTGAACATCTGCAGGTGTCTCAAGATGCTCTTACATCCCTGTTCTTATACACTGAGGCATCAGTTATAGATAACAATCGAATACCTGAATACCTCACTTCACTCCATCGTCGCTATTCTGAAAGTTTTGAAAGAGCAGCAAGGGAAAAAGGTCTGAAGGCTGAGGCGTTTGTACAATTGACGCTAAAGGAGAAAATCTCGCAGCATTTTGGTGAAAGGGTAAAATTATCTAAGGTTAGTGAAGCTGAAGTTCTGAAATATCATTCATAAGTTCGGTTATGTTACTCCATAATATTCGAGTAGCTTTCATCACAGCAAATTTCTCGGATGTGCTACACTGGGCTGCCATCTGAGGGGCTACTTCCTTAGATGCATTGCTACTAAAAAGAACTAATTCCTGTTTCTTACTTAGTTTATCAAATTTTACCCTTTCACCAAAATGCTGCGAGATTTTCTCCTTTAGAGTAAGTTGACCCCTACTTTACCAATTTGCAAAAGTTTGATGTCATCTGAAAGAGAACTTAAAAACGAACATTTTGATGTGCATTTGATAGCTCTGCGTTGAAATCTTGGTAGAAACAGCCGTTTTCATTTGCCCTACCCCATAATTTTGAAGAAACAATGGATGTTGCAAAAAACGGAAAAGGGTTAATTCTGCCCACATCCACCGCTGGTCAAACTAATGACTACCCATTTCAGATGTCCCAAGGTATACCCATTCCAAAAAAAGCATCAAAACATCTGGTACTTTTTTTAAATTAAATGGCCCTCAGCTCTTGGGCCCAATCCCAATTCTCTTCCCTTCATCTTAACCCTTGGTTTCAAGTGCACTAAATACTAAGATTTCCCTCAACGACGAAGGGGTAGTTTGGAGGGGAAGGGAATTTCACCTAAGAATTGGGACGCCACTTCATGCAAATTAGCGTTACACGCGTGTCCACGTACGTCACGCGTATGGCTGACATACGCTTCTTGCACTTATTTCGAGGCGTTTACATTCTATCATGTAATCTGTATCGGTTTTGTACACTGAACAGTAGCCGACATTATACAGTTACCGACTCACTGCATGGCTTGCCAGAGCGATCATTGCAACTTTGAATGTTGACATACGCAGCTACAACCGGGTAGCTGTCGTGGTATGTTCGCATTCACAATCACAAATCAGGTCATGTCACGACATAAATTTCAAAGAATTGGAATATAACACGTGTAAAACGCAGGCATGCTCGTCACGCATAACGATAACATTAGCCAAATGCGTGCAGCATTACTGCTATACAGAGAACTCGGTGGATATCATGCTGGCTACAACGTGAATTAGCGATTTTCAAGCATTCATATTCTAAATAAACACTTACAGATAAAGGTGTATACCCACAAACATAACACATTCCGACATGTTTTGGATTTTTTGCATGCATGCTTACAGAAATAGTGCTTAAAATTGAACGATGCGAAACACCTGAATTTCCTGCGAAATTCATTCTTCCCCTTAGTTCGTAGTGCGCATCGCCTGGCCCTTACATTTAAGTGGGAATTTTAAGGGCTAAAAAGCACTTCCCTTAATCATCTTACAGTTTCGGACACCCTTGCCCTTCGCGGGAACGCGCAAATATTAAGGCTAGGGTCAATTCTGAGTGGAGGTGTGGGTATTGGGACGGACCCTTGGACTACACTGCACTGACCTTAGAAAAAAGAACCGTATCTCAAGCGAGAATCTTAAATGTTTGTTAAGTCTTGATGGAACCGACACCCCAAGCTCTGTTCATAGCAACTCCCTCTTTTACATCTGCGCCCTTTGATTTTTCCTTCAGTAATAGATTAAAAAAAATTGATTTTATTTAATTAAAAATTAATTAAGTTTATTTTGAAAAGACTAAAAGTTCATCTGCCTATAAAACACCAAAGCCTGGTAAGTGCTTTCTGTACCATTCAGTTGCCAAAGAAGACCCTCTAGCTGCTCTGAGTAAAGACCTGGTTTCCCGTGGGTTGCTTTGTGAGTCGAGTACAATCATACTTGTTGTTTGTGAATTATACATTCCAGATTTGGACAGGATTAGAGATGCCGAATTTAGGAAAAAATATTTTCATAAAGTACCTAGTTTCAGCCAGATCACTGTGGTATGATCAATCATGCTCTTCCCTTTTTAACATTTTTAATGAGGTTTTGATTCCTGAAAAGACAGACATTCGTGGCTCAGTTTTTGAAAACACAGGACACTTAAGCAGCGGGCTGGAGATGAACCCTCAATTCTTGCTTACCTTACTTATCCCAGGCTTGGCAGACTCCCATCGCCCCCGGCGTGACCTCAGTGTCTGCGATCTGAACCCCCATCTTTTTCGACACCCCTCTGGCCACCCCTCCTGCTTCGCCTAAACTATCCATATACAGAGCGCTGCCCACCCCTACTGCTCCCCTCCTCCACTCCAGCTCCACCCTCACCACCCCTGCCAGATCCCCATCAGTGTAAACCCTGTTCCTCGCACTAAACACCTGGGTGTTGATGTTCACCCTGGCATCTCTTGGCCGGCAGGCCCTGCTCAGCTCTTCATCTAGGGCTCTACCAGCCATCACCCTCCCCTCCCTCCTCTCCATGGCCCGCCACAAGTGAGACCAGCAGCAGATGCCCGTCTGCCCCTGGCAGATGGTTCGGAGCCCCCTTTTGAAGTTCTTGTTGTAGTAGCCATAGATGATAGGGTTGACGGTGGAGTTGGAGAAGGCAAGCCAGTGTGCGAAGGGGAACACATAGCCGGTGAGGAGCTCCAGCTGCTCAGCATTAAGCCCTCCATAGTCTGTCAGCAGCATGAGGACCCAGAGCGGCAGCCAGGAGATCATGAAGAGTAAAGCCACCACTATCAACATCTTAATCACCTTGATCCTCTTGTGGGATATTTGCAGCTGGCCCTCCTGCGAGCTGCCACCAGGGGGTGCCGGCCGTGATGGTGTGGTTCTGGGGTGCTCTCTCTGTGACAGGACTGTGGTGGTGTACAGCTTGACCCCGATCCAGCTGTACATGAAGGTAATGAGGGATAGAGGTGCCACGTAGATGTGGGCAAACAGCACGGTCGTGTAGACCTTCCGCATCTCCACTTTGGGCCAGTTCTCATAGCAGGAGTACATAGGGTAGGTGTTGTTATGATCATGGTTATGAACCATGAAATGGTCCTTCACTCTGCTTACAGTCAGCATCACAGCGGAGGGACACATTATTATAAAGGCCAACACCCATATGAGGGCAATGGTTCCCTTGGCAACAAGCAAAGTCAACTTGGCCTTGAAAGGGTAAACAATGCAGCGAAAACTTGTGTTTGTTCATCAGTCGATTGGTTTGAGGTTTAATGGGTTTGAATTGTTGGGAGGGTTAGGGACAGGAAAAAAAGAACAGCGTGAGAAACAAATGTAAAATTGTGCAATTTTCCTTTCAAATTCTATGTCAAGCAGCAAGCTACTGCAATAATCATACAAAAATTCTTTGAAAAGCTGAATGCTCCCAGCCAGCAATTTTTACAGAGGTACGCTCGCCAGTAATCACATCATAATTCTCCTTTCATTGATTGAAATTCATTCAGTAGAATGTATGCAGCAACACAACAATATAGTCCAAACCCCAATTCCAGTCAAGTTGGGGCGTTGTATAAAATGTCAATAAAAACAGAATTCAACGATTTGCAAATCCTTTTCGACCTATATTCAATTGAGTACACTACAAAGACATTTAATGTTGAAAGTGATAAACTTTGAAAATACTCACTCATTTTGAATTTGATGCCTGCAACACGTTCCAAAAAAAGCTGGGACAGGGGCAACAAAAGTCTAGGAAAGTTGGAGAATGCGCAAAAAACACCAGTTTGGAACATTCCACAGGTTAACAGGATAATTGGAAACAGGTGAGTGTCATGATTAGGTAAAAAAGGAGCATCCCTGAAAGGCTCAGTCATTCACAAGCAAGGATGGGGCGAGGTTCACCACTTTGTGAACAACTGCTTGAGCAAATAGTCCAACAGTTAAAGAACAACGTTTCTTGACGGGCAATTGCAAGAATTTAGGGATTTCATCATCTACAGTCCGTAATATCATCAAAAGATCCAGAGAATCCGGAGAATTCTCTACACTCAAGCGGCAAGGCCGAAAACCAGCATTGAATGCCCGTGATCGTCGGTCCCTCAGGCGCTGCATTAAAAACCGACATCATTCTGTAAAGCACAGGTGTCAAACTGACCCGTAAAAGTGGCAAGAGGCTGCAGGTTTTCACTCCAACAATGCAGAAGCACACTTGATACGACTTATCAGTTGTGCAGGCCTAGATCAGTTGATTAAATCAGTGGTTTCAGGTGCGCTTCTGCTTGGTAGGATTGAAAACCTGCAGCCTCTTGGCCGTTTTACGGGTCAGTTTGACACCCCTGCTGTAAAGGATATTACCATGTGGGCTCAGGAACACTTCAGAAAACCATTGTCAGTTAACACAGGTTGTTGCTACAACTACAAGCGCAAGTTAAAACTCTATCATGCAAAGCGAAGGCCATATATCAACAACACACAGAAATGCTGCTGGCTTCTCTGGGCCTGAGCTCATCTGAGATGGTTAGATTAGGTTAGTCTTTATTGTCTCCCTTAGGAGAAATTTGTCTTGGGCATTCGTGGGAGAGCATTATTGGCACATACACTAACAGACACATCAGAAACAGTATAATACGTACAAATTGATTGCCGATCCCCTCCTATCAACACACACCACAATACACAGAATCGCACACAGTCATTCCCCCCTGGCCAGCACCAGACACCCACACACGCTTACCCACACACATACATGCGCACACACCCATATAATCTCTAATTCATAAAAATCATACACCCATTCATTCGCCAAGCACCGAGCACATGCACACATCCCCATACAACATACACACAGTCACACACATATACTCACATACACACATGCACATTCACACATGCACACACACCTATATAATTTTGAATTAATAAAATCACATGCTCATTCATTCACCAGGCACTGAGCACATGCACATATCTTCATATTATATACACACAGTCATCAGTATCACATTGCACACCCCTGGACACGACTCCAGCCAAGACCCCCCCACCTGGTCAAGAGTGACAGAATTAACATTGCACCCCTGCCCCATGAGGAGGAAGAGGAGAAATTAAAGGAAGAAAGAATTAAAAAACGGAGGTCGTGGGTGACGACCCCGTGCTGACGTACACATATCACATTTTACAGAGCATCACCTCTTATTAAGAAGTTTCATTGGCATTGGGATGAAGGAAAACTTATACCTGTTTAGCTTGCAGTTTGGTAACCTGTACCTTCTGCCTAATGGCATTAACTCATATTCTGCATGAAGGATGTGGCTTAATTCGCTGGAGATTTTAAGGCCCTGCTTCCTCACTGTCTCTTCATATATGGGTCCGTCTCAGAATCTGGAATCTCAATTGTGACATTATTTTTAAAAAATTAATTTAAAAAAACATAATGTTTTTGGGTATTTATATATACCTCTAGGGGTCTTCTTTCATGTTTAATAAGAAAAACATAGCATCTTGTTTTATATGACCAGCAATGTGGGAAAACATTAATGACGTGTTAGCAGATCACTCGCGTAACATGGAAACGAAAATGGAATGAAAAAGTCTATTTAATAACGATTATATAATTTTTATTGTACATATTTTTGTTTCATTGGTAGCAGACATTAAAGTAAAATACATACTTAACATTGTTATCATTATTCTCTTTAAATTTAATCATAAATTCAGAGGTCCATCAATATTCATCTTTTTTCTCGGTTTTTTTTTTTGTGTGTGTGCAGATGGTCCCAGAGGTACAACCTTTTTTTGCACTAGATTATAAGTCATAACGATATTGATATATAAACATGTATATTTGAAATCATTATGCAAAGCCAATGTCAATAATTGAGTAATACACTTTGTCATCACTAACGTAACAAAGAAACATCATCAACGTATTACTTATAGGTAGGTCTTATGGTCGTTAAACGTTACTTATTAAGGCTTATATTATTCGACGTGTACTCAATTTAATAGCCAGTGATCTCAAAATCAATTCGACACTGACATAAAACGAAGATCTAGATAGTTTCGACAGTCAATTTGAATACGTTTTTATTGCGGATATAAATAAGTAAACAATACAAACATGGAAGCAAAATGAAAAAATAAGCACTGTTGTTCCATATATGTAGTGGAAATTTAAAAATGACGAGTGAAAAACTCACCTTTAATGTGTTAATATTGTCGCAGACCAACTTGATAATCGCCGATATCACTCGCGTAACAGCCACCTCACGTGCGGAAACATACACAAACATGACCTCTCGCGAGGGGAAATTACAGTCGAGACACACAGAGGGCTCTAAATTCGTAGACCAGGTGCAGGCGCGGCGAATGGGGGGTGCGCCGCGCCAACGGGGTGTGTCCCGGCGTATGTTGCAATTTCTTGCCCGGCGTAGCCTGGCGCAAGTACTCCTCTGTCCCGGTCCCTCCTGCCGGCGCAAGTGGCAAAGAAGGCGTGTTTGGGTATAACACAGCCGAGTCAAATCTTCACCAATGAAATGAGCTCCTCTCCTCACCTTTAATGTGTTGGAATATAGAAGCCTCTGTCCTATGTCTGCATGATGCGTTAATGTTGCGTTTTACTTTGCTGCTTCAGGCATGTTTTCTGCACCGCTTACGTCTATATTAAGCATTACGAATATGAGTTAGCTGGCTAGCTAGGGCCTTCGCGAATTATTACCATTAGCGAACTTGAATGGAATTTCAAAACAAAACTATGTCAGATCATTCAAACTTATGAAGTTGGAATGAAATGCGACGGTTGCTCATTTATTTCTTCTGCCTGCATCATTGGGAAGAGAAACGATGGATAGCGTGTTCCTATTATTACACCCTGTTGCTGCTTAAAATTTTGGGATTAACATGCATGGACAACAATGCAAGATACGTTACACATTAATTTTCAATATGTGATCTTAACTCAGTAAGAGATTATAGCAATCAGGCTGTATTCCTTTCCCCCACTAAAAACGATAAAACCTAAGTGACAATAAATAGTAGCCTAGTATTAAGCCGCTTGCACACTGGACGCGAAACGAATTTTTCGCATGACAGATTGCGTTGAACGCAGTGTCTACGTGTCCGAAAGTCTGACAGGGTTTTAATGTATCTCCGTGTCCGACAGTCGATTATTGTTTTTAATTTCTTCAAATCTACTGAATGTTTTAGATATTAAAGATGAATGTTTTGATAAGAGGGCTCAGTTCTTCAAGATGAGTACCGAGAATTTCAATCAATGTTGCTGTTTAAGCTCTGCTCAGTAAAGTGAGTCGACATTGGCGCGGGACAATGTACAATGCCTGTCGGACATTAAATGCAAAATACTGACAGCCAAAAAAAAAAAAAAAAAAAAAAAAGAACGATTAGAACAGATTGATAACGAAATAAAGAATAAAAAGAAACATTTTAACAACAAACAACATCCAATGAACACTGTGATTTATTTATTTGCGGGCCATCTTTTTTGGATGCTCTGTTTGTTGGTGATATATTTTTATTCTTTATTTCGTCACAAATCTGTTCTCATACTATTACTTTTACTTTTTGCTGGCTGCCGTACATGGAGTATTTTGCATTTAGCCTCGAACAGTCTTGATCGTGCATGCGATAATTTATTCACACTGTCAATGGTCATGGAATTGATTTGCTCACTGACTACAAGCACTATTTTATCTCCGGTGTGGAAATAAAGCGTGAATCTGTTCGATCCATCTGACTAATTTTCAAAAGAGAGACCGAATAAAGACTGTGGTATATCTTCAACGGAAGAAAACACACGAATAAAAAGACCAAGAAAAGTCGATAGCTATCAATTTGCATTTTGTGAAGGTCGAACACAAATATGGCCAAGTCTGCACGTCTAATAATTCCTGGAATACTCGAAAAATTAGAACTTTTATGACTTTCGGACACGGAGATATACTAAAACCCTGTCCGACTTTCGCGTCTTTGCATTGACTTTGACTGTAATCAGTCGTGGGAAAAATTAGTGTCGCGTCCAGTGTGCAAGCGGCTTTACTGAGCATAGAACACAAGCATTATATATAGGCAGTTTGTGGTTGGCTGAGAAAGATGTGAAGTCGTTAGTTTGCATCACAGATTCAGCTGCGTTGATTAAGCCAGGTGGAGTTTCCATTACGCGTGCCAACCGCCTTTAATCTGACATCAGGACAATCGATATAGATACTATAATTTATGACCTGATTCAGATAGTTACTTTAAATAGTGGTTGCTGTAATTATTTATTGCATTGAAATGTGCCTGACATTCTGGAAACCTGCCTGTGAGGTTTCGGGTGACGTGTCTTGCACTGTCGCCGGTCAGCCAAATTACCACTGCACAGAAAGTAAACCAGGTTGGAGCTGGCGAGCTTTCTGCGCAACTTCAGCGAAGCCTTTTTCTACGAAATTGTCACTGCGTCTTGATGAATATGTGACACCTCCCCATACTACGCCGCCACACCCATCTCGGCGCACTTCCGTCTACCTAATTGCCAAAGTGGCTGCGCACGGTGTTGCACCGCACGAAATTACCTCTGCGCGGGCTGCACCGAACGAAATTACCACTGCGTGGGCTGCGCCTCGCTACGCCACGCTGCGCCACCCTGCGCTGCGCCAAGAAATTAGAGCCCAGAATGTTAATTGATATCCTTCCGCGCAAAAAAGGGACACTTTACAGTGAGAAATTATCACCTAATAATTATATATCCTTTTTAATACGGGAAAGATGGTCTACTGTCGTAACATAATATCTAGGAAACATACACGGAACACATACTTTCAGCACCTGCATCAAAAGACAATATTGCGTGATTATAACTTAAATTCCATGAAGTGTAGTGATTTTCAATTACAATTTGGATGAGGTATATAATATGACATCGAGGCTTCTCGTTTGAGTAAATAAACTCACATTCGTGGGGTAAGACTGGTCGGAAAAAAGGCGTTACGACTGTGATCAAATGTTACGTCGAAGGTTTTAACATTACTCACATGATTATGTGGAAATGTCAATATTTCATTGTGTAAAGTAATTAAATAAGATGACTTATATGAAAATTGTGAATGTTATAGTGGACCACAAATATTTCAGGCAACAGAAATGTAATTCATCCTCTTCCGTGTCACGGTACAAGCAGCCATTTTGCAACGAATTTTGTCTATTTTTTTCCAATCACAGAATGTAATATTCACTTAAACTACCCACTTTTGTGTTTACTATTTATTTGATTATCATATTTCAAATAAAAACAAACGCCACCATTCAAAACGAAATATTTTATTAACTACAAGTATTTCTAGAGGGGTACGCACTGATGGGCCCAGTTTCTGAGACAGACCCATATCTACTGAAGAGAAGATGGAGGCTGCATGCCTATTATTTTACCAGCCCTCTTGACTAGATTTTGAAGTTGTGATTTTAATTTGACGGACAGGTTACCAAACCAAGTGCTGATGCCAAAACGTATTATCGATTCAATGACTGCTCTATAGAACAACAACATGATATGTTTGTCCACTCCATGGACCCTGAGCCTTCTTAAGAAGTGCAATCTTTAATTAATACGTGAGCACACAAAATCAACTTGATGAGCCCAACTTAACTGATTATCAAGGTAGATTCCTAAATATTTGTATGATGTTACCTGTTCAACCCTTTCACCAATGATGTCAACAGGACTGTGATCCCCCACAGATCTGGGGTCAAAAATAATTTCTTTTGTTTTTCTCACATTTAGAATGAGGTCATGCTCCCTGCACCATTGCACAGCCTCATCTAGTTCTTTTCTATACGTTCCTGAGTTTTGTTTTGTTAGTAAACTCAGTACCACTGTATCGCCAGAAAACTTAATAATGTGATTGTTTGAATAACGATTTCTATTGTGTCAATTATAAAAAGAAGGGATGAACTAACACAGCCCTGGGGGGGCTCCCGTGCTTATCAGCAGAGCTTCAGATAGAGTTGAGTTTACTCTGACCTGCTGTTGTCTTTCTATTAAAAATGCTCTGTACCATCTAATTAAATAGGGATTTACTTTCATCTGTTCCAGCCTGTTTAGCAGGGTCTGAGGACGTATTGTATTAAATGCTGAGCTAAAATCCATGAACATTATTCTAGCGTAGGCTGTCGGACTTTCAAGATGTTTTAGAATAAAATGGGTTGTGGTGTTCAGAGCATCATCTGTGCCTCTATCGCTGTTATAGGCAAATTGGTGGGGGTCTAAAGGCTGCTGCACCTCCCTACGCAGGCTTTTTAGCATGATGCGCTCAAATGATTTCATTACTATTGATGTTAATGCTACTGGTCTGAAATCATTATTTTCTTTTGGGCAGGATGTTTTTGCCACAGGAATAATTACAGCAATTTTTCCATATGTTAGGGATGGTGCCTGTATCTACTGACATCTGGAATAGAGGACTCCAGGCAGGAGTCAGCTCGTCAGCAAATGATTTAAGAATAAAGGCTGAAATACCATCTGGCCCACAAGCCTTCTTGATTTCCAATTTTTTGAAAGTATTAGCCACAGCAATTGGGTCAATGACTATTCTATCTACCATAGGGTCATAGGTTAGTGTAGTCATCAGGTTCTTACAATCATCACCATTCCTTCAAGAAAAATCAAGATCAAAATGTTTATAAAAATTATTAAGTTTGTCTCTAACTTCCAGACAATTCAGAAAAGAAATTTTTCTTCCACTTTGAGCAAAATTAAAGCTGATCTTGCATGATGGTCTCCCTTGCAACTTACTCCACATGGTAGAATATCAGTGATCAAAATGAATGTTCTCCCTCGAATTAACTTTTTGTTTTCTATGCTACCCTTGGCACTTCCTCAGAAATATATAGAGGAAATTAACTCAATATGTAAAAATTTCATTTGGAATGGTAAAAACTCCAGGATACGGTTAACAACATTACAGCGCCCGAAAGCCTTTGGTGGTTTGTCCTTGCCGAATTTTAAGTACTATTATTGGGCCTTCCAGTTGAGAGCACTTAAGGTTTGGTTTGATTCTAATTATTTGGTTTCGTGGCGCAAAATAGAAGAGGCCATAGTTAAACCATATAGAATTCAGGATCTAGCTTTCTCGGGCCTCAAAAAGAAGTTCATTTCTCTTCGTATGGGTCATATTATTTCAAATTCGTTAGATGTCTTCCAACAGGCAAGTAAGTTTCTTGGTGTCTGTCTTAACCTTCACAGTTTGTCCCCCATTTGGAATAACAGCTTTCTGCTGACAGGATCAGAACCTTTTTGTTACCCCCCGTGGTCTGACAGAAATGTGCATGTGTTGGGTGATATTTTTGATGAAAAAGGTTTGTGTTCGTTCCAAAGTATCAAGGAGTGTTTTATGCTCCCTGGTTTTTCGTATTTTCTGTACCTTCAGCTCCGCTCCGCCCTCCGCGCGTATGGAGTTCCATGGAATAAGGCTCTCCCAACCCATTCTTTAGCACAATTTCTTCACACTGCAGGCACTTCCCGAGGTCTAGTTTCATCCCTTTATAACAAACTTGTATCTCATAATATTAATACTCTTCCTGTCTCTTCAATTTGGAATCGGGAATTAAACACTCTAGGTGTTTCCGTAGACTGGGAGTCAATCTGGAGCAATATTTTTACTTCTTCCAAAAATTTGGCTCATCAGTTGATTCATTTTAAAGTGGCTCATAGATTCTATGCTACTCCATATCGCAGATTTCAAATGAAATTATCGGATACTAGCCTTTGCGCTATCTGTTCATTAGGCGTAGTTGGTACATATCTTCATATGTGGTGGGAGTGCCCTCCAGTAAAGGACTTTTGGATCTATGTGGTCTCAACTTTTAAAGATCTTTTGGGTGTGCGGATTCCCATGTGTCCTGGTTTGTTGGTTCTCAGAGATATCTCAGATGTAGTGCTCAGTAGACTAAAGAAACGTGTTTTATTAGCAGGATTAACTGCAGCTAAAAAAGCCATTTTAAAGAGTTGGATAGAGCCTGGAATCTCACTAACATATATTTGGGTACATTATTATTCAGATATATGTATCATGGAAAAGTCCACTGCAATATTACACGAGGCCAATGTGAATACAGTATCTGTTTGGTCTGAAGTCATTTGTAATATCAGGAGTATTTTACTGTGATTATATGATATTTGTATGGATTGTTTTATATGTATATGCATATTGCAATTGTGTTTTTTAATGTACTGATCTTCCCCCCAATATTCCCTCTAATATCTTTTTCTGTAAATGTTAAAACTTGAATAAAAAAATGTTAACAAAAAAAAAAATTATTAAGTTTGTTTGCTTTGTCCTGCTCGTTAAGTGCGAATATTTCCTTCCTATTGCATTTAACATTGGTAATGTCTTTTATCAAGTCCCACATTTCTTTTGAGTTCTTGTTTGAGCACGCTTCTCTCACACGTATGCTGTGTTTTTCTCGAGCTTCTCTCAGTTTCCCCCTTAGTTCCCTTTGCATTGATTTCAGCTCCAATGTGTTGTTGTTCTGGAAAGCCTGTTTCTTCCACCTTATACAGTCTTTGATATCAGATGTGATGAATTCCTTGTTGTTAGGATATGGACTGACACAAAGTGGAAAAGTGTGCTGTGGTCTGACAAGTCCACATTTCAAATTGTTTTTGGAAATCATGGACGTTGTGTCCTCCGGGCTTAAGAGGAAAAGAACCATCCAGATTGTTATCAGCGCAAAGTTCAGAAGCCAGCATCTGTGATGGTATGGGGATGTGTTAGTGCCCATGGCCTGGGTAACTTGCACATTTGCAAAGGCACCATTAATGCTGAAAGGTACATACAGGTTTTGGAGCAACATATGCTACCATTCAAGCGATGTCTTTTTCAGGGACGTCCCTCCTTATTTCAGCAAGACAATGCAAAGCCATATTCTGCACATGTTCTAACAGCGTGGCTCCTTAGTAAAAGAGTGCGGGTAACAGACTGGCCTGCCTGCAGTCCAGACCTGTCTCCCATTGAAAATGCGTGGCGCATTATGAAGCACAAAATACGGCAACGGAGACCCTGGAGTGTTGAGCAACTGAAGTCGAACATCAAGCAAGAATGGGAAAGAATTCCACCAACAAAGCTACTACAATTAGTGTCCTCAGTTCCCAAATGCTTATTGAGTGTTGTTAAAAGGAAAGGAGGTGTAACACAGTGGTAAAATTACCCCTGTCCCAGCTTTTTTGGAACACGTTGCAGGCATCAAATTCAAAATGAGTGAATATTTCCAAAAAAAAAAAAACAATGAAGTTTATCAGTTTGAACATTAAATATCTTGTCTTTGGAATGTACTCAAATGAATATAGGTCAAAAATCATGGTATTCTATTTTTATTCACGTTTTACACAACATCAAAACTGGTTTGTACATGTACAGAGTATGTGGAATCTCACCTACACATACATAGCTCAGAATACATCAAGAAGCACACAAAAACAGAAAAACATGAAAGCAGGTCTGTATCTGCAGTTCAGTGCACCAATACTTGCTTACCGATCAACTGCAATGGCCACCAAAGTAAATACCGACGCTGACACTGACATCCCCTGTATGAGGCCACTCATCTTGCACACCAAATTGGAGAATGGCCAACCTATTGGAAACAAAAATTTATGCTTTTAATGTACTCCATACCCTACTCCGGTGTTTCCCAAACCTCTCCTGGCGTACCCCTTGTCCTGCATGCTTCAGATCTCTCCCTGCTCCAGCCCAGGTGATCCAAATGATTTGCTTATTATCAAGCAGCTTCTGGGGTTAATTATGATCTGATCAACTGAATCACCTGTGCTGGAGCAGGGAGATATCTAAAGCATGCAGGACAAGGGGTACGCCAGGAGAGGTTTGGTTAACACTGCCCTACTCCATACTTACCCCTACGACAGATGCAGGGGTATTTCTCAGTTTTTGTCATTGAAAACTTTCTGATTATTGCTCGTGTGACTTCCCTGGAAATCGCAAAGAACACAACTACACAGCTCTAAGAGCACCCTGTCCGTAAATGAATAAAAATTAATTTCCAAGAGGCTTTGAGTAATGACAGCCATTACTGCACATCTTACGTCAAGCTGTACTTAGGGAGAAATGTTGTTAGAGTAAGAAGTATGTGAACTGGATCTTTTTAGTCATGTTAAAATTAATGCTTGCAAAGTAAAGCGAATTAATGAAAGTACAGGTGAAGAATGTCATGGGGAATACAGCATATTGAAATACTAAACTGGAAAAGCATATATTTAGCTAGACAGCTTGGTCACTCACAACCAATGCATTTATCCCTGGCCTTTAGTATTACTTGTTGGTCATCCAAGCAATACTGAAAGATCCTCTTTGGTCTTGATCCAAAGGTCAAAGCTCAAGTCCAAGGTCACAAACTAATTCACCAGATACACATTCCTATGAGTGCCTGATACACACTTAAGGTATAAATGCAATAATGATACAGGTCTATCTTGTGTGGATGTGGGTCCACAAGGCAATACTGAGTAGTTTTCGTTTGGCCTCTAAGCCAAGGTCAAAGGTCAAATTCAAGGTCATGAACTGATGCCCAAGATATTCCTATCAGTCCCTACTACGAACATAAGCTCTAAATGGAATAATAAGTGAGATACCGGGCGTTTTACTGTTCAACCTTGAGCACAAGGTGAAAGGTCAAATCCTAGGTCACAAACTGATGTGCAATGTATGACTTCCTATCAGTCCTTAAGACAAAACTAAGCCCAAAAAGCGGCAGATAAGGCTCAATTTTGTATGGGTTTGTGCCATTTAGACCCTTAATGAATCATTTTGTAAATTATTATCCGATTTCGACCAAAATCGAAAGGCACAGAGGCCACATCTCTACTAATGCCTGTGCAAAATGTAAATAAAATTGGTTGACAGTGATAACCTACAGCTCGGTCACAAGAGAAATCAACAGACGCAGTGGAGGAAAGAACATAAATTCATTGTATCCCCAACTTTTTATTGGTCAGTTGCGTTTGTCTGATTGTTTGTTAATCTGTCTGTCTGTTTGACACAAACGCGATTATTTCTTAAACTCTCATATTAATTACATTTCTTTCATCATCATTTGAATCTCACATGTCCTCGACAGAACCCTATTGATTTTGGTGAGAATAACTTCAAGGTCAAGGTCAACGTTAGGCAAAACGTCAAAATCACGTTTTTAATAGTAACTTCGGTTCTATTTGAGATATCAATGTCAAACCAACGCCATTTTGTTCCTCCTGGAAAGTCCTTTCAGAAGTATGCCATCAGCTTTGAGATGACGCAACGCAAGTACGTCAAAATGAAGTCACAAAATGACGTGATTTTTAAACTTCAGATTTTGCAGAATTTTTAATTGCATCAGATAGCGCATGGCTCAGAAGCCTCACACACCAAATTTGAGCCCAATCGGACAAACGGTTATGACGTAATTGACGTTTTTCTTCCGTAAAAATCTAATTTTTTTGCCTTTACATTTGGTGTCTTAAAATGACGTTTTAAAAAAATAGCAGTGCAACGTCAATAACCTGATGAACTGCTGTTAGTGGTAGTAGTGATTTTTCTGCATGGCAAATAATCTACTTGTAGATGTAGTGGGGCAATAGAAAAACAACAGATCCAACTTTCATGACATGCATGCACCTTGTTCTGAGAAACTGAATCATTTATTGAAAGGGGTGTGTTCAAAATAATAGCAGTGTGGGGTGTAATTAGAGAATTCATTCATTCTGTGAAGAAACAGGTGTCATTAATGGAAGCGAATATTTCAGACATTGTTATAAAATATATTTTCTTTTGAATTGTGAAGTAAAATGGGCCATTGCAAACGTTGTCTGGAGGAACAACGGAATTTGATTAAAAAGTTGGAGAGGGAAAAACGTGTAAAGAAGTGCAGCAAATTATAGGATGCTCAGCTGAAATGATCTCAAATGCTTTAAAATGGCAACTAAAACCTGAAACGCAGAAGGAAACGAGCGACTACAGTTAAAATGGATCAAAGAGTAGTCAAAATGGCAAAGATTCAGCCCATCATCACCTCCAGTAAAATCAAAGATGATATAAAATTACCTGCTAGTGCTGTTACAGTCAGAAGACATTTGATTGAAGCTCAGCTATCAGCAAGAAGCCCCCGTAAAAGCACCATTGTTGAAAAAATGGCACGTGCAGAATCAGTCAAAATGCATCGATTAGCCCAAAGAGAATTGGCGTTACATTTTGCAGACTGATGAGATTAAAATTGTTCTTTTCAGGTCAAGTCGTCGTCGACAGTATGTCAGACGACCCCTAGGTACTGAATTCAAGCCATAGTACACTGTGAAGACAGTGAAGCATGGTGGTGCAAAAATCATGGTGTGGGGATGTTTTTCAGTCTATGGTGTTGGGCCTATTTATCGTATACCAGGGATAATGGATCAGTTTGAATACGTCAAAATACTTGAAGAGCTTATGTTGCGATATTCCAAAGAGGAAATGCCCCTGAAATGGGTGTTTCAACAATATAACAACCCCTAACACACAAGTAAGCGAGCAACCTCTAGGTTCCAGACATACAGGATTGAGGTAATGGAGTAGCCAGCTCAATCCCCTGACCTCAACTCCTTTGAAAACTTGTGGAGTGATATTAAAAATGCAGATTCTGATGCAAAACCCAAAAATTCACAGGAACAGTGTGGTTGACTCGATGCAACCCACATGCGCAGCAGTTTTCAAAAACAATGGTTATGCAACTAAATAGTAATTTTGAAGTTAAATCTTGTGTTAACTTTAGTATTTGAGTTTGAAGAGAAAATTGTTGACAATGATATTTTTTAACAGATTAAAATTCCTTTTCTTTGTTTCCTGTTAAAGAATAACACAGACTTCTTCAAATTTGTGAATTCTTTGATTTGGAATTGAATGTGTAACGTTTCCACTACATTTGAAATATGGAACTAAGGGCTATTAAGAAAATATTTGCACTTTATTAACTTTTTTTTACCATACTGCTATTTTTTTAAAACAACTGTAACTACACTACAATTGCAAGCAAGCATATGCATGGCTTTGGAGGGTGAAGACAAGTCGTTAGTGAGACTTGAAGCTCTAAAAGCTGGCTTAATTTTTGACTCGCACTCTTCCTGGGCTGACAGACAGTGCTTTGAGGAGCAGCTTCAGGACAGGCATCGAAGGCATTTACTCAGGTCCCAGGAACAGGGAGGCCCCTCCCCCACCGACAGCTGATGACAATGTCCCACAGCAATGCCAAATCTAAAATCCTCTTTTGGCCTCCGCATGGTTAGGGAGTAGTGTACAGTGTATCAGCCCTTGACAAGCTGCAGATGCTTGATATAACAAGGCGATCATTTGAATTAGGAGTGTTAAGCGCAGTTACACTTCCAAATGATTCAGGGCTTTGGCTCCCAGGCGCAGGGTTCCTACTGCTTGCGGTAGAAACTTATGATTGGTTGCCAAAATAGGAATAGGAATTGGAATTATCTTGTGAGGTCAAGGGCTCTGCAGTGAAATTGGTGCATGATGGAGTGGATGGAGGCAAAAAGAAGAGGAGAAAAACTATTGAAAATGAAGTTGATGCGGAGATATTTAATAGCGATGAAAGTGGCGGGAACAAGTCAGGAAGCAAATCACATCTTTATCAAAGAGCCAGTATGCCAGTGTTCTTAGAGTTGACAGGAAAGGTACTATCAATTAAGGTTACGTTACACGACTTTCAAAGTTCAGACTGCTGTACTGTTCACACCACAAAACTTTATATCTTTAAATGAGGAATCTTGAAGTCATTGTTTTTTAGCACACCGCATAACTTATTATCAGTGACAGGCAGTCATACATTAGAAGATACTGGATTTCACTAGGCAGAATCCATGAGAAATCTGCCTCCAAACAATGTATTGTCACAAAAACACACACAACAAAAGAAATGCTCCTGCCATGGTAAAACAAAATTTTCCTCCGTTTAGTTCTTCTAAGAAGTCTGTGAAACTTTTAAAGTAGCTGTGCTGCAGTTGTTTTCTTTTTGCTTGTGGTTTTTGGCTGCTGGCCCAGTGCTCTTCAGTGTTTGCTTCTATACTCCTGCCCTCTCCCTGCCTCTGCTCCACTCTTGTTGGTTGTAGGTTGTTGGTTGTTGTATGGGTCCGCGACCTGCCCCTGACATGACCAGATATTTAGCCCATTTGAAATCTTTCTTGCATCTGCAAGGCATTGGCAAGCTCTTTGAACGTGTCTTTGAACCCCACATGAAAAGAATCTATATGAATATATGGGCAATTTCACACTAACTTAGGCCATCCAGATCTCATGTGGTCAAAATTTGAAATGCATTTTGTTATGTTACTTCCAGTGGATATTAAAACAACAGATCTTATATTTATGAAAAAATAATGTTAGTAAGCTACAGATGTTATGACAGTTTTGCAATAACAACAAAAAGTTGAGTTACACACAACAAGCAGAACAACAAATGTGTCAGAGTGGACACGTTTGGACGGAAGATGTTTGGTACCTTGACAACAGGTGGAAGTACCAACAATGTAAAATATTGAACTTTTACTGCATATCTCTTCATAATATCTGTTATATACATCAAAAATAATGGGCTTCCCCATTCTGTGGCAATAGGTACAGACCAATGTGTCGGAGTGGACATGTTGGACGGAAAAAATAGCGTGAAGTAAACAATATGAAAGGTGAATAAATAATTGCTCCACACTCAAGGCAAATAGCTTTCATTTTTTGTGAGACTTCGATCTGTTAGTATTGTGATGGAAAATATATTTGGACACACACAAAAAAAGCTACAACAGTTCACGTAAATGATACATTTTTATGAGACACATTTGGACATTATAGGAAAAGTACTCAGCCGATTTTGTTGAAACCTGGCATGATGATTGCTCATGAGCTGCTTTTCCAAATACATATCAACATCATCAGCCATACCCAGCATAAAGTAGGAATTACTGCTCATTTTTGAAATATTGTTGATGGCCTAGGTTAGCGTAAAAATTGCCCATATACGCGCATATATGCAACTTATATGCCGCATATATACAGCATATATGCGCATATATGCCATATTTAGCCTGCATATAGCCCAAATTCAGGTACATATATGTGCATATACAGGGCATATAGGACTCCTATATCGTTTCTTTATATCCACATATAGGCCCTATATGTACGTACAAGGTATATGTCTCCTATATAGCTCATATACCCCGTGGCAGGTTCTGTTTGTCATACCTATTGTATAGCTCATATCTCACTTTTGCAACTGTCATACATGATGCCTAGCTCATATTTTTATTCTCAAGGTAATATCTGCATATTAGTCCAAAGTCCCTTACAGAAATAACAAGAATTTCATGCAATAACTTATTAATCGCATGTGAACACGTGAAATTGGCATCACATTTGATCCTAAATACCTGTTGACATGTGACAACGGCATGTTATGTGTAAACCAGTTATTATTAACTATGGCATGTGAGAGGAGACAAAAAGCTATGATATCAACACAAATATCTAATCCTATTTGTTACATTTTTTTCCTGAAACATGAACAATAACAAGGTCATCAATTCTTTCTTGACCATACTTAATTCCATTCTATGAAGATTGAGTTGTGTATTGTGGAAGAGAGGGAAATGTATAAAAACAAAATGGTTTGATGATGTTTATTTCATCAATTAAGCATTTTTTTCAAGTTTAAGTCACTGCCAGATTCACCACATTAGATAAAATTGGATTCACATCATTACAGCTCATACACATCCACTGAGAGATAATACACTACACTGTTACATTCACCAAATGCAATGTTTTCTATCTTGTCTGTAATGCAGTTTCTAAATGAATATGGCTCAGAGGTCATTAGTCTAAATGTAGCAAAATAAAACAAAAATAACAAAATAAAAGTACATAGAAGAACATACATTCAAGTAAACATGCCTTTCAAAAGTCATTTTCATCCCCACATCTATCTGAGCATTTCACTGTGGTTAATGAATCTGAAGACAAAGTCTACATTTCTGTTCACAGTTTTAATGAACAGACACTTGTCTTTTATCTGAGATGCTTGTGTAGCAACTACAGGTCCCAGACTTTTTCCTACAGGGATGAAATAACGAGGGTTCTTAAATTCCCACACAGAAAGTACCTATATAAACATATAGGTTTTAATGTAGGGCCACATATAGCTTTTGCATATATGTGACATACATAAAATTGGCCGTTTTCATATATTATAGGTACATATATGTACATATATGTACCTATAATATATGAAAATGGCCAATTTTATGTATGTTGCATATATGCGAAACCTATACGTGGCCCTATATTAAAACCTATATGTTTATATAGGTTCTTTCCGTGAGGGACATTTTATACATAGGAATCAAGCACCGTTTTGCGAGCGCCAAACAAACATCGGTTTGCTCTGGGGGCTTTTGACAGCAATCTTCAGAAACTGTCAGTGAGTGGAAAATCAGAGCAAATATCCTGCGTTACCAAACAGGGTAATGTTGGACTATGTGAGCTACAGGGTGAGAACAGGGTGAGAAAAGGGCACGTTATGTACTATTACAGTGCTATTTGTGTCAAGATTGCAGGCATGTGGCAGCAGTACATAGGGAAGAAAGTGCTATGATCTAGAAGGTGGTAAAGATAGATGCGCAGAGGTTTGTGTTCAAAAGTGCAGCAGATTGTCTGCTGTCACAGTGCAGGCAACCACATGGCCACTGAGGGGCTAAAAAAAAGTTGGAAAGTGTCAGAGAACAAGTATGGGCACAGAATAAAATGTTGTATGTGGAGGCTCTTAAGAGAGGGAGGAAAGAAAATGGAATGACGAGTAAAGAACGGGGCATTGTGGGGAAGGTGAGAAAACTGCAAAGCAGAACTAGCAAAGAACATAAAGATATGGACCAAGGTTTGGTATTAAATTGTGCAAGTAAAATGACAACAAAATCTGAAAGGATAAGATTGGTGGTGCGTGCAGGTGGGAAGATTTTGGAAATAACTGATGTGATGGGGGAAGTCATACAAGGAATTCTGGAGAAAAGGTCCGGTTGGAGCAAGACTGTGGACACGGGATGATGGTGAGTTTTTTTTTAATATTGAAAAACAAGAAATAATTTTGTATTATCAATCAGTAATGCACCAATTGGCTTGTAAAACAAGAAGAGGACAAACCCATCTGAAAAGTGAAAAAGGAAGACTGAGTTCCAATTGTGCCTCCTCCTTTCCTCACTACCTCTCCTGCCACTACCCTCCCTTCCTACCAGTAAGTATGAGGTGGAGGAGAGGAGTGTAGGAGATGAGATGGAGGAGAAGAGGGAAATGAGAAATAGGCTGTCAAACCCATCTGAAAAGTGAAAAAGGAAGACTGAGTTCCAATTGTGCCTCCTCCTTTCCTCACTACCTCTCCTGACACTACCCTCCCTTCCTACCAGTAAGTATGAGGTGGAGGAGAGGAGTGTAGGAGATGAGATGGAGGAGAAGAGGGAAATGAGAAATAGGCTGTCACGTTTCCTCCACCATCATCTGTAACATCCACCAATAATGAAGTGGCCCAATCTTAACTTCCACAACCACATCCTCCATATTATGTCATGGCAAATCGCAAGATGCAGATTGAAATTGGCCTAGGCCTACATAAAAAACAGAGTTGATTGTAGCTAGATTTCTTTGATATGTAAGCTAGCTAAGAAGGACCAAGGCAATGTGGTGTAAATAAATAAGCAAAGCCTTGAACTTACTTTTGTGCACCAGAGGGCTGTCCTCAGTAAGGCATCAGCTCTCTGTAGTTTGAATTGATTAATGAGCTTCAGTGGGTTTGGATTTAAAGTCAGGTGGGAGTAGACACAATGACATCATGAAAACTATGGATCCTCCATTTGGAAGAGACATTTTGGAGCAATTTCGCACTGGCGTCCTCGTTGTCTAGAGTTTTGGACCAGCCCGCGTGGAGAGGAGACATGTTCTGTTTCCTGGTCATTGAGGAAGGCAGGATAGAGGAAGGGAGGGAGGTAAAATGGGGTGCATCTAAGTTCTCATATTTAATTTTTCCTTGCTCCTTGATCTTCGCTTGAACCAGAATTGTTCCACATCCAACATTTCGCACAAAGCCGTGATGTCGATTGGAGACGAGATATGCCTCCAGTAAGAATGCCAAGAATGACAAAATTAAAAATTCAGATTGTATCATGGTTTTGAGCCACGGATCATGGACAAATATAATTCTGCTTTCCATTTATTCAGTAAATGACACATACAGTGCCGTGAAAAAGTATTTCCCCCCTTCCTGATATCTTTTTTTTACATATTTGTCACACTAAAATGTGTCAGATCATCAAACAAATTTTAATCTTAGACAAAGACAGCCCGAGTAAATGAAAATGTAGTTTTTAAACGATTTTATTTATTATGGGAAAAGAGCAATCCAAACCTATCTGGCCCTATGTGAAAAAATAATTTGCCCCTCCCGTTAAATGAATTAACTGTGATTAACCACATGCTTTGAGTTCAATTTCACTGGCCACACCGAGGTATGATTACTGCTAGACCTGTTGAATCAAAAAATCACTTAAATAGAAGCTATCTGAGAAAGTGAAGTGGGCTAAAAGATCTCAAAAAGCAACACATCATGCCGCAATCAAGAGAAATTCAAGAGCAGATGAGAAAGTCATTGACATCTTTCAGTCTGGAGAGGGTTACAAAGCCATTTCTAAAGCTGGATTTATGGTTCTGCATCAACTCCACGCAAATGGCACGCCGTCGCCTTGATGCCGTCGTGGACCTTTCGAAGTTCTGCGTTGAAGTCGTTTGCGTCATGCTGTGCCGTGAAGCAATTCACCGACAAACTGCTAAGTGGCGTCAGGTTTCCGAAGGACCTGTCGTGAAATCACATGAGACTCGAGTAGAGTGGACCAATCAGTGCCCTTGCGGTCTGCGTAGCATTGACGTGCAGTTATAAAATTTTCGAGGTGCACGGCAGGTGCCGCAGAGGCTCTGCAGTGGGGGTTCACGTCGCCGCAGAGGCTCTGTGTAGCGACGGCATAGGTTCGACGCAGAACCATAAATCCAGCTTTAGGCTTTAGGACCCCAGCAAACTACAGTGAGAGCCATTATCCTCAAAGGGACAAAACTTGGAACAGTGGTGAACCTTCCCAGGAGTGCCCAGCCTACCAAAATTACTCCAAGAGTGCATCAACGACTCATCCAGGAGGTCACCAAAGAACCCAGAACAACATCTAAAGAACTGCAGGCCTCACTTGCCTCAGTTAAAGTCAGTGTTCATGATTCAACAATAAGAAAGAGACTGAGCAAAAATGGCATCCATGACCAAAAAGAACACAAAGACTCGTCTAACATTTGCCAAAAAACATCTTGATGATCCCCAAGACTTATGGAAAATATTCTGTGGACTGACGAAACAAAAATTGAACTGTTTGGAGGGTGTGTGTTCCGTTATATCTGGCGTAAAACTGACACTGCATTTCATAAAAAGAACATAATACTAGCAGTCAAACATGGTGGTGGTAGTGTGATGGTCTCGGGCTGCTTTGCTGCTTTAGGACCGGGACGACTTGCCGTAATTGATGGAAACATGAATTCTGCTCTCTACCGGAAAATCCTGAAGGAGAATGTCCATCCATCAGTTCGTGACCTCAAGTGCAATTGGGTTATGCAGCAGGACAATGATCCGAAACACACCAGCAGGTCCACCTCTGAATGGCTTAAAAAAACAAAATGAAGGTTTTGGAGTGGCCTAATCAAAGTCTGGACTTAAATCTGATTGAGATGTTGTGGCATGACCTTAAACAGGTCGTTCATGCTTGAAAATCCTCCATTGGGGCCGAATTAATTCAATTCTGCTAAGAAGAGTGGGCCTAAATTCCTCCACAGCGATGTGGAAGACTCATTGCCAGTTATCACAAACGCTTGATTGCAGTTGTTGTTGCCGCGAGTGGCACAACCAGTTATTAGGTTTAGGGGGCAATTACATTTTCACATAGGGCCAGGTAGGTTTGGATAGCTTTTCCCTCAATAAATGAAATCATCATTTAGAAACTGCATTTTGTATTTACTCGGGTTATCTTTGTCTAATGTAAAAATTTGTTTGATGATCTGAAACATTTGAGTGCGACAAATATGCAAAAGTATAAGAAATCAGGAAAGGGGCAAATACTTTTTCACAGTACTGTAAAGGAAGGAACGACAGTAAAAAGATTGGGAGAAATGTAGGCCCTTGGTATTCATTGGTACAACTATACTATTATGATGAAAGGGCACAGGTGCGCAGACAGCACGACACCACAAGACACGTGCGTACACTTTTTCCGAGGGAAGTAACCGATAAACTTCATAACGCGCGAAATAAAAGTACAGGCTCATACTTTCTTAAGACGATTAATGATGGCACGTGGCATGAGACTGTGCGTGCGTTACAGTACATTGTTGCAAACTCCTAGGTGGCACGTTCACACTTTATTGTTGGTCAGAATCGTGGTCAGAATACGCCTATTTCACATTTCAGGGTAGGCCAACCGGAACTAGGAAAGATTTTATTCCGTTAGTTTGATTCTCTGTGAATCAACAGTGGTGGAGTGAGAGTGGTCAGGTGTTCCTCATTCTATACTGTTAAATTAAAAAAGAAGCAACCCTATCTCTCTATTCTCGGTTTTCACACTGAAGATGACATTACGAGATGGATTTTATCCGTAAGAGGAGATGATGAAGCATGATTTACGATTATGAAATGTAGCTAGCTAGTACTTGTGTGTGCAGTGCACTATGAGGACAGAAACATTCTTGTCCACAATGAATCTGGTTGGAAGGCCTCAGGGACCAAGGTATCCCTTTCAGATCCACTTGAAGTAACTGAGGAAGGAAAAAAATTCGAGAGACCGCGATAGAGCAGGAGAGCAAAAACGAGAAGAAAATCTGGCGCAGAACCGTTGGATTGACTTCGATTGTCGCCCTCCTCCAGGTATCTAGCTGTCTATCTTGCTAGCTCTTTCGTGCAAATCACGAAGCGAACTTTCACCTTGTTGTTTAAAATTTGTGGTGCTATGCCAGGGGTGGGCAATTCCAATCCTGGAGGGCTGGTGTGTATGCAGGTTTTTATTTCTTCCAATTACTCTGATTAATTGAGCTAATTGTTTTTATACAGAAACATGGATTTGCTCATACAGTTGATAAAAGAAAAATTTTTCATTTCGGGAGACAAGTACTGCGTTTGTTGGTTAATCGTGAGAATGAAAAGAGATGTAGCAAAAACGTCAGGTTTTATAAAAGCTTTAGTTAATTAAGGTAATTAACAAATTCTAAAGGCTAGAAATGGGTGTGAAATCCATGGACAGATATGGCCCTCGTTGCCCACTTCTGTGCTATGCCAATAATTGGATCCGTAAAACCAGTTAGACCGTAAGTAAGTTGTGGAGTTCTTATCCAATCAACAAAATATGACGACATCAACAGTTCACATTATAGTTGGAATGTAAGAATACCAGCATGCTGGCTACCTATGGGTCATGTCATGGTCCGTGGCTCGCTAGCTAGTCTCTGCTGTTTTCGCTTGAACAAGGCTGAAGTCAAGGATGTCTTGTACAGTTAATCAAGCGAACCTAATTTTATGAATTAGGTTTCTAGATATCGCGTCTCTGAAGCTGATAATTAATGGTTTAGTAAACGGCAGTAAGTTGTGGTTGAGGACATCTTCTGGATAATGCATTTCAGTCAGGTCACTTACGTCAGATTTAACCATTTATTGCAGGATGACCTGCATTTGAGTTTGGCGGTGACTCTGCTCGAGTGATGCTCTGGAACAATCTGAGCAAGCATGACACAGACAGTCCCTGAGATCACAACCCCCCTGGCAGAGCCTGAGATTATTTTAAATCTCGTAAAGTTTAAGTTATTGAACATGACATGAACAAATGCTGCTCAAGATGAACAATGAAGTTATAAAGGAGGAGGCTGGGGATGTGGAGGCAGATGAGAAACATACCTCTTCGTTACTCAAGTAAGAGCGGTGTAGAGGGCATGGTGCCAGAGAAATGAAGGAACACTTCCTTGGTTATAAAAGCTCACCAATTAGGTGAGAGGAGCTAAAGTTAAGAATGATTGGACAGAAACAGGCTTGTGACAAGCCTGACTACCATTCCTGACTGAACTAACACCTAAAGCTCCATTTGTATAGGCTGATAGCTGTGTGGACTACAGCTAACAGTAACATCAGTCAGCCCATTGCTGCATGGTATAAATAAAATGGTTTTTTATTAACTTATTGCTTAGACTGACATGGGTGGAACAATTTGTCGGTATCATACAATGCTAATTGCTTTTCCTGAAAAATAATTGATACTATAAGAAGAAAAGAATTCCCTATCCGTTTTTTTTGGCTTTTTATTTGCCAGAATGATTTTAAAGGGGGCGCCAATATATTTTGGGGCATTCTATAGGTGAGAAGGGGGTTTAGAATTTAATAGTAATACACTGATGGACTTTAAAAACTTATAACCAGAATTGTAGCCAAACTTGGATTCAAATTTGTAACCATTTATTGACTTTACCCATAACAACAACTTCGACAAAATGTCAGATAACATCAACCAGAAAAAGAACGACAAAAGAATTAACAATGACAAGTTTAACAACAAAATCAACAACAAAGATCAACTCCAATCTCAGTACCGAGTGTGACTGCCACATGCCTGCAACAAAGCCATCACTTGTCTTGTCATGGACAGCACCATTCTGTTGAGCTGTTGCTGGGGAATGGCCTGCCACTCCTGGAGAAGGGCTTCTTGAAGACCCGCCCTCGTCCTGGGCGCTGGAGTGCATTGCCGAACCCGCCGATCCAACAGGTCCCACACATGCTCGATGCGGATCATGTCAGGGCTGAAGGATGGCCATTCCATGACTCGCACACCATTCTGGGCCAGGAGCTGCTGGGTCACATGTGCTGAGTGATGTCGTGTGTTGTCGTGCATGAACGTGACCTCAGGGTGGTCTGTGATGTAAGGTCTGATGACAAGGTCACAGTAGCGGGCTGCATTAAGATTTCCATTGACTATGACCAGGTTGGACCTCCAGCCGCACCAAATGGCACCCCAGACCATCACCGAGCCTCCTCCAAAGCGATCTGTCTCAGCAATGCAGGGGGCCGCGTATCTCTCACTACGTCATCTGTAGACCCTCTGTCTTCCATCATGTCGGCACAGACAAAATCTGGACTCGTCACTGAAGACAACATTCCTCCAGAATCGGCTGAGGACTCGTCTCTGACCATATTCTTCAGCCCAGCGAAGCCTGGTAGCCCTGCGCCTTGCATCAAGCTGCATTCCAACACATGCCCTGTGGGCTCTGATCCCTTGCTCTGCAAGTTGACGACTCACTGTTCTTCTGCTGATCCTTGGTCTGTGGATTCCTAGGGTCTCCTGAGCCATTCTGGTGCAGCTTCGAAACTTATCTCTCAGGTGGACGAGGCGGATCTGATTGTCCTGAGCTGGGGTCGTGACCCTAGGCTGACCAGGTCGGGGTTGATCATTGGTGCTTCCAGTCTCCTGGTAACGAGCCACAAGGTTAGAGATTGAAAGTTGGCTTACCCCAAAATGCTGGGCGATGTGATTTTGGGATCTTCCAGCCATCCACAGCCCAATGGCTTGATCACGTTGGGGTCTGGAAAGGCGAGGCATGGCGCACGTAGTGTCTTTGAACAAATGCTTTCGGGTTCTGGCCTTAGTGACCTCAAGGATTGTTTTAAGGCATTTGACAGCATTACAATTGTGATCAGTGAAGCCGGACGAGGTTACATCACTAATTCCTCAAATCCTGCTCCACAGACACAAACAAGGTTATGACCTCACAAACTGTTGTGTCTCCTTATTCAAAGACAACTGCATATCAATCATGCAATCATCTAATTAAAGTTCCCCTAACCCAACTATACTATTTCTGTCTAGTCAGACTTATAAGTTTTTAAAGTCCATCAGTATATTTAATATCGCAAATGCTTATGGTGTGCAAGACCTACCAACCCAGTGTGTCATCAGTAACTTGGCTGCCGCCGTCATATGCTATTACCACGTATAGCAGCACTAGAGATTAAACTCTAAATTTTCTTGACTGGATATACACTTGACATTTTTACTCACCCAAAGGTTTCTCTAGATACCCAAACATCAAGGTAAGCCGAAAAAGTACTGATTTCATCAATATTAGTGGAGGTTGAATACTGAAAAACAAAACAAAAATTCCCACAAAACATACCTTAACTAATTCGAAGTTATGACCAGTTTTCGATCATTTTGCTTGATCAAGTTTTCAAATGATTAGAATAATCCATTGGAAGTTTAACACACCTTTCTTCTTTCTGCAATGCTGCGGCAGTTAAATAGTAAATTCAATCAAGAACAATGTTTTAATTACTAATCAAAATAACTTAATCAAAAAAGTAAAATAAATAATAACAATATTCTATATACTTCTGACGGTGTTCACTTTTAGCACACCCTGCAATGCAAGTGATCTCATGTAGATGTAAGGGACCAATTTGTTCAAAACCTTTCTTTTGTGACTTCACGTAAACAGAGTTACAGCCTTAGCTGCTTAAATTTTATATTTCATATTGGTACCGCTTGCTTCAATCTTAGCAAATTCACCAAGGTGCTGTATTTGTGTTTAGTTGTCCTATGCTCTACTAGCTTTTAAATCACAATCCTTAGGATAGTACTCCCACTTATTCTTTTCTGTACCCTAAGACTGCAGTAGCTCATTCGCTTCGCTCTCTTGAATTACTGTTTTAAACATGTGCATACTCTTTTTTCAAATCCTGGCTGCGTCCCCGAAAGGGCAAATGACTGTGGACTGTCTATCCACTCAGTAAATCCACACACTGTACTCACAGACTATGAATAGGCTGTTAGAGGACATTACAAATCATAATGTCCCTGTAATTCATCTCCTGCTTGCACATTGTTTATGTCCATCTAGTCATCCACTATTCCATTATCCAATGTACTTATTCCTGACCACTGTGGCTAGGGTCACAGCAGCCTATCCCATGTAACCATTTCAACTGCACATCTACCAACAACATATGAGCATTTTAGAGTCTCCAAATAACCTAGCCTGCATGTATCCCATCAGACATTGGAGGGAATCTGTAGAAGAGAAAATGCACCAGCACAGGGAGAACATGCAAACTCCGTGCAGAGGCCCTGGCCAAATTCTAAACCATGTCCTTCTTGTTTTGAGGCAACAGTGCTATCCATTGCCCACTGTAAAAAAAATAAATAAAAAAAAAAAAAATAGTGACCAATTTCTGTGAAATAAGATTGGCAAAAAAAAAAATGAGATCAAAGTGACATTATTGGACAGTCATCCATGCCAAGATCACATTTATCTTACCGCCCGTGGTCGTGCTAACGGCAAATTGATTGATTGATTGATTGATTGATTTGTGATAAGACTCAAGCGTCGCTCACTAAACTCAAAACTCTTTCCTAAGCTTCGCTTATCCAGTAGTAAAAACTAGAGGGCACTCGGTAGAGTGTGTACCTCTGCCATGCCATATATCTGTGCTTTCGGTTACAGAATATGTTGCAGATCACTTCCAAAACTGAATCAACTCATCCTTGGACTACGACCTATCATCCTACCAAATTTCATGCCAAACCATTCATAACTTTTTGAGTTATCCTGTGAACAGATGGACAGACAGACAGACAGTGGTGAAAACATAACCTCTTTTGCAGAGGTAAAAAGTGACTATGCCAATAAAAAACAACACAGTGGTCTGAGTGGGGGTCAGAGCAGCTTGAGCATTTCAGTTGTATGCTTGAATTTTCCGAGCCACGTATTAGGGCTGTTCTGGTCAGTTCTGGCTCTCTCCTGGAGGAAATGCAATTCAATTGTGTCTGAACAGCAGAGGCTTTGTCCACCTCCTCAAGCATAATGTATTGACTCACCTCCTCAGTCTGTAAAACCCCACCCCCAGCTTTGCAACCTATTATTTATTTTCTATGGTTGACTGTTGAAAGCTTGTAGAAGCTACATTTGTTTATATTGTTCTAACTTTATATTGTCTACATGGATTGTCTTACTTATGCCACTGTTACTTAGCACACCCAAAATGAGAAGCACAATATTGTTGCTGTTTACATAAAAATAGCTTTAGATGTGCCGCTGTGCTTTTTTATGATTACCAATATGCTGATGTTGAGCAAGAAGGGAAACATGGAAATAAGTACCCTAGTGATTGTAAAATGGACTTGCTGTTTAAACGAAGAAATGGGAGAGCTCTAATACATAGTAGATTTGAATTCCAGTAAATCTGAACAAACAGCGGCACCCTGGGTTTTCAATTCCCATGGCATGGTCGTCTAGATTAATTTTTCTACTTTAAAGAGAGGATTATAATTTTCACTCCAGCTATGATTCTACATGAGCACTGTAATTGCTAAATGTGCACCAAGGACCCTACATGCTTTATACCAGTGCACACAAATTAGCACAGTTCGCTTACAATTTGTCGACGGCTATGTGTGGTAGCACCACATATGGCCAGTGGCAATGTATGCAATGGCATTGCCTGAAAATGTAAAACACGTGTGTTTTGAGTCAATGTTGCATTTTCTTAATATAGCATGTGTACTTCTGGTGGTGTTATATTCATTTTCTTGACAAAGAAAACAAGTACTTCAGGGCTCCCAACTCTCCCGCATTTGGCATGAGATTTAATGGCATATTCACGTTCCCGTGCTGTATGTCAGCAATTATTCAATTAGAGCGTTTGTAAGAGATTCTCAGGCGGAACTGAAGTCCTTGTGCATGGAGGTTTATCAGTTTCACACGCGTCATGGTGGATTTCACCACTAGTAACATGGAAATCAATTATGACTCCAGACTTCTCACACTTTTCTTTACTCAGGGGTTCAAAGCAGCCGAATTGCATAAAAAACGTTTCAAATGGTCTTATTTCATTTAAACAATTTGAACGATCGTGAAACACATGCATTGCGTTGATTGAATGATTGCTGACTACGGCACAGGAACATGAATATGCCACTAAATCTCACGTGGAATGCGGGAGAGTTGGGAGCCCTGGTACTTGCATTTGTTAGACTTGGCCTGTTGCATGCAGTCACATTAGGGTAATGCTGAATCAAATCAACTAGGCCTTATACCCACCATCTCAGATGCTACTGAAACCATCAGATGGTGTACACCATTGAAAGAAGTATTCGTTCAACATTTTTTGCACAAATCATAAAAAATAGCACAGTTCGGCGTCGTAGCTCACCAGGACTGACTGACTGCATCACTGCACAATTGCAAAATGTACATGAGCTAACAATCTAGGTCAATGTGCAAAGTACAACAGATTTGTATTATGTGTGAAATATTGGTACTTAGTATATACATACAGAATCTGCAGTGAATGCATCCAGAAATGCCACAGATATAGCCTTAATTGGGATTTGTAAGGTGAAGGCTGTGACGAGTCTATTTGATTTTGGATCAGAAAACTTTGATATACTCATGGATAGGAATATGCATGCCAAGTTTCAGCTCAAAGACAAAGAAAACATTTTTTTTCAGCTCTTACCCAATAAAAGTACACTGCTCCTACTATTAAAATACATTTTTGGGTAATTTAAAAAAAAAATTTTAACGACTAAGTCAGCTTGAGAAGATCAGATTTATACATCTTCGGCAGTGCACCATGTTTGTTGGAATCGGGGTAGCCTGGCATGTTACCCGGACACCGGAACTCTTGTGTGCGGAGGTTATAAATGAAATAAAACATGGCTACTGTAAGCAGGAGATCATCCGATTAATTATTTGTGAATCGGTATGACTAAAATGGCAAATTATAAGCTGACATAAGATTTAGAGAGCCCACCTGTCCAGCCTAGCTAAAGTTTGGGCTCGGGGGCCTGCCAATGACTGAATTCCGTTGGCACGGCATCATCTTTCAAAATCTTCCGATATTTACTGAGCTTTTCAATTCCATACTTTGCGCAAACTTGCTTCTTGAAACTGGGTAAAACGTGTGCAGAACATAACTGGTGACTTTTCGTTGAATCTGATTTTATCCAACCACTGTCGTAACAAGTCAGGCTTTGCCAAGTGAAATCTGTGCAAGCTTATGCCCACGGGTAGGTCCGAGTTTCCCATTTTGTTGGAGCAATCAATAGCCCCACACAGTGGCATTATGACTGATTTTGTCATTCAGGTTCTACATAATGATTGATAATATCAAATCTTGATCATTCGGCATAAAATTAAGCTGCAGCACGTGATAATCGGGACTAATTTGTATACACTTTATATACTGCAGATCAGCTGATTTCCTGATGTCCAAGTGTGTCATAACATCCAGGACATTGCCACATCAAGTATTTTTTGATTCTCTAAAATATACAGAACTTGTGCTAATTAGTTCTATTTCAGAGATTTGAAGTTTGATTACTTAGTACATAAAAATGGCAAGAATTTGCAAAACATATTTGTGGAATGAGAAGGACATGTAGTTTTTGTCAATAAGAGCTGAAAAAAGTGTTTACTTTGCCTTTAATCCGTCCGGTAGCTTCCGAGAAGACAACGTTTTTGATTTTCAAGTTCAAGGCTGTGGCACCCAATATTGAATTTTGGATCAGAGCGATTTGAACAAACTTTGATCTACTCATTTGGAGGAGCACTCAGGCCAAGCGTCAGCTTAATCCGTGAAGCAGTTTTAGAGATGTTCTTAGATTTTGAAGGTCAAGGCAGGTGGCCATATTGGATTTTGGACTGAAACAATTTGAGAAAATTTTAATCCACTCATATGTAAGAACAGTTTTAGAGAAGACGACATTTTTAGATTTTCAAGGTCAAGGTTGTGGCAGTAATATTGGATTTCAGATGGGAGAGATTTGAATAAATTTTACTCAAACCCTCAGTAGGAACACTCATGCAAGTTTCAGCTTAATGCGTCCAGCGGTTTCGGAGAACTAGACGTTTTGAAATTTTCAAGGGCAAGGCTATGGCGGCCATATTGGATTTCAGATCTAAACAATTGGAATACATTTTACTCTACTCGTGTGGGAACACTCATGCGAAGTTTCAGCTTAATCCATCCCATGATTTAAGAGGAAAGACGTTTATAGATTTTCAAGGTCAAGGCTGTGCCAGCCATATTGGATTTTGGATTGGAACAATTTGAACAAACTTTAATCTATTCGTGTCGTAACACTCATGCCAAGTTTCAGCTTAATCCGTCTGGTGGTTTCAGAGAAGACATTTCAAATTTTTAATATGAAGGTTATGGCGGCCATATTGGATTTCAGATCAAAACGATTTGAACAAATTTGAATCTACTCATGGGTAGGAACGTGTACTTAGTTTCAGCTCCATCCATCCAGCAGTTTTGGAGAAGCTGATGTTAACGCACAACGGACGAGGACGGACAAGCAGGCCCCGAGATATGCTCACCAGACCATGGTCCAGGTGAGCTAATAATAATTACTTTATTTAGGCCAAGTTGGCAACTTTGATTGCAGATAATTTAACCCATTAATGACCACTGTCCCATTTCTGGGACGCAGCACATTTTAACCTCTGTAATCAAAGTGAATGTGTTACTGTGACTAAGCTGTAGTAGGCTAATTTAGTCAAGTAAAGTGCTTATGAGAGCAGTCTCCCTTTACGGCAGTGGTGGGGGCCGCCATTTGCACAAATTTCATGTATCTGTAACAGTACCATGCCATGCTCTAAGAGGTGAGTGTGCCATTTTTTTCTGAGACACATTTTTATCCAACACTTAAAATAAAATTGGAGATTATAACATTATCTAAATGTGTTTCTCTCAGAATGATGATGTTTTTTATCCTTTCAACGATCTGTGTACATTTGTAATGGGACATAAATATTTGGGGTCCTCGATGACAAAATAATTATTTTTCACCAGAAATCGAGGGTCACGCATTGTAGTCTGTATTTGATTATAAAATGTTTTTCTTTGAAAAGAAATTTGGGCATTAATGGGTTAAAATTATGGATCAATCCAAAAGAACAACCAAACACTTCTAACAACCAACATTAAGCCTCTGAACCCCACAATTTGAATATTTAACAGGACTGTTTTATATAATGGCATTGTGGGACAAGGCACATGGAGCTGAACTTTTAAAATTTAATTTTTGTACACTTAATGGATTGTTCCCATTGACAACTCATATGATTATTTTTTTCTGTCAAGAGAATTAAATCTCCAAATTTTTCATATTGTGACCATTATCATTGCAGCACCTCATAGTCCATTACAAATCCAAGTCCACAAAAATGAGCAATTATTTACAAAGCCAATAAAACTGAACTAAAAAAAAAAAATGTTCGAAGAACACCATCTTACACCATCTGCAAGGGTTTCAGCAGCATCGGAGATGATGGGTGTCAAAACCCTGTTTCTTCTGGTTACTTGAATGTTCAATTTTTCTGATGAGTGTAGGTGAGTGGGACAGCCAGCCAGCTGATGTCACCAGTTATCAAGCTCATGTGATTGAATTGGATTACTATTATTAGGTTATTACAGGTGCATTTTTTAAAGTAATACTTGCAATCCAATGGGAGGCTAGCTGGGGAATATAGCTCCTGCAGGGGGCTTTTTTTACTTTTTTTCTGAATCAAATTCCACTGCTTAAGAGCAGACATGAGGACACTGTACCGCAGGTGGTTCTGGGTCTCTCTGGTGACAACAGATTGGGCCCTGGCAGCAGCCTCAGTCTCACATGACGCAGGTATTCTCATTCTACCGAGTTTAATTGGCTCAGTAATTTACACTCTCTCCATCACCTCTGAAGTGATGATACTGTTCATCATGGTACACATTGCTGTCTCAAGGCGTGCAGCACGCCCTCTTTCAATGCAAAGTGCTTTGAAATCATCATGTGAACTGTGGTACATATACAGTATGGGAGACAACAGTGGGGGGGGGGGTGGTTGCAACACTGAAGGAAGTCAGGAACTTGCCGTGAAAACCGCAAGGTTCATATCACCTAAAAGTCCACATTATAAAGCCCAATTCATTTTTGCCAGAGTTACAGCAAAAACTGTGATTTTTCACTTGGTAAGTAAAAAATATGAAACAGAAAAGTTTTCTGCTAATGAGGTTATGTCCATTACTTGAAAAATGTAAATGTAAAACCCCAACTCAGAAAAAGTAGGGATGGATGGATAATGCACATACAGAGAGCAGTGATTCCTCAATTAACTTTGACAAGTATTTCATAGCAGACAATATGAAGACAAGACAAAAAATGTTTCGTCTAGTCAACGTCATTCTATTGTCCACCAACATCCAACCCTGCTATTCAGGCCTGCAAAACATTCCAAACAATTTAGGACTTGTAACGAGGGGAAAAAAACTGAATAATGGTGTGATTTGAAACACCTGATGTCAGCAAGTGATTGTATAAAAGCAGCATCCAGGAATGGCCTCATCCTTCAAGAGCAAAGATGGGCTGAGAATGGCCAATTTTCTCCAAATACAAAAGCAAATCATTGAAAGGTTGCAAAATTAAGTTCCTCAAGGAGAGAAAGGAACAGACTTGAACATTTCACCCTCTAGGGTGCATAACATCATTTAAAAAATTTCAGGTATCCAAAGGAACTTCTGTTTGAATTTCCATGCATAAAGGGAAAGAGCAAAAGTCATGTCTGATCTCTCAGATGGCTCTACATCAAAAACCATCATTTTTCAAAGTGTGATATAACCACGTGGGCTCAGGATTGCTTAGCAAACCTTTGCCAATTGTACTACAATATATGGTCAATGTCAGGCACTGATAAACAGATAGGAGCATCAGGTTAAAAAAAAACTGAGCTTTATCAGTGGAATATCTGAGGTCGGACAATGGCAGACAGAGCAGTGGAGGACAGGCTAGACATTGTGGGAAGGCGGGGGTCAGGGAGCAGCAAACAGTATTCAGGCAGTCGGGCAAAGTAAGGTTGAAGATGAGATCATGAGTCGATTCTGTGAGGTTAATCCCGGGGAGGAGTGGGAGTCTTAAGGAGAAGAATGATGATTCAGTCAAGGGAGACAAACAACAAAGGAAACAGCCAAGATGAACACAGGGCAGAAGATGGAATCAGCAATAGAAGGAGGCAGAAAGAGAAACTGGTGGACAGTTGAGAACTACACAAAGGTGTCAGGGGGATGGGTACAGAGGACCAGATGGGACAGAAGTGTGGGGGTCTAAAAGCTTCCCATGTAGTGAGACAACACTAATAAGGGGATAGAACACAAAAAGGGAACGTACTCCCCGGCAACAGTGCCAACAGAAAACAACCCAGATAAGTGGGCAAAAATTCCTCTGAAAATGGAACCAACCGGAAAAAGAAAAGAACAGAAACACAGCCTCCAACTCCCAGCAAGGAGGGGGAACTTACAGAGGCTCATAGTAAAGGGAATAGACTCAAATAACTTGGTGAGGGGGACACCTCCGCTCTAGAAGCAACGAGCTCGAAAAGAGGTGAGACTGCTCACTAAACCCCGCAATAGCCCACAACTCAGGCTGTGCCAGGGCAGAGGGACAACAGAAAACCGAAGAAGGTCCAGATAAGGAATAGAGATCTTATCGGAGGCAAAACTTCCTACGCAAAGAAGCATTCTAAACTAGCCCTAAATATGCAGCTAAACCCTATTCTAAGGCTGACTGCCGGCTTGGTAGTGCACAACCAGAGCAACACAAAAGCGCAGAGCACTGCTAAGGCAAGTCTTAAATGCTACCAAACACAGCAGGAATCAGTTAAGCCACTAATTAACTGAATCAGAGCTCTTACGGGAGCCTGCCCTACTGAATCAGTGCTTTGATGAGAGAATGAAATTGAGCAGGTAAAAACCATGACAAAATGCACATTTAACAATCTGGCAAAGGAGAAGATAAAGACAGAAACTTAAATACACTGAGATGATGATCAACCATGGCAAGGAGCAGGTGAGGGTGAAGTCCTTTGGAATGCACAGAAGGAAGGGCGAAGCAAGAAGACAATAATTAATTAATGAGAATCAATTGAGGGAACAAAACTGAAACTGATGTGGGCAGCCAGATTTCGGGAAAAAACAGGCTCACAGGCACCGGACATGACAGTTACAGTACATCAATAAAACCCAGTGAAAATTTTACTGTGCAAAAAGGAAGCCTCAAGTTAACAGTGTCCAGAAGTGCTGTCAACTTTGACTCGGAGACATCTGCAATGGTCCATCACACTGTGGAAACATGTATTATGGTCAGACAAATGAATGGTTCATGTCTTTTTGGGAAAAAAAATGGATGCCCTGTGCTCTAGACCAAAGAGGAAAAGAACAATCCCGACTGTTACCAACAACAGGCCAAAAGGCCATGCTCTGTCATGGTATCTGGTTGCCCTGGGCAAGGGCAACTTGCACTTCTGTAAAATCAACATTAATGCTGAAACTTACACCAAGATTTTGAAGCAACATATGCTGCCTTCAAAATATCTTTTCCAGGAATGTCAATGCGTATTTCAATAAGACATTGAAAATTTGCATTCTTCATGCATTACAATGGCATAGCTGCGTGAGTGCGTGTGCTGAAGTCGCCTACCTGCAGTCTCCAGTAGAGAATGAGTAGTGTATTTTGAAAAGAGCCTGAACTGTTGACTGTCTTGTTTGTTGGAAGAATAGAACAGAATTGCTCCTGAACCATTAAATGTGGCATCTTCAGCTCCATAAACATTTATTTGGTTATCATTTGGTGGTGATAAGGAAAGGCAGAATTACTATGTGGTAAATACTTCACTGTCTTAACTATTTTTGAAATATTTTGCAAGAAACAAATTTGAAAAAAGTATTTATTTTTAAAAATCAGTAGAATTTATGCAGTGAAATATCAAATAACATACTGTTGTATTGGTTTCAATGCAATTCAGGTCAAATATAATTTACAAATCATCGTTTGAAGTTTTAATTTCACTTTAACATACTGTACCATCTCAACTTTTTCTGATTTAGAGTTGCAAATTAAGTATTAGTGAAGGTTTCACTTATCATCGGAGCCTAACTTTGGTGCCGACCAGATGGATACAGGAGAGGGACAAAAGTATTGCAGAGATACTTTGTCCTGTGGCCATCTTAAATGTACCTCTAATGTAGGCTGATGTTCTAGGCATGACTGAAAGTGACTGACTGAATTTTTTTCCACAGTAGTGTTGCTGTGGATGAAAAGCACATTTCAGATACCAAATGCTTATGTAAATTTTTAAATAAACAATTGCATTTCATCAACGAAAGTTGATAAAAATGTCATTACCTTGACAGAGCCCTGATCTGCGCAGCATCTAGCCTGTCTGGGAGTACCAGGAGTGAAACAGTTCTTCTGCTGAAGAACTATGGCATGTTCTCCACAAAACAACCCATCACACGATTACCTCATAAAACTATACAACAACTGGGCAGCCATGGGTGGTCAAACACAATATTGATTTGATCTTGTTTTCAACTGTTTAAATCTCTTTATAGTACAGCTTTCATTAGTTAGCAATTTCATTACTTTTGGAGGCATCATTGCCTTATTCCATTGTTTTAAACATGCAAAAGGGTTTTGCACAGTAAATCTGTGGTTATTATGGTGCTCAGTTGTCCTGTCGGCTTTCACTCCAACTTTGTCACAGCACAAGTCATTAAATAGGTATCACTCCACTGCCAATTATTGGAATCAGGTGTCAAATTCTAGTTGAAATGGACACATCCTGGGTCGTTGGAATAGGATGGTAACCGCTGACATATAGTAAATGAGCATATTTGCTGGCTTACAGGGAAAAACACTTTTGTGGTTTGCCAGTGGGTTGTATTTCATATCTATCTTGATCCATGTTACTGCATCATAAGATTAAACGGTTCACTTGAGGCTAATACCTGTGATGAGGTTGTCCACTAGAGTGGTGGGGATGCAGAAGATGCCCACCAGCAGGTCACTGATGGCCAGGTTGAGGATGAAGAGGTTGGTGACCGTGCGCATGCGGCGATTTCGCAGGACGATGAGACACACCAGGCAGTTTCCCAGCATGCATAGCAGGAAGATGAAGAGATAGGCCAGGATGAAGCTGGATGCCACAGGCAGCGAATGCTGGTAGTACGGGAAGTAGGTGATACCTCGGGTGATGTCGCCTGCGGTGACGTCACAGCCAGTGACGTTGACAACAGTGGCATTGCCGTGACAATCAGTGCAGTTGCCATCCGGGTGGAAGGCCGCTTTGTAGGTGGGATCACTCGGCTCCTCCCACTCCTCCTCCATGATGTCCCTCCACTCAGGGGCTGTCTTTGACATCAAACAGAGGACTATGCACTGTAGGGAGAAAGGTACACACAAATATAAAACTCAAACAAGAACCAGGTGACACCTGGGCTAAGCTGGACCCTGTGAGTCAGCCAAATCAGGAAAAATATGGAAATCGTAGGACATAAGAATTATACCATGCATAAACAAACTTTTTGATCTCCATTGTCGACCAAAGCAGGCCAAGGTTAGAAATTGTAGTCTCTTGAGGAAAACTGACACTGTGAAAAACTTTTAGCCAAATTGTGCCATGTGTCAGCTTGTTATGAGCACAGGGTCACATTAGAACAAGCAATAGCCTATATCCATGGATGATATATACACATGCTGTATCGTTCATGCTGCATTCTTCAATGCAGCTCAACAAATCAGGCGTACAATCGCAAGTGAGTGCACACCCCAATTGGTAATGGTCAACCAAGCAATGAAACATGTCTTATTCATCATGTTCATGATTTTATCTGTTCGACTAGGCCATATGAGGTTGTGTAACAGGTGTTGAAGGTTTAAATTGTGGTGTTTTGGGTGCAGTGCTCTCATTCTGGTCACTGGATGGTCAACATGGCAACTTGTGGGAAAGAACTCTGTGCGGATCTGAAAAAGACAATTGTTGCTCTCCACAAAGATGGTATGAGCAACAAGAAGATCTGTGAAACCATAACACTGAGCTACAGCATGGTGGCCAAGATGTAACGTAATTCAGAACAATCTGAATTTTTTGAAGTTTGAACGGAATCAATAGCTTAAAGGGGACCTGTTTTGCTATATTTCCAAGGTTATATTTTGATCTTGGACTCCCCTAGAGTACTCCTGATCATTCAAAGTCCTAAACAGGGTCCTTATTTAGCTCATACTGCCATCCTCAAAAAACCCCATTTGTAGTCCATTGTAGTCACTGCCTGAAACGCCTCATTGGGGTGGATCTTCCGCTATGGCCCCCACTCCCCGTGTGTCCACTTTCTTCTGACTGGCCAGCTCTGTGGAGGGAGGATCTAGGCGGGACGAGGCAGCCGAACGCAGTTTTCCGGGTCTGCCTCTTCAGAGTGAAACTGAGACGCGTCTCCCGAAGGAATCAACGGGCGTATTCCACAATCAAACAAAGTACATGTGTATAGATCTAATGAAATTAACTTATTCTAATAAACGCAACGGCGAAAGTGGAGGACGCAGTGCGAATGTCTGGCAGCTCAAGCTCGAATTTGCTGTCTACCTACGGCTAACTATGGTGAGTACACCGGTGTTTCTACTCTATAGCTAGGATTGAGGGAAAGCTAGAATCCACCCCATATAGACACATTTGTAGAACGGGTCGACAAACCCAAGTATAGACCGGAGACCGCAGAAATCCAGTGAGTCTGAGTTTAGAGGCAAACATGGACAGTGAGGAGCAGCAAAAAGTGGACCAACAACTTATGGACTGCTTTGGTGTGTATTATAAGGACCTGCTGGTTTGTGTGCATAGCTGTGGTGTGTCGTTAGCATGGAGTAACGAAAAGCTTCTGCGTTGGTGTATGACGAAGGGGCGAAAGCTCCAGGCTAAACGGCCTTTTCGGAAATTGCCCGTGGTAATGGTTTACTTATTGCGTCGGAATGACCAGCGTTTGCTCTCAGAAAATGGGCGCAATAAGCCGCTTTCACACTGAACGCGAAATGAATTTTTCGCGCGACAGATTACATTCAAAGTCAATGCATTGTCTTTGCATTTACTTTGAATGTAATTTCTCGAGCGAAAAATTCGTTTCGCCTCCGGTATGAAAGCTGCTTAACGCGCCTATAACACGTGTATTCGCATCTTTGCATTGACATTGAATGTAGCTAATCTGTCGCGCGAAAAATTATTTTCTTGTCCGGTGTGAAAGCTGCTTAACGCGCCCATAACGCGTGTATGCGCGTCTTTGCATTGGCTTTGAATGTAGCTAATCTGTCGCGCGAAAAATTTGTTTTGCGTCCGGTGTGAAAGCGGCTTGACATGCCCATAACGCGTGTATTCAAGTCTTTGCATTGACTTTGAATGTAATCTGTCCCACGAAAAATTTGTTTCGCGTCCGATGTGAAAGCAGCTTTATGGATAGTACACGACAGCTAGAGAGAGCTCGATTATGTTATGAACATAATACAGGTTTTACAGACCGTAAGTTCCGTTAGCGTGGACAAGTTGCTTATGTGGAGCTAACGAATTGATCACTTCTACAGGAAAGAATTTCCTATTTAATCTCCGCCTTTTTCGGCTTTTTATTACCCACAACAATTTCTAAAGGGGGATGAAATTATGTCAAGGTAATGCAGAGAAATCCTTTGTTATACCAGACACATTAGAGCTTCTGCGTTTCGCGATTGCTTTCACGGTAGAATCAGAGAGCTAGCCCAGATCTTTGTGATAGGGATCTGGCTGATCCCGGTCATGGATAAGTGAAGCAATCACAAGCAGCCGCTTCAACTGTAGTGGCTACAATCGGAAACTGCCACACTGATGCTTACCAAAGTAACAAGCATACCGATCAGAATTACTGCATATAAGTTAACCAGGAGCATTTTTAATTAGCACGGCGGCACGCAAACTAACATGCAGTAGCTGGTAACCGAGCGGTCATAACCACAGAGACAAACCCTTGCAATACAGCTTTTACAGACAGCAAGTTCCGTTACAGTGGACAATTGTACCAAGCATCCAAATTACAAACAAGTATTAAAAGTTAGCTTCAAATGAGGTTTATGTTCACACACCTTCTGTAGAATTTTCCCTGATATTACTCTTGCATATTTAGGACACAAACATTAGCAACAGTAACTTGGCTACGTTAGCCGCTGTGCTACAGCCACAATCAACTAGCTATCACGTCAGGATGGCTTATGCAGTAAAAGCAACTTACAGCTTCTGTGTCTGTGAGTCACGGACAGTCGCGACCAATACAGGCTTTATTTTCAGATATTTCACAAAGCCTGCGTTTGAGGCCAGTTGTTAGTGCTAACTATCGCTAGCGGTCCTGCAAGCCACCCGTAACACGTTAGCTTCACTTACATTATTTGCTGTTATTTCGTTACTTACAGCGTGTGGGTCCGAGCGTGTGATTGATGCAACTGCTTCAGGTTTGAGAAGCAGCTGAAACGCTTATCCTGTGTCGAATTATCCTTTATTGACAAAGCTGTCTTTGGTGAAATGCTGAGCACAAACAGCTAACGTTCCCTTTTGCCGTGGCTGTTTGCTGCCAGCAAACAAAAAAAGCTACCCACTGATTTCTGGAGGCATCCTCTTTTGGAAGAGAAATAGGTGTTTTTCTTCGCGTCCAAAAGTAAACGGACAAGCAGCTTTGGGAGAGATACTGACAAAACTGCACCTCAAATGATCTGCGGTTCTTCTTTTGTATTTCCAAAAGTGTAGATGCTACTAAGGCATAGTATGATCTGCCGTTGTTAGTGCCCTCTAGAATAGTGTCCGGTGTGGGCAGGTCCAGCGCAGTGGTTGGCTCTGGCTAGGTCTGTACTAATTGGACGGCACAACCTGACGTCAGGTTTTGCCCAGATCTCGCGAAGATCTCGGGAGGAGCTGTTCAGAGAGGAAATCACGTTCACGAAATCACGTTCTTGGATTACAGCAAAACCTCTGTATCTTATGTTTAGAAACTTTTCAGAGGTTGAGAATGGACAACGAACATTATAACATTACTAATATGTATTAAAAGTTGGATCAGCATAGTAGGTCCCCTTTAAACGGTGTAGGAGGAGTTCGTCAGCTAAATTTAGGTGAAAGAAGAAAAAGAATATGAAGAAGAAGAAGTAAGAGAATAGAGTGTGCTGCTTCACTGAAGCCAGCACACAATTATAATGTGCATAGATGAGAGATGCAGATTTGTAGTAGGCCAAAGTAGGAGCAATGTAGAAAGCAGAGGGCCTGCAGGATGAATGAACACTGCCATGGCTATGAAGTGCAATAAATACAGGGAGGATATTGAAGTCATGAATGATTAGGGGCACGATTTGGGGGGAGAGGCTTGCGACTTGGACTGGCTTCTGTGCCTGCCTGTACTAACAGTAAAGCTCCATTCACAAACTATATTCAAAAAATAACAAGAAAAGCAATTCAAAAGGAAAAATGACTGTTAACAGTGTTCCCAGCCTACATTAATTCTGTATTTTCCTCAGATTACCCATATTTTATTCTTTTTGTTTTTGATCACCCGGCATTGTCTCTCTTAACTGCAACCTCAGATATCAAGAGGATGCTTGACATGGCTGCAGCAACCTTTTTGTAAGGCAAGGCAGGTTTATTTATACAGCACATTTCAGACATACTGATAATTCAAAGAGTGAGATTAAAGGACACATTTTAAAACTTTAAAGTGTAATCAGAAGAAATTAGAGTATCAATGAAAAGAAGAAAGTATAATATTATGAAGGAATAAAAAAACAAGACTTTTTCTGCAATATCCCCCGCCACTGTCAATTAGCCTACCATTCAAAGTTTAAATGCATTCAAAAAGGTGCTATAATTCTTAAAAAAAAAGTATACTTTTCAAAAACCATTTTCACACCGAATGAAGGTTGTGACCGGTAACATACATACAAAATTTTATCAATCTGGGTAAACAAGTGTCTGAAAAAACTTGTCTCTACTTATCTGAATAGATATCCTCCACTCTGCTTTGTAAACCTTGTAAGTACAGCACATTGCATTCCCCGATTTCCTAGCCAAAAGCATTTGAAAACAGCAGGGTTCTGAGTCCAGATTCAATAACTGCTCCAGCTGGGCCACATCAAAGATCTTCGGGAAGTTGGTTCCAGTCATTTGCAGCATAATGACCGAAAGCATCACCATATTTTGAATAAGCTGCAGAGCTTTTTGATGGTCTTTTTGGCAAGCTCTGTCAGAAAACTGTTGTGATAGTCAATCTAACTGGAAATGAAGGAGTGAATTATTGTTTTTTTTTTGTTGTTGTTGTTGTCTTTTTTCCCCCCACTCATGCTTTGACAAGAGGCCTCTGAGCTTGGCAATGTTTTTCAGATTGTCAAAGGCTGGTTTGTCTTTGCAGGACTTTCGTTATGGTTGCAGACAAGAGACAGATCAGATAAATTTTGAGAGAACCCTGAGCAATTTAGGTATTAAAGAAATGCTTCCTCTCCACACATCCCCTGCAGCACCCTAAAGCACCATTTGTGATGGCCAAAACACAGCTAACCCTTTTGGCTTTTGGGCGACATAGAAATTTAAAATTCCCAACAGCATCCGCCCCCCCGCCCCCCCACGTGCTACGGCATCTCATCTCACACCTGATTGTCCAAAATGCCTTGGTATGCTGAAGCATAAAGATTTCCCTTCACTGGAACTAAGGTGCCTAGCCCAAAGACTGAAAAGCAACCCCATAACATTATCCCTCCACCAGCAAACTTTACAGTTGGCACAATGCAGTAAGGCAAGTTACATTCTCTTGGCATCCACCAAAGCCAGACTCATCCATCAGACTGCTAGACAGCGAAGCATGATTTGTCACTCCACAGAACACAAATCCACTGCTCCAGAGTCCAGTGGTAGCATGCGTTACGCATTGTGCTTTGTGATGTAAGGCTTGCATGCAGCTGCTTGGCCATGGAAGCTCCGTATGCACAGTTTTTGTGCTGATGTTCATGCCAGGGGAAGTTTGGAACCCTGTAGTTACTGAGTCGAAGTGCATTTGCAATTTTTAAGCAATATGAGTGTCAGGACTCAGAGACCCCATTCTGTGACCCCATTCTGTGACTGCAGTCTGCCACTTCGTGACTGAGCTAAGCTAAAATCAGAATCCAGTGACATGCCAGGTTTTAACCAGGACCTTTGTTTTAAGATCCCTAGAATTCAGGTCAGCAGCAACACTGAGCTGGTCCTCTTTCCCTCCCAAATAGAAGGACCTCTGTTTAATCTTTTTTGGGCTGGGCTGCGAGCAGCGGTCAAGCCACTATAAACGCGAATGTCACTGTCTGAGTGAGAGTGACTGACTGAGTGATCAAGTTCAACGATTGGCTGGCCGGCGGGGAAGAAGTTAAACGATTGGTTGGCCGACGATTGGCTGGCTGGCTGGCCGGGATTGGCCGGCCGGCGGGGAAGAACTTCAACGATTGGTTGGCCGACGATTGGCTGGCTGGCTGGCTGGGTGTTCACGTCACTCATATTTACTGGTCTGTGTATTTGCATTATAAATACATGGGTCTCAGAATCTTGGCTTTCAGACATTGCAGCAGAAACTGAATACTCTGCTGCTGTTGGATCTTGGATTTGACAGATTGCAGCAGAAATACCGTTATGATGCCTCGACTGGTTTCCAAATTAACTTATTCTCTTGCGCTTTCATGAGTTGGTTCGCTTGAACGGAAGCAGTTGTGGTGGCCACTTTGATTGTATCTATGAGAGCGACTTTAACCGACACCAATGAAAACAATAAATTTAAGAAAATTTAAAGTTTAAAAGATCGCGCCAAGCTGGATTCGACACCCCGTGATTGAGGTAGCTACTTCTCGACCAGTATTTGAATCCAGTCTAGCAATAGACTGCAATAATCAGGCAAATGTACTGTTAAAGTAAATCACATTTTTGTACATATAGAGTGTTCACAATGTCCAATTTTTGATGCCAATGAATGTGTCTTGGCGATATTGCTCGCCATATTACAAAAATTAATGCGTATTTTCTTCTAATGAACAGCAAAAGGTGGATTAAATATTACTATAGCAGATGCATATGCTGCACTTGCCCTAGCTAGCATCCCGGTCTTTTAAAAAGTTCCATTCGATTTTGTTGCATTAAGAGCACAATCCGACCATTATTAGGCTAATCTTCTTTCACGCTAGATTGGTTCGGTTTGTTTCAGTCCTTCATGCTAGTTTTCTCTGGTACCGGTTGCAAGATTCCAGAGAGAGAGGAATGTAACACATTGTACCAATCTAGTGTGAAAGAATCATAACAATGGTCGGAATGTGCTTTTAATTTTCATATTAAATCTTGCAACCGAGATGATAGTTAATAAGCATGAAGGACAGTATCGGTTGCGAGATTGAATAGGGAAATTAAAAACACATTCCGACCATTGTTAAGATTATTTCACGCTAGATTGGTACGATGTGTTACATTCCTCTATCTCCCTTTTGAATTTCGCAGTGGGCACCAGGATTATTTCCTTAATCTTCCTATTGAATCTCGCAACCAATACGAGAGACAACAGGTACAATGAAGGGACTTGGGATACATTACCATATTAGCTATGTGACAAAATGCAATACTCGGTCAGGCTATAACTGTCGCTTATGAAAATCGTTCATGCTTTCCTGAACTCCTGTATTTTATTTTATCTTTTAATTGATTATATCATTTTTTTGACTGTCTACCATATTTGAGGTAAAATTGACTTAAATTCCTCACTTTGCAACACACTTTTTTTTTATCCGCAGCGAATGAAATAAATACCAAACAATTTGCTATTTGGGGGCACTATAAAATTCCATAACTTTCTTATTTCTCGGCCAATTCTCATGATCTTGGTGTCAACTACAAGGCCTTCTCGAGAGCTTTCAATAGGCCATAAATTCATTAAAATTAATTGCATTTTAATTTTTTTGTCTCATAGTTAACCATATTCAACCATCACCAATATCGAATAACGTTTATGTAAACACATGGCAACTCGTTCACTAGAACATATTTATTAAACGGTGTTACTCAAAACTGTGGATTCTTTGTCCATAACATGCCCAAAGACAAAACATGGGGAAAAAAAGGACACTATGAAGTTCGTTCTTACACACTCACTATATAGGAACTGTCATGTGTTCACAAAAGTGACGTCACGTCCCCGGTTAGCACCACTGTAACGATAACTTTATTGTTTTATTACGACTCATGAACATACATATATACATACTTTAACTGCTATCTACATCTGCTGCTGCTGTCTCTCAAATTGACATTCACAAAATCAATAACTGCTACCCTTACTCTAGCTCTTTGTCTATTCAAATGTACAACTTGCTTTTGATATGTTTTCCTTACTCAAGACCCTCCCCACCTCCCACTACCTCACACACTCTCACTCACTCCCACTCTCACTCTCACTCTTTTACACTCACTCTCACACTCTCCTACTCCCACATTCTCACTCTCCCACTCTTCCCACCCACTTTGTAAATAATTTATCAGCTCCAGCTCATTACTAAACTTGCACTTCATATAATTGCATGAGCTTTGCCTCATTTAGCACCCTTTTCTTGGGCCCACATTCTCATACAGCACTTGGCGGCCCAGCCATGTACTAGGTTCCACCTAGTCTTGTTTCATTAGAGGGAAGTAATATTGTGTTCTGCCATGTCATGTTCATGTTTTGGCTTGCCCTAGTTATGTGTGTTTATTTATTTCCAGGGTTCCCTGCCCAGTCTGCCAGCCTGACTCCACCTCTCCAAGTCCATGTTCCATTTCATGTTTTTGTCATCTCCTAGTCTCTCGCTTCATCACCGCATTCGGTGACATTTGGTATTTCCTCACTTCCTTCACAGCTGTACTTTATTCGGGCCTGCTCTCAGCTTGAGTGATTGATTTATTACCCCGCCCCACCTGAAGTGTTGAGGGCAAGAGGTATTATTTTTGGTTCGGTTCATGTGTTTATGCGTTTGTTTCTGTGTTTGTTTGTTTGTTTGTTTGTTAACACTTCAGCAGCAAAACTAATGGCCAGATTCACCCCAAATTTGGTTTAGGGATTGCCACTCACCCAGAATAGATGCCTTTTGAATTTTGGAAAAGTAGGTCAAAGTATGTGCGAGGGGCGGGGTTTGTTGTGCCTGGCACCACTCGTTTTTATTAGTACAAATAACTAACCCCATTACTAACAACACATGGGAAGGTATTTTATTAGATAGGAACTTACTAATCACTACTAAATTAGTTAGGGCGTTGATTGATTGAGTTCCCACGTTTGCTGTATTTTCAGATCTCTGCGCTATTCTGTTCAAAGTTTCACTTCTCTGCTTTCCCTTACTCTTGTATTGGTACTCTTATGCTGAACACGCTCAATACTTTCAATGAGCTCATCATTGTCTAATTGCTTGGTCATTGTCAGAGTCCACATTTCCATTGAATGTTTCCCATGTCTTGTTTTCATGTGCTTTTCTCCTCATGTGCTGCCCAGCTGTTCCTCGTTCCAGTTGTCCCGCCCCCTGGCCTATATCTGGGAGGCGCTGTAGGAAGGCTGCAGATGGAGCCTTGTGTCTTGCTTGTTTCATGAGTCGTGTTGTCTCCATGTGCCTAGTTTACCAAGTAGTCTTCTTGAGCACTTACTTGTATGTATTTTGTATCATGGCCTTGTTTGAGTTTTGCCTAGTCTAGCCTTTTAGTTTTGTATTATCTCTGGTTCTGGAAGTTTTTGTCTCTTTGTTGTTCAGCTCCATGCAGCATTCCTTTGTTTCTTGTTCAGCCCTTTGGGTGCAGTTTTTTGCTGGCCCTTGTGCCCTATTTTTCCTTGTTTTGTAATCAAAATTGTTACTTTTTATCTCGCGCCAGGCGTCTTCTATGCCAAATCCAAACAAGTAATGAGACTTTGTTATTTTTCAAATGTCAAAGGACAGAGTCCTGAGGAATACAGTTATAAATGACCTATGGCTAAGCCCCGCCCTCAAATGCGATGAGTCAATCACAGTGCGTATTCTCTCCCCATATACTCGGACATTCTGAGCCTGAACTTCCATTGAAATGCATTACGGAAACTCTGAATCGTTCACTTCTATGGGGTTTTAAAATGTTTCTAAGTTTAAAAAAGTGGTCAAACGCTGTGCTTGGGGTCAATTTATCTCCGATACGAGGTATCCCGAGAGGCTGGGCTATGGGGTGTATTTTCTTCCCTTCCCAAAGCCACATCATAACCGAGAGAAGTGTCTCCCCTGGATAAAGCTGCTTTCACACCGGACGCGAAACAAATTTTTCGCACAACAAATTACATTCAAAGTCAATGCAAAGACGCGAATCTCGCGCGTATTCGCGTGTTTGCATTGACTTTGAATGTAATCTGTCGTGCGAGAAATTCATTTCACGTCCGGTGTGAAAGCAGCTGACCCCACTATCAGCCTAACGTAGCTAACAAAGGTCAACAAGGATGTCTACATTTGTTCCAAGCTAAGTCAACATCGTGTTTAAGGCGACATCTTGTCCCTTCGCTGGAGATTAATGTAAAGTTATCTTTTACATCGCTAAGTTAGCTAAAGTTAGTAAACTCTATGGCTAACTTTAGTGCTGACGGACGTGGCTTAACGTGAGCTCCTGGCTGCGTTGTTCACCATGTCACCTTGTTTATTTAGAAGGAGTTCAGTCACGTCAGGTTAGATTTCTTAAATTCGGTAGCTAGCAATAATAATACGTAAATTAAACTTATTACCCTGCGGTGCACGAACAATGCTGATCCTCTATCTTGTTGTGTGAGAGGGTGACGGAAACGAGATGCGGTTGATCGCATCTGCACTGAGACCTGAAAATTTTGGCTTCTAATTTAAACTTTTCGTTGGTCTTCTCCAGTCTAAATTCATTAATGTATCCCTCAAATGCATAGTGTAACCCTATTTGCTGACTTCTTGATGATATTTGAGCCTTCTATCGCCAAAAATCGCCAAAAAATATCTCCGACTGTGATACCAGCCATTAGCGCTTGTTCTAAAATGTTGATTGTTTGTCCGAGTCAGTGGAGGGGGCGGGGCTTAGCCATAGGTCAATTGGCAATTTATTGTGGTGCAGGTGACTGACCTTTCGACACAAAGTCTTCAACTCGGAAGACTTTGTGTTAAAATGTCATGCATCGGCACCACAATAAATTGCCTATTATAACTGTGCTCCATTACTCACTGCTACAATATTTTTATCATTCATCCCTTTTTCTGAGAGGCACTGGTTTTTGGCTTTGTCAGCTGAAGTGTGGATTTCTCCTTGGTTTTATTGTTATTTTGGTTCAACGCCTTCACAAAACAAATTAATTGACCCTTAGTCATTTGGTGAATGAGCTAAACTTGAGTGTTATCAGCATTAGCTATGATACGCAAGCTTGTATTCAGGGATTTAGCTCAGTGGGGGTATGTACACATTGAATTAGAAAGAATCCTGAAATCTACCCCTTGGAGACACCAGAAGTCATGCATCTGCATTCTGAATTATAGTTCCCCACTGAAACAAAGTAGTCTCTGGTATGATTTCAGTCATTTTAAGACTGCTCCATGGAGACTAACCAATTCTTCTAGTCTGATAGGGGTATACAGCATTACAATCAATTACGTGAAAGGGAGCACAAAGATCTAATAGCACTAAAATTTAAAGTTTGTCCTGATCAAGTATGAGAGCAAATGCTGTTTATAAGGGCAGTGACAGTGTTGTGATTGGCACAGAATCCAAGCCTTTAGCATTAAAGGGTAAAAAGCTTGTCAACAGATTAAAGGCTACCTTTTCAGTTATCTTGCCCACAGAAGGCAGGTTTGAGAGGGCGATATTTGTTTTGTTTATTTGGTAATTGGAATGACACCAATCTGACCTTTTTAGTCTTGATACCGATACCAGGGCTTTGAGTATAGGCGGATACTGAGAGCCAATCCAAGCCATCCATTTATCTACCCATTCATTCATTCATTCATCTGCTCATTTTCAACCACTTATCTGGGACCAGGTCCCAGAGGCAGCAGTTAGTCCAGGCATCCCCTTCCCCAGCTGCTATGTCCAATTCTTCTTGAGGGATCCAAAGGTATTCTCAGGTCAGCTGAGAGATGAAATCCCACCATCATGTCCTCGGTCTGCCTCAGGGCCTCCTCCCAGTTGGACATCCCCAGAAAAGCTCAAACAGGGGGAGTCCAGGAAGCATCCTGACTATATGCCCAAGCCACCTAAGCTGAGTCCTCTCAACACAGATGAGCATGACTTTCAAATCACATCAGTCAGTATTTTATTCACAGTAGAACAGAGATAACATACCAAATGTTTAAACTGAGAAATTTTTACAATTTTATCCACAAAATGAGCTCGTTTCAAATTTGATGGCTGCTACAGGTCTCAGAAAAGTTCGTACAGGGGCCTGTTTACCATGGTGTAGCATCCCCTCTTCTTCTCAACACAGAGTGGAGGCATCTGGGCATTGAGGAGACAAGTTTCTTGAGTTTAGCTATTGGAATTTGATCCCACCCTTGTTTAATACAGGCTTCCAGCTGCTGGAGAGTTTTGGGTCTCCTTTAACGGACTTTTTGTTTAATTATGCGCCAAATGTTCTCAATAGGTGAAAGATCAGGACTGCAGGCAGGCCAATTCAGCACACGGACTTTTCTACTATGAAGCCAAGCTGTTGTAATAGCTGCAGTATGTGGTTTTGCATTGTCCTGCTGAAATACACAAGGCCTTCCCTGGATAGATGTCGTCTGGAGGGGAGCATACGTTGCTCTAAAACCTTTATATAGCTTTCAGCATTCATGGTGCTTATAAAACATGCAAGTGTCCCACACTATATGCACTAATGCATCCCCATACCATCAGAGATGCTGGCTTTTGAACTGAATGCTGATAACAGGAGAGGTGGTCTTTCTCCTCTTTAGCCCGGAGGACACGACGCCCATGATTTCCAACAAGAAATTTGGACTCGTCTGACCACAGGACACTTTGCCACTTTGCTACAGTCCATTTTAAATGAGCCTTGGCCCACAGAACACAACGGCGCTTCTGGATCATGCTCAACAATGGTTTCCTTTTCGCATGATAGAGTTTTAGGTGGCATTTGTGGATGGCATGGAGGACTGTGTTTACAGACAGTGGTTTCTTGAAGTATTCCTGGGCCCATTTAGTAATGTCAATGACAGAATGATGCCGGTGAGTGATGCAGTGGCGTCTGAGGGCCCAAAGATCATGGGCATCCAGTAAATGTCTTCGGCCTGTCCCTTATGCACAGAGATTTTTCCAGTTTCTCTGAATCTTTTGATGATGTTATGCACTGTGGATGATGAGACCTTCAAAGCCTTTGCAATTTGATGTTGAGGAACATTGTTTTTAAAGTATTCCACAATTTTTGTTACGCAAGCCTTCACAAGTTGGAGAGCCTCTGGCCATCTTTACTTCTGAGAGACTCAGCCTCTCTGAGACATCCCTTTTATAGCCAATAATGTTACACACCTGATGCCAGTTCACTTAATTACTTGCTAAATGTTCTTTCAGCTGATTCTCTTATATATTAATTGCTTTCTCAGCCCTTTTTTGCCCGTGTCCCAACTTTTTTTGAGCCCTGTTGCAGCCAGAAAATTTGAAATAAGCTCATTTTGTGGATAAAAATGTGAAATGTCTCAGTTTCAACATTTGAAACGTTATCTATGTTCTATTGTAAATAACATATTGGCTCATGTGATCTGAAAGTCATTGCATTTTGATTTTATTCACAATTTACACTTCGTCCCAACTATTTCAGAATTGGGGTTGTATTTTTATAATAGGGGCCTTATTACTCCAGCTTTCGGGGATTTGGGCAACATGGCAGGCAGCACTGACACATTCACTATTTGAAGCTCATCTCCTGCTATGGCAGTAAAATGAGTTAACACAAGTGATGCCACTAAACGTGGCCATGTCCCCTGCCAGGTGACGGAAATCGACTGGGGTCGGCGTATCACACAAATACACATTGAAGCCAAAGATGAATAAAATCGGTCAAAGCGTTCTTGAGATATCGCGTTCACAACAAACAGGACGTGACGGCCGAACGGATGGACTGACGGAGCTGAATACTATGTCCCCCGGTCCTAATACACCTTGACACCAAAGATGAATGGAATTGGTCAAACCGTTCTTGAGATATCATGTTGACGAGGTATTTGTAAGTGGTAAAATGGTTGTAATGACCTTGAGAATAATGCCAAGGTCACGGAAATCAACTGGGGTCGGCGTATCACATCAATATACCTTGACACCAAAGATAAATGGAATCGGTCAAACCGTTGTTGAGATATCGCGTTCACAACAAACGGGACATGACGAACGGACAGATGGTCAGACGGACGGATGGAACTGAATACGATGTCCCCAGGCCCTAATACACCTTGACACCAAAGATGAATGGAATCGGTCAAACCGTTCTTGAGATATCGTGTTGACAAGGTAATTGTAAGTGGTAAAATGGTTGTAACGACCTTGAGAATAATGCCAAGGTCACGGAAATCAACTGGGGTCGGCGTATCACACCAATACACCTTGACACCAAAGATAAATGGAATCGGTCAAACCGTTGTTGAGATATCGTGTTCACAACAAACGGGAAGTGACAAACGGACGGACGGCCAGACGGACAGATGGAGCTGAAAACAATGTCCCCCGGCACTAATACATCTTGACACCAAAGATGAATGGAATTGGTCAAACCGTTCTTGAGATATCATGTTGACAAGGTATTTGTACGTGGTCAAATGGTCATAATGACCTTGAGAATAATGCCAAGGTCACGGAAAGCGACTGGGTTCGGCGTATCACACCAATACACCTTGACACCAAAGATGAATGGAATCAGTCAAACCGTTCTTGAGATATCGCGTTCACAACAAACGGGACGTGACGGACGGCCGGCCGGACGGACAGATGGAGCTGAATACGAGGTCCCCTGGCCCAAATACACCTTGACACCAAAGATGAATGGAATCGGTCAAACCGTTCTTGAGATATCATGTTGACAAGGTATTTGTAAGTGGTCAAATGGTCGTAATGACCTTGAGAATAATGCCAAGGACACGCAAATCGAGTGGGCTGTGAGCACCCCCCTAATACACCTTGACACCAAAGATGAATGGAATCGGTGAAACCGTTCTTGAGATAGCGCGTTCACAACAAATGGGACGTGACGGACGGCCGGCCGGATGGACAGATGGAGCTGAAAACAATGTCCCCCGGCACTAATACATCTTGACACCAAAGATGAATGGAATCGGTCAAACCGTTCTTGAGATATCATGTCGACAAGGTATTTGTAAGTGGTCAAATGATCGTAATGACCTTGAGAATAATGCCGAGGTCACGGAAAGCGACTGGGTTCGGCGTATCACACCAATACACCTTGACACCAAAGATGAATGGAATCAGTCAAACCGTTCTTGAGATATCGCGTTCACAACAAACGGGACGTGACGGACAGAGGGACGGACGGATGGAAGGAGCTGAATACAAGGTCCCCTGGCCCAAATACACCTTGACACCAAAGATGAATGGAATCGGTCAAACCATTCTTGCGATATCATGTTGACAAGGTATTTGTAAGTGGTCAAATGGTCGTAATGACCTTGAGAATAATGCCAAGGACACATAAATCGAGTGGGCTGTGAGCACCCCCCTAATACACCTTGACACCAAAGATGAATGGAATCGGTGAAACCGTTCTTGAGATATCGCGTTCACAACAAGCGGGACGTGACAGACGGCCGGCCGGACGGACGTGACGGACGGACGGAGCTGAATACTATGTCCTATGACAAAATACTATGACAAAAACCCAATGCCAAACTATCAAGGCCACAGGTGGATGCCTCAAGATACTGCACCATATGTTCAAGAGTTTCTATGTTAAAAGCACAAACTCTAGCATTAGGCCTGGTCTTGTTATTGCCATTTATGATCATTTCATTTTATTTTGCAAACAGGAATTCATTTGCACACTTGATTTGATCAATTTTATCTTTGATAACGGGTGCTCACACTTTGCACTTCTAAGTCAACAGAACCTCAAAGGTCATCTGCTGAGTGGGGTTCATCTGCTTCTCCACAGTTGTAAATAGCACTCCGCCATTATTTGTTTTCTTGTTGATAATGTTAGAGAAGAAAGGGCATCTGGCTTTGCATATCTCATTATTAATGGAGTGAAGCACCTTTTTTGTGGATTTCAAAGTGGACCAGCAGTTTTAATTTGCGCAATCTACATCCAACTTTCCTGCACTCGCTTTTCAAGACCTTTAAAATTGAGTAGTATCTCCATGAAGATTTCTGTTCCCCAATGATCATCTTAAATATTATGCGATACAATCAATAATTTTCAAAATCTTTGAATTAAATTATTCAGCATAGTATCGTAAGAGTCCAAAACCTCACTCCTAGTATTATATAGAACCTCCTACTTAAACAGCGCTCTAGTGTGATCACTTATAAACTATAGTTCCGCACACCGTGCATATACACGCAAGCCTGTTAAAGACTGTTTTTGATTTGTCAGATAGAGATATGGGCAATTTTTTTCAACATTATAGAGGTTATAAACTAAAGATTTCCTCCTTTTTTTGGCTCAACAACGCCTTATTGGCATCACAATGAAGTTCCAAATTGTTGATTTTGGTAAGCCTAAGCTCTGTTCTTTGTCTTTGACTCTTTCTCCCTTTTCAGATTGATAAAGGCTTCTCTGGCTTTCAACTCTGGTCCTCGTATTGACAAACATCAATTATGGACTAAGGCCCGTATTCAGAAACGACACTCACACTAATTGAGTATGAGTGAGTTCTAAAACTTAGTTAGTGTCAGGTTATACTAAATGAGTCAGAGGTTGCCCTAACACTCATTTGCTTTCAGAGACCTCACTCACACTGAAAATGGTCTCTCTTTCTGAGTGAAGGTTGAGTGCAGGGAACACCTCCCTTGAGCCACACTAACTTGAGCCGATATTTCGTTGTCATGGCTTTCAGGTGGTTACAAACATTGGAAACTCTGGATCATTTACAGCCACGTGCTCGACGCAATTGCAACTGCGCAAATTTTAACTATAATGATGATAGCGATGCCAGTAACTTGCTGACTGACCATCTGGTTTCAGTGTTTCCAAATCCGAACTGCACTGTGGTGAACTCGAGGTTAGCATTTGTGTGCCCACCAGTGGCTACTGGTGAACTGGCAATAGGGGAGGCTCAAAACCATCCCTTAAAAATAATGATTGGACATGACCTGTTTTAAATAATTTAATAAAATTGAATTTACTGTGTCGCCAGTTCTAGCTACTTCAAGTTAGAATGAGCGCTAATAATTATTGCCCTGTTTCAATTAGCCTATTCATTTCAATTACCATTGCGAAAACTCCCAACATTATCAGGTGTGGCCAGTTTTCATTAATCACGCATACCTGTCAACTCTCACGCATTCGTATTTCTCGCGCTTTTCTTTACTCATGAGTTGGAAAATTCTGCGCTTTGCCTATTATAGACCTGAATATACAACAAGAATTGAAGGAGAAATCGGAGCATAGTCCAGTTTGGTGTATAGTCCAGAAATATTTTGACAAACGTTTTCCAGATGCAGTTTTTATGTTTACAGATGGCTCCAAGGATCCAGTTACAGGGTGTGCAGGTGCAGCAGTATATATCCCGGTGGGTCAAACATGCAGACCATATCGGTTTATACTGCTGAACTAGTGGCAATATTATTAGCTTTACGGTGGATAAAGGAGAAGGAAATTAATTACACGGTTATTGCTTCTGACAGTTTTTCTGCACTTAAGAGCATACAATATGGCAAATCACTGGTAAGAGCAGATATAATCAATGAAATTTTCAATGTAATGTATAGTTTGGAATGCAAGGGTGTATCAACACGCTTCCTTTGGGTCCCTGCTCATGTTGGTGTGGAGGGTAATGAGCAGGTGGACATTCTTGCTAAACAAACACTTTGAATAAAGCAGATAGACGTGCAAGTCCCATTAAGTAAATCTGAAGCCAAAGCCTTTATCAGGAAGTATGCGCAATCCGTATGGCAGGAGTATTGGGATGATTGTGATACTGGAAGGCATCTGTATAACATCCAAAGACAAGTTGGTGCTGGTAGGATGGTGGGCTGGAAAAGAAGGGAGGAAAATATTATAACTCATATGAGAATTGGCCACACAGGGCTTAACCAAAATTTATATAAAATAGGGAAGCACCCAACTGGGAAATGTATTCACTGTGGACAGTCAGAAACGGTCGAACATGTGCTTCTTCAGTGTAGGAAATACAGTCATGAAAGAAATCACCTGTTTCAATCACTAAGGAAGACAGGACATCATGATTTTTCTCTAATCGGTCTATTGGGGAAAACAGCAGGCAAAATATACTCTTACATCATTGTATTTCTTAAAGAAACTGGTTTGTTTAAGAGAATCTAGGTTTTTTTTTTTTTTTTTTTTTTCTCTGCATAATCTCTTGATCCACACTCCAGATGAGATGGTGGCGGTAATACACTTTAAGCTGTTTCATAGCCGCAAAAAAAAAAGGAAGGAAGAAGAACAAGAAAATTCTGCGCTCCGCTGGCTCGTGGGGCGCCGTGTGGATTGGTTTGCGAGGCTCATTTAGCTGTAAGTCAGGAGAATCCATCCATTCTTAATTGCTGAATGTAGAAGGCAATGTTCGGCACGTTTCACAGCTTGTTGCTTAGTGAGCCTCGCGGGCTGTTTTTCACCTTTCGCAAGCAACTCGACCGCAGAATTTATGAAGACATGGCGAAATTTTACGTCGTCATTTATTTATGTGCAAATGAAACGCTTCATAATTTTGTGAAGCAATGTATAACAACGCTATCAAAAATAAATTTGATAGTCGTTCAACCAATTAGTCTGAGAAACTTTCTAATCAGGAAGAGTGAACAGCGACAGGTTAAGGTTATTCAGCACTGAAAGGTGAGGATTGAACGTCCCTTTGCAGCAGCCGACGCACCGCCTCTGGTACCCACAGTGCTGTCAGTTATGCTCGAGTGCCGTTTGTGAATAGCAACTGGCGACAAATGGGACCGCTCTCTCGGGTAGTGGTTGGTCGATCTCTTTCTCACACTCCAGGTACATTTCAATCGTACTCACTGTATGGTGAGTGGAGGGTGAGTGTGAGTGGCGTTTCTGAATACGACCCTAAAGAAGCAGCAAAATGGCTGGATTAGTCTGTGGAAAGCTCTGAAAGCTTTCTTGTGCTGGCACGAAGGAAGCAACTCAAGAAGCCTATAAGAGGTCAAAAACACTAATTATATGACCTGTTGAAATAGAGGGACTATATCGTCCCATGAATACCAAAAGGTCGCAAGTGACATTCCTGATGAAACCTGCTTTTCTGCACCACGAAGTACTACAGTAGTACTTCGTGGTGCAGAAAAACAGGTTTAATCAGAAATGTCACTTGCGACCTTTTGTTATTCATGGGACAATATATAAATGCAGTACATGATGATATGATAATGGATAAAAATAAAAAAAACTCCTGGACAAAAGCTGGGAATCTGTGCTTTAAGCACATTAAAATAGCTTGATTATTGATCTAAAAAAACAGCAAACCGGCCAAAATAAAAATTAAGAAAAGTCTTACTTGGCCTTCTGTATGCGATATGCATGTCTCACACATTCACACTATTTAATATACTGGAAGAGGCCCACAAAGTGAATGGCACTCATACAGTGCCTTGAATCTCCACAAGATCTCTGTCTGACCTCCAAATAATAGCAGCACAGTCAGAACACCTGGACTGAAACTCCATGATGGGCACTTTGGGGACAACAGGACAATGATTAAAACAGAAAATGATCTAAAATGGTTTAAAACAGAAATCGTTAAGTACTGAATTCTCGCGTAATGAAACAAATAGGTAGGTTTGAGGTTCTGCAAAGCAAATTTGTTGAATTAGCTGAAAAGCTTAGGAGCAGATCCTCCACGGTAGTGTTCTCCGGGATTCTACCGTACCACGTGCAAGCAGAGGGAAGCAGAATTTTATCTGGAGGTTTCACACGTGGCTACTTAACCTGGTGTAGGAAAGAGGGGTATAGGTTTATGGGGCACTGGAACTACTTCTGGGACAGGGGTGACCTGTTCAAGCCGGATGGGCTACACCTGAACCGGAGGGGTACCTTTGCACTGGGTCAGCGTATGTTGAGGGTAGCAGAGAGTTATTTAAACTAGGGACTTGGGGGGCAGGGAGGTTAGAGAGTGTTACACAGAGGGAAATGCAGACTGCCCTGATGGAAGCTGACAGCGTTACATGCACTATTGATGATATATTTTTAAAGCAAAAAAAAGCATGGTGAGGGGCTTTGAGCAGCAGGCGCATGGGAAATCGAAGGGGAAGAGCGTTCATGATAACCTGAAATGTTTTTTATCTAAATGCAAGAAGCATTAAAAATAAATTTCAAGAACTTGAGGCCGTTATGATTAGTGAAGGCTATGACATAGTTGGGATTACAGAGACATGGCTTAGTGAAGAGGATGGAGATGAATATAATGTAGAAGGTTATAAGCTCTTTAGGAAGGATAGATGTAATAGGCGAGGAGGGGTGTAGCACTCTATGTGAACGAAAACATAAATGTGCAGGAAATTCCTGAAATTGAATATTCCGTGCCTTGTGAAGATATCTGGGTCAGGCTCACTGGCAAACACGAGACTGGTTTAAACATAGGTGTATGCTATCGACCACCAGCTTTGGACGGTACAGTCAATGAAATGCTCCTTAAGAGGATTACGCAAGCTTGTAGAGGAGGAGGGACTATTATTATGGGAGACTTAAATTATCCTGGTATTGATTGGGAAATGGTGAAAGGACAGGGTAGGGGGGATGAAGCATTTCTAGATGTCATAAATGAAAATTTTTTGGTGCAGTATGTTAATAAACCTACAAGAGAGAAGGCAATTTTAGATTTGCTTCTCTGTAATGACCCAGATAGAATTAGCAATGTTGAGGTACTGGAGCCACTTGGGACAAGTGATCACTCTACTATTAATTTTGAGGTTTTATGGGAAGTTAAAAAGGTGTCTCCAAAAACAAAAATTTTTAATTTTAGGCGAGCAAACTTTGACAGGATGCGGTCATATCTAAGTGAAACAAAATGGGAGACACTCCTGGACTGTGAGTCTGTAAATGAGATGTGGGAAAGATTTAAGGGGTTTTACTTGATTCACAATGTAAATTCATTCCAAAGGTGTCCAAAAGTAAGCTGAAAAAGCAGAATCCTCAGTGGATGACAGCAGCTATTCGTAGGAGTTTGAGGGAAAAGAGGAATCTTTATAAGATGTACATAGAGGATAACAATGAGATTACTAAGGCCGAATTCTGTAAAATGCGGGCTGTGGTCAAAAAGAGCTGAGGAATGCTAGAAGACTGTATGAAAGACAAATTGCAGAGGGGGCAAAAACTAACCCTAAACGCTTCTTTCAGTACTGTAGCAGAAAAAGGAAAGTCAAAGAGCAGGTTAAGTGCATAAAGAATAAAAATGGATCGCTGCTATATGATAATAAGGATATTGCGGACACCTTAAACGGTTACTTTGTTGAGAATTTTACCTTAGAGCGGGTCTTTATTCGCCAGAGGGCTTGTCCAATGCTCAAGAGTATTTAGCGGAAATTGAGGTTAGGGATAACGTAGTATTAGACAAGTTGCATCAACTAAAGGCAGATAAGGCGGGGGTCCTGATGGCTTATATCCTAGAGTGCTCAGGGAAGTTAGTGAGATCATCTTTAAGCCGCTATCTGCCATCTTTAGACGGTCTTTAGAAACTGGAGAAATACCAAATGATTGGAAACAGGGCAATATAATACCAATATATAAAAAAAGGGGACCGTATTGAGCCAGGTAATTACAGGCCAGTCAGTTTAACTTGCATTGCGTGCAAAATATTGGAATCTATCATAAAAGATGAGCTGGACTTATTTCTTGAACATAACAATATCTTGAGGGATAGCCAACATGGTTTTCGTAAAGGAAGGTCATGCCTGACAAACCTTCTGGAATTTTTTGAAGAGGCCACCAAGACTTATGACCAGAGCAGGGCTTATGACATCATATATTTGGATTTTCAGAAAGCATTTGACACAGTACCGCATAAGAGACTAATTTTTAAAATGAGCTCCATTGGAGTTACAGGTGGTATTCTGAAGTGGATTCATAACTGGTTGCAGGACAGAACACAAAGAGTGGTGGTCAGTGGTATATCATCTGAGCTAGGTAGGGTGGGGAGTGGCGTCCCCCAGGGATCGGTGTTGGGACCCTTGCTGTTCCTCAACTACATTAATGACCTTGATAGGAATATTGAGAGCAGATTAGTGAAATTTGCAGATGATACTAAATTGGGGGGCTTGGCAAATAGTTTAGAGTCCACTAAAGTGATTCAGGATGACTTGGATAGAATTCAGAATTGGGCAGAAATGTGGCAAATGAAATTTAATGTAGCGAAATGTAAAGTAGTACATGTAGGTAATAAAAACATTAGACGGGATTACTTCATGGAGGTTTTAAACTGGAATGTGCTCCACAAGAGAAAGATCTGGGAGTGATTGTTGACCAAACCCTCACAGGCTCTAGCCATTGTGCCGTAGCTGTTAAAAAAGCCAATCGGATGCTGGGATACATTGCCTAAAGTATTGAGTTCAAATCCAAGGAGGTGATGCTTCTTTTGTACAACACATTAAATCAGACCACATCTAGAGTATTGTGTACAGTTCTGGGGACCATACTTTAAGAAAGACATAGAGGCTTCAGAGAAAGTTCAGAGAAGAGCCACGGGCTAATTCCGGGTATTAAAGATGAAAGCTATGAGAAAAGGCTGAAGATCCTTAATCTCTTTAGTCTTAGGAAAAGGAGACTAAGGGGTGATTTGATTGAGGTCTTTAAATATGTTAAAGGGATTAACAAAGTGAATTATGTAGGATTCCTTCAACCAAGTGTTGTTAGCAGAACTCGGGGTCACAAATGGAAGCTGACTAAAGGTAAATTTAGCACTGATATTCGGAAATATTTCTTCACCCAAAGAGTAATTTCGGTGTGGAACAGCTTGCCTGACCATATTGTTGAGGCAGAGACCTTGGGAGTTTTCAAGAGCAGACTTGACTTAAAGCTAAATACCATTGAGTCATTGAGTATCTGAAGTGATATATTCACGATGGTACAAAGAAACTGGCGAGCCTAGTTGGGCTGAACGGCCTGTTCTCGCCATTCATGTTATGTTATGTTATGTTAAATCAATGTTTCGTTATGGAAATGTTGGTAGCACTTAAACAATTAGGTTCTCAGGAATTTGCAATGAAGAATGAGTCCATAATAGGCCTACTTGTTAACAAAGAACAAATGATTAGTGAATGATTAGATTTACGTACTTTTTCTTTTTAGAAAAAAGATCTTTTAAAGCCAAAAATTAAAAATACATTTGCTGTTTTCAGTGACGTGCCATCAGAGACATAAAAGTCCTTCAGTAACCTTAGCTTATAACGCATATTTACTCCAAACCGGTTCCCATTTACTTTTGTTATTAGCAACCGAACATTAATCTCACTCATTTGCGAACACTAATCAGTTGAATAACTGGCCATTTTGTTTTCAGCAGGCATTATTGTCATGGCACTACAGAGAGATCAGGCATTTTCCTATCAACATTAATGATGGCATGTAACATCAGTGTTTTTCAAAGAACCTGTATTCATGTATTCATACATCATTTCCGCCTGCCTTCAACTAATATCATAAGCATCAGGGATAGCGGGCATCTCAACTGTACGAAAAACCTTGCATACAGCACATACAAAATGTATACAGCCGTACGGTCGCCCACGCTCTCACCTCTCAACATGCTACCAGTTAGCCGCCAGCTAACTTTTTTGACAGTTGTTTGGTCTGTGACATAATAGGTCAACCAGAAAAGGGTCCAACACGAACAAACTGAAAGGGGGCATATCGCCACCTATCGTTGCAGAGATGGACATGCCTCGGTCAATAAATCAGTTTTTACTCGTGCATGTAAACTGGGACAAGGACAGTAGTCCGATTAAATGGCCTAATCCAGCTATTACTGTAGATCAATTTGACTGTGCATGTAAACGTACTGAGTGGTTAAGCCAGCCATTATCTGACTTTTTAAACGCTTACAGTGGTGCTATTATGGTAAGGATGGCTTCTGAGTTAAGGTCCTGAAGATACATACATATATGCATTTTGTTTCATGTTGTCTCTGTTTTTTTTTTCTTAACATTAATTGACTAATGTGAAGTACATTTACTTTCTACTGAATATCTGCACAGCCTGAATATGGGCAAGGCTCACGAAAATGACTCCACCCCCTTTTTGTTTGTCCAATGCCTATTATTTTTATTATTACAGTCTCATCATAAAGAGCATGATGAGAGCTACACAGGAATATATACTTTGATGGGTCTCTTTCCATTTTTTGACCACATTATGGGCACCTAAAATCTTGCAAACCTTAAAATTTCCCACATTTTGGTATGTCCAAAACAGATACATTAATTTTGAATTATGTTTCATAGAATAAATTTAAATCTAAAAGTCTAAACTACTTTTAAATGTATAAAACACACACTGAACTATTATTTGGGAGCCAAGTCATTGTGTGCATCTCACTTGATCCATGTCATACAGGCATCAACAACTTGTCCCAAAAAAACCGTTGTGTACGTGATCCGATTACGACCAGTCATAAATAAAAAATTAATTGGCATCTAGGGAACTATTAAGGGTCCACACCACCCGAAAATATTCATATTTTGACAAAATGAAACCATTTTTCATGTATTGTTGGCTGCCTGACCTTCACACTCACACAAACATCAACTTCCTTGTCGTATGGTTTAAGCTTGTTGTGTCCGTTATCGGCGTCATGGCGAGACTCAATGAATCACGCACTTCTAGTTTGTAAAATCCTTAAAAATACATCCAAACTAGTTTGAAAAAAGTGTGAAAGACATAATTATATGAACCCTTTTTGAAATTATTACGTGAAATCTCCATTTTGTGTTGTTTTATGCGGCATGCGTTGTGTACGTTATCGATGTTGTGTACGTTATCCGCTCTGTTTTTTCCATTATTTAACTTAAACTAAAGATTTATTCTCACTGATATCTTTTCTTTTCAGGTATTTGTGATAATTCTGGGGGATTTACTGCTTATAAATAAATTAGGTGTTGCTTATCATGAAATCCAAGTTGTTTTTTCTTTGATTTCTTAGATTTAAGGTTGGAAAATAATATATGGAGGCTGGGAAGACGAAGGTAGGGGTACCTGTCAATGAAATAATTTGTGTGGAGGAGAAAAACTTATAGCTTGGGCCAGTGGCATCACCAGACTTTTTATTCTGGGGGTGTGCATAAGGAAAAACAAACAGAACATCCAAAAAGATGGCCAAGAATAAATAAATCACTGTGTTCATTGGATGTTCTGTTTGTTGTTAAAATGTTTTTTTTTATTATTCTTTATTTCGTTATAAATCTGTTCTAATCGTCCTCTTTTTTTTTTTTTGGCTGTCGGACACGGAGCATTTAATGTCCGACCGGCATTGTACGGACTTCGTTGTATTTATAAAAATGGACCAAATAAATTGATTGCAGTGCCCATTGGATGTTCTGATTGTTGGTGATATATTTTATTCTTTATTTCGTTATAAATCTGCTCTCGTATCAATACTTTTACTTTCTGCTGGCTGCTGGGCGTGGTGTATTTTGCATTTCGCGTTCGACAGTCTTGATCGTCCATGCGATGTTTAATTCACAATGTCATTGGTCATGGAATTGATTTACTGACTGACTACAAGCACTATTTTATCTCTGGTGTGGAAATAAAGCGTGAATCTGTTCGATCCATCTGACTAATTTTCAAGAGAGACCGAATAAAGACTGTTGTCTATCTTCAACGCAAGAAAACAGACGAATAAAAGACCAAGAAAAGTCGATAGCTATCAATTTGCATTTTGTGAAGGTCGAACAAAAACATGGCCAAGTTTGTGCGTCTAATAATTGCTGGAATACTCGAAAAATTAGAATTTTAATGACTTTCGGACGCGGAGTATTTTAGGATCTCTGTCCAACAGTCGCTAATTCTTCATAAATGCGCCAAGTCCCGCGCCAATGTCGCTTCACTTTATTGAGCAGAGCTTAAACAGAAACATTGATTGAAATTCTCGGTGCTCATCTTGAAGAACTGAGCCCTCTTATCAAAACATTCACGTTTAATATCTAAAAGATTCAGTAGATTCGAAGAAATTAAAAACAATAATTGACTGTCGGACGCAGAGTTAAATTGAAACCATCCGACTGTCGGACACGGAGTTATATGAAAACCCCGTCCGACTTTCGGACACGTAGACACTGCAATCCATGTTTCACTTAAAATCCTGATGCTCATTTTCAAGACTTTTTTTCACAAGCCTGCCAAAGGTCAAAAAATAGGTGGACATCTTTTTTGGGGTATGAATTTCTTTCTCAAAACATCATAAAGTATAAAAAAGGAGCTAGAATTGATTAAAAAGAGATTTAGTATGTACCGGACTACTCTGAAGAGAGGTGTGTCAGTGGATAATGTACACAACCGTGCCGAAAATGGATTCAGACATGCCGTTCTTTCATGATGCATTGCAGGATAAGTATTGGTGATTTGATGATAATTTTTTTTGCACATAAACTGTAAACATCTCTAATTTACACATAGAAACTAATTATTTGATACTAACAAAAGAAATATTTTTTCAAATGAGGTCTGGGGTGGAGTCATTTTCATGAGCCTTGCCCATATACTGTACTTTATCAACGATTTACTTTTTGAGTATAATGTTATTTTTCCCCATTTAAAATTTATTTCATCACAATGCTCTCTCCACTTCTTTGAAATATTTGTATCCTGATTACAGTTCACAGAGCGATTTCACCTGTATTTATTCATTCCTTCGGTATATTTCTGAAGATTGTTGTATTGTTATTTTGTGTAAGGTCTGCAAGAGCCACTAACCTGGATTCAGATTCCTTATTTGTAAACATACCTGACCAGTGAAGATGATTCTGATTCTTTTTCTGATTGTAAATTATATTTTGCCATAGGGTAATCACATTAATCTGAAGATTGCGGTTTGCGATGTCCTTTGTAGCTAACAGTACTAATGCCATTTCACGGTGCCAATTTGTGGGACAATCAAAATAAAAAAAACTTTTAAAACCCTTTTAGCTCTGTTGACTGGCATATGAGTTTGTTTTATACTTTGGGCTTTAACCAAAAAATGTTTGCACTGTTTTGCGGACACTTGCAATGCACTATGAAATCTCACTTGAAAATCCCCTCAAAGACCAAAACCTACTCATTCACAGGTATATTTCTCTGAACTCTGACCTTGCTGAATCAGTGACAGTTTTTTTTTTTTTTAAACATTTTACCGCACCAAATTGGAGAGATAATACCTCAGTATACGACATTAGGAAGCAGATATTAACAGTGATAGTGATAAACTAAGCGTGGTCAAATTTCATTGAAATTAGAATAATAATGTTCATGAAAGAATACGGAAAGAAAACGCGTACTCTTATTTTCAAGACTTTCGCCCCCTTCGCCTCGTTCAGATACAATCCTTACCATAATAACACTACTGTAAGCGCAATAAAATTCTGACGGCGGGTGGCTTGACCACAGTTTGGCACTCGGTGGCTCATGTTACCGTAGCCTGACGCCTTTTTTTGCGCACAGCTCGATACAACTGAGAAGATGTTTCCTATTTTAATTTTATTCTCTTTATCTGAGAAAAGATTTTGAATAAGTTAAATACCATATTAAAATGAGTTACACCGCAGAAAAACTGTTATAACGGGAGAATGAATTCAGAAAAGTTTTGGATTAAATAATAATTTGGATTATTACCTTCCTTAAAATATCACATGTACACTCTCAGAAAAAAAGTACCTATTTGTACCTTTAGGGGTAAAAGGCTTGTCACTGGGGCGGTGGCCTCAAAGGTAGGCTATTGTTCTTGTACCCTCAGAAGTGGGTAGGCTACTTATTTGCTTTGGAACATAAAAGTACCTTTTAGACCCTAAAAAGGTTCACACTGGTACCTTGAGGTCCTATAATTAGCCCTAGGGGTTACATAAGTGCTGAATGTACCATGGGGAACAGAAATGGACTCCTGCTGTACCCCTATTTCTGACAGTGTAGCTACTGCAGCCATATGTAAGTTCCTGAATGTCGCCTATCGGTGATTACTTAATAGTTTCTTGATAATTATAGTCTTACGTATTGGGCTTGATTATTCCGAGAATAAACTGTTCGATAGTTAATCACGCGAACAGGTTGAGAGCAATCATGCGTTAAAAAGCGAAGTAACTGAGAGTCTTCTGTACCTTTGACGGCACCCCACTGGCTGTTTTTAATCGTCATTCCCTAAAAATTATGTGCTCTTAACCTTAGGGTACTGCAGCCTAAGTTTTCAGTCAATAGTCTCCCTCCTTAATGCTAATTCATGTGTACCTCGCTGTGAACTGTTCGCAAAACGTTATTGTCTGGCGCAGAATGATCGGATTCGTAGACAAATCGCCAGGTGCCCCATAGTAAGCAAAGCATGTATCGTGTATTACGCACGTGTCTTAATCAGCATTATTTTAATTTGTCATCATTGGAGTAGCCTGCTATCACAGTGGAAATAGACAGATAACACAGATATCAAAGAGGTCCGGCAGACAAAGCGAAAGGCGATTTCTTGACAATTATACTTTTCGCTGTAATATTAGGCTACGAATCGGTGAATCAATGAGGCAAATGCAACAGAGATCTTTCAGATAGGGATTATTTAAGAGAGCGGAGACACCTAGCAAGCGCAGCACCGGGCTCAGATCAGGTAGCCTATAGATGGAAATTCATTATGCAGCAAGTTTTGTTTTTTACGGTGAAAGATTTTGAGCTCCTGATTTAAAAATAGACAAAAGGTGGAAACAAGACGCTGAAATAGATTATGTTTAAAATTATGGCACAGTTTTACGATTTTTACTTTTTGCCGATTATCCTCGTTTCAAAACATATGGGGGCTCGAAACTGGATATTCAGTCGAAAATTAACATGCAGTACAAAGTAGACGCTGATTATCTTAACGCACGGAAGTGACAGAATAGATGTCTTACCTGTCTTTGATAAATTGGATGCCGGAGCAATATATAAAAACTAAATGTATTTCCAACTTCTAGATTTGTTCTATTTTCTGAGGAAAGTTGGCGTGAAACACATTTTGATATACTTGTCACGCTTGACGAAATACAAGAGGTCTTTCAGATGTGGTAACCGCGAGCGTCTTTGCTTGGGGGTCCAGTGCAAGTCTTTTGCCATCACATGTATGAATCAATTTTCGCCATTGCCTGAATTCCTAGTCATCAATGTACTTCTTGCGCACGTCATGCAATCACACTTACGCGTCAGCCACTCCCTATAACCCCACCCTATTTGTTCAGCGAGGAAAAAAGAGAAAATATTCGGATATGATAGCTGCATGTTGTTGTTTTGAGGTCAGTATGGAGTTTACAATTTACATTCGTTGATTCCTAATACTGCGCGTGCTATTACTATGTTTGAAGAGCCAATCGTTTCCACTGCAGCAATACATACTAGTTAACGCTGCCGGCATCAGCTGTAAAACAAGAAGAGCATCAATCCATCCATGCGTTATCTGCAATTCCTGGCCTCAATGTCGCGTGGAGGGGGAAGCCAAATTCCAAAACCAATGAGTAAGAAGATGTTGTACGCACTGGACAGTTTGCTAATCCATCTCAAACACATGCCAATCACTCACCCAGTCCCGCATAGGAATTGAGACATTGGATCCTCCAATCAGCCTGACATCTCTGAACTGTGCGGAGTGCCCACAAAAATCCAGCATGAACTTGGGAAGAACATGCATATTCCACTCAGAAAATCCCAAGCCGGATTCAAACCCACCCTCGTCTTGTTGTAAGGTGCCAGTGTCCACCACTGCATCACCGTGCATCACCGTGAGGCCCCTAACAGGAATATGGGGATCAGAATGCATTTCCAGCCTGGTAGTGCAGTGGACAACTCTGTTGCTTTATAATAAGGACCCAGAGAACACAGGACCAACAATTGTCATGCTGTATGACCCATAAGGGCACTTGTGTGCTCTGAGCAGTGAACCAATTAAAATTTCAATGGGGGCGCTTAAACACAAGAATATCAACATTATGGGAAAAAAAGTGTTTGATTTGATTTACTTACTCAAAGGCGCAGGGTTAGGTAGTTCTCAAGGAGATCTACAGATTTTCCCTTTTTTTTTTTTGCATTGAGAGCGATACATATTTCAGTAATTATTAGACTCAGCTTATGACTTACTGGAGGTACTCCGTTCTCATTCAGGGGAATAGCCTGGGTCAGACATTCACTGCACTGTCAAACTCTTTAAAAAAAAAACACATCTGTGCCATTGCAGAACCTGCATGGGATGCCTCACTGGGCCTCTTTCTCTTGGTCTATCAAATTGTCAAGGTATTTGGGTTCAAAACGGGGAGCCACTTTCCTTCAGATTCCCTTAATTTTTACCTTAGACACAAGCTTCAGATGAGATTTAATCATTTACATACTATTTACATGGGAGGACTTATTACTGAAATCAGCGGGCTCAGATCATTGATTGTACTCTCTGATCTGTGAGTTTGCCACCCAAAATTCCCAACTGATTTATTTCAGTTAATTATTTGGCCCCTAACAGTGGCTCCAGTTTCATATAAGAGAGCCAAAGATCAGAGTGCAGTTCAGAGAAAATGTGAATCTGCTGTAATGTGAAATGCATTTCTCGTAGCCAACCATACCTGGCAAGAGAGATTAGCATGAAGCAACAACCTTTAGTCGTAAATATAATTTGATTTAAAATTGGTAATTAAATCTATAAATCTGAGTGAATTGGTTACTATCAATTTGCTTTATTTGTTTTTTTTTTTGTGCTTAGCTGAATTAAGAGCTCTGCTGGTGGAGGATACAGTGGGCTCCAAAATTACTGGCACCCCTGCCTGGCAATGCACAAACAAATAAAAATATATATATATTTGTAGAAAACCTATAAATAAAAGTATGTGAAAAATACTGTACGGTATTGTTCCATTTGAACCAAACAAAATCATTTTCTGATTTAATTAAAAATCAATTTCCTCCAAATCAAGGTTTCACAATTAATGACACCATTAAAGATTATTGTAAATAACATCTACCAAAATTAAGCCAGGTATTAAATTCCACTTAGTTATGTTTTATTTAAGTGTCAAGGAACTATATTGAACCATTGCATCACTTCCTGTTTCACTTGAGTACAAAACCCAAAACCAGTGAAGTTGGCACGTTGTGTAAATCGTAAATAAAAACAGAATACAATGATTTGCAAATCCTTTTCAACCTATATTCAATTGAATACACTGCAAAGACAAGTTACTTAATGTTCGAACAGGTAAACTTTGTAATTTTTTGCAAATATCAGCTCATTTGGAATTTGATGCCTGCAACATGTTTCAAAAAAGCTGGCACAAGTGGCAGAAAAGACTGAGAGAGTTGAGGAATGCTCATCAAACACTTATTTGGAACATCCCACAGGTGAACGGGCTAATTGGGAACAGGTGGGTGCCATGATTGGGTATAAAAGCAGCTTCCCTGAAATGCTCAGTCATTCACAAACAAGGATGGGGCGAGGGTCACCACTTAGTGAACAAATGTGTGAGCTGATTGTCGAACAGTTTAAAAACAACATTCCTCATTCCTATTGCAAGAAATTTAGGGATTTCATCATCTACGGTCCGTAATATCGTCAAAAGGTTCAGAGAATCTGGAGAAATCACTGCACGTAGTTTACAAGGCCGAAAAACCAACATTGAATGCCCGTGACCTTCGATCCCTCAGGCGGTACTGCATCAAAAACCGACATCAGTGTGTAAAGGACATCACCACATGGGCTCAGGAACACTTCAGAAAACCACTGTCAGTAACTACAGTTCGTCGCTACATCTGCAAGTGCAAGTTAAAACTCTACAATGCAAAGCGAAAGCCATTTATCAACAGCACCCAGAAACGCCGCCGGCTTCGCTGGGCCCAAGCTCATCTAAGATGGACTGATGCAAAGTGGAAAAGTGTTCTGTGGTCTGACGAGTCCACATTTCAAATTGTTTTTGGAAACTGTGGACGTCGTGTCCCTCGGACCAAAGAGGAAAAGAACCATCCGGACTGTTATAGGCGCAAAGTTCAAAAGCCAGCATCTGTGATGGTATGGGGGTGTATTAGTGCCCAAGGCATGGGCAACTTACACATATGTGAAGGCACCATTAATGCTGAAAGGTACATACAGGTTTTGGAGCAACATATGTTGCCATCCAAGCAACGTCTTTTTTCATGGACGCCCTGCTTATTTCAGCAAGACAATGCCAAGCCACATTCTGCACGTGTTACAACAGCATGGCTCCGTAGTAAAAGAGTGCGGGTACTAGACTGGCCTGCCTGTAGTCCAGACCTGTCTCCCATTGAAAATGTGTGGCGCATTATGAAGCGTAAAATACGACAACGGAGACCCCGGACTGTTGAACAACTTAAGCTGTACATCAAGCAAGAATGGGAAAGAGTTCCACCTGAAAAGCTTCAAAATTGGTCTCCTCAGTTCCCAAACGTTTACTGAGTGTCGTTAAAAGGAAAGGTGATGTAACACAGTGGTAAAAGGCCCCTGTGCCAACTTTTTTTTGCAATGTGTTGCTGCCTTTAAATTCTAAGTTAATGATTATTTGCAAAAAAAAAAAAAAGTTTCTCAGTTTGAACATTAAACATCTTGTCTTTGCAGTGTATTCAATTGAATATAAGTTGAAAAGGATTTGCAAATCATTGTATTCTGTTTTTATCTACGATTTACATAACGTGCCAACTTCACTGGTTTTGGGTTTTGTATAAAAATGAAATAACACGTGTAATATCCTTTTGTCATCCAACACCATGAAGAAAACAAAACAACTGTCAATTCAGCAGAGGCAGATGGTCAAAGACGGTCATGAATCTGGTAATGGCTACAAGAAGATTGACAAACAATTAAATATGCCACGGAGCATTGTCAGGGTAAACATTTAAAAAGATATGGAACGGTTGAAAACCTCAAGGGTCGAGGACACAACTGCATTGTTCCCCCCAGGATACTGAGGAGGATGGTGAGAGAAGCAACAAAATCTCCAAGAATTACTGTGAAGGAATGGCAGGCCTTGCTGGCATCATGGGCTCACCAGGTTTCAAAAAGCACCATCAGGCGCCACCTCCACAACTACAGACTCTTTGGAAGGGTTGCCTGAAGAAAGCTTTTTCTGATCAGAAGACACAAAAGCAACCACTTGGAGTTTGCCAAACATCATTTCAATTATATGACTGAAACAAGGTGCTTTGGTCAGATGAGACCAAAATTACATGTTTCTGTCAGATACAGCGTCGGCATGTTTGGCTCTATATCCTGACTCTGCACTCAGACTCTATATTCAATAAGACTTCCATTGGTTGCAGCAAGCAGAACTAGTTCCAGCAGACAACTCAAGACATGCCCACATTCCCATGCATATCACACACTGCCCTTTCCTTCTGATAGCTGAGTTAAAAAGCAGCTTTCTTGCTCCACCTTTGCGGCATAACCTGTATCTGCCAGTTACTGCTCTGCATCGCTCTCTGCTGCTGTATCACACTTGCCTGCAGGGGGACTGTGCAAGCCAAATTTTTGGGTGGGCACAGCTTAGCTATACTGTACAATTTTAATATGTCTCCTTTACATGAATAATACCCATGCAAATAAGCTTTTTTTTTAATTGAACTTTGTAGTTTACAATTCAGCAAATGTTTTCCCCCACAGTTTTCTGTTATAGGCTACATAAATAAAAAATAATATTCGAAAAAGAATCCACGTCCTATAGTGACACATACAGAAAACAAAACAAAACAAAAATATCTGAAAGGGGGTTCAGGGGTCCTCCCCTGAGAAAATTTAGAAAAATCAAAAAGCTAAAAAATGTTTTTTTGCTTTCAGAAACAATCCAGGGCTATTAAATACCCCTTTAGAAATTCACTCATCTCCTGTTAGATGCCCAAGAAGCATCTCTGACCTTCTCAAGGTCCACACTGTGAGATCGCTCAGCCTCTATTCCAATGACCATGAGGTCATTTAAACGATCTTGAGACATTGTACTCCTCAGACTATTTTTCACAAATTTCAATGCTGAAAAACATCCCTCATTGCTGCAGGAGGAGACAGGCAATGTTTGGACCAGCTGGTACAGTCTGGCAATCTGCGAGTAAACCTGACACAGTGAATTATCACAGATATATTTATAGATGCCTGAGACTGTGTTTTCATGCTTTTACTCTTGATTTAGTCTACGAACAAGAAGATTGTACTCCAAGACAACCTGACTCTCATCTAAATCACCTTTGTAAAATGAAAACAATGACTGCAAGGTTTGCAGTTTGTTCCTTCCAGATTTGCTCAGGCAATCTGTGTATTGTAGCAAAGGTAAGGCTTCTTTGTTGAAGCGGTCATTTATGCTCTGAAGACAGAGATCCAAGGCAGCATAATAAACATTGACCTTTAGTGACTCTTTGGGATCTAGACGACTCTCTGTTTCCCATCTGTCATCTAGCCTTCTAGACACTTTCCTCATTTGTCTGGGGTTAAATTCAACATCAATCTTAGAGGCAACCTCCCCTGCTTGCAGCCAAATGTCATCAAACTTCTGATCTGTTCTTAAATGTGTGAGCTCTGACTTGCAATCCTTAATTACATTAATGGCAACACTTACATCCATGCTCTGGCTTTGTAGGTGCTTAGAAGCAACATTAGTTATCCCCAATATCTCACTGAATGCCACCAACTGCAGGCAAAACTCAAAATCTATTGCCTTAGTGAGTGCCAAAGCTTTACTCGATGTCTCCCTGTCAAAAGCCAGATCCACTTGTATCCTGTCAAATGTTTCCATAACAGATTCAATCATTTTCAACAAGGCTTTGCAGTTGTCTATACGAGCTTGTGGTGCTCAGAGACTTTAGTGTGGAATGTGAGCCATCTTTGTTTAGTTCCTCTTGGACACACTGAAAATATCCATGTCTCTTTGCAGAGCCTTCCATGAAGACGTACAACTGCTCAACTAGGCCAAAAAAGTTACGACTTGCTGGAATTTTGTTACACATGTCAACTACCACAAGATTTAACCTGTGTGCGTAACAGTGAACAAAGTATGCCTTGTCGCGCCTCTCTTTGATGATAGCCTGGAGGCCTTTATAAGCCCCAGCCATAGCAGTGCACCCATCATAGCCCTGTCCTCGAATGTTTATGATGCTGAGCTCATGCTTGGTTAATGTGTCACACAAGAAGTTTGTCAGTTGCAATCCTGTTGTCCCAGTAGCCTTTACAAGATCGATCAGACACTCCTGAATCTCACCCTGCTTGTCCACATAGCGGAGAATAACTGACAGCTGGTCATGCTTAGAGGAGTCAAGTGTAGTGCCTAAACACACTGAAAAGAATTCTGCTTGTTTTACCTCTTCAATGATTTGATCCCTAATGTAATTTGCAACACATCCAATTAACTCGTTTTGGCTGGGATCTGACTGGTTGCTTGGATAGCCTTTGGGGTTCTCACTTGATTTAAGGAGATGTTCCTGAAGGACTGGATCATAGCGTCCTACCAAGGAGACTATCTCTCTAAACACCCCCCTGTTGTTGGACTCCTGTGATTCATCATGACCTCTGAATGGCAAATGTAGTCGACTGAGGGTTTGGATAACATCAGCCAGCCTGAGAGTAGCTTCATACCTATTCTGCCTTTCTTTTGTTTTGAGTTCTATTCGTTTAGCCCTCTGTGCTGATAGCTGCTTATCTATAGGAGTCATGGCTAAGTGCATGCTCCATTTTTGCATATTTTCCTCATGTCTATGACTAGAATTGTGCTTTTGGAAACCATGGTTTTTATCAAGAGCACATTTCCGATTTCTGAAGCCCTCTGCACCAAATTGGCTTGCATTTGTTTTGAATACACGGCAGCAAAAACAAAATGCAGAGTCAGCTGTCTTATTATACTCTAACCACGAATAGCCCTGACACCCACTACTTTGAAAACTCCTCTGTCTTTCACCACAGGTGCTTAGAGGATAAGCCTCCACATGTGGCTGTATTTGGCCCCTTCTTATGTACTGATCCCTCGCCAGCCTGCCTGTGGGAATCATGAAATCTGGATCCTTGTCTAGGTATTGAATAAAAAGAAAATGGAGAAAATTTGTATTTTACAAAAGGAATCTACACTTTAACCTCATAAGTATAACCTACCATGTGGCGGTGCGTGGTTGGGACATGATGTTTCTGGGGGATCATCTGTCTGGTTTGTCTGGTCCTGCTCTGTGTGGTCCTGCTCTGCCTGGTCTTGCTGTGTCCTGCCCTTTTTACCAAAGAGGGCATCTAACTTTGCCTGTTTCATTCTAGTACATAAAATGCACAATGTGGTCATGTTCACATTATTGGCCATTAATTAAAAATAGCCTGATCAACTGTAGCGTAACAAATATAACAATGCCAATGCCAATTACATTTTTTATTTCCCTTTTACACCACCAGGGGGCAGTATTATGTCTTTATTTAATTGTTTTTACTAAAAAAAACATGACTGTCAAAAAGTAAAAATCCTGTGCTTAATCTAAAATAATGTCATTTAAATCTTATCCATATACAATAGGACATGAATTAGGCATATTATAAAATCAACAAGGTATTCAAATGATCTTGTTCAGTATCAATAGCAAAGGGGAGACTGAAAGTAAGATAGAAAGAGCTTTTGAGAAAGACTTTGCCAGGTAGAGTGGCCTATATTTGTCCAAAAAAACTCTAGTTGGCTATTATTTGAAGCATTTTGTCACCATTTTACAGTCATGCTGGGGTATCAGAAAATGCGGCAAATTGTGGGTTAAATCATCTTTAGTTTAATAGCCTGGCCGTCTTTCTATCTTTAAAAATGACCTTAATACCAAAACGGAATGGAACATAGTGCTTTGACAGCACAAGTATAAATTGGTAGCCAACTGTTTTGCTGTCTCAAAATAAAAGGCAGACATTTTCTGATCTTGAATAGCCTAGTCTAGTAGTCTACCTGTAGTACAGCTTAATAGGCTGTGCTACTTATTTAGCTGTCATTGCAGTCAGTCAGTTTGCTATCTGTTAAGCTATCCCTGACAAAATATTAGCTATCGTAATAGAAGATGACAACCTAATACATGATTAAGAAGGACCCGTGATCTTTGGGGAGTCATTCATTGAGTTCTATCAAATTAAGACAAGGAACTACTGTTAGGCTACCTGTCCACTCATCAGCATCACATGTAAGCTTGTCTGTGCAACCTGCTGGGTAACGGCAAATACCAGTTTCATCTGTTATGGGCTCATCTCGACCGACAGTGCGTTACGTTAAGTTCCCAAGATAGATCATGGGATTCACTAAGGCCCGCCTCTTGACCAAAGATAAACCAGGAGAAGCTCAGCATGAGACTACCCTGAGATGAGTGGATGACACATGAGCTGCGGAACGTTGCACTTATGGACAAGTGCTGCTGATTTGTCATAGCTAAAGCTGATTTTGTGACATGGGGAAAGGGGGAAAAAAAAAACCTCCACGATTCTGAGCGGGCACATGCCCACCCTAAATGTATAGGCACAGTGCCACTGCTTGCCTGCTGCAAGTTAACATCCCACCTCCACCTCAGCATCCTGCTGTGGGCTTTGGATCTCTCCCCGGAGGGGGCAGGGTGGTGTTATATTGACATTCCCTGCTCTCTTTTCCTCAAGCTCAGTAGGCTGCAGAGTGTGTCACTGTCAGAGCCTAGACCTCGAACTATTCTATCAATTTTTTTCTGATGCTATTGACCATTTACACGCAAGTTGGCTGACAGAAATTGTTTAATAATGGTGGGTGTGGGCTTATGCCTAGCAGTTTATCAATTGGTCTGGCTCATGTCTTGAAACAGATTTGACATTCTGAGAGGAGCAGGTGCAGTTGTCAAAACATGTTACATGGTAAAGCACCACATCATTGTTCACCTGCTCACCCAAAAGGTCATGCTTGAAAATAAAATTACGTTATTAAATGAGCTAATGGGGCAAAAAAAAAAAAAAAAAAAATTTGACATTATGTGAACTATGGTGGTCAAATTTTAGGATGTTAGGATGTTAGGATTGTTAGGATTGGAGTGGACCCTGGAAGTTTTCCTTTCCTCCAGACTTCATGCACTCGCACTCACTTTTTCATTGACATTGAACAGTGATCGTACCAGGATGTAACTCTTCACTTGCTGACTGAATGCTGCTGCTCAGAAGCCAATTTCACAGGTAAAAGATTTGCCATTACATTTTGTACGGCAAAAGGGCTCTCATATTTACAAGTAACTATTTACAGTGACCGTACTTGAAACACAGTAGCAAAAACAACAACAACAAAAAAAACAAAACCTAAAAACCACAATATCATATAAACTGCATCAATTAAAAAAAATTATGTACTGTGAAAACCAAAAGTACTCACATTAAAGCTATTGTGGTACAAGAAAAACTATGACCACCGCACTGAACGTCAAGTAGCTCTGGCCACAGATTTTCATCAACATCACATCTGATATTTTTCTTGCAATGTGATGGGGGACAAAAGCTCCTTGGCACGCCACAACCATCCCCTGCAATCGTTTGCTGTGCTGTCATCACAAGCAACATCCATCACAGCAAGCAGAAACATTTAGACTTGAGGCCAAAGCTAATATACCGTCCACCTCCATGCTTAAAAAAGTCTCCCAACTGAATTCTGGAATGGATAATATGTTAAAGAGACTCCATCAGAGCATCCTTTGGTGCAGAGCAAACGACCCCCTGATGACATTAGCGTGGTGGAAGCTTAGCTTTCATTATCCCATACCATACAGTGGGGTGCAAAAAATTTGGGCACCCCTGGTTTAAATGTCTGTTACAATTAATCTCCAAGTGATTGAAAACAAACCTGAACACTAAATGCAACAAAGTTAAACATGACACCTTTCTGCAAATTTAAAAGCAAGTTTTCTTTTTATTTTAATTTTAAAATAAAAAGTTTTTAAATGATAAGAAAGGAAAAAGGGCCCTGTGCAAAAGTTTGGCAACCCTTTTGGATGATTCTTTGTTTCCTTTTAAGAAGATGATTACTAAGGCCCAGACCCAGGTGATTTACTCGTTAGGGCTTCAATGAGTCAGGTGAATATAATTCCAGGGTTGAACTATATATTCTGAAGTAACTCCATGCCTTCTAAAGTATCTGGCTGCGGTGGCTGGTGTTTAAAACCATGTGTTCCTCTAAACAGTTGTCCAAGGATGTCAAAATCAAGATAATTCACTTCCACCAACAAGGAGAGGGCTACAAAAAAGTCTGGCAATGTTTCAAACTACCCATGTCTACTGTCAGAAACATCGTAAGAAAATGGAAAATAAATGGAACAATTGAAGGCAAGATCTGGAAGACCTAGAAAAATTTCAGATAGAATGGCCCGAGATCTGGTGAGAAATGCTCAGAAGAACCCACACATCACTGCAAAAGAGCTGCAAAAAAGAGTAGCAGACACAGGTCTAGTTGTTCACAGGACAACAACACAGCGTATCTTAAACAACAAAGACCTACATGGCAGAGTTGCAAGAAAGAAGCCTTTCCTAGGACCTCAACCCAAAATTAAGCGTCTGAAATATGGAAAAGAAAACCTTGAGAAACCTTAAGCCGATTGAAACAATGTGCTTTGGACTGACGAAACCGAAATTGAACTTTTTGGCCACAACCAAAGAAGGTACGTTTGGAGAAAAAAGGGTGAAGCATTTGTAGAGAAGAACATGTTGCCAACTGTTAAACATGGAGGTGGATCCATTATGCTTTGGGGTTGTGTAGCAGCTGGGGGCACAGGCAATATTGTACGGGTGGAAGGAAGAATGGATTCCACCCAATATCAAGACATTCTCAAGGCTAATGTTCAAAGCTCAGTCCAGAAATTGAAGTTGAAGAGACGTTGGGTATTCCAGCAAAACAATGACTCGAAGCATACCTCAAAATCCACCATGAAGTACCTCCAGGAAAGATGGATGAAGGTTTTGGAATGGCCATCGTCACAGTCCCCAGACTTGAATATTATTGAAAATCCGTGGAGAGACTGCATACAGGCCGTGCATGCAAGAAGGCCAAAGAATATTTCTGAGCTAGAGGTGTTCTGTCAGGAAGAATGGAGAAAAATTCTGAAGACAAGAATTGAAAGACTCTTAGCTGGCTACAGGAAGTGTTTGCAAGCTGTTATAGCTGCCCAAGGAGGAGATGCAAAGTACTAGCTGACAGTGTTCCCAAACTTTTGCACAAGGCCTTTTTCCTTGTTTTATTATTTTGAAACTGTAAAAAGTTAAAAATAAAAATTATTCTTGCTTTAAAATGTGATGAAATGTGTCATATTTAACTTTGTAGCATTTAGCGTTTAGGTTTGCTTTCAATCACTTGGAGATTAATTGTAACAGACATTTAAACCAGGGGTGCCCAAATTTTTGCACCCCACTGTATGTTATTCACAATAGAACAGAGACTACATATCAGATGTTGAAAGTGAGACATTTTACTATTTCATGAAAAATATTACCGCATTTTTTATTTGATGACAGCAACACATCTCAAAAAAGTTGGGACAGGGCCGTGTTTACCATTGTGTAGCATCCCTTCTCCTTTTAACAACAGTCAGTAAATGTCTGGGAAATGAGGAGGCCAGCTGCTGGAGTTTTGGGAGAGGAATGTTGTCCCACTCTTGTCTGATGTAGGATTCTAGCTGCTCAACAGTCCTGGGTCTTCCTTGCCCGATTTTCCATATTATGATGTGCCAAATGTTTTCAATTGGTGAAAAGTCTGGACTGCAGGCAGGCCATTTCAGTACCCAGACTCTTCTACTGCAAAGCCATGCTTTTGTGATGGATGCAGAATGTAGTTTAGGATTGTGTTGCTGAAATATGCAAGACCTTCCCTGAAAGAGACGGTGTCTGGATGGGACGATATGTTGTTGTGAAACTTCTTTATACTTTTCAGCATTGATAGTGCCTTTCCAGATCTGTAAGCTGCCCACGCTATAGGCACTAATGCAACCCCATACCATCAGGGATGCAGGCATTTGAACTGTGTGCTGATAAGAAGCTGGATGGTCCCTCTCCTCTTTAATCCTCAAGACACGGCGTCCGTGGTTTCCAAAATGCATTTCAAATTTTGATTCATCTGACCACAGAATAGTTTTCCATTTTGCCTCGGCCCATTTTAAATAAACTTTGGCCCAGAGAACACGACAGCGTTTCTGGATCGTGGTCACATATGGCTTCTTCTTTGCATGATACAGCTTTAATTTCCATTTGTGAATTGCACGGCAACTGTGTTCACAGACAATGATTTCTGGAAGTGTTCCTGAGCCCATGCAGTGAATTCCAGTGCAGAATCATGCCTTTTTTAATGCAGCACCGCCTGAGGGCCCGAAGATCATGAGCATCCAGTACTGACCTTCGGCCTTATCCCTTGTTGGCAGAGACTTCTCCAGATTTTCTGAATCTTTTGATAATATTATGTTCTGTTGATGGTGGGACATTCAATGTTTTTTTTTTTTTTTTTTTTACAATTTTACATTGAGGAACATTTTTGTGAAATTGTTCCACAATTTTAGATGCAGTTTTTCACAGTTTGGTGAACATCTGCCAATCTTTACTTCTGAGAGACTCCACCTCTCTAAAATGCGCTTTTTATACCCAGTCATGTTACTGACCTGTTGCCAATTGACCTAATTAGTTGCAAAATGCTCATTTAGCTGTTTTTTGTATTAGTACCACTTACTTTTCCAGCCTAATGTTGCCCCATCCCAACTTTTTTGAGACGTGTTGCTGCCATCAATTTCAAAATGAGCTTATATTTTTCATGAAATGGTAAAATGTCTCACATTTAACATCTGACATGTTGTTTATGGTCTATTGTGAATAAAATGTGGATTTATAAGATTTGCAAATCATTGCTTTCTGTTTTTATTTACATTTTACAGACCATCCCAACTTTTTTGGAATTGGGGTTGTAATTTTTGTTCCTAAAAACACAAAGATAGTGGTGTACATGTTATTTCAGTGCTTATACATTGTTCATAAATGAGGCCAATTGTCTGTGGAGCCAAAACAATGACTTACAATGTCGGCATCAAAAACAAAACTTTTCATTGAAAACCACTTTCAACTTTCTTACGCTGTTTTGGAGTGGAGGGGAGAGTTTGAGGGGAGGGGGCAAGGTGAGCATGATTTATATGGAGCCAAAACAGTGAATTTAATTATCAGCATCAAAATTAAGATATGGCATTGACACAAACCGTGAACTGACAAAAGGAAACGTTGGTGTTGAAACTCCCGTATCGTAAAAAATTGTACTGGGACAGAAGCAAGTATTAGCACTGAAAAAAGTCTGACAGAAAAACAAAGCACAGGCATTAAAAAAATATGTTTGATGTTTTTCCGTGACAATCTCCAGAATTTTTCTTCATGTCATTGTTTTTTTGTTTTTTTTTTGATGACACAAATTTTTACAATGATAGTTTTTAACAAGGACGGTTTTCAGTTTCAACTTTCTGGCACTGTTTTGGCATGGAGGGGAGGAGGCAAGGAGACCGTGATTTAGATATAGGGCCCTATCTTATGCCAGAGTCCCTAAACCTGTTATTTGGGGATTTCGCATTGCGTAAGAGGCGTTCCCCTGCAAAAGTTGCTATCTTGCACACCTGCCTATATCCCTAAAACACCTGCGCTACCCGTTATATTATGCATAGGCATGGTTTGGGCGTTACGCCAGTTAAACCAATCAGTGTGCCAGGTGCCATTGCCTTTAGGAGCAGGCAGCGCTATCCCAAATCCTCAAACCGAAACCCGTGATGGAGAGAGGAAGGTCACCACGTTTCTCCGAAGACAAAGTTAAATTGCTTGTGCATGAGGTCAAATCCAGACAGGGGAGGATCTGTTTTTGTTAAGTTAATCATGAATTGTATTATTTTATTATTATTATTATTATTATTATTATTTGAAATTGACAAAATGCATTTCGCCGTGCACTTCCAACTCCCTCTCCCGTCTGAAATGAAGCATAGAACAAATTCCCATTTTAGAAAATACCCACAGCCAAATAAATGCCTACATTGACTGCAACCATTTACACTTTTTTCTTTATAAAGCGACTTTGAGTATTTAATAAAACGCTATATGAATTACATGTATTATTACTTCATTATGAGCCTACTGATTGCTCAAATTACTTACCAGGCAGGATGCAGATGACATGACTAGCGGTGTCGCAGCTCTGCTGCCAGCTGGTCCCTCATTGCCCCTGCTACTGCTGGCGCTATATCAGCATTCGGAGTCGGCACCTGCACTTCAGCTTGCCGCCTTCTAGAGTCCGGTAATAATCTATCCTCAAACTCCAGCATCTTTCAGGCGTAGGGCAATGTTGTGCAGCACACAACATGCCACAAAGAAAGATGCTACTTTCTGACGACCATACTGTAAGACCCTACCTGACCTGTCCAAGCAGCGGAACCGCATTTTGAGCATGCCAAATGTTCGCTCAATGACAAATCATGCGCGTGAGTGTTTTCTATTGAAAGCAAACTCACGCACACTTGTTGGCTTAATGTATGGCACCATGCACCATGTCTTTAATGGATAGCCATTGTCAACCAACAGCCACCCATCCAGAGGGGGGTCCCTCTGGAAGACTGCAGGAATGACCCACTGTTCCATTATAAAAGCGTCGTGGCTACCTCCAGGATGATTTGCGTATACATTCAAGATGTAACCCCATGCATTGCAAATCACCTGGACGTTGATGGAATGGGTTCCCTAACGATTCACATAGGTGCCACTGTTCAGAGCCGGAGCCCGAATCAGAACGTATGTGCAGTCGACGGCACCCAGAACCCTAGGGAACCCATATCTTGCCAAAAAATCCCGCTTTACCCTGCGTTGTCTCTCGGGTGTCACAGGGATGCCAGTGATGTACCTACAGGCATGTCAGACTATGCTGGCAGTGACTGCAGTTATAGCCGAGCTTACGGCAGATTGGGTCATGCCTCCAATTTAGCTGAGTGGGTGTTGGAATGACCCACTAGCATAGAAAAATAGTGCCACAGTAACCCTAACAGCAACGGGCAAGGCATACGGACAGCTGGCAGCGGTGTCTATATCATCTGCAACCAGGTGACATAATTCCATCACTGCCTGACGGGAGAGGCGCAGTTTTGTCACGCATTCTCGTTCTGTGGGAAATAATACTTGTATTGTATTATTATAATTTTAGAATATTATATATGATATATATCATTAATATATATTATAAATAATAATTATATATTATTATAAAAGCGGAAAAAATGATTGATACAAAATACAAACAATAGAGACTTACCTGAAAGGCCCAGGTAGCTGGTGCGCTGGCGGTACATGCGTTCTGGGCGTCTTCTATTTTTTAACTGGCGATCAAGGCGATTTAGTACTATCTCTGCCATTTTCTCAGGGGTTCAACTGAGGCTAAAGCAAGGTGGCTTTTTATAGGCGAGTTAATTCGGGAAGTAGATTCGCATGTGCAGGTCCACATGTGTCCAAGTGGACGTGCATTGAAGCCGCCTGGGCGCGCTCTTGTAAAAGCCCAAATGGGTGGCGGGTGGTTTGAGGACCTGCTATACGCTTTCCCTAACGTGCGTGGTCAAGATAGCAATTGTAGGGAAAGCGCATAAACATACCCACGGGCACACCTCCAGGCGCAAATAAGGGAGTCGGCATAATGCATAGCGGGTATAGCATAATGCATAGCGGCCGCAAGATACTGTTTAGGGATAGTGGAAGCTGCTAAATGCGTAATTCACAGGTAGCGGGTAGTGGCAACGGGTAGGGCAGTGCGAAAGATAGAGCCCATAATCTGCATATGCATCAAAATGGCTAGCACAAATGTGGCCACTTTTACAGCAATGACTCCAATGAGTTCACTCCAAACTAAACTTATTTATGGAAAATATGCCTGATAATTGTCGAGACTTACACAATGAGACATTTCACATTTTGAAGAGAACAACTGAGAAGCAACATGATTAGTTTTAATCAGCGAGACTGGTAGACAGTTGAACTAACCTATTTGCAAAGATGTGCTAAAACTTTTGCAATTTAAAACTTTTGCAATGAAAAATTCAAATTTTTGTGTGAGCAAGTAACAGAGGTTCAGAGGTTTTTTGACATGCTGTTTTGAAAATATTCATTTACGATTCAAGAATTTCTTCAAAGCAATTTAGGTTTTTCTCAGTCCCTTTTATAACTTCCTCAAATTATTCTTAACATTCGCAGAACAGTAAATTTCTTGAAATGACTCGTAAAAACAGTACCAATAAGTGGATCACCAGCAAAAGCCCATGACTTGCTCGAAAAAGTACATCTTTCTTTGAATAAACACGTAAGAGCCATCAGAATAACAAATCCATTTGTCATTGTCATTGTCATTGGCTAAGCATTTGTCATAAACACGATGCCAAATGCTTAGCCATGTCGTCAATATAACGGTGCACTAAGTAAGTATTTTCTTTTTTGGGAATTTTTCCTTTATTTGACAGTTATACAGTGTAGAGAGACAGGAAGGTTGGGGAGAAGAATGGGGGAAGACATGCAGCAAATGACCTGCGCTGGAATCGAACCCAGGTCGCTGCAGGAAGGACACAGCCTTTATGGTGCGCGCGCTTAGACCGATGAGCCACCGGGGCGCCCCCAAATAAGTATTTTCTAATGTAAACTATGGCTTAGGTTTTGATGAAAATTATTAAAAATGCATAAAGCAGCACTTTTCATGAATGACCAAACAATTTCAACGGTAGAAAATTATGCATTACTGTATGGGGAGGACAGATTGCAAGGGATTTGACAGTGTTCACTTTTACTGTTTGTACTGCAATTTGTTGATAGATCATGTTATTGCCACACAGAAAAGAAAAAGACAAGACTGTTTTACAACACTGAATGGCACAAAGGAAAAAACACAAAATTGGGAATTCAAACATAAGAAACACCCCTTAGGCAGCACTGTACATGCAGTGCTGTATAGGGAATTACGATGCAGTCTTTGGTAACTTGTCATAATAAGGTACACAAACTTTGAGTCATTACTAGGGAAAAAATGAGGAACAAATGAGAAACTAACTGCTTATAAACCATTTCTTTACATGAAGTTATTGAGTGACCCTTAGCAAATTTTTAGAGTTGCTAATTATTTGTTAATTGAAGAATAAAAACGGACCAAATGAGGAACTAACTGCCAGTGAACCGTTAGTTAATTAGCAGTTCTTGATGAACCACAGATCAAATTGTACAAAGTAGCTAATGATTAGTTACTGTAACTGAAACACAATTGGTTCCTCATTCGTTCTTTATTTAACTAATCATTAGCAGCTCTAATATGATTAGAGGTTATTCAAGAACTGCCTTTCAACAAATGGCTTACTAGCAGTTCCTCATTTGTTCCCTGGTAACTACTAAAATTTTATGCAACTTATTGTAAAGCGTAACCCAGTATTTCTACACCTCCTGATGTTCCTGTCTGTTGGGCCACAGATTCTCATGCACATCACACTGGATATCTTTCTTGAATGCAGCATGGAAACAATCCATTAGAATGTCACATCTGGCCTCTGCAGGTGTCTGCTGTGATATCCTCACAAGCTGCTTCCATGGTAGCCAGCTGATTGATCTGAGTCTGTGGCTGGCGACCGTAAACCTGCCACCTCCATGCTGTCTTAAGGAATGTGGAAAAAGGTGAGAGGAACCCAAGGGATCGCAATTAAATTTCCTAAAGTTGCCGCAGGTGGCGTTAATACTATTCTCACCAAATCATTGCCTGTGATTGGCTGATGCGCTGGAGATTAAAGGGAAACTGTGGTGGTCAATAATCCATCCTCGAAAAGAGAAATGCAAGGCTACCGCTAATATTTATTGCCTTTTGTCTCAGTGAAATATACATACGTGACACATATTTAACTTTGAAAAGCTGCAAGAGTGATGGATTTTGCAATCATGGATATCCCTGATGACGGCACCAGACATGACCTCAATTCGTTAATACTGCCTGGCATACTTTCCACACATAGGCATACAGGCCCTATACAGAAGGACGGGATCACTGATCAAGCATGCTTTTGCTTGCATTTATCTAACTATGAAATATTTTCTATTCTATTCTATCTGTTCTATTAAACCCCCTATGCACTATATTGCTTGGGAGTGAAGTATGTTTTAACCTCTTAAACCCGAACACCCCTGGTACTGGGGACAGCGGCGCATCTCACGACAAACACCAGACAAGGACATGGTAATCGTGTAGCAACATCGTCATATTACAGTAGTGTGAAGTAATGATTATACACCACCACTTTTATCTAAAATGGATCCTACTATATTACTTCTCTGTCATTTTTTGGTGAAAATGTATTGAAAAATACTATTGTTGTCAATGAGAACAAAAAAATAATTCCCACAAATATACTGAGGTAAAAAAATGGGAAGCAAACAAAAAAAACAGAAAACAGATTTTTTTATAACAACTGAAAGGTGTCACAAATTTTTTTTTGACTCTTGCATAGTCCGAATGCATGTTTGAAGGCTCATATCATGATTACTGATGCTGAAAACTTTGTTTAAACTGGTTCAAGGCAAAATTATTCAGCAAAATTACCTCTGATAGTCAGTTGTTCCAGTATATAAGGTGATATGAACTTTGAGCAGTGTCACAGATTTAAACACGATGGCACGATGGACAAAGCTCTCTCAGATTGTTCGTAGCCTCATTGTGGCCTTACATGATACGAAAGATGTTAAATGCTGCCATGGCACTGTAAGAAACGCCATCAAGCTTTTCAAAGAGACCGGTTTGCTGAAAACTAGTGGCAATAAAGGTGCCTCTGATGTTAGTCAGCAGTTGACAGCACGACAACTCTGTGATGATATTAATGATGCTAGAAGTGAAGAGATGAAAGTATCAAGATCTACTGTTTCCAGACGCCTGTGTGAAAATGGTCTGATTGGTTGTGTTGCTGCAAAGAGCTGGCAACATCAGAAAGACTTAAGTTTGCCAAGAAATTCAAGGATTGGACACAAATGGACGTCTTTACGAGTCAAATTTGAATGTTGGGGCTTATGGACACTTGGATTATGCCGCAAGAGCGGTATGGAGGCATTTTGTGGTTTTTAAATGTTGTTTTTTACATTTGAAAAAGTGGTGTCTTTTGACTTCAATTGATTTGGATTTGTTTTCAATGCTGATATTCTTTGTAACTCCAAAAGTGTTTTGAGGACTAAAGAAATTCATGGACCCTTCGATAAGCCTTGGGGTGAGTTGATGATGAGTGAATTTTCATTTTTGGGTGAACTTTTCCCTTAAGACCCGGTTGCTGCATCCATCTTTTTATACAGTCTATGAATATGATCTAAAGAAAAGACTTCCGCCCGTACCCCCTCCCCCCTTTTTTCAGTCTACGAGGTCCAGTATACAAAACCCAAAACCAGTGAAGTTGGCACGTTATGTAAATCATAGATAAAAACAGAATACAATGATTTGCAAATCCTTTTCAACTTATATTCAATTGAATACACTGCAAAGACAAGATGTTTAATGTTCAAACTGAGAAACTTTTTTTTTTTTTTTTTTTGCAAATAATCATTAACTTAGAATTTAAAGGCAGCAACACATTGCAAAAAAGTTGGCACAGGGGCCTTTTACCACTGTGTTACATCACCTTTCCTTTTAACGACACTCAGTAAACGTTTGGGAACTGAGGAGACCAATTTTGAAGCTTTTCAGGTGGAACTCTTTCCCATTCTTGCTTGATGTACAGCTTAAGTTGTTCAACAGTCCGGGGTCTCCGTTGTCGTATTTTACGCTTCATAATGCGCCACACATTTTCAATGGGAGACAGGTCTGGACTACAGGCAGGCCAGTCTAGTACCCGCACTCTTTTTACTACGGAGCCATGCTGTTGTAACACGTGCAGAATGTGGCTTGGCATTGTCTTGCTGAAATAAGCAGGGGCGTCCATGAAAAAAGACGTTGCTTGGATGGCAACATATGTTGCTCCAAAACCTGTATGTACCTTTCAGCATTAATGGTGCCTTCACATATGTGTAAGTTGCCCATGCCTTGGGCACTAATACACCCCCATACCATCACAGATGCTGGCTTTTGAACTTTGCGCCTATAACAGTCCAGATGGTTCTTTTCCTCTTTGGTCCGGAGGACACGACGTCCACAGTTTCCAAAAACAATTTGAAATGTGGACTCGTCAGACCACAGAACACTTTTCCACTTTGCATCAGTCCATCTTAGATGAGCTTGGGCCCAGCGAAGCCGGTGGCGTTTCTGGGTGCTGTTGATAAATGGCTTTCGCTTTGCATTGTAGAGTTTTAACTTGCACTTGCAGATGTAGCGACGAACTGTAGTTACTGACAGTGGTTTTCTGAAGTGTTCCTGAGCCCATGTGGTGATGTCCTTTACACACTGATGTCAGGTTTTGATGCAGTACCGCCTGAGGGCTCGAAGGTCACGGGCATTCAATGTTGGTTTTCGCCTTGTCGCTTCGTGCAGTGATTTCTCCAGATTCTCTGAACCTTTTGACGATATTACGGACCGTAGATGATGAAATCCCTAAATTTCTTGCAATAGCTCGTTGAGGAATGTTGTTTTTAAACTGTTTCGACAATCAGCTCACGATTTGTTCACTAAGTGGTGACCCTCGCCCCATCCTTGTTTGTGAATGACTGAGCATTTCAGGGAAGCTGCTTTTATACCCAATCATGGCACCCACCTGTTCCCAATTAGCCCGTTCACCTGTGGGATGTTCCAAATAAGTGTTTGATGAGCATTCCTCAACTCTCTCAGTCTTTTTTGCCACTTGTGCCAGCTTTTTTGAAACATGTTGCAGGCATCAAATTCCAAATGAGCTAATATTTGCAAAAAATTACAAAGTTTACCTGTTCGAACATTAAGTAACTTGTCTTTGCAGTGTATTCAATTGAATATAGGTTGAAAAGGATTTGCAAATCATTGTATTCTGTTTTCATTTACGATTTACACAACGTGCCAACTTCACTGGTTTTGGGTAAAAAGGGCATTTCTATCCCTTGTCCGCTTCCTAACCCTGACCGCAAAAACTTTTCAAAGGGGAGAACGGCTGGGACTCTTGCCGATCCAAAATTTTATGCTTATCTGTGAATTTTCCAACAATCATCCAATCTGCGCAAAGGCTATGCCACCAATTTTATTTAGGGAATATTTGACACAGTCAAGAGGTACCCAGGTAGGCCGCTGATCATCGATTTCAGCATAGCTGCATTTTGTTTTTGCGTCATTCAAATGCAAGCAAGTTAGCAAGCTAGCAAGCAATCCAGCTTGCTAGTAATATATGGGGTAAAATTGAAAACCAACTAAAAATAAAGGCTGGCACTGATTCAGTGTTTACTAGCTACTATATAGACCGACACTACAAAATGTTATTCGCGATTTTACCACCATAATTACCACAATAAATTACCACAGAACACAATGACAATTCAAGTGCGAAGGTAAAGCTGTCTGACAAGCACAGAAGCTTACCCCTGATGACTGAACTGCGAACTAGCTACGCGCTACAATGTATCTTTTTGGTTGTGTTTTCTGTCCATCATCTTGAGCAGATATGTGCACAGTTGACTTAACATTGTCGTGCTGCTGAGCATAAAAGGCAGTGGGCCTAAAATACCAACTGTCCAATCAGTCATTCAAGGCTTTACGTGTAAGTGAATTACACTATTCATTTCAAAATCTCTACCCTTTTTGCAGAGCTTTTGTTCTTTATAATGTAATTATTTTACTAGACAGTAGAGGAAGCTGTTTCTAAAAAATTGAATTAATTGATAAAAAGCAATATGCCACTGATGCAAAAATGTAATTGAAAATGATTCTGAGTAAATTAAGTTTTTTCTCATATTTTTTATTATATAGTGCATATTCTGCTTAAAAGGATGATCCGCCTCTCATATATGGGTCAATGACAAATAAGCCTTTTAAAAATGTTTATTTTTTTTTGCCGGATAGCTCACTCGGTAAAGCATTGCGTCGCAAAACACAAGTGACAATCACGTCACGGGTTCGATCCCCACTTAGTACCAGCCGGCAGTGGTCGGCAGCTTTTTCAGAGTAGCGCACAATTGGCTATTGCGCTACAGGGTTGCAAATTGGGAAGGGACTGACAGGAAGGGAATATGGTAACACTTTACAATAAGGGTACAACAATTAACATTAGTTAATGCAGTAATAAGCATTTACTAACAGGTAATTAACATTTAACAAATGCACCTGGTAATCATTTACAAATGATGTTCACATCAACTAAGGTTTTAATTTATAAATTATGGTTTAATAGTTTGAAGTACTACATAGGGGATACTTAAGGGATGTTTTCAACTTCACAATAAGGGATACACAGAAAATTAATAAATATTCAATTATGGTTACGTAATGCTTATTCAGCTATCTAACACATTAGTTACCTGCTAATTAACTAATAGTTAATGAACTAATGTTAATTAATGTTAATTGTTGTACCCTTATTTTAAAGTGTTACCGGGAATATAATAGTTGCCTTGTTCGTTGCTCAAGCGTCTCCTGTTGGTCAGACGGGCACTCGTCAGGAAGATTCTAAGCTTGTTCATGTTTGGGTATCCTCCGCCCTCGTTCTGAACTTGCGAAGATTCAATCAATGAGTGTATAAGAAGCGGTGGCTGACAGGCGCGTGCTTCGGAGGAGAGCCGCGAACTGTCTTCACTCTCCTGAATTGGCAGCAAGGGGTCGCATACGAGCAAGCCTTGTACATACTTCACCAATTGGGTATTCCAGATTCGGGTGGGATTGGAGATGCCAAATTTAAAAAAAAAAAATTTTTTTTAAATAAATCTTTAAAAATGTACAGAATACATTTATTTGAAGTTGGAAGAGTGTGTTTAAACAAGTCTTAATGGTTGCACAACATTTACAGGGTTTTAGTATAGTTTTAGACTGTATTTGCAATTTCACCAGCCAAAAAATGTCAGGTGGCGCGACCAAAAGTTTCTTGAAAAAAAAAACACACTTCCCTCTTTTTTTCTGCGTGATTTTTTAGTAAGTATACCTGAGAGTGTCTACTCTGCCTAAAACATAACCATTTTGTAGTTGAGCTGGGTATTAAAAGTAACTTATGGATTCTTTATTGTAGGGGGCGGGTATTTTGGTTTTCCAAACAATTAAAGAACAATTAAACTATTAAACATTGTTTATTTGAAAGGTTTTCAATATAAAATTATGCCCCCATATTAATATTATATTAATTCATATTTTAAATTACATATTTAATACATTTCACATAGTGTTAACTTGCTCGGACAGTTGCGCCACCTGACATTTTGGGGGTTTGAGATGGCAAAACATATATATATCATTTTTATGATAAACTGGAAATGGCCAGTTGCCAATGGCCAGTGGCCAGGTTTCATTTATAACGCATACCGATTACAACTCCGGACTTCTCACGCTTTTCTTTACTCAGGGGTTGGAAGCAATGCATGTGTTTCATGATCCTTCAAATGAAATAAGATCACTTGAAACGTCTTAATGCAATTCCAGTGCTTTCAACCCCTCCATGCACAAGGACTTCAATTCCGTGCAAGAATATCTTACATGCGTGTTGATTGAATAATTGCTGACTACAGCCGAGGAAGGCAAATATGCTATTTAAACTCACACTGAATGCGTGAGAGTTGACAGGTATGCGTTACAAGATCAGAAAGACATTCTGAATGAGTGGAGGGCATGGGCAGACACTGGAACCATGAAGAGGGCCCGCGGAAGCAAACTGACAAATCAAGCCAAAAAAAAAAAAAACCTGAAATCTTTGAAAGATTTCTTCACCAAAGAAACAGGTAAGTGGCAACTTGATAGTTAATGGATATCTTATTGATTCTGAGGATCATGGTAAGGTCAGGGGGGCATTTGCTCAGTGGTTGAGAACCACTGCTCTAGAATGCCTTGATATATGGTGGAATCCATTCTTCCTTCCACCCGCACAATATTGCCTGTGCCACCAGCTGCTACACAACCCCAAAGCACAATGGATCCACCTCCATGCTTAACAGTTGGCAACGTATTCTTCTCTTTCTCCAAACATACCTTCTTTGGTTGTGGCCAAAAAGTTCAATTTTGGTTTTGTCAGTCCAAAGCACATTGTTCCAATAGGCTTGAGGTTTCTCAAGGTCCTCTTTTGCATACTTCAGACACTTAATTTTGTGATGAGGTCCTAGGAAAGGCTTCATTCTTGCAACTCTGCCATGTAGGTCTTTGTTGTTTAAGGTACGCTGTATTGTTGTCCTGTGAACAACTAGACCTATGTCTGCTACTCTTTTTTGCAGCTCTTTTGCAGTGATGTGTGGGTTCATCTGAGCATTTCTCACCAGATCTCGGTCCATTCTATCTGAAATTTTTCTTGGTCTTTGAGATCTTGCCTTGACTTCAATTGTGCCGTTTATTTTCTATTTTCTAACGATGTTTCTGACAGTAGAAATGGGTAGTTTGAAACGTTGCGAAAGTTTTTTGTAGCCCTCTCCTTGTTGGTGGAAGTGAATTTTCCTGATTTTGACATCCTTGGACAACTATGGAGCCCGGGAAGTGCAATGACATGAGAAAAAAATTAATTTGTGGCCACAGGATATAACTCGTTCCCACGAATTACTAACTTGTTCCCACGAATTAGTTATGTCGTTGCCACAAGATAGTAACTTATTCCCACGAATTAGTTATGTCAGGGGTGTCCAGTCTTATCCGCAAAGGACCGGTGTGGGTGCAGGTTTTTGTCCTAGCCAGCAGTGCTACTGCACCTGATTCCACTAATTAACTAATCAGGGGTTTCAATCAGGACCTTGGTGAGTAGAATCAGGTGGGTTAGTGTTGGGCTCTAACAAAAACCAACACCCACACCGGCCCTTTCTGGATAAGATTGGACACCCCTGAGTTATGTCATTGCCACAAGTTAGTAACTTGTTCCCATGAATGAGTTATGTCGTTGCCACAAGTTAGTAACTCGTCCCCACAAATTAGTTATTTCATTCCCACGAGTTAGTAACTTGTTCCCACGAATTAGTTATGTCGTTGCCACAAGTTGGTAACTCGTTCCCACGAATTAACCATCTCGTGGTCAGAGAATATAAATTGTTCCCATAATTTAGCTATTCCGTGGCCAATAGATATAAGTCGTTCCCAAGACTTAGTAAATTTGTGGCCATGCCACAAATAATCTCTGGGCACGGACCTGCGCTTCCCGGTGAGTGGATGTACGGTAACCAAGCAAGCAAACATTATCAATCAGACGCAAATGTGGTTTACTTTTCTGGGGAATACTTCCAGTTTGGGCTACATTACCATTCTTCCAGAATCCAGATGCAGTACGCTCCCTAGGGCTAGTAAACTCGAATCTAGTTGATTAATGGCTCCAGGCTAAAGTTGGAGCGGCTACGTTTTTGCAACAGTGAGCAAAGTGATCAGTAACATTATTCTATCTAATGCAATGTATTACATGAAAACCATGACCAATGTCCTGATCTTCATTCAGTCGTTGTTTAAATTAAGCTGGCCCGTGGCATTGTTAGCGAGCTGATTCTGAAAATTGCTTTGGCCAGGTAGGCCATGGAAGGGGGTGGGTGGCGTAGACGCAGGTCCGCGCCCGGAGATTATTGGGGACAAATGCCGTCTGCTCCGGAGAAACGGAGGGAGTGTGGAACACGTATTGTGGCGTGGCCTCAAATTAACTCAGTCTTGGGAACAACTTATATCTAGTGGCCACGGAATAGCTAAATTATGGAAAGGACTTATATTTTGTGGCCAGGAGATGGCTAATTTGTGGGAACGAGTTTCCAACTTGTGGCAACGACATAACTAATTTGTGGGAACAAACTACTTACTTGTGGGAATGAAATAACTAATTCGTGGGAACGAGTTATATCTTGTGGCCACAAATGAATTTTTTTCTCTTGTCATTGCACTTCCCGGGCTCCGTAGACAACTGTTTAGAGGAACACATGGTTTTTAACACCGCAAGAGCCACCACAGTCGGATACTTTAGAGGCATGGAGTTACTTCAGAATATATAGTTCAACCCTGGAATCATATTCACCTGACTCAATGAAGCCCTAACAAGTAAATCACCTGGGTCTGGGCCTTAGTAATCATCTTATTAAAAGGTAACAAAGAATAATCCAAAAGGGTTCCCAAACTTTTGCACAGGGTCCCTTTTCCTTTCTTATCATTTAGAAACTCATAAAAACTAAAATAAAAAGAAACCTTGCTTTTAAATTTGCAGAAAGGTGTCATGTTTAACCTTGTAGCATTTAGTGCTCAGGTTTGCTTTCAATCACTTGGAGATTAATTGTAACAGACATTTAAACCAGGGGTGCCCAAATTTTTTCACCCCACTGTATGCTCTTAAGAATACAGGGACTGCAGTATACTCTCCGCTGAAATACAGCGGCAGAACGGATTTACTCATTGTGCGCACTTGGTTCTGTAGCTGCATATTAACTGCTCCAGTTTCTTTGCTTGTTGGCTAGCTATATCCGACAAATCATCCACAGCAGTCACGGGACACATAAAAAACTTAATTTTTATAAATAGTGCATGACAAAATAGTTACTTTGTAGAGAGTTAAATTAGTAGGCCCTATTATTTTGTTTCATTATCAGAGACTTTTTTATTTAGTTTACATACCAGGGCCTGTATTCAATTCAATTCTTAGTCTAAGTAAAACTTAAACTTAGTTTTTTACTTGGCTAAGAAAAATGCTTAAGTCATATTCAAGATGCGTCTAAGACATTTACTTAGACGATATCTAAGTAAATTACTTAGCCAAAATTATGACGTCACGGGCATTCGGACAAATTGATGGAGCCACCTCGCAAACGCCGATGTCATGGCATCGACGATCCAGGATACGGACGCCTGGGAGATGTGGGTGGTGTCTCCATCTGTGTGCTGAAAGCATCCCATGGCGTAGAAATGCAGGGCTGTGCACAGCCTATCCACGGGTGCGATTGGATGGTTGGTATTGCCCCTGGGGGCGATGTCGTCCTCTATCAACTGAGTTAGGCGCAGGATCCCTTCCCTGTTGAAACAATATCTTTTGATAAGTTCTGTATCATTGTACGCGTCGATTGGATGTCAATGTTGGTTAGCCATATGCTGACGAAGTTCGCGTTGATGGTTGAATTGAAGATGGAGGAGAGCATCCATGATGATGCGACTTGTCCTGATGAATGATTCTTTGAGAATGATATAGTACTTAAGTGTCCAATTTGGACAAGACAAAATACTTACTTAGCTGTACGCATTTGAATACCAAAAATACTATTTACTTAGTTTTTTACTTAGTATGACTGAGAATTTTACTTAGAATAAGTAAAATTCTCAGTCAGAAACTTAGCAAAATACTTAGCCAAGAGTTTACTGGAATACCAACTTTGACCAATTTTTACTAAAGTACAACACTAAGTACAAAATTAAGTATTGAGTTGAATACTGGCACAGGTCATTATGCCTTAAATGCAGAAGATATATTCTTAAAAGTATTAAATGATCTCAAACCACAAACATGATAAAATAAAGGTGTGAAGCTTTATTTATTCACAAATCTCATAAGTGTCTGTTAATTACATGTAGTACACCAAATATGAATATTATTAACATTCTAGCAAGCTTTCAGAATAAACTGCTAGCTCATACCAGGACTCTGGTGGAAAAACTGATAGGGATCCACCCATCATTGCGGCCAATTTACAACCCCAATTCCTAAATAGTTGGGACAAAGTGTAAATTGTGAGTAAAATCAAAACGTGATGACTTTCAAATCACACCAGCCAGTATTTTATTCACAATAGAACAGAGATAACATAGCAAATGTTGAAACAGAGAAATTTTACAATTTTATCCAAAAATGAGCTCATTTCAAATTTGATGGCTGCTACAGGTCTCAAAAAAGTTGGGATAGGGGACTGTTTACCATGGTGTTGTGACGATGCGTTCAGGAACCACACACGAGAGAGATAAATCCAAAAAACGTATGCCTTTAATGAGTTCCGGGTCAGTACCAAAAGACACAATTGCCAAGCCACAAAACGAAATCCAAAAACAAAGTCGACTAGACAGGCCAGGGTCAGAACCAGTAAAACAGAGGAGCAACGGTACATAGACAGCAGGCAAAAAGTCGTAGTCGATATCCAAAGCAGTGGGTCATACACAGGGCATCCAAACACAGAAATCGTCATCATACAAAAATGGGTCGAAATCCAGAAAGACAAAAACAATACAAAAAGGGCAATGGCGAGAACCTTGGTCGGACGAAACAGTCGAAGAAAAACAATAATCAATGGCATACGAAAGGCTCTGCACAAAGAAATATTGGTCAACGTTCTGACAAAGTCAGAACAGCAGTGAGGACTCTAAATAGACAGAAGGGAAGTCACATGCTATGCAGGGAACAGGTGAATGGGATGAGAACTAATTACAATGGGAGGAACACATGAGGGAAATCCTAACCACGAAAATTGGCGAAAGCCAAGACACGGACGGGAATCACGCACACAGCCTATGACATTAAAACAGCTCCGGTCAGGGAGTTCTAAGTGCGCAGACAATGAGTGCAGGAAAGCAATTAAGCACTTGCGAGAGATCTCGCAGAAACGCAGAAGGAGACAGGTAAAGCTAAGCAAGAGGCGGAGACTAGAACAGGGCAATTGCTGAGAGTGAATTAGTACCAATTAGTAGCGGTGCAACTTTACAGATTTAACTAGAGTGCTTGTTAGTGAGTTAGTAATATATACATGGATTAGTTGGGTTAGTAGACTATGATACAAAATACAAATGTTAGTCTTGTTAGTAATCAAGAACAGCAAGGCAAAGGAAGTAAACGAGAATTGAAGGAATAATATGAAACACCAGAAACCATTGAAATCACCCGAAGCAGGTGAGCACACAGACCGGGGAGACGGACTGAACCAACTAGATTACGAGACAGGGGAGACAAGTGCAATGAAACAGAAAATGGCAAGAACTGAAACCTGAGAATTACAATAACCAAAAAGAAAAAATAAAAGACATAATCCTGAACATGAAACATGAACACAAAAACCATAACCACGACAGGTGTAGCATCCCCTCTTCTTTTTAACACAAAGTGGAGGCGTCTGGGCATTGAGGAGACAAGTTTCTTGAGTTTAGCCGTTGGAGTTTGATCCCACTCTTGTTTAATACAGGCTTCCAGCTGCTGGAGAGTTTTGGGTCTCCTTTGACGGACTTTTCGTTTAATTACGCGCCAAATGTTCTCAATCGGTGAAAGATCAGGACTGCAGGCAGGCCAGTTGAGCACACAGACTCTTCTACTATGAAGCCATGCTGTTGTAATAGCTGCAGTATGTGGTTTTGCATTGTCCTGCTGAAATACAAAAGGCCTTCCCTGGAATAGATGCCGTCTGGAGGGGAGCATAAGTTGCTCTAAAACCTTTATATACCTTTCAGCATTCATGTTGCTTTTTAAAACATGCAAGTGTCCCACACTATATGCACGAATGCATCCTCATACCGTCAGAGATGCTGGCTTTTGAACTGAACGCTGATAGCAGGAGGGGTGGTCTTTCTCCTCTTTAGCCCGGAGGACACCACGCCTTATGATTTCCAACAAGAATGTTAAATTTGGACTCGTCTGACCACAAGACACTTTGCCACTTCGCTACAGTCCATCTTAAATGAGCCTTGGCCCACAGAACACGGCGAAGCTTCTGGATAATGCTCAACAATGGCTTCCATTTTGCATGATAGAGTTTTAGGTGGCATCTGTGGATGGCACAGCGGACTGTGTTTACAGACAGTGGTTTCTTGAAGTATTCCTGGGCCTATTTAGTAATGTCAATGGCAGAATAATGCCGGTGAGTGATGCAGTGACGTCTGAGGGCCCAAAGATCGTGGGCATCCAGTAAAGGTCTTTGGCCTTGTCCCTTAGACACAGAGATTTTTCCAGTTTCTCTGAATCTTTTGATGATGTTATGCACTGTCGATGATGAGACCTTCAAAGCCTTTGCAATTTGAGGTTGAGGAACATTGTTTTTAAAGTATTCCACAATTTTTTACGCAAGCCTTCACAGGTCGGAGAGTCTCTGGCCATCTTTATTTCTGACAGACTCAGCCTCTCTAAGACATCCCTTTTATAGCCAATCATGTTACACACCCGATGCCAGTTAACTTAATTACTTGCTAAATGTTTCAGCTGATTCTCTTATATATTAATTGCTTTTTCAGCCCTTTTTTGCCTGTGTCCCAACTTTTTTGAGACCTGCTGCAGCCAGAAAATTTGAAATGAGCTCTTTTTGTGGATAAAAATGTAGAATGTCTCAGTTTCAACATTTGAAATGTTATCTATGTTCTATTGTAAATAACATATTGGCTCATGTGATCTGAAAGTTCTTGCATTTTGATTTTATTCACAATTTACACTCCGTCCCAACTATTTCGGAATCGGGGTTGTATATATCTGAAATGCTCAGTCTGCAAAGTAATTATATTTGCATGCAAAATTTTTTCCCGCTCCCATGGCCCGGGGGAAACCCCCCTCCCGCACCCTCCCCCCGACTCGTTCGCTTCATTCACTCGCTTGGTCACTGTGCTCCCTTGATGTGCCCAAATTCAGGTAATCAAAAGGCCTGAATTTGTACAAGTTTAGTTGACTAAGGTGGGTGAAACGGTATATTCTCTTTGAACATGCTCATATTAAAAGTTTCATCTGTCACACTCCGTCATATCGTTGTTAATTCTATTTAAGTTTTATAAAATCTGCCACGAATCAACATTGAGACACTGCAGTGTGGCTGTCACACTTTTATCCAATCTGCGAAAATGGTCAGTCGCTCTGAGGGTCTATTAGTCCAGGATCCAAGACCACTTTTTTCATGTTTTTGAGTGCAAAATTTTGGCCACTATTCCAAGATGCACTACTGGCTGGGGCATCAGAATCCACAACTCTTGCAAGTTGTATCTTGTGCTTTACTGAGATAATCAACATTTTCTTCAATTCCGCGACTTCCGAAAGCTCACTAAAACAATGGGGTAGGGGAAATATAAATGCTCACGGAAACAACATCTTTAGGCTTACAACATTGCTCTACCCCTCAAAATGAAGCTAATGATCTCCTCTTTCCTGCCATACAAACAATTTGCAAATCTACCCAATATGTAGGTCACCAGAGGTCAAAAGGTCATGGATTTTGGGCAGAGCTGAAAATCCAGACATACCGTCATGAAATCTGCTGTCAACATCACAAATCGCGTGAAAAAGTCACCAAACAACTTTTAATTTGAAGAAAACATATCTAGACAGTTTTTGGATTAGGTGGTATGTCCATTAAATACAGTTTTACCATTACAATTTGAATGATTTGGAGACCTGTTTTTTAGGAACTTCACTAGTATGGCTGTAAAGTTCAAAGTCAAGCAAAAGGACAATAAGATCGTGGAACTGAAAGCATCAAGGAATCTCTTTAGCCGCTTGGTATACCTTGCAACAGAGATGAAGTTAGATTTGAAAACAGTGTTTGCCTACCCCCTTGAGCTCTATCCTCTCTGTATAGCTCACATGGATGGCAGACAGCATTCGACTGTCAAGTAGGAACTGGCCACACAACTGGTGTCAAAGATTACCTCTGAACTTCCAAAGGCGGTGGACGGGTATATCTTCGATGCCATGTACACGATTTGCTCTTTAGATCTGAAGGATCTTCCATCAACGAATGGAAGAATGGCTAAGTACATCTTGAGGAAGATCTCACTCCTGTGGTACACTTCGTGACAACTACTCGACGCCCACTATAAAGGCTGAAGAACAAGACAACAGAGGAACAAGTGAACTTCACATCGACATTACTGGACCAAATCAGAAAAGACCGAAGGACATGAAGGAGGCGCTGTTCTCAAAGAATTTTAAATCGTCTCTCTTGTCTGTCCTAGCCTTAGAGTGGAGTCAAGACAAGTACAAGGGAATCCTGTCCGGGCATGAGCTCTGCGTTAGCTGCGGCAAGGAATGCTTACACTACAACAGTCACCGGTGTAAGTCGGAAAACCATCGACTCCATGCAGAACGAGCACATTGAAGCAGACACAAGGATTATCCTGCATCTAAAGCACATGAATAAGGAACAACCAGACAGAGTTGTGGTGATACACTGTAATGACACAGATGTCCTCTGTATCTTCTCCTATCACATGAAGGCCATAACTGCTCATGTCTACATGAACACAGGGTATGATGGCAATAACTCCTGGAAGTACATAAACATCACAAAGCTCAGTCAAGAACTTGGACTAACGTGTGAAGTTCTGCCAGCCATTCATGCCTTTTCTGGGTGTGATTACACGAGTGCGTTCATGAGGAAAGGCAAAGTGAGATTCTACAACAAGGTAGAATCATCTGAAGACTACAGGAATCTATTTGCTGAGCTTGGGAATCAGTGTGTTGTTACAGAGGACATCACTGGAGAGATGGAGAAGTTTGTTTGTGATATGTACGGCAAACCAAAGTTGTCCACACTTGCTGAGGCCAGATACGCCCTTTTCAGACAAAAGTATGCTCCGACGAAAAGGTCTGATCCACTGGCAAAGATCAAAGGGGCTGATTCAAGTATGCTGCCTCCTGCAAGGTTGGTGTTGATCCAGAAGATAAAACAAACAAACTATGTCACAATGATATGGAAGAATGCCGACCAGCAAGATCCAAACCCTCAAATTGACCCCACCCAGGCTGGCTGGAAAGGTACAGATGGACAGTACCAGATCCTTAGGTTTGATGGTGAACAAATGCCAAAAGATATTGCCCAGAGTGTGCTTGAAGAATCTGAAGAAGAAACTGAGGGCGAGGAAACTGAAGATGATGTTGTACTCAGAGATCCAGATTCTGATGACTCTGATGATGAAAGTGATGTGGATCAATACTGAGTTCATCAGGGAAAATTGATTAACATTACGTAACGGACAGTTCATGGTAGAAACTAATCGAAACTAGCTTTAGGTTGCATACAGTTTTAACTGTATGGAAAGTATTTAATACTCTCCATGGGTTACTTTCTTCCAGATTTTGCACAGATAATTGTTAAACGAGTACCTGATTTCCCTATTGTGGTTGAGCCAGAAGTACATGTTCAGGTTCTATATGGGTTGAACAAAGCAATGCTGACTCAGGATGTCAGCAAGCAGCATGTTGGCAAAGAACTGTGCTACATGTAGGTATACCCCTGAATCCTGGATCTCAAAGGGTTAATCTGTTCATACTTAATCAATAATTTAATGAGATAATTATGAATAGGGTTTTGGGTATCTATTTTGTATGTGGATGACATGTTTGGATAGAAAGTATGTTGGTATTACCATTTGGTATAATGACCTTTTAATGTTGACAAGAAAATGCCAGTTCCTGAAAAACAGGTCTCCAAATCAGTCAAATTGTAATAGCAAAACTGTAATTAACTCATTCCCTACGGCAAGCCGCTGCCAATGGCACAGCGAATTCTACCATTCCCTAAGGCAAGCCAGTGCCAGCGGCGTGGATGACGTCATTGGGAGTTCCGTTGAAAACATGCACAATGAGTATACATGAGTATTGCGTCAATCTAACCAATCTGACAGCAGTAATAGCGACTTCGACCATTCGCAGTCCAATGAAAACACAAAATCAGTTGACGATCACGGCGCCACAGGAGGTGTACTTCAACCACAGGAGGGGAGGGGCCGTGGCCGAGCCAGGACAGGTTGTGGTCGAGGAGCTGATCAGCGTCATGTAGCAGGCAACCAAAATGACAATTGGATTGATGTTACAAATACCCAAAATGACACTGCTAGTTTGAAATTTGTATTTGAACCTGCTAAAAACCTTTATTTTGAAAATACAGACTTTTAACTAAACGTGTGTTTATATTGTTCAATTTTGGGGAAAAGTATTCCTTACAAACACAACAATTTTATATAAAAGTATTCTCGTAGGGAATGAGTTCATGGACATACCACCTAATCTAAAAACTGTCTAGATATGTTTTCTTCAAATTGAAAGTTGTTTGGTGACTTTATCACGCATTTTGTGGTGTTGACAGCAGATTTCATGATGGGATGTCTGGATTTTCAGCTCTGCCCAAAATCCATGACCTTTTGACCTCTAGTGACCTACATATTGGGTAGATTTGCCATTTGTTGGTATGGTAGGAAAGAGGAGATCATTAACTTCTTTTTGAGTTGTAAGCCTAAAGATGGCATTTCCATGAGCATTTATATTTCCCCTAACCCATTGTTTCAGTGAGTTTTCGGAAGTCGCGGAATTGAAGAAAATGTTGATTATCTCAGTAAAGCACAGGATACAACTTGCAAGAGTTGTGGATTCTGATGCCCTAGGCAGTAGTGCATCTTGGAACAGAGGGCAAAATTTTGCACTCAAAAACATGAATAAAGTGGTCTTGGATCCTGGACTATATCGAATTTGATACTAAATGTGTGGCGTCCATGCACAGCACAATGATGTCATTTTCAGGTGATGAAATGAATCTAACAGCCTCTAGCGACAAGAGGAAGTTTTCCCTCAGTTCAGCAGTCTCAGTAAAGTATACATTGTGATATTATTTTCGCATAATGAAATGCGTATTGTCGATTTACCAATAGCCACGCTAATATCCGACAGATTAATCGCGCAGCAGGTTTGGTAAAACGTGTCACTTGCGAGCATGAAGAAAGTGATATCTGGCTGGTGTTGACTGCTCGATCGAGTAGAATAGCATTTGGATTGATGGGAACTTTTCAGTCAGTCGTGTTGTTGAAGATATTCATGTATTCGAATAGGTCATCGAACCGGTTTCAGATTTCCCATTGGATGTAGTGAAAACAAGCAACCATTTTCATCATAGTAGCAGGTCAATAGTGATCGATAAACTTCAGTTTATGCGCACAGCTTCTCACAGGCGGCATGGCATGTGCCTACTGCTTTATCGAATAGAGTAGTATTTGGACAGGTGAACACCTTTTAGCCAATCATATTGTTGTACATAATAATTTATTCAAATAGTTCATTGAACCAGTTTCAGAATCCACGTTGGATGTTTATGGATATATTTATATTTATATTTATAGATATTTAGACTGTATAACTAGTGCTCTGTGTCAAGTTGATTCATCCTGTGATTGACTTGAAACATTAATAGCATGAATTCAATTTGACAGAATTATTTCAACAGTGTTAAGTGGTGTGGTGTAGTGAGGTGGTGGTGCTTTTAGCAGGTTTACAAAATGACATTTATAGATAGCATTACCGGGTAGAAAATATTTCATTGCTAACAAAAAATCATCGAAACATAACATGCATCTGAAAAACTGTGACAAAATTATATTTATTGACATTAAAAGAAAAATCTGAGGCAATTATGTTTACATTGTCGGGATGTGCCCCTCTGGCCCATACACCTCTTACTTCTGACAGTGCGCCTGTTATTTGGGTTTCTAATGGAAAGCCTGGCCATGATTGGCTGCTACCTGGCAGTAGCCTGGAAGAACCGCTCCTCATTGGAATGAAGTTCAGAATTTTTAGCTTTTTTGCTCAATCCCATAAACCTGTGCACAGCTCTTCTGCCATCTTTGCCTGATGCCATAATAAATTGATGGGGAAAAGAACCTATGGTCAACCCCACCTCTGATTGCAAGGCATCAGTGGACATGTACTGTAAGCGGTGCCCTAGTTATAACCTTGAATTGGTTGTAAGTTGCCGTTCTGTCAGACGTTACACCCAAGCATACGCTCTGCTGATGCACTAATTCAAATATGTCATGCCAAAAAGACCAAAGCCCTTTGGTGTCAAGTAACTGTAACAGTACTAGTAGAGGAGGAAAAAAAAGTAAAAAAAAAAAAAAAAGACCAAGGCAATGTGTTGTGAATTAACAGTCTATCTACAGTAGTTACTGTAGGAGCAGAGTGTTGTAGCCATTTTCTACACATAAAATAAAAGATAATTTGAATCAATATTCTGTTTGAGATGTTTGGGTTTGAAGTATTTTCTGTTCCATGTTGTAATGTGGAATGGAGGTTTGGCCAGTGACTAATGACACAATAGAATGGTGTTTTCTCATTGGCTGCTGTGTGTATAGTATAAATATATCGTAAGCCCGCAAAACGGCAGAAGCCACTGGACCTTGATGCAACACGATCTTTTGACCAGCGCACTAATTTCGGTTAGTTTACTAAGAAAAGTCGAAAGTCTATTATTTTTCTAGCTTCAAGACTTTTGCTTTCCGATGTCAGTGTGTTGTGTGCGAAAACTTTGAGGTCTGAGGCTAGTAAGGCAGCCAGCTGCTGCACCCACACCGAAGTCAAAAGACCGCAATTTCTTTCGGGAGCTAACCTGCTGTTCAGACGGCGGACCTGCGAGTTCAGTCGGGAAGACAGTTTGGAGTTCGAGTTGAAGCCCCGAGAATACCTGAGAAAAGCTTGCGGAATGGAGATTTCCCTGGATCAGGTCTGATATTCTTTATTGACTCTTGTAGCCTTTTGGCGACGCTGGCGCAGACCATCGTCTGAAAGTAAAAGTAAATGTTCACTGGATATTTCGCTATGAAAGCCATCGGGTTTTAATGGAATAAATTCGACACATGTAGAAGCTCTTTTCACAATGGATTTGACGCATTAGAAGAGTTAGGAGCTGTGGATAATTCGAGGAATTGTGGCAGTTTACGTGTAGAGGATTCCGTAGCTAAACGAGATGGCAGAGAAAAGCTCAGCCGCGCGTGATGACCAAAAGAGGGCGCCAAAGCCCACAGAAAAGGCTGTAAAGGAGAAAATCAACCGGCTGAAAGGAGAAAGAAGGGGAAAATTGGCTCAGTTAACCAAGCAAAAGAATGACTTAGAAAAATTGAAGGAAAATGAAGATAATGTTAAATTCATAAAAGATGAAGCATTGCTGATGTTTGAAAAATACTTTGGAGAGTACAAAAGGCTCAATGAACAATTGTGTGAATTAATGGATGAAAAAGAAATTCAATCAGATCAAGACGCTTTTGAGACAAGGCATTCAGAATTCAAGCAGTTCTTACAAGAAATGAATAGGTGGATTTCAGATGTGCTTAGACCCTCAAGAAGAGGAAGAAGGTATTTGGCCACAGGATAGCGCATCTAAGTCCAATTCAGTTGTAAACCGTACTTCCAGCATTAATTCTGCAAAGCTAAAAATCAAAGCAGAACGCGAAGCACTGTTAGAAAGAGCTGCTGCAATGAAAAAGAAAGAAGCACTAGAGCAGGAGGAAATCCGTTTGAGATTAAAGACAGAGCAATTAGAAATTAAAACTGAACTTGCTGCTTCAGATGCCAGATTGAGGGTGTATGAGGAATTTGAAGATGCTCATGAGTCAATGGATGATCTCCGTAATACACTGCCAAGATTTGAAGCAGAACCCCTGGCTAGTAGATATGAAAAGCATTGTGTTGCCAGTGGTTACGTGCATCATGTGAGCTAGTGAGCTTTCTCTTGCTTTCAAACCAAAGCCAGCTGTGCAATTTGGTGCTTCAGACAGAAGAAAGCCATGGTCAAGTTTTGGTGCTGCCAGCAGTACCCCGCGTCCTGATCGCCATGACCGCACGGATACGTCTACAGACAACCTACATGAAGTGCTGCAGCGGCAAAATGAAGTCACTGAGATGCTCATTAACCCTTAAATGCCCAACTATAGTAAAAGTTGAAAGAAAAATCTATGTATTCTGTTATATGTCCTGGGGAGGGGCTAATAACAACCCAATAGCAATTTTTAATTTTTGGTGACCTTTGACCTCATTTTAGTTTTGTGACATATATGTCACTCTGAGTGTCTAGGATATAAAGAGAACTGTTGTCCATCATTGTTTTGGTAGTTGACATATAGCTGAAGTATTAGGCATAGCTTATTTTTCATTAGCTTACCTGTTTGTCTACTTTATCCAGTGATGAATGGGTGCCGATCTATCGTGTGGATTCCACCATGGGGGCGGCCATATTGGAAAGGTTAGCTGGTGCAGCCAGTGTAGTGTCAGTTCCACTTTTATGCATCAGATGGCAGCACTGATGGTCTAAATATGTCACTATGGGCATTAGGTTGCAAAATTTATGTGGGGTCAATGGTTTTGACAACCCCTAAAATTGTGTGACAAATTTGTCACAGGGGGCATTTAAGGGTTAAACAGCAGAGTTTGTCCCAACTCCCTCATCGAGACCTACTAACATTTACAGGAGACCCTCTGACGTATAGATCCTTCATTAGGGCCTTCGAGCATGCAATCGATAGCAAGACAGACAGCTATCAAGATCGGTTGTACTACCTTGAACAGTTCACGAGTGGAAAGCCGCTTGATCTCCTCGTAGCTGTGAGCACATGAGACCAGACAAGGTTTACAGAGAAGCTAGAGCATTGCTTGATCGTCACTATGGAGACGAACTGACCATCGCCACAGCATATATCAAGAAGGCAATGGAATGGCCTCAGATAAAGCCTGAAGACAGAAAAGGATTGAATACCTTTGCATTGTTCTTGATTGGATGTTGTAGCACAGTGAATGATGTGGACTACATGGACAAAATGAATAATCCCACCAACATGAAGTGCATTATATCCAAGCTTCCATTCAAATTGAAGGAAAGATGGAGGAGCTATGCTTATGACATTCAAGAAAAAAGAGGAAAAAGAGCCAGATTTCCTGACTTAGTGGAGTTTGTTTACCATCAAGCGAAAGTCGCAAATGATCCACTGTTTGGAGATATCCTAGACTCCACCTTTGGAAATCAGAAAAGCATGAAAAAGAAACCAAGCCCTGTGAAAGCTGAGTCCAAGAGAAGCAGCTTTGCTGTGAATGTATCTGCCACAGAGAAGGATGCCAGTAAAGGTCAGTCAGAGAAGAAAACAGCCACAGTCAAGTCTGCAAATGTTTTCCAAAGTCCCTGTCTTTACTGCCAGAAGAACCATGCACTGAACGTGTGCAACAAGATCACAGGCGAACCTTTCAAAGAAAGAACACAGTTCTTGAAAATGAACGGTCTTTGCTTCAGCTGCCTGTCAGAAGGTCACTTGGCCAAGGACTGTAAGAAGAAAGTTTCATGCCCAGAGTGCTCCCGCAAACACCCAGCTATCCTGCATGTAGCAAAAGAAGATGCCACATCGGCCCAGAACAGCGCAGATGACAGTTCACAAGGCACAGGAGAAGTCACAAGTGCTCTCGTGTCTGCGGGCTGTAGAAGAGCGGACCGTACTGGGGCCGGGAACAGTGAGAGTATACAGCCCATTGAACCTGTGCAGATAAAGCACAAGAAAGGCACAAAGATAGTCAAGACCAATGCATTCCTGGATCCAGGAAGCACAGCGACTTTCTGCACTGAAGCCTTAGCAAACCACTTGAACATAGGAGGCAGGAAGACAGAGTTCCTTCTCTGCACCATAGTGCAAGAGCAGAAAGTGAGTAGCTATGTGCTTACTGATTTGGAGGTGTGTGGCTTAGAGGAGCAAGAATACATTTAGCTGCCCAGTGTGTATACTCAGCCAGATTTACCTGCGAAGAAAGCCAACATACCACAAGAGACAGATTTGGTGAAGTGACCTTACCTGAGTTGAGTCCATCTCCCAAAATTTGAAGCAGAAATTGGCCTTCTCGTCGGTGCCAATGCATATAAAGCAATAGAGCCATGGGAGATTATTAGTAGCCAGAGCAATGGACCGTACGCCGTGAAAACAGCGCTTGGTTGGGTTGTCAATGGGCCAATTAGCAGATGTCAAGAGAAAGAGTCAGATGATGACAAAAGACCGAGTTTTCTTGTCAACCACATCTCCGTAATGAATATTGGAGACATGTTGATGAAACACTACAATGCCGATTTCCCTGAAAAACGGTGTGAGGACAAGCGAGAAGACTTAACATGACAAGCAGTTCATGCATGCTGTGACTACATCAGCACAGCTCGTTGATGGTCACTATTGCATCAAGCTGCCTCTGAAAGATGACAAGGTGAAGATGCCATGCAACCATGGTATTGCTGAACAGAGACTTAACTCCTTGAGGAGAAAGTTCAATAGGAACCCAGATTTCTTTCAGGAGTACAAGACCTTCATGAACAAAATACTGGAGAAAGGCTATGCAACAAGAGTTCCAGAAGAGCAGTTGAGTCGCAATGATGGAAGAGTGTGGTTCATCCCGCACCAAGGGGTGTATTATCCGAAAAAGAGAAAGCTGCAAGTTGTCTTTGACTGCGCAGCAAGGTATCAAGGCATGTCATTGAATGATCAATTGTTGCAAGGGCCTGACTAAACAAACACCCTCATCGGAGTGTTGCAGAGATTTAGACAGGAGCCCATCGCCGTGATGGCAGATATCGAGTCTATGTTCTATCAGGTGCGGGTTCCAGACACAGACACTGATCTGCTATGCTTTCTGTGGTGGCCAGGCGGCGATGTGAATAGAGAAGCAGCTGAGTACAGAATGTGTGTGCATCTATTTGGTGCTACATCATCCCCCAGTTGTGTGTCGTATGCACTGAAAAGAACGGCAGGAGATGCAGCGACTGCGACCACACCAGAGGTCACACAGACTGTCCTCAAGAACTTCTATGTTGATGGCTGCTTGAAGTCGGTAGAACCAGAAGATCAAGCAGTTGCTCTCGTGCAGGAGCTGATGACATTGTGCACTAGAGGTGGGTTCCACTTGACCAAGTGGATCAGCAACAGTAGAGCCCTGCTGTACTCCATCCCTGGCTACGAACGAGCAGATGAAGTTAAAGATCTTGACTTGGAGAACGACGAACTACCTGTGGAACGAGCACTAGGCGTGCAGTGGTGCACTACTTCAGACAACTTTAAGTTCAAGATACACCTTCCAGGCAAACCGTGCACAAGACAAGGCATCTTATCTGTTGTCAGTTCGGTGTACGATCCAATAGGCTTTCTGGCGCCTCTCCTTTTACCCATCAAGCTCATTCTGAGAGATCTCTGCAAAGGGAAAAGTGGTTGGGATGAAGAGATCCATAACAAGCCACACAAAATATGGCTGAGGTGGCTAACAGACCTCGACAAGCTTTCAGAACTGGAAGTCAGCAGATGTTTCAAGTCTGCCATGTTTGGCCCAACTAAGACTGCCCAGATCCACAATTTTTCTGACGCCAGTCAAGATGGATATGGCGTTGTGTCGTATCTCTTGTCGACGAATGGCTAAGGTGAGAAACACATATCCTTCCTGATGGGAAAGTCTAGAGTTGCTCTGCTCAAACAGATCACGATTTCTGGAATGGAGTTGACAGCAGCAATGGTTGCAGTCAGGATTGATCGGATGCTGAGAGAAGAACTCGAAGTTCCCCTGATGGAATCGGTCTTCTGGACAGATAGTACAGCAGTACTAAAGTACATTGAAAATGATGCCTTTCGTTTAAAAAACGTTAAGTGGCAAATCGAAGTTTAAGACATTAGAGAGGCGACAACTTTGTCTCAGTGGAAGTATGTCAACACATCACAAAACCCCGCAGATCAGGCCTCAACAGGTTTGAAGATTGAAAGCTTCATGAAAAGTAAGAGCTGGTTTCAGGGGCCTAGCTTCCTGCCAAATGAAGCTGAGTGGCCAGAACAACCTGAACAGTGTACTTACATGACAGAAAATGACGTTGAGGTGAAGACATCCACTGCGGTGTCATGCACAAGTCCTGACGAGTGCACAGATCCATTTAACCAGCTTGTGGAGTATTACTCAAGTTGGCGTAAGCTGAAAAAGGCAACAGCTTGGATTCTGCACCTAAAATAAATGCTGCGACACCTAAGTAAGAAAAGAAAAGAGTTTGAACAGACTATAAAGCAATCTGAAAAAGATCCAGAAAAACACAGATCCATGATTGAACAGCAGATGGGGATGTGTAAGAATAACCTGAAAAAGAGAATACTTACAGTTGAAGACCTATCCAGAGCAGAAATGGAACTGATCAAATACAGCCAGAGACAGACCTATACTGAAGAGATGAAAGCTCTGCAGAAAGGAAACACTGACATGAAAAGGACCAGTTCAGTTTTTAAGCTGGATCCATTCTTGCAGGAGGGTGTGTTAAGGGTTGGGGGGCGTTTGAACAGATCGGCGATGCCTGAGGAGACCAAGCATCCTGCTATTCTGCATAAACATCACAGAATAGCCCACCTCATCCTCCACGACATCCACCAAGAGACTGGACATAGAGGACGGAATCATGTCTTAGCCAGACTACGACAACGGTATTGGATACCAAGAGCCAATGCAGCAGTTAGAAGAGTGATATCAGAGTGCAACCTCTGTAGAAGACTGCATGCAAAGGCAGGAGAGCAGAAAATGGCAGATTTGCAGCAAGACCTTCTACTCCCTGACAAACCACCCTTTACTAACACGGGTGTAGATTACTTCGGTCCATTTGAGGTCAGAAGAGGACGGGCCAGAGTCAAGCATTATGGAGTTCTATTCATATGCTTAACTGTCAGAGCAGTGCATATTGAAGTAGCCCATTCCATTGACATGGATTCATGCATTAATGCCCTACGGCGTTTTCAAGCAAGAAGAGGACAAATGTCAATCATTCATTCCGACAACGGTACAAATTTTGTTGGCGCTGAACGAGAGCTGCGAGAGGCATTAGCAGAGCTGGACCAGTCTCGTATCAATAAAGCAAAGATGAGAAAGGGGGTGCAATGGATTTTCAACCCGCCTGCCGCATCCCACCATGGCGGAATTTGGGAGCGTCAACTCCGCACGGTAAGAAAAGTGCTGAGCTCTGTTGTGGACAACAGCAATTGGATGATGAAGGGCTACAGACTCTCCTTTGCGAAGTTGAGAGCATCATCCATGGAAGACCCTTAACCATGAACACAGACCACCCGATTGACCTCGAGCCACTAACGCCGAATCACTTACTCCTACTGAAAGCACAGCCTTGCTTTCCACCAGGCGTGTTTACCAAAGATGACGTCTATGCCCGCCGTCGCTGGAGGCAAATCCAATATCTGGCGGATCTGTTCTGGCGAAGGTGGACTCTTGAATACCTACCTCTGTTGCAAGAGCGTCAAAAATGGCTCAGTCTGAAGAGAAATTTCAAGGTTGGAGATGTCATCCTCGTCGCTGACTCGTCCCTCCCACGAAACGTCTGGACGTTGGGCAGAATCACCAAAGTGATGCCAAACTCTAAAGGGGTCGTCCGAAGCGCTGAGGTCCAGACGAAGACCAGCGTCATCCAGAGACCCATGACAAAACTGTGTTTATTGAAAGGAGAAGAATGAAGAGTGAAGAAAAAGACTTATAAATTATAATTACCTGTTGAATAGACTGTAAATACTTACCTGTGAAGAGAGAAGTAGACTCTAGTTTAAGAAAAAAGATTTGAGAAATGTTAGTAATGACGTAAATGGCTCCAAGTTAAGTAAAGTTGGTAATTGATATGCTAAGGCTTAGTCAGTTAGGGGCTGGGATATGTTGTAGCCATTTTCTACACATATAAATTAAGATAATTTGAATCAATATTCTGTTTGAGATGTTTGGGTTTGAAGTATTTTCTGTTCCATGTTGTAATGTGGAATGAAGGTTTGGCCAGTGACTAATGACGCGATAGAATGGTGTTTTCTCATTGGCTGCTACGTGTATAGTATAAACACATCATGAGCCCCCGAAACGGCAGAAGCCACTGGACCTTGATGCAACACGGTCTTTTGACCAGCGCACTAATTTCGGTTGGTTTACTAAGAAAAGTCGAAAGTCTATTATTTTTCTATTTTGTATGATTTCAGTTTTGTAATAAAGATACTAAAAGAAGAATTTAGCTTCAAGACTTTTGCTTTCCGATGTCAGTGTGTTGCGTGCAAAAACTTTGAGGTCTGAGGCTAGTGAGGCAGCCAGCTGCTGCACCCACACAGAGTGTTAATGTTACTAACTTATTTTGGATGCTCATTTAAAAAATAGCTAGAGTTACCGTTAGTGACCCCCACCTTAAATTCATCATGGAAAGTTGAACAGAATATTATGGTGTTTGGGAAATAATCTACCACGAAATTCTGAGAAAAACACTTTTTCTTTTTTAGTGTGCTGCTGATGCTGCAGCACCGAGGCTGCACAGCTGCCTGTCTGCTTCAAGACACCAGCCATTCATTGACATCTAGTAAGCCAACATTAGCCCTGCTTGTGATAGTCAATTATAATGATTTCCTTTTACATTCCCTTTTATAACTAATAGTTTTGAGCCTTTGGATTTTCATTATTGATTAGTCTTATTTGTTCAGCAAACAGCATGCATCACGTGAGAGAGCTGTTCATCGGATGCATGCTTTTGTACTGTAACGACTGAAGACCCCTGTGCTAAAAGTACTTAAGTCTCAAAATGTCCATTTTGACAAAAACGAGGCAGTGGACTGAGGTAATTATAAACGCCGTGTGAAAATGCAATTTAAGTACTTTCAGCACTAGGCTCTTCATTTTTTGGTTTTGCTGTCATTACTTAAAATCCTCTTGATCTATTTGTATGCAGTTTTACGTAGGTAAGTTGTATTTATGTTCTACTTGTTAACAATCATCAAATACAATGTTGGAGTCACATTAACGTGAGATTTCTTAGTGCTTGTGTGTATGAACATTCGCGGCAGAACTGGCTGGGATGTGAGGGGTACTCGCTAAAATCTTGCCTGGGGCACCAAATTGGTCAGGGCCGGCTCTGGATTTCATGTACAGACACATAATTGGGTCACCAATAATCACCGTTTTATAAATCCTTGCCTTCCGCCATATTCCTCCTTCCCAAATCCCACTGAAGAGTTTTTTTCAGCTTAGAGGTGGAAAGTCAATTATAGCCAGGGCTACATCCGTGAAAATTTCCTTCAGGCAATGTACTTAGCCCGTGAAGGCATTGGTGTGGTGCTCTGACTGGGCTCACCAGAGAATTCTTTGTCGTTGCCTAGCAAGTGAGAACAATGCTAATCAACAAAGTCCCCTGGAATTAACCGTTAACACCTAGTTGGCTACGTTTTCAATTTTCTGATATTGTGTGGAATCAATGCTTTGTTGTGATTCCTTAATTTGTCTCCCTTTTTGTATGCTCCGAGTGCAGCAGGTTCATTTCTGGATGTTCTTAAGGATGCATGAGTTGAACATGTGTTATGTTGTATAAAATGTTACAACTGCTGGGTCTAATTAGAATTGGCAGCATGGTGCATAATGGCTGCTGAACAACAACTGAAACTGAGTTTCACTGAAAGAAGAAATAAAAATTATTCAGCCTTTGCTCTTTGCCTTTGTGCTTTGTCGGGCCAGGGATTTTTGTTGACATTGCAGGCAATTTTCTGCCCGGCAAGGCAGCGGTTTAAAATGACCCCTTATGGGTTCCTTGTCCACCCTTTGTAAGCTTCAAAACCCTGTCTCCACAGGCCTCTTCATTATCTGCAGAAGGCTTACCTGCTTATATAGGTTTTTATTATAAACCTTCCACCACCATACCAAGAAAAACACTTCTGTGGGGTTTAAGGAAAGGGAGTCGGGTGAAAGATACAAAAAAGTGAGTCCATTTTTTTTTAATTAGGGTAGTGTCTGGCAACTTAACATTGTCCCAAATCACTGTCTGGCAAGATTGCAGTGGGCCAGCATTGTAGCTCTGTGGACTCATAGCAAGAGGGTCGTGGGTTCGAATCCTGCACAACATTTTAGTGTGGAGTTTGCCGACACTCATGATGTTAGAATGGGTTTCTTCCCAGCACCCCAGTTTCCTTCCACAGTTTAAATATATACATACCACGTGGGGACACTAAATTACCCATATGATAGTGCGAGAGTGATTGATGTGTGCTCTCTAAGAGAGATTGGCAGACTGTCAGGGTATGTTCCCACCTCTCACCCTTTGTTCCCATTGTATGCTGGGATAGGCTTCAGCCCCCGATGGATGTATGGATGGATGGATGGATGGATGGATGATTGTGGTGGCTGCAGAGGCTCTGTTCTCTGCACAGGCTGCCCTGCTGTCACTGGGGCTGTGCAGTATTGTCATGGCAGAAGAGAATCCCACAGTGGCTCATGGCAGTATACTGGATAACACTGCCACCACACTGGCCAGGGATGTGCCTATACTTTGGTGTGATGGCCGATAATTTCTTTTCTCCTCAATCTGGAGAGGTTGTGGAGGTCACTATGGCCTCAAGATCGAATATTCTTTGTCAAAAAATATAAAAGTGTTTACATGCAAAACAGAAAGTGTCTGGACTCTGACTCCTGTGGTCAGACCCAGAGAAGGCTGTTTATAAAGTGCAAGCCCAACAATGTCAATGATCTTGAAGCTCTCTGATCGAAGAAATGGTCAGATTTTTCTCCAAACGTATTTTCTAACCTTATAAAAATTGTAACGGCTGTCATCTTTGCCAGGGGTGCTTGAACAAAATCGTAAACCAGCAGTAAATTTGGACATGATTTTCATGAAAAACTGAAACGCTTGAAACATGGAAACATGAGTCTGGAATAGCATACAGTTTCTTGTTTGCACTTATCATGTGGACTATCAACTCAGCAGTTTATTACATACTATGGATTCTGCCACTGATCATTTGCGTTAAAGAGTTTTAAATGGGCATTGCATGAAACTTCTTTCGTTCGCTCCAGACGCACAGAGCATGAACCCTATTGCTTTGTGTGACCCGATGACCTCCCCTGAAGCGCTTCCACCAGGTTTGACTTCACATTTCCACATTCAATAACGAACAGTTTTGATGGGAAACATTTCACGCTTCTTGTGATTGTTTCTGGTGCACAGAGAAAGGCTGTTATTGTCGTTGCTTACTCTGTGACCATCGCTGCAGCATTACCGTCGGACAGAAATTTTCATTTTTTTGTTTAAAAAAATAAATTGGGCATCTCAAATTCCACCTGAATCCAGAATACCCAATTAACAATATGCATAAGCATGCTCGTATGACGCTACCTCGTGTTGCCATCTTGGGAAGGAGGGACAGTTCACGGCTCGCCTCCGAAGCACACGCCTGTCTGTCTCCACATCTTGTACACTCATTGCTCAAATCCTCGCAATCTCAGAACGAGAGTGGAGGATACCCTAACGTGTACAAGCTTACAATTTTACTGACAAGCTCCCAGCTGGCCAACAGGAGGCATTTGAGCGACAAACAACGCTATTATCCCGAACCGGCCATCACTCCCAGTTCTTTCTCCATGCAGCGCAAAGCCAATTGTGCGCTGCACTGAGACAGCTTCTAGCCACTACCAGCACTGTCACAACTGGGGCTCGAACCCAGGCCGCAGTGCTCACTACTGTTCCCTAAAGCGGCGCCTTAACCGAGTGAGCTGCCCAGTAGCCTCCAAAATTCCTGAGGCAATGTGGATGAAACTCATGGGGTTGATCCAGTGTGCAGTAAGGTGACACATGTAAGGCAATGTAATACTTTATGCAAACTTACAACAGAAATTCAGTGATATTGCGGAAGCTTACTGCAAACCAATTGATCAGCTTTTATGGAATGCTGCTTAAGTCTGTGCTAGCATAAAATTAAGGGTCTTGCGTAACCTTGCAGATGGAACTGGTTGCGCAAACAGTTTTCTAGCATGTTGGGAAATAAGTCAACCACACAGCATGACGTATCTTTACATTAGAATACACAACATGCAGTATTCTGCTGCCAGTGCAGCAGAATATTCATGAGACAGATATTAATATTTTTATGTACGTACATGTATGTAGAGTAGTCTAGAGTATGTTTTATTGAACAGTCTAGAAAATTCTATATATTTCTCAACTATTCTGGTAAGTTATACTGGCACAAGACTAAAAGTGATTACATATGTATGGAAGGTTCTCAAGCAAGACAGAAATCAAGAAGACTGGAAACGCTGGAAAGTTCTTTTGGGCATATGAATACTTGTGGACTTGTGAGGCACTTAATCTTATATTTAGCAGTTCTTGGACACATTACAACATTAATCAGCAACTCTTGCACTTGTAGATGGAGCGACGAACTGTGTTAACTGACAATGGTTTTCTGAAGTGTTCCTGAGCCCACATGGTAATATCCTTTACAGAATGATGTCAGTTTTTAATGCAGTTCCGCCTGAGGGACCAATGGTCACGGGCATTCAATGTTGGTTTTCGGCCTTGCCGCTTAAGTGTTGAGATTTCTCTGGATTCTATGAATCTTTTGATATTATGGACTGTAGATGATGAAATCCCTAAATTCCTTGCAATTGCATGTTTAGAAATGTTGTTCTTAAACTGTTGGATTATTTGTTCACGCAGTTATTCACAAAGTGGTGAACCTCCCCCATCCTTGCTTGTGAACGACTGAGCCATTCGGGGATGCTCTTGTTATACCTAATCGTAATTCACCTGTTTCCAATTAACCTGTTCACCTGCGGAATGTTCCAAATGGTGTTTTTTGAGCATTCCTCAACTTTCCTAGTCTTTTGTTGCCCCTGTCCCAGCTTTTATGGAATGCGTTGTAGGCATCAAATTCAAAATGAGTGAATATTTCCAAAAAAATAATGAAGTTTATCAGTTTGAACATTAAATATCTTGTTTTTGTAGCATACTCAATTCAATATAGGTTGAAAAGGATTTGCAAATTGAATTGTTTTTATTCGCGTTTTACACAACGTCCCAACTTCACTGGAATTGGGGTTTGTATATTATGCACTATGGAGAGTGAAATGCCCTAAATCCTACTGATCTGTTTTTGAGGAATGCTGTTCTCAAAGTGGTGGATTATATGCTTATGCATCTGTTGGCAAATTGGTGTGTCTTGACCGATCTTTGCTCTGGAGAGACCAAGTTTTTCTTGGAGGCTCCTTTTACATTATAATACAATTTGCTCACTTTTTTAACATCTCCTTTTTACTGCCTTGTCACATCATAATTAGTCATACACTGCCCATGCAGCAACTTTTTTGGAATCTTTTGCCATTATCAGATTTGAAATAAGCTTATACTTTCAATTTAAAAAATTGAATTCACAAATGAGAGTACAAAATAATATGTTGACGTAGTGTTTCTAATATAGTTGATGGCGAATGAAAATCACTCCTTTTCAATTTTTTTTGCATTTTCCATAATGTGCCAACTATTTTGGCGTTGGGGTACATAGACTCCATTTCTGTCTGAGTGTAGAACAGATACCATCCACTTTACTCAGGTGTAAAGGTACAAAGGCCAGAGGAGTGAACTCTCTGCAAGACTGTTGCTCAGCCTTTCATTTGCATTGACCTTATGCACAGTGGTTCTTGGAATTTAAAGTGCCCATTCCACGAGAAAATGGACTTATCTATTAGGATTTGAAAATGGTAGGTCCAGTATTGGTTTTTGCGAATAAAAGGAAATAAGTGGAGAATTTACGCCAGTAAAGCCTCAGTCACAACAGGACGCACAGATTTTTTAATCGTGCGTTTTTTGCCGTAGGTGAGAGTGGTAGAGGACATGGAGGTAAAAAAAAAAAGTAGCAGTGAACTCGTAAGGCGGGAGTAAGAACGATGTAATCGTGCCGTGCTGTCCTTGAGGGTGACATAAGAAGTTCGCAGCAACACTCTTGCGATTTGGCACGTGCGTGCTTCATAGAGGTAGTAAGGAGGACGTGCGGCAGTTTCGCGACAGCTGCGCACGCCTTTCTATGCCCCAGCCTTGCTCGGACGTTCTATTTACCCTGCTGAAAATTCCAGCTTTGACCAGCCTAGGCTGGTCAGGCTGGTTTAAGCTGTGTTTTGGACAGTTTTAGTTACTCGACCAGCCCTTCACCAGCTGACTCCAGCTGACAATACCAGCTTAACTAGCTTTGACCACCTTCATCTAGGTATAGAAACCAGCTTTAAACATCTAGACCAGCTATGACCAGCTAGTGGTGTTGAAAACACAGCTCAGACCATCTTAACCAGCTTAGAATTCTAGCTGGTCTTGGCTGGAATTTTCAGCAGGGTATTTCGTAAGCTGTGTGTGCGCCTTTCTTATTTCACACTTGCGGGAAACTTGTGGTCGCCTTGTGTCCACCTTGCGGCGACGTGCGTCTTGGACAAGCGGTTTCATTTCCACGACCAGTAAAAAAAAACGCACGTCTGACCTGTGTGTTCCTCGCATGCTCCTTGCGTCGGGAACAAGGGAAACTGGCGTTCTTGGCCTTTCTCTGGAAATCGTAGAGTTTATTGTGCATGATCAAAATCCATCATATGTGCTTACGGGCAGTCTGCAGGCTCAAAATTTCGCAAGAAGAACCTGCGTGGCCCGCGAGTTCCTTGGCGTTTTTTGCTGTAGATATGCCGCGGGGTGGAAGTGCGGCCGGTTGTGACCAAGGCTGAAGAAACTGTTGCTGTGTTTCATAACACCGCAAATTGAATATTCTTGTTCTCGCCCACTCTGGAGTGTAACCGCCTACACAAAGATTCGATAGGTAACTGTCCGGATTTAATCTCTAATGTGCGCGTCGTAAACTTATTGATGTCTTGCAACTTTGTTGTAAAGCTGCACATTAAATGGGCAATGTGTACTATACATTGCTAGAACTACTGATCTGGTTCGATGATTTGTCGTCGTCTGCTTATGCCAGTGTGACAATCACTGCATTACAATTTTCGTAGCTGCTATCACACGGGACGCGGAACAAATTTTTCGCATGACAGATTACATTGACGCATGTATTTGCGTCTTTGCATTGACTCTGAATGTAATCTGTTGTGCAAAAAATTCGTTCCGCGTCCGGTGTGAAAGCGGCTTCCCACAGCTTCTGTCTCCCCCAATGCAAGTTTCACTTGCATAATGGTGGATTTCGCCACTAGTAACACGGAAAGCGATTATGACTCTGGACCTCTTGCGCTTCTTTTACTTGGGGATTGAAAGCAATGCATGTGTTTCATGATCGTTTCGATTGTTTAAATGGAATAAGACAATTTGAAATGTCTTAAAGCACTTCCATTGCTTCCAATTCCTGAGTAAAGACAAGCGTGAGAATTCCAGAGCCATAATCGATTTCCATGTCACTAGTGGGGAAATGAACCGTAATGCACGTGAAACTGATAAACTTTCATGCACAATGACTTCAATTCTGCAAGAGAATCTCTTAAATGTGCATTAATTGAATAATTGCTGACTACAGCACAGGAACGTGAATGTCACTAAGAGGCGCGATACTCGCGCCGAATGCGTGAGAGTTGGCAGCTCTGTAATCGAGAGGGCTGCGAGACATTTCATCTAATTTTAAACTAGACTAGTAAAATTACCACTCTGAAACGTCCGTTCTTAGACGTGATGGTGGCATTTCCTGCATTGCATCGGCCTCCTCTTCGGATTCGGGGTTATATATATATATATATGTGTTGCTGAGATCTTACTATGCTACTGGTAAAATCTATTGTCTTTCACCGTATATGGTTGTAGATAGCTAGGCTCTGGACCAGTATGGCGTTGGGGCTGTTTACATATTGAATATTCAGGAATGTAGCTGAACTATCCAATTAGCGCGAAGCTTACTTAAATGCCGAATATTCGCGAGGGAACTCACCCGTCTTCTTAGACTGCCTTTCAGTGATGCTAAAAAGGTCATCAAATAAGCGATCCAAGGCACTTTTCCCACAAATAATGGTATGAATACAATAGCAGGGCATTGGGGATTAACACAAAATGTCGGGATATGTGTGGAATGGGCACTTTATGATCGCTGCTTTACATCGGGGGTATTTAACCTTATCAAGAAAAGACTGGTGTTGGTTCAGGCTTCCCTTACGGCCAATTAATTTCACACCTGACTCTACGGATCAAGGTTGTGAAGCAGAATCAGATGTGTAACTGTATGGCTGGAATTTAAACCAGCAGCCACACTGGCCTTCTTGGGGTAAGTTTGAATACTCCTGCTTTACATGCTTCTCAGAGTGATTTGGTGGTGAGAAGTGCAGCAAGCAACATTGACACAGTGCAGCTCTGTTGCCCCCATGTGGATATATACAGAACAGAGGAATGCAAACCAAATTGAAAAGGCATTTATACATCCGCATTGACATCGTGTTGCAGTTGAATTGTGGGGAGTTTGTGCGGCCTTTTACCATGATCCTGCATGCCACGGAGGGCAGTGACTTCCTATTTTGGCCTAAAAATTAATATAGAATGAGATGCCTTTCTTCCAGCAAGTCTTTTCCCACAACTGAGAGAACTTAAAAGCATCTGAAAAAAGTTAATAGCACACTAAATCAAAATTAGGGGAAGACAAAGAAAGAAAAAGTTCATCCATCCACAATTTAGCCCGCTTATTCCTTGTCAGAGTCGTGAGGGCCAGCAGGAGCCTATCCCAGTGTACAATGCACCAAGAAGCAGAAACAAATTAAGAAATTATAAACTGTATAATCCATCCCAGTCCTCTTACCTTGACCACAATTCACTCAGGTGCCTGTTCCCAGCCTCCAGAAGTCAGCAAATGAACTTGACCTGCCTGTTGAAAGCCTGGAATGACTGCCGCAATTCCAGGGAAATTATAGGAACAGCTTATTACCATTGGCCATAGTTCTCAAAAGCTGCAGGATTCCATTAGTTGAGGCAATCAAAGTCACGAATGGAAACAATTAAGGGATGACCAAGACCCCTAGTTGGGGAGTCAGACATCGAGGAAAATAAGAGTATGGAGTTCTATGAGTTGCCTTCAGTAACGTCATTGGGGGCAAGAGGTGAAATGAGATAATCGGCAATTGTATAAATGACTACAAGGCCAACAGCATGTAGTGTGCACAAACGTCATTGCACATAAAGAAAAACCCTGAACTACTTCACACTTGCCCTGCATTTTGCCTGTGGGTCAGCTCTTGTATGAAAGTGCATGAATATGAAGCACATTTGGATGGTGCTTACTGCATAATCAAAATGGGCAGAGGATAGACGTTGGTGAAATATTTACAATTGAGTAAGGAAATAAAAGAAAAAAATCACTATGTTAGTAAAAGATTTAACATCACTTTTTTGTTTCAAACTTTGAGCTGGTGATGCAGCCTGTCTGGCACTCATAGTGACTACATCTGTGTTATAATATATTGCATATTATACAAAATAGAGTGTTTAAACACTAGACAGAAGAGAGCAGAAAACTACTTCTGAGTGCAAAAAATAAATATAAAATTCATTGACACCTATAACATTTTAAATATATTTGATAGGCTCATTATAATTTATGTGTTATACGTATCAAAACTTGAAAACAAAGTAAATATCTATCTTTAAAGACAACCAATTTCACATTGTAAAAAAACTATTTTGATATACACAGATAATTTTTGAGATATACTTTCTACTTTATTGAACCCCGTGGGGTAATTTGTCCTCAGCATTTGACTCATCCTATAGTTAGGAACAGTGGTCAGCCACAGAGCAGTGCCCGGGGACCAACTCCAGTTTTAAAGCCAGTACCTTGGTCAGGGGTAGGAGTGTTCCTGTTACGCATGTTTTTGTGGGTGGGGGAAACCAGAGTACCTGGAGGAAACCCACGCGAACACGGGGAGAACATGCAAACTCTGCACAGAAAGGCCCCAGGCCAGATTTGAACCCACCACCTTCTTGCTGTGAGGCAGTAACCACTGTGCCACCGGGAAAACGTTCCCAAAAAAACAGGAGCACCTTAGATTTATTCACTTTTCTCTGGCCACCTCAACTCAACAGACACATATCCAAACAATAAGACAGCTACAGAGCCTAATGCAAACATCTGCTGAGACAAAAATACTCATTTTGTATTTGATGATGCATTTTAAATCCATAATTCTCAGCTCAGTTGTTCTAATATTTACCACTTAATAGCAAATTGAGTAAATACAATCGTGAGAGAACCACAACCAAGCCCGATGATGATCAACTTGCCAACCAGTCCTAAACAGTACATACAAAGAGATCCTTGAAGACCTAGTAATGTTTCTCTTGCTAAAATGAGCAAATATCTTGATCAGTGTGTTCAGAAATGCTTGGACATCATCTATCTCTGCTGGTATTAATCATTACATTTTTATATCATTAAATAACCCACTAATCATTATATCAATGTGGATGATTATGATATATGCTATATTGATATTAATAAATATACATATATTTGATTTTCCAGTTATGAAGATTATACAGTGATTAATCAACTTATGGCATTCAATGGGAAGCTAGTTAATTTTATCTGTAGCCAGTTAGTTTGAACTCAGTGAGGAGTAATATTTCTTTCCCAATGCAGTGGTTCGAGAATCCCTGCTTTGGAAAAAAAAAAAAGTGCAGAAGAAACCCTAGGGCACCTCAACCCAGCAACATTTCCCTGCTAGTTCTGGGGAAAAATTCTGGCAAGAACATTGGACTACTAGTCTTGGAACAAATTATAGATCTCAAACAAGTTTTGCCAAAACCAAATAAATAAGCGAATAAATTATGCAAAACCACATTCCAAAGATTTCTGGAAAAATGTGTATGTTTGAGATTATTAACCACAGTGCTCCTTGGAAAACTGTCTGCAAATTTAGTCAGCTTTTTATAACGGAGAAGGGGGAGGTGCGGAATCTGGCAGTATGATTTCTGAGATACGCACATTATACGAACATACGAGCAGGGGCATTGATACACTCCTGTTGGTGGGAGAGAGAGAAGTGAGTGGCCGATTCATTCCAAATGCCCCCAGCAATATTACTGAAGAGCAATGTCTGGCCTGCTGCTATTTTTATCATCTGCCGCAGTTCATCCATGACTGTGGCAGGTGCACATTATGTACTCTACCTCTGATGCATGCTGACATAAACCCAGCCTATTTAACTCTGAAGCTTGCTACCATACACCAAGTTTATTAAAGTCTGTTACATACTGGCATAAACAAAGTCCTCGCTGAATGCTAGCATAAATAATTTTCAATAAACTCTGGTGCCTGCAAATACAAAGCAAAGGTCTATTAAACCCTGGTGCAGGTTAACATACACCAAGTCTATTAAACCTTGGTGCAAACATAAATCAAGTCTATTAAACTCCTCTGGTACATGCTAACCTACACCCAGTCTATTAAATTCTGATACATGCTAGCATAAACTAAGTCTATTAATCCCTGGTTCATGGTAACACAAACGCAGTCTGTCAAAACAAATATATGCTGATAAAATGCTCTATTAAACTCTGGTGCACACTAACATAAACAGTCTATTCAACTCCAGTATATGCTAGTATAAACAAAGACCATCAATCCCTGGTGCATCCTTACATAAACCCAGTCTATTAATCTCAGGCACTTGTTAATATAAACCAGGTCTATTAACCCCAGTGCATGCAAATAAAAACCCAGATGTTCAAACCCTGGCACCTGCTTACATAAACCCAGTCTATTAATCTCCGGTACAGGCTGACATAAATCCAGTCAATTAAACTCTGGCACTTGCTAACATAAGCCATGTCTATTAACCCCTTTGCGCTGAAGCCAAATATAGCTATTTATGGGTTATCCAATTTCATGCTTTTAAATTCAAGATTTAAGCTTCATAGAGAGATCAAATATGGCTTAACTAAGACAAGACACTTGCAGCATTTAGAATTACATCGTATTTCAGTTTATTTTCATGATTTTGGTCGAGAAAAGGGGCTGCAAACATAAAAAATCTTCATGAAAATTTAGCAGTGAAATTGTAAAAAAAAATAATACTGAGGATTGAAAAATGGCTGGAGGTTAAAACAATGGGATCATAAACTCCTTGACCGCAAGTACAGTTCATCTGAGCATTACATTTTTAATTACCTACTCTCTAGGAGCCAAATAAGACAGCTATCCAGGTGGTTCCCAGAACTCTAAGATCCCTCAAAATGGTGCACTGTCAAATCATAAAAAAATCATATATTCAACACAAATCAACTTTTGACGCATAAAATTCAATAAGAATTAATGATTTTCTGGTGGAATTTAACATGAGTTTATAAATATAGGTGCAGCTGGGCATCAGTGGTCACTAGTAACCTCTCCAAATCCAAAACATGCCTTTTCTCCATGATAAAGTTGAGTTTTTATGTCAATTGTCCAACAAAGCCGCATCAGCAAGCACACGTACTCATTAAAGGAACTGCTTATTTTACAGTCAGAACGTTCACTCAAATGGAAAGCTTGCTATTTACAATTCCAATCATCCAAGCAAACGAAAGCTTGCAAAAATGCTTTTCATACCCTATAAGGAGTAAGCATAACTCACAACACAGTAATAGCTGGTCGCATTTTAAACGAGCGAAAATCCAAGCATTGTATTTTGTTGAATGCGGTATAAATTCTGAAACAGATCACCAAATTAAATGCCGGCACATTGCAGTATCGACTACTCTTGTTAACCAATGTGACAAACTAGCTCTGTGATCACGGTGGTAAACCAAAAATAAGAAATTGCTGGCTAGCTAGCTAGCTGGCTAGAGGTGAGATAGAGCTACACCATACAAAGACAGTTCGGCTCACACTTCAACTCTCCATCATTGAATTTCTCTTCCAAATGCAGTCAGCCCACCAGTCTGTTTCATTCAGAATTACTGCCATTTTCCATCTCAGAATCTCATTTCCATCCCAGAAATATAAGCTCAACACTCCAGGGTCGGTTCTGGAAGTTTTTTTTCCATGCAATCACGTATTTCTCGGCTGCACAAAGTTGAGAGAATACAACCTAACTGATTATGCAAGTATTTAAATACCTTTCTGATGGTCCAATCAATGTCTTTCAGTTACTGTGGAAAGTTTATACACTCTGGAATTGGATAAGAAATGTGTCAATCAATACATCATTACCGGGGAAGTTTCATGTGGGCGTGAACTATAACTGTGCGTTATGCAGATGAGCCTAAGTATATAATTGAGTGACTGGCTAATCAGCGAGAGTACTCAGGAGGATATAAAGAAGTGCTGAATTCGTTGATCTACGCATAAATCCATGGTAGGGAACTACGCGTTTTTGATATGTGATGACTATAATTGATAGTATAATGACAGTATCAATACCATGTAGAATTTTTGCTTCAGAAAACAGATTTTTCTTAGCTACTAATTGAGATACCATTGATTCACTATAGCTGAAGTGGTTCTTACAAAGGACAACGTTTTTTTTTCCTGTGGCAAGAGATCATTTTTTTTAAACTGCTGGATAGATACTACGGTCAAGTATATTGAGCAGTTTGCACATCAGGCTTAGCTAGAGAAGATGTTTGCTGTGTGTGACAAAAAACTGCTCTAGCTTAGAAACAGCGTAACAAGACTTAGAGCACCTTTAAATGCTCGAACATGCTTGTATAAGCTTCTCAAACCACTTCCCTCACCTTGAATTGCATTTCACAAATATTTTAAGTACCAGTATGCAACCAATCTACCACAAATTGGTCAAATTTAAAATTGATCGGTATTGCTGCCATAAAATTCTCACTTCATGCCAGTCTGCATATGAAGACCAGTACAGCAACTAAGCCTATTACTTCTTACTCTGTCTTATTCACATTTGCAGCATATGTATTCTCACCATTTAACTCCAGGATGGAATAACGTTGCCCCCTACAGGTAATAAAGCTTAGCCCCCTGTCCCATTCACATATCCATCCCCAAACGCACTCATATTCCCTTCATTTTGTTCTTCCCCTCAGACATTAATTGCTTGACTAACCAAAATGTATATAATGTGGCAATAATATTGAAAATAATAATTACATTTTGCACAGTTATTTATTTTGGTTGTCATTTTTATTGTTTTTTATTTATCTCAGAACATAAAACAATATTGTGGGTTGTACCACATACACTATGTATTCACATAATACACCTTACAGCTACAAAGAGAGAGATAGACTGAAAAACACTTTTTGTACATACTGCATACTTGACATGAAAAAAAATCAAGATCAATCTTGAACTCAAAAAAGGAATGTAGCTGCCAGTTGTCTTTTTTTTGTGATTTTTTTTTTGTTTGTTTTGTTTTCTTTGTTTATGAGGATGTTGCTATGGATAGGGTCAGCACTGCAGAAGTTTCCGAGCTCATTGTACTTCTCTTGGTTTTTCAAATTACTGCAGGAAGTCCACTGGAAGTAAAACTGAGAACATGTGGACAATAGCGCATTTTGTGTGTGTGTGTGTGTGTGTGTGTGTGTGCCTGAGTGTGTGAGTGACAAATATAACAGTAAATTTTTGCAGTGCTCTGACCGTCTCCCACAGTATAATCAGAAAGTTTACTCAAAGGGCAATACACACCAGCTTTAGGACCACTTACAGGAGTCGGAGTTAACAGTCTTCACTTCAATGCCAATACAATAGTCATTCTTTAAAAAAATTATGTTCTACCTGTTTGAGTGGTTGACTACACAATGGTTTTACTAATAAAGGACGGAGTGTGGAGTGTGAGAGGAGGGGGATAAAATAATTTGCGACTGTGCAAGTGCTTTTTCTTCACAGTTTAAAAATTGTTTTTTCTAACTTGCCTATAAACATCACACCATTGGCCATTCCAGCTATTTTCACAACAAACGTTCATCTCTTTTTTTTAATGGACAATTTAAATTTGTCAGCACCATAGTTTCCCCATTTTTCAAAAAAAAAATTTGGTCTTTTGTCTCAATCAGGGGTTACGGTAAGAGGATCAGTTCTGGAACTGAATCCTACCCACAATTCCACAGTGAATTCAGGGGTAGCACCATGAGTCCCAACTTCCTCAGGAAAAGAAATAAGAACAAAAAAAGAGTGAGCAAGATACTCCATCCATCCTTACCATTTTTTTTTTTGGATTTATAAACATATTTCACATTACAAAGTTAATAAATATAACCAGCACCAATTATTACCATTATCAAGATCGACACCAAATCAAAGTAACTGCTCTTCTTTAGTTTTCCGTAGGAGAAAAAGCAGTTGTATATAAGCAAAATAAGCAAGGCAAAGAAACCAGCGCATTCCAGGTTTTTAAATTGCCAGGTCGGTCGTGACTGACAAACAGCATCTGCCAGTGGAATTCTAGAAAAAGAAAAACTATAAACTTCTGGGATTTTAAATGACTTCAAAAATTAAAACACTTTAGTATGGAAAAAATGGCCATAGTGGATGCTATCATATTGCCATTTTTTCAGACCATATGATTTATTTTGAAGTATCTGAGGGTGCTGATAGCCTCGCACATATAAAACAAAAAATTTAAAAAATTCCTCTGCATTAATATAGCACCTTCTCGATGGCAACTGCTTGTGTGCTCAGGCTCACAGTTCACATCCAATTAGAAATACATATGGTGATAAATTAACTATGATAAACTGTGAAATCTCCAAAAAGGACAGGCCAATCAAATGAGTTGTAATGGGAACGGGCTGGTTACTGTTGAAGAGGTATAGATGTAATACAGTACTTTATATGGACATCAGTATTAAGTATAGACATTCAGACACAACACTTCGGAATGAGGTGTTGTCTTCTGCTGCTCAGGGTTTAACACACCGACAACTGCAGACGAAAAGTCCCGGAATTACTAAAGATTTAGTCATAATCCCTCTCCAGTTAAATAATCTTACCTAAATATTAAATATTTACATTTTCATCTCTCCTGATAAAATTCCGTTAAAACAAAAACTAGGTTTCAAGTTGTCAATAATCTTTTCTTTCTTTTTCCTTTAAAATCAAGATTAAAAGTGCTTTTATAAAATCTTTTCTTCCATATTTACAATTTGTATTAGGTAAAACTAAACAATACAAAAACAAAAAAGGCAATAATCACAATAACAACAAGAATAATAATCATCATTATAATACAATAAATAACCCAAAACATGTAGATTATGATATATGTATAGGCAGCAAGCACAAGGGGTGAAAAACAGGTGCCATTTGTAGTTCTTTGTCGCCCCCATGTGTTTGTAGCATGCTATGACTGTGACCAGTGTCTCTATTACATGAGGTATAGAAAACCTGACCTCTTGAAAAGCACCAGCACCAATCAGCTTTGAGCACCAATCAGTTTCTAGCCCACAGTAAACCAGTTTCAGCCTTGTGCGCAATCCATAGCAGACACACGTAGCTAAGAGCTTTGATGAAGGGCCAATGTTGCAGTGCACACACTGTGAATGAATGATGTGACAAACAGCGCCACCCCATCCACAGTGGCGGAGAGGGGGCATTGCACCCTCTGGAGCAGAAGGAAGAGAGGGCAGATTGTTCAATGTAAGCACAAGACAATAGATCCCTCACAAGGAAAGAGCTCCGATCCAGACCACTTAGGGCCACTTTGAAAGCAAAGACGGGCAACAACCTTTTTAGAAGGTCATTTCAGTCTTTTGTTTCCACGTGTTACCCTTGTGAAAATCAGCTGGGAACAGCGATTAACTTGAGGGCAAGACCACAGTAAAACAATTCACATGGAAAAGTTTTCAATGGTCATTTCTGAGGATTTAAATAAGACCGGCGAAAAGTGCCATACCACAAATTTGCAGGTGAGTTCATTATGCAATTAAAAACAAAAACAGGTGTGAAATCCAGAGATAGATTCACAAATACCTCTGGGAATGGGGTTCCCCTGTCTGTGTTCCAGTGCTGTTGCTTAAGAGCTTGATTCTATAAGGGACGGTGAAGTTTCAATAGGCTCCGTGAGGATGACTAATGGGTGGGGGGCTGGGGGTTAGACTAAGTGCAAGGGTCATCAGTGATGAATTAGGAATGGGGCACTGACTCGAGACAGCAGAGTGCTCTTTCTTAAACTGAGGAGCTGTTTTCAAAATTACTGTTAAACTGCAGAATCTGGACTAAGGTACGGTAAAAACCTGGAAAATCTCATCCAGGAATGCTGATTTACTTCAATCAGCAGCCAGCTCAGGTCTTTGGGAAAAGGGAGTGTAAATACTTTTAAGCCAGATGAAAAAAAGGCCCTGAAACGCACAGGAAAGCAGCAGGATCTGCAGTCCCTTCTGCCCAGGATACTGACCTGTGGCGCCCATCTCATTTGCATCATCCTACACAGGCAACTCATCTACCTCAGCGCTAATAAGCTGTTTCGAATTGACGCCCAAACAGTGGCCAATCAGGGGTGTCATTAAAATGGTAAGGGAAACGACCTCTTTCACTAGCAAACTACCCCAGCCACTCAGACGGACTGTGTGAAGAACATGAACTTCAGAGTATGGCGTCATGAAACATACGTTCCCCCTTTTATTCTGACCTCAGAGCTGAGAAAGAATGTCTGTTTCAGATGGAGTTAGGAGAGACAGTCACTCAGCTTTGAAACCATAAGCTGTCGTCATTTAATTGAATGTAAATTATTATAACTACTCATTCGGCTGAAAGATCTTAGAAGACACAGAGCCTGAGCACAGTTGCATTTAGAAGTAGCCGAGAGAAAATGTTCCACTCTGCCTCAAATTGGGATGCAGGGCACAATAAATTACAATGCTGTACAAAGGGGGCACAATCTCTTAGATCAAACTCATTTTTCATAATGGGCTAATGACAGGGCCAAAGAATTTTTGGCCAGCTGAGGGGGCAGTGTTGGTCATACTGGACAATGGGGGGCGGCAGCACTAGCGAAAGATGTTAGGGCCATTAGAGCAGCATCCCTATCTATGCCAACAGGGAGCGGCGCAAGTAGAAAATACCCAGAATTTTCAGGGTACGAAAGTAGCACCATTGCTTGTGCCATGAGGGGAGTTTCAGCACCTCAGACAGAGAAGCACCAGAGTATAGTCTGTGGCGGGATAGTGGACTGAGGAGGAACTGTCGGTGCCTGACTCCCCGACTAAGGCACATGGTCCTACGCCCAAAGCACCAAGCAACATGCTGATGGGTCTTTCAGCAGTCCGGACGGCATACCACCGAACAGGTGAAACCCCAAAAATCTTGGGAGTGGGGAGAGCAGGGAGTAGGGAGGGGAGTACTTTAAACTGATGTGGTAAGGCGTTGCTCTGTCTCCATGTGTGTGTGCGTGTTTGTGTGACTTTTCATGCGTGTTTGAAGGTGTCCGCACGAGAGTGTTGCGTATTACAGGCAGAGAAAAGGACCATGGGAAACAGGAACCTTGTCAGCACCACCGCACACGACAAGAGTGCATGCACTCAGGCGATATCCCACAATGCCTCATGAGAAAGACATGGGTTTGAGGGGTCTGTGGCCCCCTGAGCTGCTGGAATGGAAAAAACCAACTGGCGAGCAAAGACACCCGTACTGTTGACAAATAAGCACCAGCGGAGACTGAATGAGAGAGCGGGTGGGGCTCAACATGGCGAGGAGGTGGGAAGTTCCAGTAGCTCTTCTGTGCCAGAAATGTAAAGTCCATATTGATGTTTGAGTGTCTCCCATCTGTCCATCTCTTTACAGTGAATTGCCACTGCTTCTCAACACACCACACAGAAGGGTAAACCTGGGTTTGTTTCAGTCCCGAGCCCAGTCTTCATGAAGGAAAAAAAAATCATTAAATGAAAACATAAAAATATAAGAACAGTGTGTTTTCAGACTCTTTTGGGGGAAAAACAAGGAGAGCTCCCCCCCCAAAAAATAAACAAAATTAATAATATTAAAGAAAGCAATATTATCAAAAATCATCCTCATTATGATAACAATATCAGTAATAACAACATTGACAGTAACAATGACAATCATAATAACATTGATAATAATAGTAATAATAATAATAACGATAATAATAATAATTAGGATCATTATTCTTAATAAGGAGGGGAACCAGAGAAGAAACAGCACCATAGGCAGCTAGTCCATTGGGAGAAGGGGGAAGAGTCCTGAACTGCTACCAAATTTGAGGTAAAAAAATAAAAAATAAAAATATTTTTGATTAAAATAACCAAGTTTAAGAAAAAGAAACAAAAAAAGCACCCCACCCCACCACTCCATCACGCTTTGGTGAAGATAGTGACGGTGGCAAGTCCGGGTGATGAGTCGGGGGGCGGGGAGTAAGATTCGGAAGAGAGGAGGGAGGGCGTAAGTGAGGGAGAGAGATATTTTCCCTCCTTTCAGTCTCAGGCTCGGTCCACATCAAACCCATTGGCTGTAAGGCCCAGTGAGCTGAGTGAAGGCGTAGGGCGCCACGGTAACCACTGTGTTGGTGTGGTTGGCGGGTGCTTGTCGTGTGACCACGCCCTCCCTCCTGTCCTTACCCAGGTTGGGGGAGGAGCCAGCACCAGCCCCGGCAGCCAAACCCCCGCCCCACTTGCGCTTCTTGCCATAGGGCTTGATGTCCTCATGCGGGAGGCCAAGCAGCGCCGCTTCCTGCTGCCGCTGTCGTGCTCGCTCCGCAAGCATCTTCATCTTTGCCTCCCAGACGGCCAGGCCGTGGCAGGGCTGGTTGAGGTTCTTGTGCTGGTAGAAGACAAGTGATATGCGGGACGGGTGGCTCCGGTCAGGCTTCTTCAGGGGCGTGGTGGCGTGGAGCTCTCGGCGAGCACATTCGATCAGGATGGACCCATGAGCTGGTGCCACAGCTACTCCGCCGATGGAGGGATCCAGGAAATTGTGCTCGCTATCAGACCACACCTCTTCCTCTTCCTCCTCCCGCGCCCTCTTCAGCATGGGCACCGCCCCTTCCTCTGTGGCCCCGCACAGTTCCCAGCAGGCCGGCCCCGACTCTGTCTGCTGGAAGGCATCCGGGAAGAGGCGGCCCTCAGGGGTCGGGTAAGGGGAACCTGCCATGGCCGAACCGCCACACGACTTCCAGGCCTTCTCCTGGAGCCCCAGGGGTGTGCAGCTCCTGCCTGGTGGATACGCACCAGGGCCCCAGGGCTTGGCCGGAGAGGGGGTACCCCACTGGCTTGGGCTGGCAGGGTAAAGAGGCGAGGGGGAAGGGGTGTGGTGTGGGGAGGGAGAGGGAGGAGGGGCAGGTGACGGGGCGTGGTTTAGGGAGGGAGAAGGAGATGGGGCGTGGTTTAGCGTGGGAGCAGGTAAAGGGGCGTGGTTTAGGGATGGGGAAGGAGAAGGGGTGTGATTCAGGGTGGGGGCAGGTGAAGGTCCATGACTTGGGGATGGAGGAGGGGCACAGTTAAGCGAGGGGGAAGGCAATGGGGTATGGTTTAGGGCAGGGGAAGGTGAGGGGGTGTGGTTTAGGGAGGGAGAGGGAGAAGGGGCGTGGTTCAGGGAGGGGGACGGTGAGGGGGAGTGGTTTAGGGAGGGGGACGGTGAGGGTGCCAGAGATGGCTGTGGCATGCTCGACCCCTGGAAGGAGTTCCACTGCTGCTTGTGGTGATATTGGTGCTGAACTGGAGGGACAGGCTGTTTGGCCTGAGGATCCTTTCTGAAGGCCCCATCCCACGACTCCGGGCCAAAACTGCCGTTCAGCCTATGACCTGACCAGGTCTCCCCTTGGTGGGGGCCAGTGGAAACGCAGCGCTGGGGTGGCAGCCCCTCAGCCCTGCAGTTTGGGAACAAGGGTGTGTCCACAGGCTCCTGCTTGATTACAGGTGTGGCTTGGCGGGCAGAGTCTGCAGGGGCAGTCTGTGGGCGAGGCGGGGGGATGGGGGACTGGTAGCCCCGTCTGGCCCCATCATCTGGTTGTGGTTGGTCTGGGTTTGAGTGCGCCAGGCTGGCCTGGAGGCTCTGCACATCTGGCTTCCTGTCCAACAAGGCAACACCTGCTGGCGACTTGGGCCACGTCCCATTCCGCCCATCATGACCCAAAAACTGGGGGGAGAAGAGCGCATTGGCCGCGTAGTTGTAGTAGCTGTACTGCAGCCTGGAGAGGTTTGGGTTAAAGCCGTTGATTGGCCCATGGGCGGCGCCGGGAGGTTGTCCGTCAGAGGGAAGGCCACTCCTTGCATAGTACCCGGGGTAGGAGTAGATGCTGTTCATGCAGTAGGGGTCAACCGCCTGCCGTTTCCCCAGTGACGCATAGCGATCCATTACCCCATTGAAGGCCAGGTATCTGGGGTCCTTCCTCTCTGTCTTAATAATGGGTTTCACTTCCTGTTTGGGGATTGCTGTGGGTGTGGCCAAAGACAGAAAAGCAGAGTGATTTATCAGCGTTCATTGTCCACCATGAAATTTTCAGACTTCAAAGCCAGATTCACCTGTTTTAATTATAAGTCACTAGTGCTACTTACAGTGAAAGGCATTCTGTATATAATGTTTCATGACTAATACTAATAAATGGAATGGCCACGGCTCAACCAGACTGGTATCAGCAGCCCAATCAGGCCTATATCATGCATGAAAGCATTGCAGATTTACTGCTTAAACAGGCCTAAACAGACCTAAAATATAGCAGGACTACGGCTATATCATACTTAAAAGCACAGCTAATTTACAGCTAGACGGTGACTAAACAAGACCTAAAAGCATGGTTGAACTACAACTATACCAGGACTAAACAAGTCTTAAAGGAGCTTTTCTACAGCTTTACCAGGACTAAACAAGACCTAAAGGAGCAGCTTATCTACAGCTTTACCAGGAATAAACAAGACCTATAAACACAGACTGGACTACAGCTATACCAAGACTAAACAACACCCAAAAGCACAGTTGAGCTACAGCTTTACCAGGGCTAAACCTGGCCTACATACACTGTAATGCTGCATCTGAACAAGGCCTAAATGCATTGCAAAGCTACAGCTAAACCAAGCCTACATGAGGCCAAAAGGTACAGCATAGCTAAGGATGGCCTAAACCAGACCTTAAGACATTGTTGAGCTATGGGTGAACCAGGCCTACAGGCACTGCATACAGCGCCCTCCATAATTATGGGCACCCCTGGTTAAGATGTGTTAAAAGCCTTAAAATAAATTCAATCTTTATTGCAGAAGCATACTCTCACACTGAAAATTGTAGAAAAATGTAACATTCAACTCAAGTGAATTTTAAGGGAAAAAAAAAATCCCTGACTAAGAAATAAGTATTTTTCATAAAATCACCTGTTCCATAATTATTGGCACCCCTAACAATTCCTAGGAAATAAATGTAATTGAAGTATTTCTGTCATTTCTACAGTAGTTTACAAAGTTGATCAGAGTATCTAGGAACATTTAATTAGTAATTCAACACTTCCTGTTTCCCTGGGGTATAAATATGACGTGACACAGAGGCCATTTCTCTTCTCCACTCTTCAACATGGGAAAGACAAAGGAACACACCATTCAAGTAAGGCAGATGTGTGTCGACCTTCACAAGTCAGGCAATGGCTACAAGAAAATAGCCACTCGCCTGCACCTGCCCATATCTACTGTCAGAGGAATCATTAAGAAGTTTAAAACAACTGGAACAGTGGTAAACAAGCCTGGACGAGGACGCAAGGTTATTTTGCCACCACGCACAGTGAGGAGGATGGTAAGAGAAAAAAAAAGTCCTCCAAAGCTCACTGTTAAAGAATTGCAACAAATGGTAGCATCTTGGGGTCACAAAGTCTCCAAAACAACCATCAGGCGCTATCTACATGCCAACAAGCTGTTTGGGAGGCATGCACGGAAAAAACCTTTTTCTCACTCACAATCATAAACGCAAACGCCTGGAGTTCGCTAAGCGGTACTGGGACTTCAACTGGGACCGTGTACTTTGGTCAGATGAGACCAAGATAGAGCTTTTTTTTTTTTTGGCAACAAACACTCTAAGTGGGTCTGGCGGAACACAAAAGATGAGTATGCAGAAAAGCACCTCATGCCCACTGTGAAGTATGGGGGAGGACTGGTGGTGCTGTGGGCCTGTTTCTCTTCCAGAGGCCCTGGGAACCTTGTTAGGGTGCATGGCATCATGAACGCTTTGAAATACCAGGACATTTTAAATCAAAATCTGGTGGCCTCTGCCCGAAAGCTGAAAATGGGTCGTCACTGGGTCTTTCAGCAAGATAATGACCCTAAACATGTGGCCAAATCTACACAGAAATGGTTCACCAGACACAGAATCAAGCTCCTCCCACGGCCATCTCAGTCCTCAGACCTCAACACCATTGAAAACCTGTGGAGTGAGCTGAAGAGGAGAGTGCAGAGGAGAGGACCCAGGTCGCTGGATGATTTAGAGTGATAGTGCAAAGAGGAATGGTCGAAGATCCCTCTTTCTGTATTCTCCCATCTTGTGAAACATTATAGGAGAAGATTAGGTGCTGTTTTGTTGGCAAAAGGGGGTTGTACAAAGTATTAACATCAGGGGTGCTAATAATTGTGGCACACATGATTTGATGTAAAAGAATTATTTCTTAATGTGGGATTTCTTTCCCACTGAATAATTGCACTTGAATTAAAGGTTGGATTTTCCTCTTTTTTTTTCATTGTGGTCCTATATTATTTAGAAAAAAACTGAATTTATTAGAAGCTAAAGAACACATCTTAACCAGGGGTGCCAATAATTATGGAGGGCAGTGTAGCTACATTTAACCAGACCTAAAGGCACTGCAAAGCTACAGCTAAACCAGGCCTAAAGGCACGGCATAGCTACAACTAAACCAGACCTAAAGGCACTGCACTGCTACAGCTAAAACAGACCTACAGGCCCTGCATAGCTACAGTTAAACCAGACCTACAGACACCGCAAAGCTGCAGAAGAGCTACAGTTGACACACACACCGAACCCACCTTTGTTCTCCTGCAGGAGGTGAGGGGAGGCGCTCTGGTGCACTTCGGTCTTGATGCTCTTCTCTGGCGTCTCTTTCAGCTGCTTCGGACCCTTGCGTTTCTCAGATGCAGCCTTTTTGGCCTCCAGGCGGCGCTGCCTGCAGGATTTGGCAGGCTCAGGAAGCTTGCGCACCTCGCGGCGGAATTTGCTGAGCACCTGGATGGCGCCGCTCTCCATCTTGCGTCGCTGGTTCTCCTCGGAGCCAAATTCATCCGTGGTGGAGAGCGTGTAGAGCGGCAGAACGTGCAGCTGCTCGTCGTCCGGAATCTGGCCCACCAAGCGGTTATCCTCCTTCGTAAGGGTGCACACCTGGGGCGGGAGGGAAGCGATGCTGAGATTTAGGGCTGTCCAGACACTGCCCAATCATACCACTCACTCACACACACGCATCAAATTAATTGTACTCAACGTGCACATACAAAGGCACACACATCAACAAAACAAGTGCAAAATGCACACACTTTCATATAGACACACGTATTATTCATACAAACATTGCATGGACAGTACGTAAAAGCACACACAAGCTCAATCCCTCCGATCATTAGTGAGATGCTGTACTATTCCTATTTATATGTACTCACTTATTACTTTATTACTTCTGCTTTTTTACAAATCAGGCTGCCCATAAAGAGAATGTCCCCAAAATGGTCCAAAACTAGTATACAGTGCCAGTACACCAGTTTGGCCAGTAGGGGGCTGCGTACCACAGTGCAGCCGTTGTGCAGGTTGTGCTGGTCCTTGTGGGCGTGAGCGCAGAAGTCCATGCAGGCGGTGACTCCTGAGAAAGGTCTGCCCTCCTGCAGCCCCAGTCTGCAGTCTGGAGCAACTCGCTCCTGGGCGCACTGCAAAACACAACCAATCAGAGGTCAGCACTGAAACACGCAACCAGTCAGATCTCAACACTTAAACACACAAACAATGAGAGTTCAGCACCGAATCACACACACAACCAGAGCTCAACACTGAAACATACAACCAATCAAAACTAAGCACTGCATTCACGGAACCAATCAGAGCTCAGCACTGAAACACACATCCGATCAGACCTCAGCACAGATACACACAATCAAACAGAGCTTAGCACTGAAAGACACAATTCATTACTGTTGAACACAGAAGTACATCACCAGATTTAAGCACCAACACAGGCAATTGGGGAAATGGACTGTGCTCAATTACTGACACATGCAACCGGTCAGCTCAGAAACAAACTGCCCACCTGGGCTCAGCACTGAAACACACATTCAATCAGAGCTCAGCATTGAAGCACACAATCAGAGTTCAGCTCGGAAACACACAACCAAACAGTGTTAAGCGCTTTTACACGGAGCGCTTATTCGCTATTTAGCAATGTGAAGTGCAATCGCTTTCGCTGCTGATTCATTTTGAAAGCACTCCAACAGGTCTCTGAGAATCATCAACATAACGTTGCTAGATAAAACCAAGTATGCTTTTGTCCTCAGTGTGGGTGAATTTTGGAGTTAATTTCAAACTCAGTAATAGGGCAGAAATTGACAGGGTTCAAAAAAATAGACACAGCTCAGCCGGACCACACCTGCACAGCCCGCAGGTACCGTAGCCCATGTGTTCACAGCAAAACAGAGGTACGCCCACTGCTCACTCTTACCTGGTTTCCGTAGGCCTGGGGGGCCAGCTGCTTATACAAGGGGGCTACCCGTGTGGCCAGGTTCTGTAAGTTGTCCCTGAGATTCTCCTCCTGTGGACACACACACGTACACTCCAGGATCACAAATGCAAAAATACAAGCACACACGCATATTCCAGGACACACTACGGACACACACATACATAATACACTCTGTGATCAATTAGAAAAAAAAACGATTATCATCAAGGGGTTTCAAACTCCAGACCCCAAGGACCACATTCTCTGATGGGTTCTGGGATTTCCTACCAGCCCTCCGCCAATGACACAGTGACCCTCCAGGATTTGATTTTGAGATGCAAGGTGCAAATGCAAAATGTGTGTTTGCTTATACAGCAGAAACAAAAGAGAAAAAAAAATGGAGCAAGGCCCTCAAAGAGTTCGCAAATTTTTTTCTGGTTCCTGAAAAATTGCGTTTACCCATACAGTGCTGAAATAAATTTTTTAAAAATATAATTATTCGGTAGGAAGGCCTTTGCACACCTAGTAGGTTGACAGGTGCGTAGGAGAGGACCAATGGTTGGCAAAATAGAAATGAAAAACTAGAAATGAAAAACTCAGTGTGCGGGAGTTTTTCATTTCTAAAAATATAATTATTAAAAAATATCAATTATCTTGTGCTGTTGAAAACCTATCATGTGGCGACTTGTTTAAAAGTGCCCTATTATGCCACCAGGTGCACAGCTAATTAGCCATTTTGAGCCAGTTCAAAATCTCCCCATCCTGACATCACAAGGGGGAGTGACCACCCAGAATAATGAAATCTGATTGACTGCTTGGCTGAAGTTAATCAGCTCTTCTTGCCTCTGGTTAGTTACTTCCCCATGTGAGGTCAAGAAGGGAAATATCTTGAAATGGCTTGTAATAACTAATAGGCTGTGCACCTGGTGACATAATAGAGGACCTTTAAAATAGCTCCCCTGTAGGAGCTCTTTTAAACAAGTCGCCACATGATAGGTTTTCAACAGCTTTGATTTTGATATCTTACATTGTTGAGCAACAATAGTTGCATTTAGCGCTCTAAGGGTTTAAGTTAAAAACTGGTTTCAGTACAGTATTTGGGCAAAGATACACTAACGTGTCCTCGGAAGTCGCCAGAAAAGATACCAGATAACGAACATCTCAGCTCCAGTCACAGTCCCAGTCCAAGTCCACCCCCCGAACTCACCTCTTTAGGGTGGTCTCCTTGCAGCCTAAACTTGCGGGGGGTCTTGCTGCGGGCGTATTTGCACCCATTGAAGTACATGCTCCAGGAGCAGCCGAAGGAGAAGGAGGCTCCGCATGTGTTGGGGTCTTTTCCCTGACACGCACAGGTCCGACTGCAACACAGATAGAGAGAGTGGGAGAGAGAGAGAGAGAGAGAGAGAGAGAGAGAGAGGGAGAGGAGAGAGAGGGGAGGGGGAGCGAGGCAGGGGCGAGGGAGTGAGGGAGAGAAAGACAGAGAAAGAGAGAATTTAGCTGAATTTCCTTTTTTCATCTACATTGTAAATCATCGCTGTAAAGGAACAATGCTTTTCTACCAACTCAGCTGACAGAAAAGTACTGTAAAAATTACAGTTCAGTTTTAAAGTGAACGAGTAAAGTTTTCACAGAATATTGTTTTTTGCATTGAATTAGTAGATTTTTTTAGAGCAACTTTTTTAGTGAACTTAATTTTTTAAACGAATGGCAGCAGTGAGATAACAGAAAGAATTTGTAGAATAACAGTACATTGCTGTAAATGGAACAGTATTTATTGTCAGTTACTTCCAAACACAGCCCGGGAATTTCATGCCAATGTTTTAAAGCGATTTCCCCAAATACACTGAAACGGCGCGGACGCCCCAAGCCCTCCCAGCTGTGCGAGAGTGGGTCACTCACTCGTCGTTGAGCCCGCAGCGACGGCTGGTGGGGTTGCCAAATTTGGTGAGCGTGTTGGTGACCTCACGGTACAGCTTGTCGCCTAGCGCCCGCGGCACTCCCTCCCATGCCAGGATGAGGATGATGATGACGGCGTTGGCACAGTGGTGCCCGGCTCGCTGACGCACCAGGCACAGCAGCTTCTCCGCCTCACTAGCTCGGCGAATCACCTGCGAGCCCAGGTTAAAAACAACCAATGAGAGGAAGGCCTCGCCCGGTGACTTTGTGTTGGGCAAAGGAGGATAAATCCATTCATAAGTCATTCCTGGGACTCTTCTAGGAGGAAGAACTAATTAACAAACTGAATGCTCTACACTTTCCTCCTCCATTGTTGGGTATCAGTAGCATTTTTCAACAGACAATCATGGAAATGGAACTAAAATTCAACACTAAAGTTGAAAACAATGCTCATGATGAGCGATGGGGATTCCCCCACCTCCAATGACAAAATCTATGTTTATTTCCTGAATGGCCTCAATTCAAAGAAAACCAACCACAAGCCTAGTCATGACAGCTATACACTGTTACCACAAATATATTCACGATCGCACTAAAAAAATAAAATGAAGGCAAGGATACAACTTCAACCATTTCCTGATGCAAAAATTCATAGTGTAATAAATTGTGATTCTTCATTATGATTCTTTATCAAACTAATTTGTTTTAAGTATATTTAAAGTATTTTGCCTAAAATAAGTTTGGGCAATGCACAATGCAGTCACTGAAAACTGGGATTTAGCCCTTTAAAGAGTACATTATTCTGAATGCTTTACTGAGGCCTTACTGTTCTAGAAAAAGCATTTCTGTTTCAGTGACTAGTTGTGTCTGTTAGATTAGCATTAGGATGTTCACAATACTCAAATCACATGCTTCTTTTCTTATACTTTCATAGGGTTAAACCAGCAGCCGGGGATTTCAACACACCTATAACGGAAAGGCCAGAATAGCTTAGATGTAAATACACATGTAGCTTCTCAGGTATGCACTACAAAACCTGTACTACTAAACCTTTTTAAAGTCCCTGTCGCTCAGATGAATTAGATCTGCCAGTCGGCTGTGTCTGAATCAACGCTCAAGTCGGCCGAGCGTGGCGGCGCGTCGTTAGCAAGGTCTATTAGAGCCCCTGTGGATAAGCGCTGGCCCCCCGTGGCTTTACAGTGGGCCAGTAATCAGGCCCTCTGTCACCGTCACACCTTATTCCGCTGTAAATCCTGCCCTCGTTAGCAAAGCGCCGCTCAGACCCAAAACTGTGAGAACAGGTCATACAAGACCGACGAGCTTTCAGGCAACGACAAAAAAAAAAAAAAAAAAAAAAGAAGAATGGGACTGAATAGGGAATGCACATTCAGTGCAGCAAAGTCTTCAGCTATTGGGACAGAGACACAGTACACGATGGTATGCAATTCATTGTAATTCACACATTATGTGTATAACTACCCACAGATTAAAGCTAAATTATCTTCAACCTTAAATCTCGCTGCTTCCAAATAATAATAACCCAAATAAAAATAAATAAAAACTCGTTGAATTAACTGGTTCCAGAACAATGAATAATGACCTGGTTGAATAGAGTAGTGCTCCCTTAAAAGCCATGGCACTGAAGTAATGCTGTGCGGCCGTTTATGATGTAACCACATGGCAAGATCTCAGCCTAAGGAAGGATTGTGTCTGAGAGACTCGCCCAGAACATCCAGAACAATTAGATGATGAAATGTTTAAAAAAACAGCCAGCGGAAGTGGATCAAATCTTACAATCCATATTTTACACTTTCGTTCCGTGACTGTACAGAAACGCCCGGTTTTGAAGTCGTTTCATTTCCACTCCTATTTAAAGAAATAAAAACGCCAGAAATAGATGAAATTACAGGCTTCTATAAATAGGGCAGACAGGAAGAGGCGATGTTGAGCTTTTCGAATGAGCCTGAGTGGAAGCAAGCTGGCAGGCAGTGGAGGGTTTCTGCTCCAATCAAACGGGCCAAACAGAGAAGCCCGGTGTTTTCCTACGAGCGGCAGCCAGGACTTACCCACTTGGCAATGGGGCATCCCTGAGAGCTCTTCCCCTCCTTGCCGGTGTAGAGCACCTTTTCGATTCGAATGGCCTCTCCCTTCTCTCCATATCTGGGTGAAGGAACACATAGCTCTCAACTCCAGGCTGGCGGAGCTGGACACACACATTGCTGGTTTATGTGAACTTTGTCTGCTCAGCAACATGGAGAAGCCAAATCTCGTCAGTTCCGCCAGCTTTAGAACGGGAGTATTTGTTTTTAAATGTGACATTTAACTCGTAGCTTTATATGATCACACGATAACACAATCCACAAATGTCCAAGCATGCACACAAACACACACACACACACCACACCACATGCATTCCTTCTCCCCTGCCTTTAACCCTTAGAGTGCTGAAATAAATTAAAAAACATAATTATCTTGTCTGATGAAAAATTGTGAATAATGCTGATGTTGACTGAATCAACTGAACAGATGTTTATCAAAGTTACAGAAATCAACTGAAGAGAAATTGATTAAATCAACTGAACAAATATTGATTGAATCAACTGACCAGCTGTTAATCAAAGCTACAGAAATCAACAGCTTATGTATGTATGAACTGCTTAAGTGAGTGTGTGTGTGTGTGTGTGTGTGCATTACTGCTGCTTACATAATATGGTTACTGATTATGATTATTAATTTACTGGTGAATATGATGAGTGAGACTGAAATATGATCCTCAAGGAAACCTATCATGTGGCGACTAGCTCCACTGGAGCTCTTTTAAACAAGTCGCCACATGATAGGTTTTCAACAGCTTTGATTTCGATATCTTACATCATTGAGCAACAACAGCTGTATTTAGCGCTCTAAGGGTTAATTTCTCTCTTTTCCCAGTGCACAGCTTGCGTGCCTCTGCTAATATTCACGAGAGGACGAAGGTAGCAGCATTGCAGCAGGCCCAACCTCACCTCCCCCGCACCTCCGTTTGTCATTTGAAAACATGAGTCCGAAGGGAAGAGAGGGAAAGGGGAGTGTTTGGGGAGGGGTTTGAGTGTTTCTGTCATAAAAAGAAAAGGAGAAATCCTTTGGAGAGACCTTTTACTCACTTTAATTCTGCTACTTCATCTGGCAATTATTGGACATAGTCTTTAATGAATCTGGATTGCTCGGTCGAAAAATAATGCAGTTTTTCCACCATGTTGCTCATTTTTTGGACGGGCTGGGTGAATGGGGAATGCGTGGGGGGATGTGGTGGGGTCAGAGGTGAGGCAGAGGTCAGGCTAAAGCAGAGGGGTTTGGGCCATTGCGTCACCCCCCCCACCCCACGTTCCAAACACATCAACAATAAGAAAGCCGCACTCCCGCCGGCCGCCCGGTTGGAATACCGCTCTCAAAGACCTGATGAGTCATTCTATCTTTACAACCTCCACAAAAACGGCTGGAATGCTTTCAGTCACCACCAATGCTGCTTGCCCCCCCCCCAAACCCGCCCGCGACCCCACACTAAAGCTGCCCTGCTTTAATCTGGATAAGCCTCAGCTCCATCAACTCTTGTCTAAGTGCCACAAACACTAACAGAAAGCGAAACGCGTCCCAACGGAGAGAAACTGCACAAGTGGGGCTGGAAGGCCAAACCAAACTTGCGCAGGAAACTTGCATGTTTGTGTTCAGCAAGGTCAAGTTACCGCTTCAGAAATGGCGATACAAGATCAAGAGAATTTTAGCCATCCTGTAATTTTGGCCAATCACGGCTAAGTCCTTCAGTCACTCAGGGCTTGTTCTATTCGTAGTTGCTGTCTGACGTCATGATTAAATTATCTGCACACATGGCTTTGGTTTGCGCGGCAAAACAGTCTGGATCCAGTGGGCGATAGCATGTCCAGAACGGCAGACAAGTGTTTTCAGATCAGTAGCGGTCGATTGGCGGTATCAAAGGCCTTTGGTAACCTCAACTTTGAATGCTTCATTAACTAATTCAGCCACAGTTTATGTTGCCTAATTAGTAATAGTTGCTATGACTAATTGGTACAACGGCCGTCAAATTTATTTTCGATTGCACTGTTATAAACTGCATGACAAAGTTATGAGACATTTCCTCTCCACATAAATGACGATATGAAACGTGTACGATAAACCACAGCTTTCTGGATCTGTTGAAATTCTATTTGCCGTACAAGCTTGTGCACATGCCCAACCCAGACGGCTTTGTTTCCAAACGCAGCAGCCATGATTCGTACTGTTGTAGGAGCAGCTGGTAGTAGAGCAGTTTTTTTTTCAAAACAGCTCGTCTTCACCTTTGCTGCATCAACTGTCCACAACTGGACCCTTGCAGTTTATAAATTAGCTGGAGGGATGTATACGTACTAATGAATGCCCAGAATGAGCCAATGTGTTACTGCTTGACAGTTTCCAAATTCATCTCAGTCATACAGTCTGAAGACAGGCACAGTTCAGGCATACTTAATTTGACATTAATGCATAAGCGAGTGAAAAGGATTCATCCACCCTTCCATCCGTCAACAAACCCGTTTTTCCAGGACAAAATTGCAGGGGGGTGAGAGAGCCTATCAGAGCATAGTACTTCACTGGGCGAAAGGTAGGAACATGGGTCACACCGCACTGCCTAAATAAACAAACCTTTGTGTCCTTGGACTATCAGAGGAACCCATATAAAGGCTAAGTACGAAGGAGTTCAAAAGATGAAATGAAATCTGCAGAGGCTGCTACGTGACTGTTTTTACCGGTGTGTGCTAAATGCTTTAGCGTACGTGCAAGAGTGCTTCTTGGGCGTTTAGCGCACCCTCTCTTTTCCACTCACCTCATGTCGTTTACACACAAACTGTTTGAACAGCTGGATATTTACTTGAAGCAAACCTGGCTAGCCTCCCTGCTTCAGGGTCGAGCAGCAGAATTGAGTATCCGTGGGTTTTAATTCCCGGTCTCGAGCAAACACAATACGCTGCTGCTCAGCCCAGCCAGACAAATGCATCTGCAGTGGAAATGTGATCCGTCACAGGAATACAAGCAGCTGGGTGTGATGCTGCAATAAGTGGGTCAGAAAATGAGCCAGAGTGCGATTAGGCGAACACTCGTTTGAACTCTCCTTCTGAGCCACACTCTCTCATTTCTCTCTCCTCTCTCTCTTCCTCGCTCACTCCCTCTCTTTCCCCCTCTAAATCTATCTCCCTCTTGCCCTCCTCATCTCCCCTCATCCCAGTGTTTTTCTTTCTCTCCCATTCTTTACATCTCCCTATCTCTTGTTCACTTCCTGCTGATGTCACCATTTCCTCATCCTTGTGAGCGAGCCAGAGAGCTCCCATTAGATTGGGCGGGTCTGAGGGGGGTGCTGATGATGTTCCACAGCTGTGGCTGCCTCAAGCACAAACACTCACAGGAGGAAGCCAGCGGGCGCGGCTTGTTCATATCAAGCACAGAGAGCATTGCTTTCATGTCAGACCATTTCATACATATTGCATTGTCCTGAAAAATTTTCTGGGATTTCATCTGACTTCAGTTCCGAGTGGAATCTACAAGGATGGAATGCTCCAATTCAGTGTTTCATAAATTATAAACGGGAGACTAAAATAGTTTGCAGGATTATATGAGGTTCTGGAGTGAGTCTGTAGTCCATTAAGCTATGGTGGTACGTGTATTTCACCTCGAGAGGTCCCGGGAAGGTACTAAGTGTCTTATTCGGGTGCCAGTGCAAGTGTACTTCAGAACCATTGTTCTGACAGATTATTTAACGACAGTTTTCCCAGCAGCTGAGGAGCTGTCAGGGAGCAGAGGAGACGTAACTCCTGGATCTCTCTCTCTCACCTGCTCTCCATCAGCTCTCTAATGGAGGCCACGGTGGGTCCGGAGCCCAGGTGATTGTAGTAAGGCCCCTCATCCTTCTCTATGATGTGCTCTGTGTGGGGAATAAGGGAGAGAGCCATTAAACACACACACACTTACACAAACAAATGCTCATGCACACACAAACACCTGCACATAGGCATGCACGCAAACACGCACGTACAAGCACACACACAGACCCCTATTCATGTACACAGATAAATACACTCATACACGCAGGTACATACTCACTCATACACAAAGAAAAAGGCACATAGCAAATGCACACACCCGTATAAAACCCAGAGCACTCCGCTCCCTTGTGCTCTCACTGTACTCTGCACTACAGATTCCCAAGGGCTGCATCTGATCAAGAGCAGATGATATCATCTCCAGCAAACAGGACACACCCAGCTGTGTACAGTCTAAAGTAGTTCAGTGGAGCATTCAAGTCTATTTTGTATGTCTGCAAGAACTAGTGCTGAGATATACGCTTGTTTGTCTGCATTAGCACAGAGATGCATGCGTGCAGTGTGAGTCTATGTAAGCGCTATGGAGTGGGAGTTCTGCGCCTGTGTGTATGTGTATGCGACAGGGTGTGAGTGAGTCAGTGCGTGTGTGTGTTTGTCTGACTGAGAGGGAATCTAAGGTCACATTCCTCTGAGAGAGCAGCGTGAGAGGCGGGGCCAGCGCTGAGAAATTGGGGGAGGAGGTGTGGCCAGAGTGGGAGTGGGGTGTGGCTATAGGCTCTGGGAGTGACGGCCGGCTGTAATGCCTCAGGATATGTGCGTGGGTTTGTGTCTCCGTCCACTAGTTCAGTACACATAGCTTGTGTGCGGACGCCTGTCCCTGTGTGTTTCTCAGTGCATGTCTCTATACGAGCAGTTATAAGCTCTCGCAGTGTTTGAGTATGTGTGCATTTATTGCGTGCCTGTATGAGTGTTTGAATTTTTATTCTAGCTGTGCTTGTGTGTGAATGCATGTATGTGAGCGTGCGTGAGTGTGTCTGTGCTCACCGTGCGAGTGCACGTGTATGTGTGCTTGTGTGTGCTGATGTGTGTCCACTCTGCTCACTCTCATGCCTGTGTGAGTGTCAGGTCGCCGTGGCCATGCTGACTACGTGTTTACAATGGGGTGTGTTGTTAGCTGGCTGCCGCCGTGGAAACGGCTCCATTCTCATGCCCTTTGCTCCTGGTTACGGAGCTCAACAGCAACAACAAACAGCACGAGCAGCTGGAATCTCTCAGCTCAGTGCCTACTCACCTATTTGGTAAAATAATATTGACAAAATTAACATATATAGGTGGTGTGGCTCTACTGGCAAAAGATGATGTTAAATACTAAGCAGGAAGATCAGACCTCATTTAGGCCTGTCCTTTCACACTCATTGGCCAATTAGCATCTTAATGGAGTGACAGGGTGGGTTTAACCACACTTTGAAAGAATTTGGAGTCTAGCTGTGCAGTAAACGGAGACCGATCAACAAATTAGAGATAAATCTGTATAAAAACATCAAGAAGAGAATGAGAGAGAAGGGGATGAGTGAAAATGAGAGGGAAGACAGAAGCTCTTTGACTTTTAGAAATCCTATTTATTAATAGGACACTTTGCTAATTTTCAACCTTATCTCTATTTATCTGAGTCAGGGGTGTAGTGTGAAAAACGGACACAATTTTTGCCAATTTTCTGTATATCTCTCAAAATCAGCCACAATACCTGTCATACTTTCCCCTCCAGTGCCTATATTTGATGTAAATAGTGACGCAGTTGGAGTTTAGGAAGATTTACGAGCTATTTCGGCTTGGATATCTAGTCTCCGTCAGTGTGTAGCAAAGGGGCGTGCTCTAGATGCTGCTTAAAAAACTTCTTTGTCGTCTTTGCTTGTATAGCAAACTAGCTATATTTCGAACAGCGGAAATGGCACCCATAATTATGAGTGCACAGATGTTATGGATGAGTATATATTTTACAGAAAGTTAGCTTGATGACCTTGTATAACACTATTTTTCAATCGGCAACCAAAGGTTTTCCTTAGCTAACAGCTGTAACGGACTGGAGCAAGCTAGCAAGTAGAACAATTTTGCAAGCCATTTCAGCGATAACCTTACTGTTCTGGCACAGCCAGCTTTTCTTCTGTAAAGTAACATTAGCTAACAGTTGTAAGGTGGGTTGGCTAGAGCAAGCCAGCAAGCAGAAAATTTTGCCTGTCATAGTTTGGTAACAGAGTTTGGTGATCATTCCATTGACACAGCTACCTGGCTGGGTTACTGATCTGCAACTCTGTTGGTGATCCGCTCTTCTCCAGCGGGGGCTTTGAGGGGGAATGTGAGTCTTGATTGATATTAATTGCTTGGGTCAAAAAATGGACGTTATAGCCGCATCGTTCAGAATGTGGTTCGGAGGACAGCCCAGTAACTCCAGTAGAATATCTCTCGTAATCCTCAAGAAGAAAATGCCTGCAGCAAACTTTCAGTTGAATGCTTATTTGCAAGCACGTCGAACTTTATATGTTGTATTTGCAATGGCCTGTTGCTATTCTGTCGCCTGTTCTTTATTTGCAGAGTGTATCAGCCTTTCTGTAGCTTATGCGCCCAGGTACAGAACAAGCTGTTGACATTATTATCAGGACAAGTATGGTTTGTAGTAATGTGAATAACGTTCCAACAAACTGCTATGACAGTTGTATGTAACAGATCCATACGGGGTGGAGGGCATGTCTGGAGTCATGAGCTAGTGCAATGCATTATGGTAGTTGATGTCTTCACAGTAAATATACAAGGAAGCCATGAGGGTGATAAATACATGAATATCTCAATCTGCTGTCCTAAAATGTGTATGGGTGGTATCCAACTTACTTAAACAGAGCCTAAACTTTGAAACTATATACGGTTTGATTATCGGTGAATCGCCCCTTTAAGTCATAATTTTCAGATGGAATTTCCCTACATCACATGCCTGTTCTAGAGAGATGTCACAAAAAGAGAGCGGAAGTGGTTATTGAACTCTCACTAGCAGCGCATGACCTGATAGGCACCCATTTGTGATCTGGAAGGATGGTGGTTCAGGGCAGTTTCTAGCCACAGTCAGATTTGAGTAGCTGCTAGGCCTTTAACCCCACATTGCTCTAGGGGATTTGCCCCTGTTTAGTATAAATGAAAATAAGTGAATTTTGAAAAACATAAATATTTTATTCTTGACACCTTCATCTTTCTCTGTTATTCAATCTCAAATACCCTCCCTCTTTCCTTAGGTCTGTGCGCCCTCGCTCCCTCCCTTTCCTTCCCTCGTTCCCACCTCTGTCTCCCCTCTTTCTCCCTGGCAGGGTTTGTCAGCAGTGCCCTGTTCTGGGGGGAATGGGTGGGGGGAGGGGGGGTGAGATGGCTCTCTGGTCTGACTGTAAATGAGCGTCGCGTCACGCTAGCCAGCACTGCCGTCTGGCCCGCCAGACCGCCAACAACAATGGATGCCTTCTCCCATCTCATTGTGTTACCCCCCCGCGCTGCCCACACCCCCCGTCTAGGGCGCTGCGCAGAGCCGTGAGCTGAATGCAGACTGGCGGCGCACACTCATGGGATTTTTAGCGGGTTTAGCGCCTGCTCACAGACACAATGGTGCTGGAGCAGAAGTTATTCTGCAATAATGGAGCAGGTGCAGGTGGCCTGTTGGGCTCCATCTTTCCTTTTCCTCAACAGTTTCCCCCCCTTTTTCTGTGGCACAATTTTTAAGTAATGCTGATGCAGCACAGCGCAAACTTTCTTCACGTCACACTTTTCTGCAAGTTGGCAAGAAATGTGTCTGCATTACTTTCCATTCTTTCCTTTTGAAACTCTTAAGGTTTATATGAGGCCAAAGCCTATAGAAGCCAATATCTGTGGGGTTATTGACTCAGCGATGGTTATTTCTGTAGGTAACCCTTAGAAATGACAGGATCTCAGGGTGCTGTATGGGGGTGGGGTACATTCTCCACAGGACACCAATACCTGCCATCAGCAATATTCTCTGCTTTTCAGCAGGTAAAGTGTGAGATCATATGATTGCAGAGTTCTGAATGGAGCATTCCAATGAGCCAAATAACCGTGACATGGCGCTAGCAATAGCAGTGACTTCGGTATACAAGTGCCGGTTGATTTGAATTGCAGAAATATGTGAAATCGGCATACTTTATTTATTTCTATTGTTATTTTCAGCCCTACCTGTATCCTTTAAAGACATAGAGTTAAACATGGTGGTCTGACTAATCTGATGTTTCTATTGTGCAAATTTTATGAACGATGTTGCTTAGCTCGCATCTTTGATAAACCAGATCTCAACAGAGACATCTCACCGCCGTCTGGACTAACTGCTAGTTTTTGGTAAACTCGAGATGTCATTTCCTTTAGTCTGCGGCCCAACTGTAGATGTTCATCTGAAAAACCGAACCCTTCTCCGCTCTTTAGAGTGACCTGGCACCCCCATACACAACAAGACTTAACGAGTTTCCCTCGCCTGTGTGTGTTTCATGCTATTGAAATGTGTTCATGATGTAGGGGTTTTCTACCCGGATATGATTGTAAACAAACATCGAGATTCAATCCATAATGCTGTCATAACAATCACCACTGGTAATTGAAAGTAATGGAATTCTCGAACAGCAGTGAAAAAATAAAACCCCTGCATCTTAAATGGTAAATTCTGGCAATTTTTTTAAGGATATCTTGGACAAACTTAAAAGGTATTTCAATGTTGGTTTCTAAGATTTGGGATGCCTGTGTGGAGGCACTTCATTTGTGACAGAGAGGGGCCCTGATGGGAACACAGAATAGAACATTAACCCTTTGAGCGCCATAGGCAACTACCGTTGCCCAATGGTGTAAGATATCAAAACCAGATGCTGTTGAAAACCTATCATGTGGCAACAAGTTGACACATGATAGGTTTTCAACAGCTCAGGATACTTACATTCTTAATTCTTTGAAAATTTATTCGGCGCTCAAAGGGTTAATTTAGTCGGCACTTTTGCCTAAAGCAGAATAACCCAGGGAGCCAATCCCCCCTCGGGTAACGTGGCTTAATGGCCATTCTCAAGGGTCCAACACTATATTGTAGTGGTTAAATTGCCCAAAGAACCACCAACCCAATAAGTCCCAGTGAAGTATCTCAGCCACAAGGCTACAGGCCATCCCATCACCCTGTGTACTCATGTGTACTCACCCACGCAGTCACATGATGGGAATTCTTCCTCTGTCTTAATGGGTGTGTCCAGGAGGCTCTTGGTGGGTGTGTCCAGGTAGCGCAGGGGCGACTCCAGGAAGCCGCGTAAGGAGGGGGCAGAGGGCGGTCCTTCCTTAGTGGGCGTGTCCATAGAGAGGCAGGCAGTAGTGGAGAGGACAGCCAAACCACCAGACGCCTCAAACTTTACGCGCTTGGGGAAGGGGGAGAAGGGGAGCGTGAACGGGTCCTCGAGGATCCGGTGCTGCGGCCGCTGTAGGAGGGCTTCTTGGGTGGAAGTTACGGGTTGGGCAGGGGGGCAGGACGCACCCTCAGGCGCTCCATCCTGACCTGTCTCTTCCACTTTCTCCGTTTCCTGTGGGCCATCCTGTGAGGGTCGAGAGGGGGTGACAGGTGGATCCTCCTTTCTCCTTTCCGATGCCTCCCCAAGCTCCACGGCTTCGCAGACCTCTGGGGCAGCTTGACCAGTGGGGGGCACCGGCGAGGGGGCTGGTCCTGAGTTTGGGTCCAGGTTTATCTGAGACACTTCCTTCATGGGTGGGGGCTGCTCAGCAGGGGGCGCTTGCATTTGGGGGAACTCCGCCTCAAACTGCCGGATCAGCTCCTCGAATTTGGGATCCAGGGAGCCCAGCCCAGCGAGAGAGGTGGGGGCAGCCGCTGTGGATGCCTGGGGGGTGTCCTCTTGGGGTCCCGAGGTCTCTTGGTTGCTTTGGGTGGGTGGCTCAGAGGAAGGAGGGAACGAGGTGCAAGTAGAAGTCGGGGGAGAGCTTTCGGGAACAGCAGGGATGAGGTCTGGGACGGAAGGAGGAGCCAAAGCACCGTTGGAGACGGATTCCTGAGAAAGGGCGGCAGCAGCACAGCTCGGCTCAGCCTGAGAGGAGCCGCCGGGCGGCAGCGGGAATGGGAGGGGCAAGTGCAGGGGCCCCGGCTCTGTGACGGACAGGCCGAGGGGCTGGGCGCTGCAGCCATCCGGCCGTTTGGGTGGTGTTGGCTTCTGTATCAAAATTTGGCTCTGGGGCAGGAAGGTTGGCTGGGACGCCTTCTGCTTGGGCTTCTTGATGATGATTTGTTTGGGTTTGGGAGGCGGCGGGCCCAGCTGGGGGTACAGGCTGACCCCATGCATCTGCAGCTGCTGCTTTAGGGATGGGGAAGAACCCACACTCTTCCGCTTCTTGGGTTCCTTAGGCTCCTGCTTGATCATGATGGGCCCCTCAAGGCCTCCAGGACCGCTAGCTTGGGGCCACCATTTTCGAAGGTCCTGGAAGGCGGCCGAGTGGCGGTGCTGGTTGGGGGGGTTGAGTGCGGGTCCGCTGGAGAACAGGTTACGCTTGTGGTGCAGGTGATGCTGCAGAGCCGTCTGAGTTTGGTTGCGGATGGTGGAGCCGCCCGGTGACTGAGGAAGTCCCGGGTGCATTGGCTGCTGCTGCCCATTGGCCAGCCCGTACCGGGCCGTGGCAGTGCAGGCTGACCCTGGGTAGTCTCCGAGGTCCACTTCCTGCTTGATTTGGGCCAGACTTGGCCCACCAGCTACACCAGTATCCTTGAGGGGGGTGGGAAACTTGAAGGGGGCGTTGATGTACTTTCCGCTGGAATCCCCCAGGAGTTGCTTCAGCTCAGACATTGGGTCTCTCCCACCAGTCTGGGACGAATTGAGCCCCATCCAGGCATTTCTGGGAGAGGCCCTGTCACAGCTCGTCATCGAAAGGGGAGGGGCTTTGGAAAGGGGCAGCTGAAGAGGGGTGAGGGGATGAGCGGTGGGGGGTGGGCTCCGATCGGGACTGGGGTCGCTGCTGCTCCCAGTATGAGGGGTCCTGCTGAGGGTAAACGGGCTGTGCCAGGGGGGAGGCGGAGGGCGATGGGGAAGGACAGGGGGAGGATGGAACCAAACGCGTCCCGTGCTGAGGCTGGGGAGGGTTGTTAAGATGGGGATTTTGGTGGTTGCATGAGGAGGTGGGGGCTGGAGGCACCACCGTTTGGGGCACAGTGGCAGACAGCTGGGTCAGAGCCTCGATGGCGATGGCGGTCTGTAGACTGATGTTCTTCTCCTTCGCAATGGAGAGGACACTCGGGGAGCAGGGGATGGGAGAGGGGGAGTAGGGGAGGGGGGTGTGGAGGCCAGAGAGGGGACCCGGCTGGTGAGGGGGTGGAAGGCTGGTCCCGTTGAGTTGAGTTTGAGGAGGAGCGGGGGAGTGGGAGGGCTGGGACTCTGTGGGTACTTCCTGTCCATCACCCGCTTGCTTGATCTTCTTCTCCAGCCACTCCAGGTAGTCTGGGCAGTCCGGCCCATCACAGTTGCAGTTTGGCGGCTTGTGTCCATGCCGGGCCTGGCTGAGGGCTGTCTGTAATGTGCTCAGGTCCTCCTGAAGGCAGGCCCCACCCACTGGCTTAGGCTTCACCCCTTCGCTACCGCCCATCTCCTGGTTGAACTTCTCGTACAGCTGCGTAGTGTGTGTCTGCAGTGGCTCTGCAGTGTGAGGTGGCTCTCCCTGGCGGCTGGAGGGTGGAAGCGTGCCAACACTTGCGGAGAAGGCCACCAGGTTCTGGGCGTCCTCGATATCCGTCTCATTGATGGGTCCTCGGGGGCCCCTGCCCCAGCAGGGCTGCTGGAGGGGGCCTCCAGGGTTCTTCATCTGCTCAGGACCCCAGGCACACCCATTTCCAACCTCCATCGCTGTCTCCTCCTCTTCGTCAGGGCGCCGACTCGACCCATTGGTCAGTGCCTGGCTCAGTGCGCCATCTCCTAGGCGGTCATGTGACCCGGTGTCCATCTGCTGTCTTCTTCTGGGGCCATCCACTGAACCCCGCCCTGAAACAGTCTGAGAAACAAACAGACAGAGAATGAACCATTAGCTACAGCCATATGTGGGAGAGACAGGCCATTAAGATAAACCCAAACACACACATTATCCGCTCACATAGGAAATCACCAATCACTCATCAAATCACCTCCTCTCACACCATTAAAAAATACATCAACATCACAAATTGAAGTAAATATTATGTCAAGCACACAGTGCTAACAAAAAGCCAAAAGATTGATCTATGTTCTGTGATTGTTTATATCATGTTCTGTGCATTTGCATACTTGTATAAAATAAAAATTTAAAAAAGAAAAATATAAAAAAGCATAATTTAATGCTTCTGGCATAACATCTATGTTCAGAATTCAATGGAGCTAAATTGTACCACCAACAAGTCTCTCCAACAGAATAGAATCCATTCCTTTGTGTGTCTGGATCTACCCCTTGGTTTCTATCTCTCTCACACTCTCTTGCACAAAGTCATGTGTTCCCTCTCAACTGACTGCTGGTTAAGCGCATGCAGGCAGAAAAGGACTGAGTTCCGTTGGATAGAAAGGTCAATGCAGCAAAGGGAAAACAGCAAGTTTATGTAAACTATGACCAGTTAGCCAATAATAGCAACCGTTGAAAGAGTAGGTATTCACGACTGTCATGAGTTCTAGAACTTCATTGCGTGTAGCTACCAGAGGGAATTGTCAAACCAGCAGAGGAATGCTCAATTAAGAGCATTGCTATCACATAACTGTGCAGTTGAATGTTAAAGGGCTAAGTATCAGGTCACGCAGTGAGTTTACACTGCTAGCTGTATCAGCGGAACTGGGAAGGCTCCAACTGTGCGAGTCGCAACCGTAGTAATGTGACTGTCCTATGACTGCCCAGCTGCCTCATGCACAAGCCACTTTTTGTTTTGAATGTGTTGTTTGTCCTGAAATTTGAATAGCAAAGTAAGTGTTTCCTCTTTCTTTGTCACACACCTCTCCATCGCCATCATTCTCGACCGAGTCTTTCTCACATAGAAAAATCAAACACAGACTAACCAAACACAATCAAAAACCCATACGGGCAAACTCAACAGTTATGCTTCAAAATACACTGCTTTACAATTCACTTCGCAGCAATCAATCTACACACCACAGAGTTGCCAGTTGTGCCCTTTCCCTTGTTTCATAATGTCCTCTCCATCGTCTAAGGGGAAAAACATGTTTCAGTCAAGGGCCGCATAAATCAACAAGCCCAACCAGCACAAGAAGCTCAGAACGTGCCATGTTTTAGTCACAAATTTCAAGGTACACATAAGGAAGAAGTGGGTCAGAGAAACAAAACAAGGTCATTAAGTAGCTCATAGGTTTGGCAGGTGGAAAACATCGGGTGACATCATTTTTGGAAAGCGAAAAGACGTGGTGAAGAGACCGGGTGGGCGGCTTACGCTGACTTGACACAATTTCCGCGGACGCGCAGCCTGTCCTCCCGAGAGCAGCAATCACAAGCCTGAGATCGAAAGCCTGGCGGTTTGTCAAGCACGTAATAGAAACAATAGTAGCAGGAAATTAAAAAAATAATAATAATAAATGGGCTGAATGAATGTGGTGACACTACCACAATGACTATGTATGCCGTAACTCACTCCCCGCTCTCTCCAGCCGGATGACATCATGGCTTACTGTAATAACACAAGGGCGCAGTAATGAGAGCGCTGCTTCCAAACAGGAGGCTATGACAAATCTGGCGGGGGAACGAAATGATGAGAATAGAGGGCATGGTGGAACGAATAAAGGAGAAAGAGAGGTAATGTAGGACGGAGAGAAAGGCTCTGCAGCTTATCTCTCCTTCCTCCTCTCAATCACGTATTTCTGTTATAAACTGCAAATGATACAATAATCATATATCAAGGGACAACTCTGATGCTTAACAGTTTAAAGTGATAATAACAATGTTAGACGGTATTAGCATACTATATAATACTTCCCCTAGTTCAACTGTCATAGCACGGTAGAGAGGGACTAATATCCCCCCCTCAGGAGCTAACGCTGTCATTCTACCCCCCTCCCCCCATTCTTACTGACATGGAGCTGAAAAAGAAACTTCTACAAATATGGGCTTGAAAACCTTATGTACATGAGGATGTGTCTGCTTTAAAGAGTTCCAATATTTTCACTGCTTTATCTTTGATATAGTCTGGTATGCCTCTTTCTCGCCCAGTGCGCTGTAATTTCGCCCGAGTTGTGCGCGTGGTCTCTGAGGAATAAACAAACCTTAAATCTTCCTCAAAAAGGACACAGCATTCAGAGATGTCAGGCATAACCTGTTTGATTTATTCAATGGGGTCATATTATGCCCTTTGTCCAGTCTAAAAGTTTCTTTTTTGCGCTCTATTTACAAACATTCACGTTTGCAATGCAGCGCCTCAGCCGGAAATAGGCTGTTTTGGCTCCTGGCTCTTTAAAACCCCCTCACTTTAACTCCCGTCTTTTGATTGGTCGACCTTGGTTCAGGAAGCATTGCTCAGAAAAATGAAGGGGACAAAATAAAAAGCTAGGTTTTGTACTTTGAGAGAATAGTAATTAAAGTGAATCTTAACTGATTCTTCGCATTGTGTTCCTTTGGAAGGCCAAATAAAGGAACTCTGCCCTCACGCTGTGGAAAACCACATCTTCTCGAAACGGTGATCTGCTCAAACTGCACTCTTCCCAGCCTCCTTGCTATATAGCTTTGTTCGAAGATGTGCCAAACAAGCTACTAGTCGGGCTTTACGCAAATGTGTTACAGTGATACATAGGCATGTAACGGAAAAAAAGGCTGGACTACAAACATGGCGTATCAGGCAAGTCAGAAGCTATGTTTTGTCTAGGAAAGAATAATGTCCTTTGGCAAGCATTTGGGCTTTGCAACTTTGCCAATGTTTTCCATACACAAAAGCTATATAACACACTATAGGAAATGGAAATAATATGATCCCTTTGGGGACTTGCAAATGCATCAAGTGACTAGCAATCATACACTTCACATTCATATTTTAATGCATTTTTTGTTCACTTTTTTTTAAAAAAAACATGCATTTAAAATCAGTGTTTCATTGGTCAGGAGCAGCGGGAGCTCTCTGCAGCTATTACATATTGATACAAGGGAAACACAGGTAGAATGTATTCAGAGAAATTGGCACAAATGACAAGCTGCCTAATGCATTATATAGCTTAATGGATCCCAGGAAGTTTGTGAAGGGTAATCGGTGATACAAACCAATTCATACGACTGAAAAATAAATAAAGCCCACTAACTTGTGTTTTTGACAGTGAAAAACTATATTTTTTTCCTCTCAAGTATAGAACATTAAAGCAATTGTCAAATCTAGAAATAAGTCAAACTGCCTCACCTTTTGGCAACATTTTAACAAAGAAATGAGCAGAAATAATTTTTTAAGTTGAAACAAGACCTCACTACTGAATGTGGTTTTTGCAGTGTACATACGGCACAGTATACAAAATGTCTCTTGCTCTCTGATTGGTCACGATGGATTATGATGACTACAATTAGGCCTAGGTAAAAAATAGTGCAAATGAAATTGGTTTGAGCGAATAGTGAGTGCAATGGACTGGCGGCCGATATTCTTGCCTCTTTCCCGATGATTGCTGGTGTAGGCTACAGCATTTCCGGTGACCCTGACCACAAAGAAGTGGGTCAAATACCCAATAGATGAAATTATAAAGATGGAAGGGTGTGGTCAACATGTTCTCATTCCCAACTGGTCACTCACAGATGCTAGGTCGGGACTCCTACCTCTCAATGCACTACGTACCTCTTTAGCATCATTGCTACACGTGCAGTGCAGTCCAGTAGACTTTGGGTACCCCTTTAGCGTAATTTTTCAACATGCAGCACAGTCTGATAGGCTTTGGGTACCCCATAGCATCACTTCTCAATGTGCAAGGCAGTCAAATAGACTTACGGCAATTGTGTTTTCTAAAAGTTTAAGGTTAGGGTTCAGAGTCTGGGAAATGCAATTGTGCTTTTTAAAGGGGGAGGTTAGGCTTCAGGGTTAGGGAAAGGAGATCTTGTTTTTGAAAGACAGTAGTCACTTGTAGTTCCAAATGTTAAACTCGGGGTTGCAAACAGGAATCGAACATCCAATTTTGTTGGTCAAACCATCCAGCCTGGCTGACTCACTATGTAGACTATGTGGACTCACTTAAACACTGATATAAACTATGGTGTCCAAAAGCCATGCAAAATAATTCATTTTTTACCCCCTCGATGAGTCTTGCCATGGGGCATTGTTGTCCCCTTCACCGTCCGTCTTTCTGCCTTCACACTGATTGTTACTGCTCTAGCTGCTGAACCATTGTAGGGACAGCCCTCAGATTTCAACAGGTTATGCAAAATGGGTGTCTCCAGAAGCCTATTGATATTAACGTCATAGCTCCGATTTTCACCTAATGTTTTGTAGGTCAAAGGTCGGGCATGCCCACGTATAAGACAAGTCGAAGGGATATATAGCGCTGAGCGCAATCTAGTAATTCTATCGCGGCGGGCTTCAGACCGAACATTGAAGTGGGACAGGCTGGGAGAGAGAATGGGGTGGTGTGGCGATATGTAAAGAATCTGCGGTACTGGTATAAAAGAGAAGCAGTGAACAGGGATGAGTAAGAATTAATGACCACACAAGTGAATCTTACACAATCAAGCTGCTCATTTTTCTCAGTAAATGAAGCAGAACCTTGTGAGGGTTCAATCACTAATAATACAGTAGATACATCGTACTTTACACTCTCTCACTGACAAGACGACAGTCAAAACAACAGTCCATATCATTCAATCCTGGAAAACAGTTCAAGATCCCTGTGATTCTGGAGTAGAAGCACCAAGGTTCTTTGTTGGACAACAGGGTTAATATTTGTTAATATTTCTGAGGTTTTCTTTTATAAGAGATTTGACGTCAATGGCAAAGGTATCTGCAGAGAAATAACAAGGCGTCCCCTATTGAGACAAGCCGAAGAACCTTTTTTGAGAGTGCGGGCAGCGGCTTTGAGAGTTTATCAAATTAATTTTAAAAAAAGTGTCATTTGAGGTTTAGAGGACTTGCGAGGACATAATGAACTGTAGGCGACCGTTCGAAACAAGAGAGGCAAAGAAGGCAGCTTTTATCCCTGTATACACTGATATCTCCAAAACCTTGTGGGCAAGAGACCAACCTAGCTGTCAGGAGATAAGCCACGGTAATGATCACAATAATTCTGGGAATATCCCTCACGCACAGCACAGGCCTCATTTCAGAACTGAGGAGCATCAGTGGGTAGCGGCAAACAGAATTTAACCCCCTGTTTCTCCCTTCTCATTGGGCGCATAGAAAATGCCGCGGTCTTGTAATATCCCCTAATTTCATCGGCGACATAATTGACATTTGTGAGCAGGAAAGAGGGAGGGGCCCGGATGCTACAGTGTCCCTCCATCTGTAATTTATTAGATAGAACCCTCTGAAGTGCCTAATTATTGGATGAGCTGGTTGAGTAGGCTCTTTGAATCTACCTTCTGTGAGCGCAGCGTCTGTGTTTGTGGGGGGAGGGGGGTAAGGGCTGGCGGATTCGACGCCGCCAGTCTCAGCTGTGTCGGAGCGGCGCCCCGTCTTATCAGCACGAGGACAGACAGTGAAAGCGAGGGGTACTGTGGCCTCCAAATAAAGGGGGAGGAGTCACAAAACGCTGGCACGCTAAGTCAAAGAGTCTACTCTAAGTTCCGCTTTCACAGGAGATGGCCACAAACATTCACACACATGCAAACATACACACAAATATGCATTCACAAGCATCCTCATATGCAAATAACCGCACAGAGAGACACACAGATAAACAGGGATATAGATGCGCATAGATATTCACAGAAAAGCAAATGGACACAGATATGCACTCGCTCAAACATCAGCATGCATTTCCACAACTTGTGCCCATTTCACAAACATATGCAAATACAGACAAATTCAGTGATATTACATTCACACCCACGCACAATTACACACAGTTACACAGCAGTGCGTGCACACAAAAACATTTGCACAGCACCCATAACAAAAACAGAAAAATACTTCCATGCAACTACTGAAATACAGACACAATTATGTACTTCGGACAGACGTGACCTGTGCATTATGCTACAGACGCACAATTTGAGCACAATTTCATCTCTGACAGCATCCCCAAGCTTGAAGTGAAGCACACACACAGTTTTGCCTGTGACGTTTGTAAAAGGACAGCAGCATATTGTCGCCAGAAACGAAGTTCTCCTTACGCACGTACGCAAGGCGCTCAGCAACCCCCGGCGACTCTGACAGGAAAAGCACGTGTTTCGGCAGAGCCACACTTCCTGCGCACCCATGCTGGCATCCCTCGCTGGCACGGCGCCATACAAATGCACACACTCGAGCGCTGTCGCTGCCAAGAACAAACTCGCCAAACCAGAAGCGACTGCGGCACCGGTTTCTACACACGGGCTAGTCTCTGCCGGCCCTTTAAATTACAAAAAAAAGGAAACATTCTCCATGCTAAACGAGAGAGCCGCCTCGGCTCTAGCCTGCGCTGCTGCTATTGATTTTGGCAGCTTGAGCGGATCCCAGCAGACGCTGCCGCAGGTTGACAGCACAAAGCACATGAGGGGGGGTGGGGGGGGGGGGCGATGGGGTCATCGGGGGCGTAATGCCAGAGAATACACAGCTGAACACAAATCCGCAGTTAGACAGAGAAGCAGCGACAGCCTTCCACCCAAACCGTGCAAACCCGGCTGCACAATCTCCCACTCCCCTGCTCGTTAGGAGTGCAGAGAAAACACACTCACACGCACACACACACACACACGCATACGCATACACACCTCCGAGTACGCCAAGATCAAAGGCCCCAAACAACTGCTGCTACTCACGTTTGTATGGATGTCCCGATGCTGGCTAACGGCGAAGTAGGGGAGGGGGCTGGGAGGCAGGAGCATCGGGGGGGGGGGGGGGTTAGCAGACGGACAACAGCGGCGTTTGGCGGCGGCTTTCTCCCAGAACAGTGCGGCTCCCTCACACACGCGCGCGCACACACACTCACAAACGCAGACAGCCCGCACACGCTCGCTGGCTCACTCACTCACACACACGGTCATACCGGCTGACGCGTAAACACATGCCTCCTCCTCCTTTCTTATGTGTGCGTACGCACACACACACGCGCACACACCCATACGCACTCCTCTTACCGCTGTCTCGTCCTTCTGTCCTCTCTGTTTTCCCTTCTCATGCTCTTTCTGTCTCCACCTCTCTCTTCAACCCTTTCTATTTCTCTTTCTCTCTCTCTCGCTCTGTTGCTTATACTCTCACAGTCTAGTTCCCCTTACAGCCCCCACCTCTCCCTCCCCCTCCGCTCTCTCGTTCCCTCCCTCCCTCCCTCCCTCCAGTGTCGAGTGAGAGAGGCCATTATCTGAAGCGCTGTGGGCACGTACGGTGGAATGGAGGAGAGCTAAGGGCAGGGACAGAGAGAGAGAGAGAGAGAGAGAGAGAGGGGGATGGGGAATGGAAGCCGGCAGCAGAAACAGCAGACCCCAGGCGCTCGACGGCGAGCGAATGGCATCGACCAATTATGGAAATAGAAACGGTTGCAGCAAAAAAAAAGAGAAACAACATATTAGAGACGCAGCAAAAGCAGACATGCGAGGAATGGTGCGGCTGTCAGCTGCTGGTTAGGGGTTTCTGAGAAGCGAGGCCACGGCTGCGTAATCTCAGTTCTCGAGAACCAACAACAGGAAAGCGAAAGAGAAAAAAAACAACGAGACGAAACAAAAAAGAAAATCTTTTAGATGTGGTTTCTCAGCGAGGTTGTTTTTTTTTTCTTATTGTACATATTCGTAGGTTCGGTCTGCCTGCTTTCATTTTAAAAATGCTTCTCTTTCAGTGCTTTTCTGAGAGGAGGTCCTCTCGCTCGTTCCTGGGCGATTGCAGTTGGGATCCTCTAAGCCAGGACATTTCCGCGCCTTCGCTCTCGAATATCAACCTGCGGGCGCGACTCTCTCTCCGGTTCAGCAGGTTACTTGCGCATCGTACTCGCCACACACGGAATCCGTTGGCTAATCAACTGTTTATGGTGAAGGAGGGAGAGAGGGAAATGACGGAAGGGCCTCGGATAACGATAAGGACGGCCAAAGAGGCGAAGGTGAAGTGGGATACCACCTTCTCCATTCCGTACCTCGGCAAGAGAAGCGATTGGGCTTCAAAAAGCCAACGCTAGCTCTGCTAACGTCTTAGTGCTGCCTCCTTCCAGAAAATTCAACAAACAAGAGAAGCCCAGGAAGGCAAGAGATACGGAGAGACGAAGTGAGTGGGATGACAGCTGGACCGAGCCGGCTGAGTTTTAGCAGGTCCAACACACGCAACGCTGAACACGCACGTGCACTCAACACACACTCACTGGAATACTCACACCCTCACTCCAACACACTAACGACCAAACATACACGCAGTCAACACACATTCTCACTAAATGCACACACGGAAATGCAGAGGCAGAACTAGCAGACTACTATCATGGTTCCTACATCTTGTGTCTACATCCCGTTAGCGTGGATAAAAATGGACTGTGAGGGAGCGAAAGAGTCAGTGAGATGGAAGTCCAGAGTGGAAAGATGAAGGATTGGAACCATGGAAAGAGCAGGAGGGAGAGAGAGAGAAAGAGAGAGAGAGAGAGAAAGAAAAGCTCAACAAGCAGTTTATCGCCCTAATATTAACAGCAACCTCAAGCTCTCCATCCTCCCCCTTCGCCTCCCTTCCTCCCTCCCTCCATCTCCATGTCCTTCCCTCTGTTTTCCTGCACTCCTCTAATTCCATCCCTTCTTTCTTGCTCCCTCTCTCTCTCTCTACAGCTCGCTGACTACCTCTCTTCCTCCTTCTCTCCCGGTCTCATCGAGCCGCCACTGTTTTTCTGGATCTGACGTGTTCGGAAAAAGCGGGAGAATGAACCGTCTGCGGTTCCCTGTCGACCGCGGCGGAGCGAAGCTCGCGCGCTCCGAACCGGGCGCAAAGCGGATCGCCGGCGTCTCTCCGTCTCTCTTCCCTCGCTTTCCCCTCGTCTTTTTATACCCATGATTCAACTGTCGTCGCCCTCCGCTCTTCTACCCCGCCAATGGCGCACCTCAAATAACCTGGGCGACTGGTTACGACATGGCCGGGCGTCCCCGTGTGAACACGAGCACAGACCCCAAACACAAACTCCAACCGGAGCCCAGAGTCTGAGCGTAGAGAGAAGGGGGAGGAGAGGCGTGTTACATCATGAGTTGGGGGGGGGGGTTAGAGGAAGGGACAGAGTGTTGTTATGACACAGCGGTTACATCATCAAAGCCCCCAAACCCCCGCCCCTCTCCAATTAGCCCAACGCCACCCCCCTCCTTCTCTCACTCTGGTGGGCAAAGTTGTCACATGACACGTTACGTAGGTGTCTCCCAAGCAAACACATTCTTGCTCGCTCGCTCCCTCCCTCTCTCTTACTCTCGCTCTCTGATACAGCATTTCTGCCATTCAGAATGAATTTAACCCTTCGTTCTCCCGGCGCCACCAGCCACGCGCGCTCGTTTAGCGACAGCAGAGAGGGAAAAACTGAAAATAACCAACTAAACGCTGAAAAAAAGGAACCACAGGGTTTGGTGGCACAGAGAGCAGACAGGCTAGTACAGCCTGCATTCAGCAGGGAAAAAACGAACTAAAAAATTTGCAGAGCCCTGGTCCTTTGAAGACCGGGGGATTTTTACCAGTAGTTGACACTCCGTTCAAGACACAACACCAAACTGGTCCGGGCAAAAGATGCCGCATCCACTCCAATGCCTGCCAGTCAGTCTAAGGCCCTCATTGTGATTATAGAAAGATAAGATTTCTCTTATCACCATAACACACAAACCCTACCAACACACATGCCAGCACATATATAAACACACAATTAAACCGATACACTGACACATACCCGCAGGCACACATTCAGCTACATACACAAACACACACACACACACACACACACACACAACTACACAGTTACACAAGACGTGACCTGCAGCCACACACCAACTTATTCAAAGGCACAAAAACACTCAAAAATGCACCAGTGCACACCAGCATACAAACTAACATGAGCAAATGCACCATTAGTTTCTTGAACTAACTATGCAGATATACAATACTACAGAGTCTACACTGTGTGGAGATAAACCACGCCCTTCAGCTCTGCAGTCAAAGCATCATTAGTAATCTGTGAAAATCTGTGACAGGCTGTGGGGAGCTTATTGCGTGTTCTTATCTCTGAGAGAGAACTGCTGCAAGCGAAATGTTCAGAGAACAGGGTGGCGTTGCATGCAATACCGCATATTTTACATGCATAGCATTACGTGCGGGTTATCCGGCGCTAGCAGTGAGGCACACATACAAACACATCAGAGCACGAAAGTATAAATGCATACACACACACACACACACACACACACACAAACATTCATGCATGTATGCGCACACCCCATGCAAACATATTTGAGTCCTCTGGTCCAGTGATTTGCTGAAAATCGACAGAGATTGACAGGACTCAATTTTTAAAATGCATCGCAAATATTTGAAGACTTAAAGAATCTCATTGTAGTTGACCCAGTTCCAGTCTCTATTGACCTCATGCAGGACTAGCGATGCATGAGGCGGTTTACAGCATGAGCTGTACTCGGTTGAGCGTCTGCACGTACACAAACACATACTCACACACAAACACATACACGGGGGTAATCCCCCGCGACCAAACCAAGGAAACACCCGGAAACATGACATCACGTCCTCCCATGGGAGGTCAGAGCCCTGGTACGCTCTTTCTTAGATGACAGTTTTGCCCCTTCCCGGCACTTTGGCACATTACTCACCCCAGGAGCCGAGGGGAATTTGCACCATAACGCCATCTGCGTGCGTGACTCAGAGCGGAGAAAATCATTACTACCAAGAAGAACAGCACCACACGGCCAAATCTCATCACAGCCCCGTACGTCTGCCCAGCGCTGACTAAAAGACAGCTCTAGCTCTGTCTCAAACTCGTACATACACTGGACATCAGAGAGATTTCTGCACATTAAAACAGAGCTAGACAGAGCTGAACACTCTCTGTGACAACAAAATTTTTGCGGAGGACCATTTTATCATTAAAAGTTATGACTGCAGGAACATCAAAGAATTTCTGAGATCAATTCACCCCATATCAAGACTCAATACAGGAAACATGTTCCATCTCCTCTTAAAGGTTAAGAATATGGGAATATACTTCAATTGCAAGACTTTTCACAAAAACAGGCGACTATACCACGCATAAGCACTCACCAATACAATATATAATGACGTGTACATTTTCAAAATGTCCCTTATTGAAGACATAAAATTGCACTAACTGGACATAATGACTATTATTACAAATTTACCATTATATTATTAGAGCTTGTAAGTATTGGATGGTCAAATTGCAGAAAAAAGGCTCCACTTCCCACAGGGTCCTCATGATACAGACGTAAGCATACAGAAATTAGTGTTGACAGCATCTACTTTAACCTTATATCCACTATTTTCAAATACAGAATGCTGTGCTATATGTTACGGAGTGCCCACTTACACTGCCATGCTCAACGCCTGCCAAAGCGATCACATCTCACAGCACCCAAACACCACTCCACGCTCTGCAGAGGTCACTCATACCCAACACTGGCTGCTCACCCCAACACCGAAGATGGACACCCCGGCCGCCATACCTCCGCCACAAAGGGCGGAGAGAAACTTTCCCTGCCCTCTCTCTGAAGCCTCGTACTCTCGTATCAGGTGATGTTGGGCTCTGGTTCGGAATTTTCCGGAAGTCACGCGCAGAGACGGCGCAGGTGTGAGAGAGATGCCAGTGAGTCGCGCAGCGGCAGGATCCTTCTGAGATACCGGAGCGCTTATCAGTGGTGGCACACACTCGCGCACAATAACACAGGCGCTGGCACACAATAACACACTCACGCTCTGGCCTCGTGCTCGGGGGAGGAGAGCAGTGGGAGTGGAAGAATTGGCTGAGATTGTGGGAGGAATGAGAGACGAGCAGCCGAGAGGGGCTGGACCGTGTGTTCACCTCTCCATGAGGCCTGACTCATCTCTCCTCTTCTCCCTGCTCACCCACTCACTCCATCTCTCTCTCTTCCTCAGACCCTCTTCATCCCTCTCCCTCACACTCTTTCCATCTCTCTCTCTGCATCATACCCTCTTCATCTCTCTCCCTCACACTCTCTCCATCTCGATCTCTTCCTCATACCCTCTTCATCTCTCTCTCACGCTCACTCCATCTCTCTCTTCCGCAGACCCTCTCCATATCTCTCCCTAACTCTCTCCATCTCTCTCGCTATCTCTCCCTCACACTCACTCCATCTCTCTCTCTATCTCTCCCTCACACTCACTCCATCTCTCTCTTCCTCATGCTCTCTTCATCTCTCTCACACACTCTCTCCATCTCTCTCTCCCTAAACTCTCCCCCTCACATTCTGCATATCCCCCTCTCCCATAAACTCTCTCCAACTCTCTCTCCCACAAACTCTCTCCATCTCTCTCCATTATACTCTCACCACTGTACAGTCACCACCAGGCTCACTCATCTCTCTCACACTCTCCCCATCCCTATCTCCTTCACACACAATCTCCAACTCTTTCATTAACACACTGTCTCCATTACTCTCCTTCACACACCATCTCCATGTCTTTTCTCACATGTACTCTCCATTTCTCCCTGTCACACACACCCTCCATCTCTCTCCTCCACACACTCTGTAGGTGCTTTTCATTATGCTAACAAGTCCCCTTACTTCCCTCACTCCTCCAATCTCTTCCTCACATCATAGCTCCTCCCAGCAAGGAGACGTGTTGGCACGATGAAGAACTGTGTACCACATGTGGAGGAGCAGCATGTATGCGTTACGACACCTGACAAGAGACTTCAGCGTAAGACACACCTGTGTTTCCTTGCTCTACGCTCCTCCAGAAGCCTCCTTTCTCCTCGATCCTACAGGTGCATTTAAAGTACTGGAGGTCCTTCCACGATCATGGAGGGGGAACGATTTCTGGGTAAGGGGAGGCAAGAGGACGCAAGGAAGCATATGCTAGCATAATGAAAAGCACCCCATAACTCTCTTCTTCATGCACCATCTCCATGTCTTCTTCCTCCCACGCACTCTCCATCTCTCTCTTCTTAAAACAGCATGAGTCTTCTCTTTGGCAAAAACCCTACCTCATCCACATCCAAACCCATCCACAGCCAATTCCTTTTCCGCTCATGTTGCGTGGTGCGATGGAAAGGGGTTTTGACACGTGACAGTCGAGAGAACTCCTACACAGTGTTGGTAATACTCATGATCTCATATTTGCAATCGCCAATGCAATCACAGAGCTGCAAAGCCAGAAACCTATACATCTCTATTACACGTGCCGACAGTTTTTTGGTGACAGTATTCCGACCACAGCCGAGACCGATTCTAGAATGTAGGAGCAAGCCATTTGGCTAAATATTCGTTGACAGAGTAATTTTAAAATTAGTTGAGATTATGCTTGAGTATTTCAGTCATTAGTTATAAGCAGCACTGCCCGGTGTTAGAGCAAAAAGGGCAGGGAATGTGTGCTGTTTGAACAGGGCATTTCATGCAAAGGAGGTGGTCCTGATATTGTTCAGCTGACAGCAGCTGTAACAGCATTGGTGATACCTGGTTTAGCTTCAGGAACCAAAAGTGCATAATGATAACTCAGTTTAGTAGAACAGTAATATCATCTATTCAGTTAAATGTCATTTGTTCTAAAAAAATGTTTCAAATTAACCACCTGTGTGACTCGTCCAATCTCATGTCATCTTGGTTCCATAACCTGGCCTGGTCCTGGGGGTGCTGCATTCTTGAGCGATGCAACCTGCTGACTCCATTTGTCATGGTCATGAGACAGAGCTTGGGTTGAGGTGAAGCTCTTTGCTGTCCACTCGGTGATGTTGCCTGCCCATTTCTTTCGTTGTCTTCCTTGTCTCATTCTCCTCTGCACTGTTCCCCGGAGAACAATTTTCGAGAGTCCATCTGATCTTGTAACGCAGCCATACCATCTCATTGCCAGCAGCCATACCACTATTCGATCTGCTCCAGCCACGTGGCTGAAGCTAAGCAGGTGTGGGCTTGGCCAGTACTTGGATGCATGGGTGCAGATCCCAGGGGGACAGGGGGAACATGTCCCCCCCAATTTCTGAAAACCATGAATTGTCCCCCCCAATAAAAATACCCTAAACGATCAAAATTGAACAAAATCACTTTTGTGTCCCCCCCCCAATCTTGACATTGGATCTGCATCCCTGCTTGGATGGGAGAACACCTGGGAAAACCAAGTTGCTGCTGGAAGAGCTGTTGGTGGGCCAGTAGGTTGCGATCTTCCGTCTTGTGGAATAATCCCCAATGCCCCAGGGCAGTGATGGGGACGCTGTACTGAAGAAGACGCTGTCTTTCGGATGAGACGTTAAACTGAGGTCCTGACTCATTGTGGTCACTAAAGATCCTATGACACTTATCGATAAGAGGGGGGGGGTTCCCCGGTGTCATGGCTTAAGTCCCAACCTGGCTCTTTCGACCTGCCACCTAATCATCCCCTGATCTAACTGGCCGTGTGAATTGCCCTCTCCCTCCCCACCTCAACCCCCAGGGCTCCCTTGAAAAAGAGATTTCAATCTCAATGGGACTTTCCCTGGTTAAATAAGGGTAAAATACATTTTCTTTTTTAAATCTCATTTTCATTTCTTCACAGTGGTCAGAGGGTCTTCATACTGGTGCTGGCGTGGTCTTTTCCTGATTCAATCATTTGTCGTGTGATCTTTGTCCCCTCTTTGTCCAAGATGCCAAAGAGTCTTCCCAGGCTGCAATCCTCCTCGGTAGTTCAGCTGTAGGAGTCCAGGACCGGCGTGCAAACAGGTAGATTGACAGGACCAGTGCATGCAGCCGTTTGAGCTTAGAACTGATATTTTTGTCCATCAAGATTAGTCGAGTCTCACCTGAGCTGTCACAGTATGTGCTGCTCCTGCCAGCACTTAAGGCTTTGGCCCTTTTTCGCTGATAATCACGCCAAGGCATTTAAACTGCTGTCAACTGTTTCCGGCTTTTGACAATTAACAGTGATCTGGGTCTTGATCAGGTCAGAGCTGTTTGTAATTAATTTTTTTTTCGCAGTATTTCTTTCTATGCCGTATCTTGATGATGTTTCATCGTGACTGACTGCTGTAGCCCACTGTGCTCACTAGCCAATGTTAGCATACTAGCTAACTAATCTAAAACCACTGCCAGCAAATCATCTACTTCTGTTTGCTACAGAGTGCAACACAATAGCAAACAATTACAGCAAACTGATGACAACTAATTCACAAAAATTTAATGACCAATTCTCAATAAAACTACATTAAACTACCACAGATTTTTTGCGACAAGATAATCTCTTCAGAAAGGCGTAGCAGATCATGGCAAATGAGCTGAAGAAGTGGCAATGGACTCGGATTTATGTTGGCTCCAAGTTTTATACCATCCAACCGACATATCAAAAATCAGGAGTATCTGATTTCATTGATGCCCCCATAAGACACAAAGCAAAGACGTTACCGGGGTAAACTACAAAATGTGATAGCTGGATTGAAACACGCAGAAAACAAAACGGAACATGGTGGCTTAGCTAAAAACATAATGGACGATTTGCACCTTGGCTCTAACTCTGCACCAAGTGTTCCACCATTTCAGTGAACAACAGAATGCATGGACACACCCCTATTAAGGCATAAGTATGCTAAAATACCCAATTAACAGTCATCCACGGTAAATACAGAATCCCAAACTGACAAAATGCTCTCTCAAAGAGCGAGGTGATGCCACAGACCGCCATAATGAGTGGTGTTGATGGAGGACACAATGACGTTTGGAGACGTAGCGAGGGATTTCCGCCAGTCTGAGGGAGACGGGGTGCGGGCATCCCTTCATAAAGACCAGAGCATGTACTTTGCTGCTTTATTTTCAGGGCAACCGAAGTCCTTATTCTCTGCATTCCCTGGTCTGGGCTTCAGATAGCACTTTAGCATAAACTAGCACGAGTGTTTATGAATGGCTTAGGGTGTGCTCACTTTCTAAAAGGGGGAAATCCAATTTGCCCATGGGGCAGCGGGGGAGGGGTTACAACTATTGTTAGATAGAGTATCGTACTGTCTTTATCACAAAGGGGTACTTAAAGGATAAGTTCACCCAAAAATGAAAATTCACTCATCATCTATTCACCCCAAGGCTAATCAAAGGTTCCATGAATTTCTTTATTCCTCAAAACGCTTTTGAAGTTACAAAGAAAAATAGCATTGAAGACAAATCCAAATCAATTGAAATCGATGGAGACCACTTTTTCAAACGTAAAAAACAACATTTGAAAACCATAAAATCCCTCCATACTGCTCGTGCAGCATAAACCAAGTGTCCCTAAGCCCCGACATTCAAATTTGACTCATAAAGACGTATTTTCACGATATTTTTAGCCTTAATGTCCAGTAGCCTTGTTCATTTTCACAGAAGAAGTTTAAAATTCAAGACCTCCAGCTACGGTGGCCAACGAGGGTAAAAAATGCAGCAACGGCCCTAAACGTCTCCACTTGGAGAAACGCGCTGCAGTTTTGAATGTTAGTATTCACTGACTGAACAGCGCATTTTTATGGTCGGCCAACTTAGCAGGTCAATTTCTACCGCGAAAATAAACAGGGCTCTTAGCTAAGAGGCTACATTGGACATTTAGGCTAAAAATATAGCAAGAATACATCTTCACAAGTCAAATTTGAATGTTGGGGCTTCCGGACACTTGGATTACGCCCCACGAGCAGTATGGAGGCATTCTGCGGTTTTTAAATGTTGTTTTTGACGCTTGAAAAAGTGGCCTCCATTGATTTCAATTGATTTGGATTTGTTTTCAATGCTGTTTTTCTTTGTAACTCCAAAAGTACTTTGAGGAATAAAGAAATTCATGGAACCTTCGATTAGCCTTGGGGTGAGTAGATGATGAGTGAATTTTCATTTTTGGGTGAACTTATCCTTTAAGGGCAGAGTGTAGGCAGATTCTAGAACCTTCTTGACCTCATCAGTCTGGTTTAGACTGAAAAAGCTTGCTCATCCTCCACCCCAACGAACATCACATCATCTCCCTTTTCCCAGCATCACCTCCACAGTTCTTTCAAACCCCCATCAAACCTCCCATCTGAACTGATGTCATCGAAGACATCTGACACACCATGCAGGCTGACGGTCTCTCAGGTACAGATTAGCATACGTGCAAAGACTCACGCACACAAGGACAGTCCCACAGGATTACAAATCACACACACACACACAAACACACACACACAGATGAGCGCAGGCGCGCACACACGACCGCAGAGAGAGCGCATGCAAAGTGTCTGGAGTGGATCAGCTTCTGTGATAACGCAACCAAGGCAGACGATGGCTATGAATGAGACAAAAAGTCACACAGCATGACTCCTCCCAGTTCAGAAAATGATCTCACACTTTGAACACTAAACACTATAAACACTAAAAGTGATGCTTTGGGGGCTATAGTTTTGACTAGAGCATAAAATGTTTGGTTCTTTTTAACTCATTGAAGTGCATATTTTCCAGGATGTTTTATCAAAACTCGAGTGCTTTCAATTGAGAACTCCAGTACTTTCCATTAGCGTTTCTCACATCAGCAACACAATGTTCATTGAAGACTACTATAATTATATTTGTGATCAAACACCATCAACAGTTTAGTGAGAGAGCTTTAACTCAGGCTTTAATTATATAATAAAACATTTTTCTTCATTTGTTTTTTATTTTCCTCCCTCATTCTATTTCCTTAAAACTCCCTCACAACAGTCAGTTTCTAATGATGGATCACCATTCATCTGCCTCTTTACTAATATTAATCATCATTTTACTTTCTGCCATCTATCCATGACTACTGATTTTTCTTTCTTTCTTTCTCTCTGTTCTTCCTCTGGCCTCAGTAAGGGGGGAGAGGGTGAGTGAGTAGTAGGGAGGTGTCGAGTATCTCGTATGTCATAACTCCCCCCCCGGCTGACACTGGGCACGTGCGAGTCAGCACGCACGGTTCAGCTGGGCACAAAGAAGCAAAGAGAGAGAGATAAAGGGGGCGGGATTTGTGCAGAGCAGGAGGGGTCAGCTCCAAATAAGGAGAAGTCGGAATGCCTTTTTTTAGCCTTTGTCTAAGGAATGGGGAATGAAAGAGAGTGCAGTTAAACGCGAACAGGGAATGGAGTGATGGACACAGAGAGAGCCAGAAAAAAGGATACAGAGAAAACACGAGTGAAAAAGGGAGGGAAAGGTACAACATTAATGAAAAGCATTAATAAACAGTCAATTCCAAGGAATAACAATAGGTCCAAAGTCAGCAAAATTACACATTAACCCTTGGAAGGAGAGAAATGTGTCCCAAATAAATACTGAAAATATTCTGAACCAAAAATTCTGTGCCTGGCCTGAAAATCACTACCCGTAATTGTAAACAATGGCGCTTGAGAAAACAGTGTCCTGGAGGTGTAAGATCTCAGATATGTGATAAAATGGACATTCTACTGCTAATGCAACAATCATCATTGACAGTTAAAATGAAGAAATCGAGCTACTGAGCACAGTCAGTTGAGGCCACATTAAGAAAGACTCGAAAGAGAGCTACATTATAAGTCATATGCAGTACCAATAAAATGTTTGTACATGCTTTTTTTGTGTTGCAGTTTTCTGTTTTTAGCTCTTAACAGTCAGAAGTTAAAAAGACTCTTATTTCAGAGTAGTAAGCAAAATTTTGGAATTCATGAAGAAGCCGTACATGGCTAAATTAACAGATAAACGTATTTCCATTGTCCAACAAGTAAATGAAATCAAGCTGGTTTGGGATATTATAGTCTGAAAGGTTAAAAAAAAGGCAGACCGCAAGAGCAGCACATCTAGGGGAACTTCTACAGCCGTGCTGGTGTGAACTTTCATTACCAACTGACTGCCCTTAAACAAAAAAAAAAAAAAGCACACTCAACAGGTACCATTAGAGATGGCAGTATGTTTGATGGATTTAAGACCTCTATTTTTTATTTTTTGTAAAATAAAGGTTTTTTATTCTTTTCTTAAAAACTTTCGACAAGGACTGTAGATGAGGCATAACAGGACGCGTTATTGGTGTCTGCATGCTTTGCTCTGACAAAACTAATTCAGCACTGCAATCAGGGCAGCTTCAAAATTAGGGCAGAAAATCAGACATGGTGGGACAGCACATGAAAATTAAAATGAAGTCTCTGTTTAAAAACCATAATTCAGGCGCTCAGTAGATGCTTGAGTGGTAACAAGGGAGGAGAGAGAGGAGGGGGAGGGAGTAGGGAATAGGGCGGAGGGTGGGAGGAAGGGGAGGACGGACCCCCCTCCCCCCTCTCTCTGCGCAGTGGCGAGTTGCCAGTGTTGTCCTTCCCAGGAGTTCGGCTAAGATTAGCTCCCCATATGCTGTAGTCAGGAGGAGCCGCCAGATTTAAAGGGCTAGCGCACTTCTCCGACAGCATAGCGAGCGGAGCTCAACGCAACCCTGCCACAGCGAGTTTGCTATTGCTGGGACCTGAGTCTCGATTACCGCCGAGCACTACAGTCGCGGCCAAACCCCCCATGTTCTGTGAATCGCAGTCATAATTATAATCGTCCTCATGTGAGCCAGCAGTAATTGTACGATGTCCCATATACGTGGTAGGGTATATCAGCATGTTTGGCAGTAATCTAGAGTTTCTCCGAGCGTGAGTTCAAACTGAATACAATGCGACGCCGATACTGCCAATTAACTGAGCAGCTCGTGCAACCCTGATCTCCGCTTCGGCGGTTTTGCCTTTCCGACGACGGTCGACCTCAGCGCGAGAGGCGGCTGCGTTAGCGGGGGAGAAGCTGGCAGGCGCAGTGAGGCTGCTGTTGCCGGAAGCTTCTTTGCCCATTCATTTTTCATTAGCTGCAGCAGCAGCGCGCACCACCGACGGCTAATCCAATGCCGGAGCACCACACTGTTGCCATGGGAGACGCGACCCGATCGTTGAGAGAGCTGGAATACCGTTAGTCAGCTCCAGGGTTATGAGCAAGGAGAAAGGGACCGAGCAGGTAAAGAGGAGGAGTGAAAAAGACAAGGCGAAAGCTAATCGATTGCTGCAGAGGCATGACAGCGACGCAGAATGGCTCCTCTTCTCCGTATCCCGCCACAGTCGGCAGAGCCGCTCAGCTGACTGCGTCCCAAGGGAATTTCTGAGCAGGTCAAAACGACCGAAAAAAATCTTGCTTAAAGCGAGGAAAAGAAGCCATGGGTAGACTCAACCCAAATGTGACCTTAATACCAAATTTTTAAAGTTTATATGAGGACATGAAGCCTGAGCATATTTCCAGTGATTATAGTCTAATTACTCCCAGACTGATAAGGACCCGTAACATCAAAAAGACTTAACAATCACATGAGTTCAACTTTGGACGGGTGAAGCTGCATTCATTAAAAGGCTTTCACGCAACCTGCATGCCTTCTACTTGTGTGATCAACACGAATGCAAAGGCTGGACACTGAAGCTTCCTCATTTTAGGCTATAATGCCTGTTTTGCAGGTCTGAATTTCATGAAGTGAGATTTAAAAGAGGCAGTGGTGGAGGGCTACGGGGAAGTGGACCTCAAACGTCGACGTTTAGCCTCCCAGACAGGACACTGCCAATGCACCTCTAAGCAAAGGACCCAGAACCTAAACGGCTTCAGCAATATACTCAGCTGCAAAGGGTTTACAGGTGAAAGTAAAACAGAGTGGTGAGAACAGGCCATTCAGCCCACTAAAGATTGCCATTTTCTTACAACTACGGCAACTTATCTAGAACTGTAACGAACCTGGTCTTCAAAATCCCTGTCAGACTTTGAACCTCTGCTTCAGGACCCAACAAGCTAGAACACACTGCGACAACTCTCTGAGTGAGAACATACTGTCAAAAATACAGTAAAGCTCAGCGCCACAGCATCCGATTAATGCCAAAAAAATAAGGAGTGACACCCATCTGATGTTCCTCTGAGCGACTTTGAAAGATTGCACGCCAGCGACAGATACCAGGAATTATCTGAATAATCAGAGTTCCTCTGGGACAGAAGAAAAAAGGGCTAAATGCTGCATTCCCCGACCGCATCCCCAAAATGAAGACTGATTTCATTTCTGACGTCCAGACGTAAGCGTCTCTGTGCGGTGAGAGTGCGACTGCACATATGTGCGGTGGGGGAGGGGCCAGACAGCGGAGAATGTCAGTGTGAGATTGATTTGTAAGCAGATAAAGGTCGAACTAAAGGAGGAGTCTCTGTAGTCTTTGTCTTTGCTTCAACCCTGGCAACATAAACAGGGAGCCAATAAGGGCCAAATTTCACAAAAAGAGCCCTTCCTATTAACCAATTGCAGGATGGTTTAAAGAATAAAAATTAAGATGGTTGAATAGACAATATCCTTTTGGGTCACTGTGATTAGAAAGAAGGGATTGGGTAATAACACAGTTAGAGTGTACAACTACTCAGTGAGAAGTGGAGCATCAACTGCAGAGTGCTCAAAAGAGTAACAGACTACTGTCACATTAAAAAACAGTGATACTAATAATCGAGATCGCAAGTACAACAAGGCAACATTGTCACCAATGTCCCCAGCCACGGTAAGAATGGCCATAACTCCGTAAAAATAAATTTCTCGGAATCAATTGTCGAACTCCTTCAATAGGGTCATTAGTACTGGCCACACACAAAATTTCACCCATGAAGTTGCAATAGTTGCCGAGAAAACTTGACCCCATTGCAAATCCCATACACATAAGTCCACAAACAGAGTCAAGGGCCATAACTCTGTAAAAATAAATTTCTCGGAATCAATTGTCGAACTCATTCAGTAGGGTTCTCAGTACTGGCCACATACAAAATTTAATTCACGTAGGTGCAATAGTTTCCGAGAAAACTTGTCCCCATTGAACCCGGACGGACGGACATAATGACGGACGGAATGACGGCTGGACGGAGGAGCTCCATTCCAATATCCCCCGATCCACTTCGTGGCAGGGATAACAATAACGTATGAAGCCAAGTCACTTTACTTCACGTTGTCATCATTCTTAAAGGGTAAGTAACAGCCATTTTTAATGCTGGTTTGAAGCCGTGTCAAAGGCTGCGATGAAATTCATTCCTACAGCTTGTAACGATATGTTACCGTAATCACGCAAAACGGATATTGCTGTTGACCGAGCAGTCCAAACCAGTTAAAGAGCCGAGTGCTTTAAGCGTAGCAGTCGTTGGGAGCCCTAGAGGTCACAGTGAGGCAGTAGAAGGGCACTCTACCCGGACTCACCTTCAGCATAAAGTCAGGGCCCATTCAAGGTGAGTGTGAGGTGGGCGGAGCGGACACATTCAGTAAATAATGAATGCGGAACGAGCCGGGTGGAGCACTGCAAAGCAAGCTAGCATAAAGTTTATGTTTCCAATGGACATGCAGTGCAGGCCAGAAGTATTTATACAGTGACGCAATTTCAGCTTTTTACAGCAATATTCCAGCACGCTAAACTGGAGAACAATGAATATGACCCAAAGGATTAGCTTAATTTTGCAGGTTTTTGCAACAATACACTGTAAACCACAAAGGAATTTCAGCCCTTTTTAAATACAGTCACTCTCAAAATACTTTTGGACTACACAAAACAAAATTTGGGACAGACTGTTCAGAGAGACTATGGAACTTAGATAATGCACGCAATGTCCTCCCCACATACTGTACAAAGCTGCTAGTTTTTCTAGCTAGTCAGGCATTTTACATATGTAAATGTCCAGCAGTGTCAGGTAGACATGCAAAGCAACATCACCCACCTCTGAGTCAGATGTCTCTGCAAGTCATTTACAGGCCTGACATCGTGTTTGTTTCAGTCATTTCACTGAAAGATGAAAGCTGGGATTTTGAACATAAATCAGATGATCGGCTTTGAACACGTGATGAGATCTCTGAAGCTCATTCTGGCTCAACTGACTGGCACGTAAAATCCACACCAAGGCTGCAGAGAAGCCAGAGTAAAAATAGCAAGTCTAGAAAACTTCAGTTTTATTCAAGAGATGCAAATGGATCAGGGCTGGACTGAGCAAGTGAAATATATTCAATGTTTAATGTTATTTAGGATTACGCAATGGACAGAAGTAAATTATAACTCTTTCTGAATATCCGAGGAGCACACTGCGATCTCTGGACAAGGAATCAGGAAATGCGTGCTGATAACAAGAACACAAGCAACATTTAATTTGAGTTCGCCAAGGTTAATTTAATCACTTTTGCCATTGACAAAGCAAGACTGAACAGGTTCTCAAAACAAACACACACACCTGCACAGGTATAAATGCAGCTGTTGTTACAAGACCTATCCACAAACGATAAGATGGGACAAATACACACACAAACATACTGCAAGCAGGCAGAACCCCATGTGACCAACTCAAAGGGCGGGACTGACCTATAATTACATCAATGATGTCATCTGTCACTTAGTGTTTCCAGAGAAACTGGGTCACAGTTAACCCTCTGCTGCCAGAAGAGAAAAGCTCGGCCAATGACAACATCAACGACTGACCTTTGTAACTCACGCGCTGTATGTTTGTCTATTCTCCTTTGTGTTTGATTACTATGACACATTCTGTCCCTGAAAAATAAACCAAAAATACAAGTCTCACAAGCCAACAAACCTTTCTTTGAAAGATATCGAAATGCCTGTTAAAGTGTTACTTTGTCTAAACAAAAATAGCCTAAAGACCTTTCCCAAATTCACATAAATAAATTATTACAGGCAAGATTCTGAAGCTAGAGTTTTAAAGACAATAAATAATTCATAGCATATTAATTATGGATAAACATGGATACCTTGCTATTTAATTGCAAATAAATTGCAAAAAAAGCAAGACAAAAAATATCAAAAAACATGGCTAAGCTAAGTACATAGCCATTCAGATCCACAATCAAGCAACCAATAATGAATAAAACATTGAACAAATGAACAACGTCATGGAAATCAGTCCATGACAACGCTTCCTCCGCGGGCTGAGCAATAATAAAACAGAAGTTACACACATCCAATTGCCACAAAAGTGCTCAAAAATAGGGCCACGATAACCGTAAACTCTTTCAAGCCAAAGAAACATCAAGCACAGAGAACGAGAGGTAGGCCAGCGAAAAATCATTAAGAGCTTATTGATTTCCTCTATTTTATTTCCAGTGAAGGACACAGGCGTAGTAGTGGGCGTTTTGCATCATTATCACACCACAAGAATAGCTGCAGAATACCCTGTGAAATCTCAGCTTTAAAATGTTCTAAATATGAACAAGCGTAAGAAAAGGGATTCAGGTATAAATTTTTTCTCTCTCAACTTCTCACTGACTCCACACCTCTTTCGCAACACTCTTGACAAAGGGCACAACGTACAGCTCGTGACCAATTAGGAAGTGGAAGTAAATGAAAGGATGTGAAAGCAGGGTAAACACCATGTTTTCTTCATGTTATGTGAGTGAGGTGGCATTACAAAATGAGCTTTGTCTACTCAAATCGTAGTTAATTCTAATATGGATGGTAAGACTCCATACACTCTCAGAGAGAAGTTATTCTTTAGCTGGTCCCCAGCTTTTTGTTCCCTTTTGTAGATCTTCACGAAACCCAACATCATACGCGTCCAATGTGAAAGATGGCTGAAGAATTCGCCTGAAAAGGTATGCCTGAACTTCGCAAACACGGAGGAGCCTTTTTTTTAAAACAGGCCAGCCGTGCTGAGAGAGGTGGTCTGTCCGTGGTCGTAGGCATTTGGTCATGAGAGGAAAAAACCCCACAGGGGCACAGGACGATGTGGGCAACCACTTACTCCCACTTCGGGGCGCACAAGCCGAAAAGTCGCCAGGTGGCCTTGGTGTCCTCAGCCCCCTGTGGGTTATCCTCTCATCCCAGTAAGAGGCCAGCGTGGGAGGGTAAAAAAGCAGGCGGTTCGGCTGCAGATTAAAAGGCGCGTATATCTCCACCTGCATCGGCTCGAGCAGACACCGCTTCGCTGCAAACGACGTGTTGCCATGACAACAAGCTGCCACGGGACTGGGATTGATTTGGCAGCAGGGGGGAGGGAGGGAAAGGGAGGGTGCGGATATCAAAGGAGGTGGGGCGAGGGTGGGGGTGGGGGGCTAGAAATGGAACGAGGTGTCCTCCGCCTAACGCGGAGCCAGATTTGATTAATTTATAAACTCAATTTTTATCACCGCAATGCTCCATCAAGAGCCACGAAGACAGGACCCACCGGCTGCACCAGAATTTCTGGTTAGTTCCAGCTCTTCGATGGAACATCTTGTACCATCTGACTTTCACGGCACAGATAGAGGCAGATGTGGGCTCATTTAAAACGTGGCAGGTGTCAGCACGGCTGCAGAAGGACGAACCTCACACCCATCACTGGATTGCTCTCCCAGTGAAAGGAGAAGCCAGGCAGACAGTCACCAGGAGATCTGTGATAGCGGTCGCAAGCGCGCAATAAGGCCCAACTCGCTCTAATCCTACCCATCTGTCACCGATAAGGAAGCACGCAACACCTAACAGAGGAAAAGAAGAACAGAAAAACAGATTCTCTCCCCTCTCCACCTGTGATGGCCGAACCAACGCTAAAACCTGCTGCTACAAAACAAGAGCAGCTGACAGCTAGAGCGAGGTGGCTCGCCAAGACCAGGCGAGTGTGGAGGCTTTCCGAGAGCCGGGGAAATTCCGAACAGCCAAGAAATCTGACAGGTAAACGAGATCAAGAGAGTGAACTGGAGCCCATCCCAGATTGACCACCAGCGAAGTTAACGTTTCCAACAAAAACGTCCACAGCAATCTAACTAGGAGCAGATGTGCAGAAATTTCCATACGAGAACATACAAACGCAGCCGTCAGCACGGTTTTTGCTCGTATCAGGAAACGGACTCCACAACAACAGCTGACCTTCCCAACTCATCGCTAACAGTCACAAAAGACCGTTATGAGACTAAATTAGCAATACCCGCCGTGTTTACTGCTGAACGGCAAACAGTAGAAGAGATTATGTCCAGGGACAAACGTGTCTCACCGAGCTCAAAAAATACCCTCAACACTCATCGTTTCTTTCAGCAGTTTCGCAGCGGAGGACCGTATTAGCGAGCGCTCGCAGCGGTACTGAGATAGAACAGGTCCGTGATTGAGCGCTACGCTACCCTCCCGTGTACGAAAGTGCACACAAATGCACACACTGGCGCATACACACACACACACACACAAGCACACGCGATTCACCAACTTTCACTGCCTTTACCTCAAATGACTTTAAAACTTAGACAGTCCCCCCCTGCCTCAACCCCCTCCCCCACTCGCCTCCTCCTGTTTCTCCCCGCCCCCTCCACGCACGTGCGTTCCATTTCCCGCCAATCGCTGAGAGGCCCGCGGCTTTTTAAACCCTGTATCGGTGTTCTTCTCCGCTACCATCACTACCATCGCCGCCACCAGCAGCGACCGAAGACACACTGCCCGTGCCCAGCAGATAATGCATAAGAAGAGAGATGGAGGGAGAGAAGCAGCAAGCGAGAGCGATAAACATGGCTTAAAACGATCGCAGCCGGCGGCGCCGCTCGCTAATCGCGCCGCTAACGGGCGCCGGCTCTCAGTCACCGACTCTGTGCCTGGACGTGTTGCGTGCGCTCAGTCTGGGTCACCACGGTGCTCAGTTACCACGGACGTGGAGACGACACCTGTCCGACTGCTGGCTCGTATGAGCACAAGTTCAGGTACACACACGCACACCGAAGCACACAGAAACACACACATACACAAACGTAAACCGGAAATCATAATGACATTCACGCAAAAGTACACATTCACACAAACACATGCACGTGTTGGCTACTTTCAGATTCCGCTTGGTCACGCGTTTCCTCGTGATTTCAGACCCAGCGTGGAGAGACGACAAGATGAGCAACAAATAAAAAAACACAACAGCCACACCACGCTGCAGAGTTTATACAGCATATACAAAAATCAACAATGCAGCAAGATCTTCTGTCACAGTACACACAAACACACACACACACACGCACGATCAAACACCTAAATACACATTTAGAAACAAGACACTCAGTTATGCGTCTTACCTCTGCTTCCAGATTTGACGTTCTAGACCGTGCTTTACTATTGTGCTCAGATCCCACCTTGCCAAAGATTAGAGAAGACAAGAGAATGAGATGGAGAAGGAGAGAGAGGTGAAGAGAGAGAGAAAGGGAGAGAGAGAAAATAACAATCAATAGAATAATGCGACACGTCCCTTTTCACTCCCAGTCAAGCCGGGAGCATTAGAAGACGGGTCTTTCTCTGCACAGTCCCGCTCCCTCCGGCCCTACGCACCCTATCTGTCAGAGAAAACAAAGATTTACAGCTATTATGCATCAAACAGAGAGGCAGATCTCCCCTGATGCCAAACGAGAGCGAGGGAAGACCAGAGTCTTCTGAGTTAATTATGCAATGCACTGAGCACAGGATTTCATGCTTCAGTTTCACTGTGTCTTACATCATTATGCTGCCCCAAAAAAAGCTCCCAAAAATCATTATTGTTCTTCTGAATATTATTAGAAGCTGTTGAGATAATGACAGTACAGCAAGAATAGCAATGAGAATGAGGAAACACACTTTGATAACCGTATGACAATGTCTTAAAAAAATTAACGTACAGTACATCAATAACCTGGCCATAAAACAATGAACACAATAGCAGTTAGAGCAGAGCAGTTTTTGGGGGACCCCCTCCCCTAGTCCCCCCACCCAGTCTGCCGGTATTATTTTGTCTGTAGCCTACGAGTGTACCCCCAAGATACCCCCCTCTTCTTGCAGTCTCTTGCCCCTGGCTGGCAGCTTTGCCCTGGTAATTAATATTTACCCACTGATCCAGTCAGTCTTGCTCTGTGTCTCCGTGTCTGGTCGAATCCCCATTAGAGGCCTCCCGCTCTCATGTCTAACCTTCCTCTATCTCTCTCTCTCTCTCTCTCCCTCTCTTTCTCTCGTTCTATCTATCTCACCTCTGTCAGAGCTACTGCCCATTCAGGAAGCCATCTTGTGTTTTTAATCCTGTTTTACATTAGCACGAGTACACTAGTTCCCTCTCTCTCCCTCTCTCTCTCTCTCCCTCAGTCACTCTGCCTCGCTCGCTCGCTCGTGCGATCTCTCTTCCTCTCTCCAACACCGATAGGTCTACAACAGACACACAGGAGGATTTTTTTCCGCTCACTCTATTTTAAAAGCCTTCCTCTGCGATAGCTATCAGCACCGCACTACTGAAACCCCCCTCCTCCTCCTCCTCCTACATGTTTTTTTCTCTCTCTCTGCTCCCTCCCATCTCTCTCTCTCTCTCTCTCTCTCACACACTCTTACCAACAAGCGAAAAAGCAAACTGCAGGCGTGATGTGAATGCCCCCCCACCACCACCACCCCATCCCCCCACCCAACAGAGCACCGCCACCACCACCACCACCGGCGCAACGTCACGCTACAGACAGCACACAAAGAGCGTCCAGTCCACCAATCAGGGACAAGCATGTACTCTGCTGCTAGGGCGAAACACACAGAGAGCGAGAGAGGGCGAAAGAGAGAGCGAGAGAGAGGGAAACTGCGCGAGTGGGGGTTTGAGAGAGAGAGAGGGGGGGAGGGGAAAAGACAACCGTGTGTGCGTGCGGCTATGAAAGAGAGAGGGAGACGAGGAGAGAGAGAGAGAGAGAGAGAGAAGGTGCAGAGGGGGAAGGGTCCCTTCTCTACGGCTGTCAATTATCTCCCGGAGCTCCGCCTCCCTGAACAATGCCCTGTGGTATGTGTGGAGATCGGAGACCATCTGTGACAAGGCTGTCTGCAACAACCGAACTGGACTACACATCCACGGTCTGTGTGCCGCACACGCTCAGGCCGGCTTTAGCTCATAACGCACCGATACACACGGATTATGCGCACACGCGCACACACGAACACATGCACACACAAGCATACTCACGTGCACACATTTACCGGCATAACGCCTGCACATGCGCTCCCGCGCACGAGCATAAACACTCACGCACACACGTGTAGCGTGTACACACAACCCCTCGCAATCACACGCACAGCAGAATTTAAGCCTGATGCTTGAAAAACAAAACAAACAACAACAACAAAAAAAGAACCCAGATTTGGCACTGTTTATCAACAAACGCTTCATCAACACCTCATTAAATACATTCACTGAACTGCACATAGAATCAGGCTATTACTGTAAACAACACTTTTGACAGCACTTCTCTGTAATGTGTAGACTAAAGCACACAGTTAACTTAAACATCCTGACACACGCGGTATTATCAGTCGCAGCTAGGCTAAGCTCCTGCTGCTTTTTTTAATGCCAGCATCTGCTGCCGGAGAGCCGGACATACTGCGCACTGCTCTCCGGGTGTGAGCACTACACCTGTATTCCATAATCAGGGCAGACTGTCTCGACGGCGTATTGGGTAACTTTCCCTGCATGGTACATCGACGGTCTGCAGCAGGAACAGTGCATTCCATAAACACATGCATACTGGCATCATGTAAAAAAGGGCAGAAGTTCCCACACAGATCACATGACATGGATGCAAATACCTGCAAATTATTGCTGATGGTCTTTAATTGAAGTTTATAGACACTGTTTTCTAAAGCCAGAGAAGAGAGTAGAGAGAGCATAGCATCACAAATGATAATGGACAGGATTGTGGAGAGAACAAAATGCAGTGTTTAAAATAAAGCGAAGTGCGCGGTAATTTGTGACTTAAGAGTTTTTATGCAACAGAGCGTTCGCTCAGGAAACGCAGATTTGCAGAACTCCACTCCTGTCTCTGACCGAGGAATGCTCTCCCCTCGCACTGCGAGCGTAAAGGTTCATTTTTTTCTGATGCTGTTTGTTCCCTGGCAACTAGAGCAGTGGAATCCATCACCGCCTGACACACAAGCTCACTTAAAAACAGATGCGCACACGGTTGCTCACACACACGCACACATGCACACACTGATATAGGCACACACACAAGCACAGGCCCACACATTTGCGCGCGCGTGCAAATGCACTCGAATTCGCATATGCACGTAAGCACATGTGTACACTCAAACAAAAAAACATGCTGGTTGTAATGAATTAAAATAAACGCATTTACATGACGCACACTTTGTAATCCTTTGCTAACAATGTATATTTTATTTCTGGTTTGTGTTATGCAGTCGGACAAAGCCATCACTTCTCCTGGTAAAGGGTCTCACACGCTTTCCCAGCAAACCTCTGTTTACTATTGTGCTGTCGCTACGGACGCGGCTGGAGTGACAACAGAATTCTGCATACGGTATGTCAGGTGGCCACGCCCACAGGAGGAAGCAGCCTCTACAACCTATTTACACTCCAAGCACAAGAGGATCGGATAAAAATATTTCTAAAAATACTGTTAGCCTGTTTAAAAAGTGTGTGATCGCCAAAATGTGATTTCAGTGTTCTTTACTGATCATCAGTAAAGAACAGTGTTAAAGAACACTGCTCTTCACTGAGCAACCAGTAGTGGTAACTGAAAGCAGTACAGTTCTACAACTCACCATGACTCACAAAACATTCTAAAAATCCTCCCCTGCAAAAGTATCAAATGGGGACCAGCCTTCTTGCTGACATGCACTTCTGAGTTGTGGGAAACACCAATGTTCTCCACCACTTAGCTCTGGATAGGAGTGCAGATTAAATGACTGCAAGGTAGAGTAATGTGAAGATAATTAGGCTGTAAAATAACGTTTAGCATGAGGCCAATAGCGTGTGGCGAGTCCGATAGCAAAGGAGGAGGAGGAGGAGGAAGAGAAATTGGGAGTGGAGGAAGGAGAGAGTGCGTGTGGAGGAGGAGGAGAGGACACAGCTGGCGATGACGGCAGTCGTGGCGCGGGCCTGAGCCGAGCGGCGCTCCCGGCGTGGGAAAATTTACCCCGGCGCGCGCTCGTATCCCCGACTCACCGCCAGAGATCGGCGCCTGCTCGCCGTAACCACGGTGCCGGCCGCTCCGCTGGGGCACGCCGTTTACCAGAGTGTACCGGGACGACGCGCAACGGTGAGGGCGTGTGTGTGTGTGCGTGTGTGTGTGTGTGTGGTTTACCACGTGCTAGGCTCGATCAGAGCTATGACCAGGGGGGATCCCGTTATTCTATTCTGACCTAAGTTTGCTCTGTGGCTCAGTCTCAGTTTGCCATAGGACAGGCAAACATGTACATTCAGCCCTTATCCACGGTGACATCACACAGTTCACTTGTTTCCCAAAAGCCGTTTCAACAGCTGGATATTAACTGTGGAAACTCAGGTTAAGTCTGTTCACTCAAGGGCAGCGCCATGCTGAGACACTGAACCAGGAGCCTCTGGATTACAAGCCCCTCCACCACACCAATCATATAGTGCACAGTCACCAGTATATATTTAAACATGCGGCAATCCATCAGAGAGTATACAGAGAAAACACAAAAACAGTTTACACTCCAAAATACCAGCTCTCAAAGACCATGCGCGTGCATAAGTAAAGTAAACATATGCACACGTGTGCACAGATATACACACCTAAACACTAAAATGCACGCGCATACGTTCATAAACACTCAGGGAAATGCCTACTAGCACAGATAAGCACAAATAGGTAACCCATTGCCCACAAAAACCTACCAGAACAAACATTAGCACTTATGAGTACATACACACACACACAGACACACAAACACAAGCAGGATACAACCCCGCACTAAACAAACTCAAGCATGTGATCGGTGTGAATTCTCATGCCTGACGCACACCTCTGCCCTGGTTTAACGCTTGTCCTCCGCTCTTCCACCTCCACACACCACCTCACTGCAGACGGTCGCACAGAAAAGAGGCAGGATTCTCGTTAAACTCACATCGATAATGAGCTGTAAAAATCTGCCCTTCTGAGTGTGACTGGGACCTGGGGATGGAGTGTGTGTGTGTGTGTTTGGGGGGGGGGGGCTCTGGCTGTAATTACAACACAATTAACAGCCTTAATTAACACTCCATCCCCATCCCTCTGATAATACAACCCACCTCCCCCCACCCCCACCCCCAGTGACGGCAGGGCCGCCGATCCCCACACCTCCCCTCTCCCCTTTTCCCGACCCCCGTCCTCCTCTCCTCCTGAAGACAGCACACGTCAGCCTGTTCTGCTTTTCACAGCCGAATAGCTTATACGCCACAAACCATTCACCCCGAAACCCCTCCCCCTCATCCGCGAGACCTCCCAGACATGCTGTACCCCTCTATTGTTAATCTATGGGACACCCAGCAACCACAGTCTGTGCACAACCACATTAAAGCACCCTGATCCAGAAGGGACCAGGTTGTGGCGGGGGGGGGGGGTGCTGATAAGACAATAATTTTTTACTCGACAATGCTGCCGCTGGATTGCAGCAGGATATATCCCAAAAATTATAGTATTCCAACCATAGGCAAAACTCATGGTTTTGCCTTGTGGTAGCCCTAGAGGAAGGGGTAGAGGGTCCCGAAAATCAACAGGGGAACTAAAACAGAAAATGAACAGGGGAACTAAAACAGAAAATGAACAGGGGAACAAAAACAGAAAATGAACAGGGGAACTAAAACAGAAAATGAACAGGGGAACTAAAACAGAAAATGAACAGGGGAACTAAAACAGAAAATGAACAGGGGAACAAAAACAGAAAATGAACAGGGGAACAAAAACAGAAAATGAACAGGGGAACTAAAACAGAAAATGTTTTATTCCAACACGTGCTCTAACTAAAGTCTGGTTCCGTCTTTACACCGAACGGGAGCTGATATGGTCACAGCGTCCTCCATGAATCTCACAGTGGTCAGCAGTATGGACAAAAGCGGTCTCTGTGATGCATCACACGAATGCTACAGTCCTGCACGCGCATGGTCATGAGTGGCTGTCCAGGTCGTGGTCGATCTCAGGTACTTCTTGTCCACCTATATCGCATTTGCAGATGTAAAACAGTCGCACAATGCTCTTCAGAGTGTGCCACAACTCTGGCTGCACTCATTCCGGCCATCAACATTCCAATCGCCTGATCCCTGTTTTAGTGTGTCAATCGTGGCATCGTGACTTTTCACCAACTCTAAGTTTTTAAGCCAGGACTTTAATAGCCAGGGTTAATGTTGAGCAATGCATACAACATTTTTTTGCTCACTCTCCTTTATGTGGATCATTTGGGGAGTGGCTCATGTATCAAACTATTTTTTTCAGCACGTGGTCCTCTGACTTACCCATTTATTAGATTTCACCATTTGTGGGCTAATATTCTACTTTAAATATCCTTGTATTTACTCCTTCCTTATCACATTATTTGCAAAATAGTTTGTACGTTGTTGAGTTTTTAGTGCTGCTTAGTGTATGTGGTTTGTTTGCTAAATAACAAAATCATTAATGAGGCGCAAACAATTTTGTAATTTAGCATGCAAATAACATTAATTTTGTCAATAAAAGTGTTTTTTCCACAGGGATACAAAACATTTTTCAAGAGGCAGCTTTTATTTATCAGTAAAAGGTGAAGTCTGGAGAAAGTTAGGTTTGAACTTTTTGAATCTGAAGAGGGAAATTTATGCTTGCTTCTATATATCATTTTAATAGTGCAAATAAAAGCAAAACTTATTTTAATAATTCCTTTTGTCATGTGTGTTTTGTTTTTGAGGAAAGAAAGTCAATTAAAATCTGAAATAAAGTTTGGCGTGAAAAAATCGGAGATTTTATTTTTAGGCCATATCTCCCAGCCTCATAAAGAAAGTTGAACCTCCGAACAGCAAGTCTCAGTCAGACACCATAGCATCTTTAACCATGTTCAATGGACAAATTCCACCTGACAGCAGCAGAGTACAAGCAAGTCGGGTTGTTTGTTTATCCAAAACACTTCACGCCATTAAAGCCTGCAGCCCGCATGACGTAAGCATGATGTAATCATTCTGCTTTCTGTGCCGTGAAACATTTTTGCACTGCTAAAACTTTCATTGGGGTTCTTCACCTCCGTATGGCACACTGAAAAAGAGCATCTTCCAATGGGCTGTAATGTAAAGTAAATTAATAGCACCTGTCGTAGCCAAACATTGCAGCACACATTGGCTTCTGTTGCATCAAAACACTGTTTTACGTGGTTTTATAAAGCAAAATATACGGAAAAAAAGGCCGTGCACAATTGCACAGCTTAAGATCTGCATAACGGAGGAATAGGGAACAATTCTGCTGGCAAGATGGGACTAACTTGTGTCTTCAGAGCCCAAATCCTTAAAGAGTGTGATTTTAAAAAATGGTGATGTTACAAAGTTGCAAACAGTGGTAAAATGTCTTGGAATCGGTCGTCATCAGGTTATATGTTTTCTATGAGTAAATTCACAAGTTAGATCATCAAATAATTGGTTTCTGAATCGTTGTAAATATAGAATAGAGTGAATGGGCTCATCAGTCTTTTTAAAATTTTATTTCAATTTTCCATGATGAGCCATCTTTTTTCGGAAATTCAACAAAACTCTTTTCGCCTTGTCCAGTAAGCCTCACTGTATCATGAGTACACTTTCATACTTTTTCCACTTACCGGTAAGTTCCCCTCATCGTCCTCTGTATCTACAACCCCAAATCCAAAAAAATTGGGATGCAGTCTAAAATGTAAATAAAAACAATGCAATGATTTGCAAATCTCATAAACTGACATTTTATTCACAATAGAACACAGACAATATATCGGATGTTGAAAGTGAGACACTATATCATTTCATGAAAAATATTAGCTCATTTTAAATTTGATGGCAGCAACACATCTCAAAAAAGTTGACGATAGGGCCATGTTTACCATTGTTTAGTATCCTCTCTTCTTTTAACAAAAGTCCGTAAACATCTGGGAAGTGAGGAGATCAACTGCTGAAGTTTTGGGAGAGGAATGTTGTCCTGCTCTTGTCAGATGTAGGATTCTAGAGGCTCAACAGTCCTGGGTCTTCTTTGCCAGATTTTTCATTTTAAAATGCACCAAAAGTTTTCTATTAGTGAATGGTCTGGACTGCAGGTAGGCCCGTTGAGCACTCAGACTCCTCTACTGCAAAGTCATGCTGTTGTGATGGATGCAGTATGTAGTTTGGAATTGTTTTGCTGAAATATGCAAGGCCTTCCCTGAAAGAGACATTGTCGGGATGGGAGCATATGTTTTTTTAAAACCTCTACATACTTTCCAGCATTGATAGTGCCTTTCCAGATGTCTAAGCTCCCCACGCCATAGGCACTAATGCAACCCCATACCATCAGAGATGTAGGCTTTTGAGCGGTGTGCTGATAACAAGCTGGATGGTCCCTCTCCTCTTTAGACCGCACAACATGGCGTCCGTGGTTTCCAAAAAGAATTTCAAATTTTGATTCATCTGACCACAGAACAGTTTTCCATTCTGCCTCAGTCCATTTTAAATGAACTTTGACCCAGAGAAGACGGCAGCGTTTCTGGATCGTGTTCACATATGGCTTCTTCTTTGCATGATACAGCTTTCGCTTGCATTTGTAAATTGTATGGTGAACTGTGTTCAAACACAATGATTTCTGGAAGTGGTCCTGGAAGAGCCAATGCAGTGAATTCCAGTGCAGAATCGTGCCTGTTTTTTTTTTTTTTTTTAAATTTGGCATCTCCAATCCCACCCGAATCTGGAATGCCCAATCCGAGAACTATGTACAAGCCTTGCTCGCATGCAACCCCCTGTTGCCAGCTCAGGAGAGAGAGACAGTTCGCGGCTCTCCTCCGAAGCACGCGCCTGTCAGCCCCTGTATCTTTACACTCATTGGTCGAAACTATCGCAAGTTCATAACGAGGGCGGAGGATACCCGAACATGAACAAGCTTAGAATCTCGCTGACGAGCGCCCGGCTGGCCAACAGGAGGTGCTTGAAGAATGAACAAGGCAATCATTTTTAATTTCCCTTGCCAGCAGTCCCTTCCCAATTTTCATCCCTACAGCACTTTAGCCAATCATGCGCTGTTCTGAAAAAGCTGCCGACCACTGCTGGTTGGTATGACCGGGGATCGAACCCACGGTTTAGTAGTCACTACTGCTCAACAAATGCGGCGCCTTAAGCGAGTGAGTTAACCTGGCAGATCATGCCTGTTTTTAATGCAGTGCCATCCAATATTGACCTTTGGACTTGTCCCTTGCGCACAGAGATTTATCCAGATTCTCTGAATTTTTTGATGATATTACATACTGTAGATTCAAAGTCTTCACAATTTTACATTGAGGAACATTTTTCTGAAATTGTTCCACAATTTTTAGACACAGTTTTTTGCAGATTGGTGAATCTCTGTCCATCTTTACTTCTGAGAGACAATCTGTTTTTATTTACAATTTACACATCATCCCAACTTTTTTGGAGTTGGGGTTGTAGACACAGAGGACGATGAGGGGAACTTAAATGGAAAAAGTGTGAAAGTGTACTCGTAATACAGTGAGGCTCACTGGACAAGGGGAAAAGAGTTTTGTAGAATTTACCAACATATTATCAAAAACAGTAAAGAACTTTCTTCAACAATCAACCCTGAAATGTCATTCTTTGTTTACCCAAATTAATGATACTGACAATTCAAGGTATTGCGTCAAGTATGCTGCACTGTTTGACACAGGCTCGCCACAGTAAAAGAGTGTACCTATAACAAAAGAAGCTTTTGCTCAAGGCCAAGTTTTTTTTCAGCTAAACTGTATAAGATTAGCATGCACAAGAAACACAATTAGAACTGTCAAGTACAAGCAAGTAGAAAAGAACCAACGGCTTATGTGCGAGCATTGCTGATGAGTCACTGGTTCACAGATAAAAAAAAATCTCATCCATCCAAGGTCAGAGGCTGATACAACTTTTTATGGAGAACATTCTGCCACACGGAAGTAGTCATTAACCCCTCAGTCAGGGGATACCACTCTGTCCCAACAGCACAACCACAACAAGATCCAATCAGCAGGCCTCTCACTGACACTGTTAAACACCCAAAAGTAAGCTAAACCTTACCAAGTATTTCAGTCTTAATGTTTTCAACAACCTATTTCTCTAAAACATCAAAAATATCTCCAATGGCAAGAGATAGTTTGATCCTTCTAAGATTTGGGTAAGAAATTTCAACTTGTCAAGCAGAAAGTAATTAGCCACAAGGTTATCTTATGTATTTGTGATCAATAATAATAATAATAATAATAATAATAATGTGAAACATGCTGTCTGTCTAAGGTGCTTGTTGTGACTTCACAGACAAGTAAAACCTACCGGTAAACTAGTGGACATCTTAGAAACCTGTGTACTGTGCGATGTCTACGACGTGTAATAATAGTATGATGTAATTCAAGACTCATTATAATACTAAATACTTGTTAGCTACATACATTTTTTGCAGAGCACTAACCAGAAGCTCAGGGTAGAGCACTCGGACACCAGGTAGATCCTGGCCACACTAAACTTGCCCCCTGGTCTGGCAGGGTTAAGTTGATACCTCACCACAAACATTTTATAGCCCCAGCGCTAAGCCGTTACGTAACCAAGCCACACAAGAATGACACACAAACGACGCTGGGTGCCTTTAATTACCCTGACGCCGAGATTTACGACTCCCTGCCTGTGTTTACCGCCGTCACTGCCGCCACTGCCTCCGAGCGAAAAAGTTGGCGGCAGAGGAGGATCCGTCAAAGGCACTCGCTACCTCTACTGCAGTTTACCTTCAGTGAGCAGGTGCCCCTACAACAACAGCACGGCGGTTCACACCCTTTCAAGCTGTAGCCTCATGCAGCCAGCGAGTACATTTTTCTGTATACAGGCGTCTGAATGCAAATCTTGCTGCCTGCTGTGCAAGACTGGATTTAAAATATGGACATCAGCCTATAAGGCCACAAGTTTTTTCTAAATTTTTCATACAGGAGGAGGAAAACCAGGAACAATGTGAAATAATTCCAAGGAGAACGAGAGAAATATCCAGAAACAAACCGCAGCCCCTTCACAGTCATCCATCTTCCTGAACTGAAAAAAAGAAATCCCGCTGAACACATTTTCAAAACTATATTGTGATTATTACGCAGGGGCATACACTGCTCGTAACCGAGCACATTATCCATTTACACAATCACGCCCAAAGCAAAACATATCAGACTGAATGAACGGCTACAGAATAGAATAGCGGTGGCCGACCCCTACGTCCTCCTGCCTCCCAGACGTCAAATTTCAACCTGCCATGCAAATTCCCTATCTGAAATCTACAAAGTAAAAAGCTGCTATTCTGAGCCGTTCAAATTTTCTGTTGTGCGAAAACACAAAGCTGTCTTATACGATCTCTGCAGCCTGAGCACTGACTGACGAGCCGACCGGTTTCCCTCAGAAGACCTCCCTCCCCCCGAGGTCACCCTGTTCGCCCCTCCCCCACTTCCTCTTCTTAAAATACGTGGAAGGGAGGAAGGGAGAGAGGGAGGAAATGGGGGGATTGTTCACGTGGGCCTCTGCTTCACCTTCTTTTCTGAGCCTTTCCCTCTCCGTCCCTATATATTTACATTCCATCCATCCTATCCTATCCCCCTCAGGCTACGCCCCATGTGCAAAAGGTCAGAGGAGAAAGGGCAGAGAGAGAGATAAAATATGAGAATCTGTGAGAGAGAAAGAGAGAAAGAATATAAGTGCGTGTGAAAGAGATGAGAGAGGGAGAGGAGGAGAGACTGGATTAGACATTAAAAAAACCCTTAAATCCATACAATTAATTTATTCCTCAACAGGACATAGGAGTCCCTGATTGTTGTTAAAAAAACATATATTCTTTGATGCAGAAACTTATATTACAAGGGAAATTTAATAAAAATAGAATGCATTCTTGAAAATAAATGTACACTTTTTTGAAAATATTTTATTTGCAAATAGTTTGTGTCACCTCACGACATATTTACAAATTAAGATACTTTTAACTTTTTTATACTGGATGTCAGAAGAACATTTCCAGAAGAACGACAGAGTAAAGGAGAAACCAAAATACATGCAGGGACAAATGTAAAACATGCAGATGCTTGTGTTGATTTTCCTGCCGTGGTTTGGGTTCACTCATCACAGAGATCACAGGTACACTATCGCTCCGATAAAGGGTTAAACTGGCAGCTGCAGCTGATCTGGCTGCTCGTGGAGGCTCAATTCCTTAGGAAGACTGTTTATGTTGATTTTTTACATTAACCCTTAGAGCGCTGAAATAATTTTTAAAAAAATATAAATTTATTCATCTTGTGCTGGTGAAAACCTATCATGTGGCGACTTGTTTCAACAAGTCGCCACATGATAAGTTTTCAACAGATTTGATTTTGATATCACATCATTGAGCAACAATAGCTCCACTTAGCGCTCTAAGGGTCAATTTGTCACCTGTCTGAATGGGGATACACTCTAACAACTCAAAGAAAAAAAGTCTAATTGTTTTAATATACTGTATCCCATATTTTAAAATCTGAAAAGAAATTTTTAACTTGCGCATGGAGCTAGTAGATATTTGGCAGGCCCAGAATAATTTTTTTTTTTTTTTTTTTTTTTTTGCCAGTAATTAACCCTGGTTTTACTGCAAGAAACAAAACAAGTAGATATCAGCCCACAGTGACTGTCTAAGCATGAACTCCAAATAATTGCATCGGACTGTGTGAGATGCCAGCGGCCCGACCACGAGGGGGAGTTGTAAGGGTTTTAAGATCTCACTTCTTCAGCAAATAAAAAGGATAAGACGCCTTCAAATAAGTGTTTGACAACATGGGAATAGATTAACTCATAAGACCCCAGACTCACTTCTCCTTAGAGGAAAATTACGGACCAAAACGGACCTCATGGAACACATTTCTGAAAAGGGTTTGTGACAGTCGTGTCAACATGGGTTCTGATGGGTTCAGTGGAATGGGGCAAAGATGCCAGGCTGGGACTCAGAGGGTTGTGTGGTTTAAGCACCAGCTTAGCCACAATAAGATCAGAACTAATTAAACCCTTCTTCACTGCAGAAAGGACTGGCGCTCAATAGTCTACTCAACTACTCAACTGTTACTGGCTTTGGATATAAGCTTCAGTTGAGATGACAATGATCACTATAAAATATGAAGCGATGAAGAGACACACAATATGTTATGTGTATGCAAAATGTGGGAAATCTTGGAGTAAGACCTGAATAAAAAAATATGCTTTAAAAAGCAGAAGGGTGGATATTAGAATGCAGGAGACAGATAAAAAAAAGAGAGGGGAGAGAGAAAGAATGAAAGAATGTCAAGTGTGGACAGGAAGTGTAACAAACAGGACCATGGGGTCAGCAGGTTTGTGTAGCTCCCACTTTTAGGGCAGAGAAATGATGTGCTTGCTGAGCGACTCGGACCACCAAGTTTTCACACACACAAGCTGGCTCCCGCCGACACACTCACCACTATGTGCGGACACACGCATTCACTCACACACACATGTACACACACATGCCACAATTTTTGCATTTATTTGAACTAGGGAAAGTCCACTGAAAACATGTTTCTATTTTCTAAGAGTGCCCAGGGAGACGTGCCAGAGAGAACATTGGTCAAAAGGGCTGGATAAAGTGAAACAGGGATAAAGACTCTGGGGTGATTTGGGGTAGAGGGCCTTGCTTGGGGGCCAAACAGTAACGGCCCTTCCCGACTTGATCTCTCCACATGCAAGTCACATTTACAGAGGCGTGTGTCCACTTACACATTTACATTGGTATTTGCAAATGTGCAACTCAGCAACTCTAAAATTACCAGTCAAACAACTTAGCATCATGCTACCCTCCCACTCCAACATAACACATTACAGCAGTACATTTATTGCAAAATTTGTACATGGACACCCACACCACTGAGTGAGCAAAATACACAATTAAACATACTAGATACACATTTGCAATTGACCATACACACACCACTGTAATGGTAAACACAGACACACAAAGACCAGTGTAAATATGTACATTGGCGAGGGCTCAACACTGAAAATGCATACAAAGATACACACTACAGAGTATACATACTCACGCCAAACGTAAGCATATACACACACCACTGTAGATGTATACATGGACAAGCCCACTAGTCTATATGCACACGCACCAATGTGAATGTGTATGTACATAGACAGGCACACATCACCGTCCATGTCAGTGCTGGTGAATAATACCCATTTTTTTTTACCCCGCCCCACCCGTAGGGGGAGGGCAAGGGGTATTGTTTTTGGTTCGGTTTGTATGTTTCTTTGTTTGTTTGTTTGTTTGTTAACACTTTAGCAGCAAAACTAATGGCCAGATTCACCCCAAATTGGGTTTAGGGATTGCCACTCACCCAGAATAGATACCTATTGAATTTGGGAAAAGTAGGTCAAAGTTCAACATGTGTGAGGGGTGGGGTTTGTTGTGCCTGGCACCACTTGTTTACCATGTTTTTATTTAGTTTCCATTCGTGTTTCCTTGTCTGTCTTTACTCCGTGCTTCCATGTGTTCATGTTTTCCCTTTTCTTCCATGTGCTATGTCTGAACAATTGTCTCGTTTGTTACTCCACCTTTTAGTGCATTCCTCTCACGTCTTTTCCCAGCTATTCCTTTTTCGTTTGTTGACTAAGCCTTTTTCCAAGTCTGCTTGATTTCTGCGCTCAACCCAATTTGTTACAATTTTTGTTTTTCGGATTTGCTCTTTAGGTCTGATGACCTATCATTACTGCCTTGGCTATATTCTACTTGAGATTGAGATTTTGAACTGCAATCTACCAAATGTATTCTGGTTTTTGGAACTTCACGTGATTTTGACTAAACCGATGCCAGTCATCTCTGTACATCAATCCTGCCCTCTAGTTTTTGACCTGGTTCAACCCTCCAGACTAACTTTTGGACCTAGGAGCGCATGCGCTCATAACCTGAAAAAGTTGGGCGCGCAGGCCAAAACTGTGGTCACGCAAAGTACCATGATACTTTTCTGAATATTTACTAGCCCAAATAAAGAAACCTGAACAGACTATCAGTTGTTGCTACATTTATTTAAGAAACATTATCAGAAAGCACTTTGTGAACTGAAAAGTAGATATTGATGTTCACAAGAATGTTTGAAAAATGTATAAATGCAGTTATCATTTTGGAGAGTTATCATACTAGTCTGAATGTATGTACAAGTCTCCATTTCGCCAAGGGACAACTTTTCATTAAACCCTCCCCTGTACATAAACTGAATCATTCATAGAAAAATTATGGCCAAATTTAGATGAGAACCCCCCTAAAACCAACATATGGGGATAAATCAATGAATAACTCCCAATTATCACAGTGCTAGTTCTAAAATTTATAACTGTTATTGTTGCTGCCATCCCAAGGAACAATTTGACACCAAACATGGCTTAATTGCTTTGAAAATATGAGACCCAGGAGGAACTGAAGCCGTAAAAAGCATAATTTGGCTACATTTTTCATCACAAATTGAGTTTAACATTAAAATTGATATAGTTCCCAAAGTGATCCACCCTAAATATTTGGTAAAAAGTAGGTGCAGTATGCCAAGTTCGTTTGTACAAAGTTTCAAGAAATTCTTTTACCGGTAACAATGCAGTAGGACGGCTTATTATAATTATTATTTACCTTTTTTTTATTTCGCTATTTAGATTTTGCACATTTCGAAGGGTAATGGAAACGCACACAGAGAGTGAGGACGATGTCCGACGTTATTAGCCCCCAAAAAACAGTCTGCTTCGTGACCGTACACTGTTCGTGACACAGACTCATATTTGAGGCATTGCGCTGAAAAGCCTATGGTCGTCGCTGGCGTACGTTGGGCAGGCGTCACCAGATAGTTTTTGAACCAGTTTTGAACACTTGCTGCAATCGACAAAATACAATTCCTCTGACAGCTGGCTAATTATCGGAACCCCAAAGAAAACGGACTATAAATCTATAAGAACAGCTTTTCTCATCTTTATCGTACTCCAATGAAAATAAATAATCTTGCACTCGGACCAACCAGTCACCGATTTCATACATACTGCATGAATAATCATATACATGCGGAACTCCAGATCAGAGTGGAAGTGCGCATCCAACCTAATCCATCAGGATAGAAGGTTAGCGATTGATATAGAAACGCTAAATAAAACCATTCGCCACTGGACGCATCACCCATAGCTGGTATCAACAAGACCCAAAACTGTGTCACGAACAGTCTACGGTCACGAAGCAGACTGTGTTTTTGGGCTAATAACGTCGGACATCGTTCTCACTCTCCAGGTGCGTTTCCATTACCCTTAGATATGCGCAAAATCTAAATAGCGAAATAAAAAAACCGGTAATGAAAACACTTTCTGATATCATGAAATTTGCTCTCCGATCTGCAGTGTTAGTCACCGAAGCCAAGGCCAAATACGTAGACTATTGGACTTCTGCAGCAGACCAGCTAGTGTACTTGTAATTTCGAGCAGTGTGGAGCATTTACATCGTTATTGTCAGAAAAGGTTCTACAAATTTGCCGAGCGCACAACTCAGCTGACAGTGACAAGGTCGAATGCTTTGCCATTCTCATCGATGCATGAGTACAGCCGAGCTGTGATTGGCTGATGGCACCAGCCGATCTGTGATTGGCTGATGTACGTAATGGTACCAACCGACCTGCAGAAAAAAAATTTGCGGCCAGCGGCTGATAATTAGGGAATGAATCGCTGCCCAGAATAGGTGCACAGTGCGTGAAGTGTTGGTCGCGCAGTGCGCCGATGTGATAATGTAAGTCGCAAAACGTAAATCTTGGTCGCAAATGCGACCAGTCTGGTCGCAGACTGGAGCGCTGTGGTTTGTTTTTTATATCTGTCTACGTTTGAATCCCTGAGTTCATCTGACAATGTGAACTTGCCAGGAGAGACTCAGAAGACAGCCATCACATCTGGTCCATCCTGGACTGTCAAGAGGCACTGCAGGGCCATCACCAAGCCCAGCTAGATTTAGTCATCAAGACGTTGGGAGTCCTTCAGGATGAACATGAACAACTGGGCAGCCAAGCTCCAACAGATGCAATTTCATCCAGAGCCTCCACCTGCTGTATCAGTGACCGAACCTCAGGAGGCACCAACCCACATCATCCACGAGGCACGCCACTCCCGTCGGGATCCTATTAAGGCGACCCAGGCACCTGCTAATCCTTTCTGCCCCAGAGTTCTCTGACCTTCAAGATACAGCCCTCAGCTTTTGCTACAGACCAGCTGAAGATCGCGTGCATCATCATTCTTCTCATTATTTGAACCTGCGAATGGGGAACCGCCATTTGGGAGGCCAGGTCTCCAGTCTGTTCCACTCAGGCTTCCTTCACCGAGGAGGTAAAAGAGGTCCGTGACCATTCAATGCACTGTCACGAGGTGGCACGAGATACTCCAGATCTGCCGGAGAAGCTTCTCAGTCTCCAACAAGGCCATTGAGAACCAGACCCCTACTTTAGTATGAGGCCTACTAAAACACCATCATCAGTTTGATGAAGGAGATCAAGGATGAGCTTCTAACCTACGACCTTCCCGGGAACTTTGACACACTCACGGAAATGGCCACCTGCATCGATCACCACATTTCTACGTACTGATAGGCCGTGCTTACCTTACCAACGAACCCTAGAACTGCTTCTGCTTTGCCACCAGAGTCACCTGAGCCCATGCAGATTAACTGCATACGTCTGACCCCAGCTGAATGCAAGCGTAGAATGTAGTCCTGTGGCTGCCTTTACTGCAAAAACCCCAGTAATTTTATTGCCACATGTTTAGCGAAAGGCCAACGCACAACAATAATCGGGGGTGTATACAGAAGTATAACCCACAATTCCAACTCTCCTGATGCCTGTTCCTTTCTACCAGCAGTCATGTAGACCTCCATCTGTTGGCAGCAGGTCTTGGCTCTCATAAATTTTGGGGCTGACAGAATTTTATTGATGTTCAGCAAGTCGACTAGCTACAGCTCTCCAGCCATCCTCTTCAGCACCCCATAGATACCCTCACCATTGCTGGAGTGCCTCTCGTACACATCACCAATGTCACTATCCCACTGAATCTGCTGCAACCATCACAAGGACATCACCTTCTTTGTCTTTCAGTGCCCCCATGCTCCTTTCATCCTGAGCCATCCATAGCTCATCAAACACAACTCAAAGGTCAACTAGTCTAACCACCGACTGCTAAAATGAGCCCCTACTGCTCCCACGACTGACTCAAGGATGCCCGAAACCTTGCAATAGTCTACTAAGTCCAAGGATGAGGCCCCGGACCTGACCAATGTACCACAGAAATACTGGGACCTTCAAAACAGAATCAGCATAAGCCCAAGCCACTTCACTACCATCTCACTGTCCTTACAATTGCACCATTAATCTGCTGTCAGGGACAGCACGCCACCAGTTTTCTCAATCCTGACCTGAGACAGAGGCCATGCAGAAGTACATGCAGGAGTCTTTGGCTGCTGGCACCAACACCAATCCTCATCACTTGCTGAAGCAAGATTTTTCTTTGTGTGAAAGAAGGACAGGGGACTCAGCCCTTTAATGGGCTATGGACTCAACACCATCATGGTCAAGAACTTGTACCCACTGCCCCACACATCCTCTGCTTCAGAGTCTATTCAGGAGGCCTAAGTGTTCACCAAAGTGGATCTCCATAAGGCTTACCTTCTGGTCCGCATCTGAGAGGGAAACAAATGGAAGACTGCTTTCAACACACCTACGAGACACTGAGTACTCGGTGGTATCGCTCAGGCTCACTAACTCCCCAGAAGTCTTCCAAATCCTGGTGAAAAAAGTCCTCCTTGGCATATTCCACCAGTTTACATAAATGTACCCAGAAGACATCCTCAGTTTCTCCTGCTCCCGCACTGAACACACCCACCACATCTACAGAGTCCTCCAATAGCTTCAGTAGACTTGACTCCTGGGATTCACTGGGGATCTCTTCCAATGGGATCCAGATGAACTAACAGCTCAAGGCAGTGGTGCAATGGTCCACACTCAACTCCAGACAAGAACACCAGCAATTCCTTGGATTCACAAATTCCTACCACTGATTTATCCGAGATAACGACTCAGAGAAAGTTCCTCTTACCGCCATCACCTCCTCTGTCAGGAGATTTTCCTGGTCCAAGGTGGCCGTGCAAGACTTCCAGAGCCTCAAACAACATATCATCTCTGCACTTATCCTCATTCCCCCTGACCCCTCACACCAGTTCAGAGTGGATGTGGATACCTTTGACACAGGGGTGGTACTGTTCTGCCCCAAGTGTCTCCATCCGACTAGAGGATCCACCACTACTTCTGTTCTCACTGCCTGACCCCAACAGAGATGAATTATTTCATTTGGGACCTGGAGCGACTAGCAGTCAAGCTGGTCTTAAAGGACTGAAGGCATTAGCTGGAGGGCAGTGAGAGTCCGTGCCCAGTTTGGACTGACCACAAGAATCTGGACTGCCTGAGAACCACCAAACTTCTCAACCTGCACTGGGCTAGACAGTTCCCGTTTTTCAACTGCTTCAATTTCACCCAACCGTACAGACTCGAGTGCAAGAATGGTACACTAAACACCTTCTATAGGTTTCATGCTTACACAGAGGAGGTTGGAGACCTTGACAGTATTCTTCCCAGTTACAGTTGGGCAGCAGCAGCACTATGGGAAATCAAGTCAGTTGTCCGCTCAGTGAAACCAGCAGAGCCTGCTCTTAGTACCTGCCTGGTGAGCTTCCTTTTTGCACTCCAACAGGTCTGTTCGCAGGTCCTGCTGTGGAGTTACTCCCTTTGCCTTGCTTCCCAGGCTGCAACCCAGGAGTTTGACGCACTGTGGTACACACCCAACAATGTTTCTAGTGACTCTCCTTGGAGGAAGATAACCGCAGTTTCGGGCCCACCTATGCCACCTGCGTTTAGAACAAGTCCTCCAACACTCCCCCGAGGAACAATTGCAGCCTCTATCGGTCCCCCTGAGACCTGATCCCACATCACCCGGGACTTCGTCACTGGCATACCTCCACCCAATGGTAACGCCACCATACTTACCATTGTAAATTAGTTCTCCAAGGCAGTCCATCTTCCGGCAATATCCCAGCTCCCAACCATCAAGGAGACTGCAGACCTTCTCCTCAACCCACAGATCTGGTTTCTGATTGAGGTTCCAAATTTACCACTTACTTTTGGAAAGCCTTCTGTAAGTTACTATGTGCTTCTATAAGTCTCACCTCAGGGTTCCATCCCCAATGTAATGAGTAGATGAAGAGAACCAACTAACAGGTGGAGACAGTGCTATGCTGTATGAACGCTGACAACTAGCATGGGTAGAGTGCGTTATTAATTACCTAATCTCTGCTTCCACTTTTCGGCACTTTCTAGGCTTCCATCCCCCCCCCCCAGTCAAAGAGAAAGAGGTCGAAGCTCCCTCCAAAGCAGATTTCATCAAACACTGTCAGCGGATCTCAAGGCACACCCGCTCTGCCCTGTTGCCTGCCACCAGTTGCACAAAGCAAGCTGCCATTGCTCCCAAGTCCCTCTCTACATGCAAGGACAGCACATCTTGTTGTCCACCTGAGACTTCACCCTCAAGGTTAACTCTAACAAGCTGGCACTGCAAATTACCAGACCTTTTCCACTTGCCAAGGTCATCACTTCTGTAGCCATGAGGATAAAACTTTCTCGTGCCCTCAGTTGCATCCACCCCACATTCCTCATTTCCCAAGTCAAGCTCGTCATCCATAGTCCTCTGGCTCCTACGGTTCCCCTTCCCCCCGGCCTTATCGACGGTTTGGAGATCTTCACAATCTGACGACTTCTTGACATAAGACGTCAGGGCTGGGGTCTCTAGCACCTAGTCGACTGAGAGGGGTGCGGACTGAGAGAATGCTGTTGGATCCCCACGTGAGATATCCAGACCCCTCGTTCATCTGACAATTGAACGAGCAGCATCTGAAAAAGACTGCTAGACGCCAGGTGGCGGCCGTGGGGGGGTGTACGCTCCATGTGTCATGTCTCCTCACTTATGTGTTTGATTAATTGAACGATCGTCTCATTTGTTGCCCTGCCCCTTTGTGCATTCCTCTTGGCTCTTTCCCAAGCTGTTCCTCATTTCCCTGTAAGTTCCGTGTCCATTTATTCTTCCTTCTGTTTCTGATCCAGTGCAAGTTTGTCTCAGTATCTTACAAGCCTTTTTCCGAGTCTACCCGATGGTTTGACCCTGTTTGTTGTGGTTTTTGTTTCTTGGATTTGCCTTTTGTTTCTGATTGTCTATGGTTAGCGCCTTCCCTGTTTTTCTACTTGGAGTTTAGACTGAATTTTTTAACTGCATTCTTCCCACCTGGTTTTTGGAACTTTACCTGATTTTTTATACGATTACAGCTGCCGTCATAGTACTTCAATCCTGCTCTCGGTTTTTTAACCCGACCTGTGTGGCCATCCCTGTGCTTAATAAACTTTGGGTTGTTTTTCCTGTCTGTCCACATTTGAGTCTCTGAGTTCACCTGACAGTACATGCACACATGCAAGTGTAAATAAATACAAAGATGCAGCTGCATATTACTGTTGCTTTTTGCGGAGGTCTTGAGATGCAGAACCTGCTAAAGAAATCCACAAATAACTATTGTTAATGATACATAAAGCAAACATAAACACATAGGAAAACACATACATGAAAAACAAACACACAAATTTATGACACGTGTACAAAGACACAGGTAAATATACACACAGATAGTTAATCTACAGAAATGTCATCAGCTTTTGCTAATACCATTGGCATTGACTAACTTGATGATAATTTCTTCACTAATGGATGAGTGATGTCTTTCACCAATATCTTTCATGTCCACTGATCAGCTGTAGCTTTATGACCACCTGCCAAATATTGTGTAGGTCCCCCATTTGCCGCCAAAACAGGCCTGACCTGTCAAGACAAGGGTGTGCTGTGGTATTTGGCACCAAGTTGTTAGCAGCAGATCCTTTTAAGTCCTGTTAGTTGCGAGCTAGGGCCTCCATGGATTGAACTTGTTCGTATATGCCCATTGTAGGCGCTGCTGGCAGTGGACAGGGGTGAGCAAGAGCACCCTGACTGGTCTGTGGCTACACAGCCCCATATGGAACAAACTGCAATACACTGTGTGTTCTGACACCTTTCTATCAGAACCAGCATTAACTTTTTCAGCAGTTTGAGCTGCAGTAGCTCTTCTGTTGGATCGGACCACACGAGCCAGCCTTTGGTCCACAGGCCCAGCAATTAGTTTTGGCCGCTCATGACCCTGTTACCAGTTCACCGGTTTTCATTCCATGGACCACCTTTCGCAGCAATGGACCACTCCAGACCGGGAACACCCAACAAAAGCTGCACTTTTGGAGATGCTCCGTGCTCTGAGCCAGACGTCTCACAATTTAGCCCCTGTCAAATTCGCTCACATCCTTGCACTTGCCCATTTTTCCTACTTCTAAAACATCAACTTTGAGGGCAAAATATTCACTTGCTGTCTAATATATCCCATCCATTGACAGGTGCCACTGTAACGAGATAATCAACATTATTCACTTCACACTCAAAAAAATGAAACCCTATGAAATGTTAGATTTACTTAATAATGTTATGTTAACTAGTTCCACGCAATAGCGTTGCGTAACCTTTGTTTGACTTCTAACATTTTTGGCCAGTTTAATGAATTGCATTCAGAGGAATGTACTTAACTCAGTTTTGTGGACCAGTTGACACACCATTATTAAGTAAATCTAACATTTCATAGGGTTTCATTTTTTTGAGTGCACCTGTCTGCGGTCATAATATTATGGCTGATCAATGCATGTAGCAAATAACATCAACAATGATGAACTGCAGCATCACTGTACAATTATACTTTACCATGTTTGTCGCTCTGCGCACGCTCCAGTTCATCATGCAGAGCTTTGACCCGGAAGTCTTGTGGACTTGTAAACACTAAACTGATTAGCAGCAATTCTATGCTCTGCCCAATTAGCAGGTTTGTACAAAACAGTACCAATCCTCATCTGCAAGTAAACTGGTGGTTGAACAATCACACTTGGGGGCTCATAACTTTTTCCATTAATCCACATAATTTATCGAATGACTTACATGTGATCTGTAACTTGTCCTTCCACTCGCCATCGGAAAACTCAATTGACTCTCTCCCAATAGTCTTTACTCCTGACCCGCATCCAACATGCACGGAAAGCCCAGGGGTGCGTTTCCCGAAAGCACAGGTGCTAATTTGCATAGTCGGAACCACAGACTATGAATGGAAAAACTATGTTTGTCGTGACTACGCTTTAGGGAAACACAGTCTGGGGTAGTAGAGAGGGCACAAAGTAGAGCATAGCAGCATTTCCGCTTAGCTTCGGCTAACGCCATAACCACCAGGGATAGCGTGGATCTCAATAGACCCTTTCGGTTTAAGGGCGTGAAAAAGCGAGATTTAGAGTGTGCATGCTCTTTGCAGACTATGTGGGGCAGAAGAGGCACAAATCACATTGAAAAGGGGGGGGGAGATTATAAGTTCTTTCGCTTTCCCCATGGTAAAATGCAGCTTACAGTGTGGATTTGGACTATAAACAGGAATAATTTTTCTCCAGGAACATTCTAGTATGTGCAGCGTACATTTTGTGTACGGATGGTGAGATTAAAAAGTCTGTATTCAATATACGCCAATATCGATTGATGTTGGGGTACCCGGAGAAACATTAGGATATGTAACACATCCAGCGTACGTCCAGTCAAGGAAATTTAGAGTTTAGTTTCAAGTGCTGTTATTCGTGTAAGTAGCATATCCTAACGGCAGCTGCCATGTTACTGATGACGCACCAGTTGCTTGGGCAGGTGCAGCATCTTCGCGATATAAATAATAATATTAAATTCTAAACCCCCTTCTCACTGATAAAAACCCCCTTAAATATATTGGTGCCCCCATTATAAAATCGTTCTGGCAAATAAAAAGCCGGAAAAGGTGGAGGTTGGATACAAAATTCTTTCCTCTGACGATATAGCAAGACTAAGCTCCATTAGTTTTCTCCAACAAACTGAAAGCAATGACTCCTTCAGCGCAACGTAGACTTGAAACACTTCATCGGCGAGATACTGTCAAGGTAAGTCCTCGACATTGCTATTTTCAGCACAAATGAAAATCCGAAATCAAATGTGTAGCGTTCAGTCAAGAAGTAATGATATGGCCTTGTATTGTACATGTGCACCTGCGCACTTATCCATGTTGAGAGGAGACTAGGATCATGTGTGCTTGCCGGTTATATTGAATGATACGAAATCATTACAAGAACACTGTAGCCATTAGCTGACTTATGGCGTGGGACCCAATCATAGTGGTGTTAATGACATTATTTGATGTCCGCAAAACTAACTGGCAAGAAAATTCAACTTTGTTCACTATATATAGCAAGTAATTATGAAATCAAAATCATAAGGAAACCAAATGATTATTGCAAGCAGCGAAATGAAAACTACACCAACACTTAGCTCTGAGGGGCTAAGTTCTATCAAGTAAGGCCCTCGGAGCTGACCTAGACTGTAAATGTTGTATGGCACTAACAGTCCCCCGTTGGCTTGATATTTGTTTGCGTAGAGTGTAATATCTACTTAACGTCGTATATAGCCTGTAGGATTGAACAAAACCAGGCCCTTTTCAAAATGTGGCTACAAAAACTGGACACTGCTTTGACAATAACAGCTTGAAGCAACAACGTATGATATAATTCTAAGTCAATTAATGGGCCAACTTAAATAATTTAATATCAACCAGTACCTTAATTATATTTCTCCTATCTGATTGCTCCTTCCTTTTAGCTTTTATCGGTTTGAGTTCTTTTCGTTTGTCAGGAAACACAGAAGGAGCGAAGTCAACATCATTTGGGACAACAAAGTCTGGTCAGCCGCTGACAAAATGAGTACTGCAGACTCTAGCGTGAAAATTCGTGACAAAGTCCTGCTGATTTATAGCTCGAATCCACACCTGTCATTGTCTCTTGCCACAGGGAACACGAAAAAACCTTATGCCCCCGTCTTTACGATACCGGTTTGTGCACCTCACCACACAACAAGTAGCCATCATATTCCCTTTTGCCCCACATCAGCTCTACTGCGCATGCATGTGCGGACTTCCAGCCTTAAACCAAACTCGTCTATTGTACGAAAAGCATAGCGTACAGCCTGTATGAAACGTACAGAGCCATAACTCGACATGCTACCACTTTACCGCCAGCTAGCTTGTTTATCAATTGTTTGACCTGTGACGTAATAGGTCAACCAGAAAAAGGTCCAACACGAAAAAGCTGAAAGGGGGCATATCATCACCTATCGTGGCGAGGACGGACATGCTTCAGTTAATAAATCGGTTTTCTTCACATGTGCATACTGGGACAAGGACAGTAGTCCGATTAAATGGTCATATCGAGCTATTACTGTAGCTCGACTTAACTGTGCATGTAAATGTACTAAGTGCCTTTGGCAAGGGTGACTCACACTCTGTGAAGGCATCATTAGTTCCGAAAAGTACCCAGAGATTTTGAAGCAATGTATGCTGCCTTCAAGACAACATCTTCTTTACTAGGGACACCTGTGCATATGTCAAAAAAGAAAATGCAAACCTGCATTCAGCATGCATTATAAAGGCATGTCCACTTGAGAATGGGGTATGGATGCTGGATTGGCCTGTCTGCAGTCCTGATTTTGCCCCAATAGAGAATCAGTGGCACATTTTGCAATGCAAAATTTGACAAAGAAAACCCCACAGTTTTATACAACATAAGAGTTGTTCACAGGAGGACAAAACTAGCGTACAACTAGAACATTAGATCACTCAGTATCTTCAGTCCCTAAACATTTATTGAAATATGCAGCATGGATAAAAATTAAAGTGTTCAGTTTGAAAAAATCAATAAAATTCTTCTGATGAAACATCAAATGCTGTGCTGCTGTATTGTTTTCAATGTAATGCACTCAAAAATTATTTCCAGATGATAGCTTTCAGATTTCATTCAAATTTATTAGACTTTGCCAACTTTTTTCTGATTTGAGGTTGTACTTAAATATGAAGCTATGCAATATGCAAGCCAGAATACTTCAGTAAATGATCAGCTAAACTTATGGATTGTGTGTCAAAATGGTGCTTGAGAGTGGTTCAGTCTATGAACAGCTACGTCTGCAAATTAAAGTAACATTGGACGTACAATACATTTCCATGGAAGAATTTATGGATGTAATAACAGCTGCTCTGATGGATGAGATATAAACGGCTGACTATTTGAGAAATGTATTCCATCTAATACATCCTGAGAGCAACACCAAATGCACAATATCTATTCAGGATACAGGCCTTATTGTAGGATAGTGGTATATTTCTATGACAGACCATCAGTGTAGGAAATATTGGTGTCTCCTCCAAGGATTATTAAAGCGTCTGCCTTCCCACAGCCCATGAATCAAAAGAGGAATCTTCTGCTTACAAGTGTAAGCAGAGACACAGTGACTCGCACAAAGTCCCTCCACATTCAAGATCAATGAATATCCAAAGTCATCAGTAACTTAGAACATGACCTACATATGCAGCAAATGTTCAGCAACCCAAATTTGATTAGATATTCGCATAACCAAACCAAATGAGACTAAAACCATTTGGCTGAACCATGAAGAGGCCAGCTTGACAAGGAACAAAGGCCCAACGCTATTTACGTGAAAATACTGCGATCTATTAGGACCTTCACACTGTGTTTAGCCCCAAGCTAACGCCTTCCTTAGCCCTGACCTAGGGAAAGTTTAGCCCTGGGCAAAGACTATGTTCACTCCACGTTCCTTTTCCAACTTTCTGGGGATAATTCAAGGAAATCTCTGAGAACACGGTGCCAGTCAAAATGTGTGTAAACATGCCCAAAGGAGACCTTGGGCTTCCTCAATCCTAGACCAACTTTAGCCGGGGGCTAAGCAGTGGACAGTGTGAAAACCCTTCATGAGTACTACAAATCCGTACAAGGCCACATTCAACAGGCGTATCACATGATGGTCTGATATTCATTCTTGTTTTATTGTATTTTTTGCTTTCATGCTGACAGGTCTTTTCTCAAACAACTATAACACATGTAAACACAGTAGGAGTTGCGTGGGTGACAGAAAGCTTGTAGCCTCTGGGGGTTCGTATTCCCCCTGTTTGAGTCAACCCTTGAGTTTCTCGATAACGGGAAATCACAATATGAGCTGTACAACAGTGGAAACAATAGCATAGCTTATACACAGACCCTGGACTGTTACCGCCATTCAAACCCAAAGTGCCGCTGCACCATTGTGAAGATTTACGGGATGAATAACGACCAGTCTGCTACCCACAGCCAGGCTGAACTTCACGCAGCCGTTTGTGCCCTAATGCCCCACACATGCCCAGGAAACCCCAACCCTACACTGCAAGAGGCCAGTTCCTCCAGATAAGCAAATACACCCATGAAAGGAGGTAAAAGATACACTCACAGAAAACAAGACATTTTCATCATCATCACCTACCACCATGGAACCCCATTTTTGAACCTAATATATGTCATGACTAGTAACACACACACACACACACACACACACACACAACATTTCATTCCTGTAGGAAAAGTAGTTTCTGAAAATAGCGTGTCCCTTCTTATATGGACAGACTTATTCAGAAGGACAGAAGGTTAGACAGAGGGATGGACGGACAGATGGACGAGCCCCATTTCAATATCCTCTGCTCCACTTTGTAGCCCAGGATTAAAAAATGTAAGAGATTCGCTTGAAAAGATACCACGGCTAACACTGATGTGGCACTGAATAGGCATATAAAAATATGCGCCAGGCCAACAATACATCATTAATTGAAGGCACAAGTGCTAAAAGAGCTTAAGTCACAAAATTACTATTCTGAGAAACTTGAGAAAATCAACTTAGGAGACTACAAAAATGCTTTCCCATCCTTAACTCACAGTGTGTGAAAATGTGACTTAAGTACTTTTAGCACTAGGCTCTTCAATTGTTCTTCTTTTTTTCTTGTAAAAAGTAGCCATTAATTTCAGTTCAATTTTGTCTCACTACAGTGTGCACAATTAATCCCTGGATAGTGAGACATTTTTGTTATTTTGGTTCCATTGGCCAAGTCAATTACCGTATATGAATCCATATAATCCATGCATTTTACATGCTGAAGAAGAGCCTGGAATTAAAGTCCCCAAACCAGGCAAGAGCTGAAGACAGCTGTGGTAGAGGACTGGCAGAGCATCACTGGGGAACATACCAAGCGTCTCGTAAGCATTCATTACATGCAAAGGATATGCAATCAAATATTAAATATGATTATTGAATATTATTTTAAACTGTCCTCACTGGAGAAGCCAATGTACAACAAGGTATTTTCATTTATTTATAAACAGTTCATCCAATATTGATGAAAACAGGCTCAAATTAAAGCTGACAGACTGCACTTCAGCATTATTGCATCCTTAAAAACTCAAAGTGCAAGAGTTCTGAGCCAATATAAAAATATGTCACTGTCCAATGAATTATGGTGCTCACTGGAAATTTCAAGACATGCTAAGCACAACGCTCTGTGAACATTATAACTGACTTGCAGCATATCTTTCATTTCTTAAGTTTTTTGTTTGCTGCATGTGAATTCCAACTGAAGGAAAGTAATGGATTAATGTACTGCTTTGGGTGACAAACTCTGAAAAGCACTGGAAGACAGTAATGAACTGAAAACAAAAACAATTTACTAATTAGTGTAATGTATGTTTGTACAATTCTATATGTAACAATGCACAAACGTACAAACATAAATGTAAGAACTTGTGTTTCCAAGTCTGGGTCACCTTTCATTAGTGTACTCAGAATGTGTGCAAGAGTATGTGATTGTGTGAATGGAGAAGTGTGCACTTTTGCTTACATGTACAAGTAAAGAGTGTGCACGACTGAGCATGTGGATTTGTGCATGTGAGTGCAGGTGAAAATGAATACGTGTGAATGTGTGGTGTGTTTGCGTGTGAGCTTGTGCGAGCTAAGAAAGTATGCCTGCGCTTGTGTGTTTTGCGAGGGTACATGCCATTGAAAGCATGTGTATGTGGCTGAGTGAGTGCGTGTGTGGGTAAGCATGTGGGTGTGTGAGTTTGTGTTAAGCAGAAGCAGGCAATCAGGGTTGCATCATTCCCCGATTTTCACACCAACCTGTGGCCTTCAATCACTTAATTGGTCAAACCACGTATTTAAATCACACCTTTCAACTGCATTTTTTTTAAATGCTCACAAACGACCACCAAAGACTGTCCTTGTTTCCCAAAGATAAACATTTCACTGTGATCTGAAAAACGAGAAACCCATGTTTCTGTGCACAGCCAGTTAGCTCACTTAGTCAGAGTAACTCCTGAAAACAAAGATCTGCATGCACATTGTGTACCCCTGATGTTAAGTGCCTAATAGGGCAGCTCGACTATGCAGTGAAGTTTTGGCAAGAGGAGTTTGGCTTGCGTAAATTTACCAAAACCTATGTTTGGTAGTCGAATCCGTAACGCTCTGCAAGTTACAGTAGAGATCTGCGTACTTACTGTACGTGGGAGTGAATCTGTGGTCGCATGAACATTTGGTAACATACACATTCCACTTTGGAGGACTTTTTTCTAATAAGCTAGAAAACTTGTCTATAGTGTTGAATTATTTAGCTTGAGGTGAATCTGTTTTTTGAACACTGTTTTGAGTCAAAGATATTTTGACGCACTGGCAGCAGATTACTGCATGCTGTGTATTCTAACATAAAGATATGTCAAGCTGCGTGGTTGACTTTTTCTAAACATGCTAGAAAACTTTTTGCGCACCCAGTTCCATCCAAGAGTGAACGCAGGACCCTCAATTCGACTCAATCTTAGGCAGAATTGAGCCGCAATCCATAAAAGCTGATCAACTGGTTTGCAGCAAGCTTCCACAATAACACAAAATTTCTTCAGTAGGTTTACGTAAGGCATTATGTTACCTTACGGGTGTAGCTTTACTGCATAGTGGATCTACCCTAAAAGTGTGTCTATAAATGTGTATGTGCACGAGTGCCTGTGAGTGTGTGCGTGTGTGGATGCGTGTGCATGCGTGAGCGGTGTGGGAGTGCATGCGTGTGCGTGCTGGCACATGTGTAAGTACATGCATGAGAGTCTTTGTGTGTGTGTGTGTGTGTGTGTGTGTGATTGTGAGAGTACATGCATGTGCGTGTGTGAGAGTGAGTCTGTGCGTAAATGTGTGTATGTGTGTGTGAGAGTACACATGTGTGCGTGTGTGAGAGTGAGTCTGTGTGTACGTGCGTGTATGTGTGTGCGCAAGCGCGCGTGAGTGCATCTGCTCACCTCCTTGCCGCTCTTCTTCTTTAGCTCTTCACACTTGCGTAGTTTGCAGATCTGGTGCCCCACCTTGCGGTTCACGCAGCTGCCGCAGCTGCCGCAGTTCTCCCTGCGCAGGCAAGGCGTGCACACGCCGCACCGCTTGCGTTTCTTCTTCTGCGCCGCAGCCGCCACGGCGGGGGCCTCAGAGCCTGGGGGTCCCTGGGTGGGACCCAAAGGGGGCAGGCTGTACAGGCCCCCCTCGTGGTGCTCAGTCCGAATGTACTCCGTCAGTGGGGAGGCCCTCCCCATTGCCCCCCCGCCGCGGAGGAAGATTTTGGGGTTCTCGTCGGCATCCAAAGAAAAGTCATAGATGTCTCCCTGAGGAGGGCTCAGGCTGCTCTTAGGCTTGAGCATGGTTGGAGTGACTCTGTCTCTTAGGAAGCACAGAGGAAGGAAGAATAGAACAGGACGTGGACAGAGGAGTGCACAGTGAGTGGCTTCAGTCTTTGAGCACCGTGGGGCATTCGCTCACCACCACGCTTGGAGTGGCCTCCTGGCACGTCTGTGTGTACCGTTCAGTCTTTTACCGCAGTGGACAGTGGGACAGAGGAACTGGCGGACTGGAGTCAGCTCAGACTGCCCACGCCTGTGCGTTCAGCTTCCGGAGGTCCCTGGAGGACAGGGGTGGAAGGGGTCGCTGGTGTCACCGAGCATCCTCCTCAGCAAGGGGAGGCCCCAAAGAAGGGGGGGTGCAGGAGAGGGGGCAGGGGGTCAGTAAGGCCATGCCTGCCGCTGGAAACCATTCAGGGCTGAGGTCAGCAGGTAGCAACGGTAACTGTGGAAACAGGAGACCAGGCATTGAGGTAAACACTGGAACTACAGAACAAAGGCATTTCACATACTAAGGAAAATATATCCAAAAGGCTTTTATATATAAATATAACAACTGCAAGCAAATTATAAATACATAATAAGTCTGCCAGCAGTTTTCAGTTCCACATAAAGACTTCAGCCAGAGGGAAATCTTAGAAAAAAGCATAGCTAAAAAAAGTTTAAATTTTTTTTGTCATAACAAAAATGTTTATGCTTCCACTTTTGTAAAACTACCTTAAATTACAAAACCCCGTTATTCATGCATAGAAAGATACGAAGTGACTATTTGCACTTATTTAAGTGCGTCCAGGCACAAAACTTGATCGAAATTCGCGTTAGATGCACTTATAAGTGTGGCCAAGATGCACATTGCTCCATTGCCCACTCTTATTTTAAGTGTGTCCAAAGCCAAAATTTTTTTCTTGGCCAAACTTATTTTTTAGGCTGTGGCCAAGGGAAAATTTCAGCATTGGCCACACGTATAAGTGCGAAATGTGGCCAAGAAAAAAAAAAATCAGCATTGGCCACACATATAAGTGCGAATATCATCGGCCATAAAGATAACCACATTTATGAGACCGACTTAACCGGCAATAACGCAGGTAATTAATATGTAATAAGGCCTGCTATAACAGATCCCCCTGCAGCGTATTCAAACGGAGGACACACCTTACCTAAAGTAGGCTCCAACTGACAACAGATCTAATCGGTGCTCGCGGAATCAAGAAGGCCAATTATTGATATTAATGAGCAAGGGTTAGTTATAAGGTGAATTCTTAAGAGTCGAATGCTACATTCAAATCGTCTTCAAAACGAACTGGTTGAACTTCAGATCAACAAAGTGCATTAATGTCATTCAAAAGGACCGGGTTTGGCCTTCCCAAAAACCTTCACATAAAAATGCATATTTATATGACAGACTGGACAGATACAGTAAGCGCGAAGTGTGAGAAAGCGTTGGGTTAGAATTGCGGGTACCCAGTAGTAGAGGTCTTTGTTTGCCGCCCTTTGCATGAGAAAGGGGGGATCGTTCATGCCCGCGACAGCACCCTTTGTCTGGTTGCTGGAGACTCTTGTCGACCGTCAATAAACCAAAATATTTCAACGCCGTCAATTAAATCCCAACAGATGTGTCCCGTGTCCACATACTGACTCAGCGTTACCTTTAGAGTTTCCTTTCCACAAACAGTCATCTGCTCTGAATCGAATGCTCCTTACACCAAAAAGTTTTTCCAAGCTTACCTAATTAAGATAGCTTATACAGAAGAGAGAGGGAGCATGATCTGAGCACTGGCTTTATAAACGCGCAAAGTAACGGACGAGTAAACCATCTATAAAATGATGACAGTAGGAAATTGAGCTCCACTGAATTTTTAAACGGAGAGCTAAGACCAAATAATCGGATAAATAAGAAGAGGCGGAGAGCAGCTGGCTCTCAAAACCATTCGTTGTGCGGGTGAAGTACAGAATATACAGCTATCCAAACCACATAAACTGATACATAGACCAAAAATGAGCCTCAAATAATTGAACTACAGGGGTAGCAATAGCGAAAATAACTGTATTATAACGTTGTTGAACACTAATATTATAAACAATTTAAACCTACAACTTGTGTTTTAGTGGCTATCAGAGCCAATTTTCGGATGAAACAGGTTGAAGCGACACTAATTGCCGTACCGATGTTACAGTAATCAAGCTTTCCAGAAAAAGGCATTTAGACTGCATCGAATCACGTAATTAGACTATTGCTGTGTCACTTATCCGTTTAGAGCCAACGCACTTACGTTACACACAAGTCATTCGCTTCAGCACTTACGCACAAACGATTTCCATCACTTTCCTTCCTGGCAATGACCAACAACCTCCCCAAGATACAGAAGTTTCCTTGAGAAGCCGAATGGGTTAGATAAATTAACGCAAGTAGTGTAGGCGTGCGTGAGATACAGTTCCGTATTTTTTAATTTATTTTTTAAATATTTCTTACAACACAAAAAACACAGGCCTCTACATCGCCAGCCATCGCTTTCCCCGTGCTGGCTGCCCCATCTATACAATAAACTGAACATGCTCTACCTTGTGTTGGCAGCATAGTACAGAGTTTAGACGCCACGTAGCAAGAATATAACCTATGCGCCCGTATGATGCAAGCCCGGCATCTTTAGTTCGGAAAGTTAAAGCGTGACAGAATAGCAACACGCGCTCATTCGTTTTTTGCACGTGGCTTATTGGACTTAATTCAGGCCGGTGCGGCACGCGGTGAAAAAGGGGGATGAGTGGTCCGCAATTGAACTAGTAAGGCTAGTGTAAAGTAAGCTATCACAGTGGGGAGAAATGACTGTTTATTCGTAGGTAACAGTTTATTCAGCAGACGAGAGAAATTCGACACATCAGCACGTACCCCCCGTCCCGTTCCTCCTACTCTAAAAAAACACCACCCCAGGGAACTCTTAATTCAACAATGCCGAAACGATAACCTCGCTGATCTAACGTTAGGCTACCTACACAAAGAATAGGCTAAATAACATCGAAAAGGATCAATTACAAAAACAATTGAGCAGTTACGCTGAAACTGAATAAACAGCAGGTTAATGACGTGCGTAAACATCTGCAGACTTCAGTTGTTTAAGACCGTGAGTTAACTCCAAATGTGTATTACACTAATTGCTTTACTGGTGAGAAACAATTCACTTTCACCCGAGCAATACACATCGTTTTCCACTGGCTTCAGCTCGCGAGTCGAGGGCTGATTGCCACAGAATAGAACATGAAAGAGTTAAAGCCACATGTAGAAGCATGCATACGTACCGAGTTGAGCGGGTGGGTCTTTAAATGCCTGTTTAATTTCCACTTGAAATGTGTGTCGGCCGTAAAATAGTCTGAAATTCTCAGGAATATCGTTTTACACAAGCCAAAATTCTGTATTTTTATTAAAATCTCAATTCCCCTTTTCCGACCTAGGAATTGGCCGGTATAAGAGAATGAAAGGCGTTGTTAAAGAATAAAAGAAAAAAGTAAGCTGCACGTGAACATTAGCAAAGCAACTCCACTTTTACGTTATCCGACGCATACATTTGAGCATTGTGAAGAAATGAGCGAGGCAGCTATCAAAAAACAGGGAGGAAACTTGAAATGTGGCGCTTATTTGTACAACTTGTCTCGGTAAAAGTCCTAGGTCTTCTTGAAGTTAAAAAGGGAGAAGAGAAGGAGGAAAAAGGGGGAAAACGTTGGTGAAAAGAGGTTGAAGTGATCAGTAAATTGCGGAGTGGAGTTCGATCAGGGCACTGGAACGACAGGGTTAAATTTGTCTGGTGACGTAGGCTCCAGGTTGACAGCTGTCATTTTTCAGAGGAATTGTCATATCATGAATAACAATATCAAGGAAGCAATATAGGCCATTGGCCTAGCCTGATATATAGAATTAATACTGATTTATAGCAGCATGTTTTCAGCATGCCATTGATTTTTGCACTGTTAATAACCCTGTCTGCCAATTTCTGGGAAGCTTAAATTATGTGATTAGGCCCACATTTATTCATTTTTTGAACGCGGAGCGAAAATAGCTCAATTGTGGTTCATTTCTCAAAGGCTACGTCTGATCCATATTTTTGATTCATGTCTCACTTGGCTTTGTAACCCTTCAGAACTGAAAATGAAAAGACTAACTTATTTCAATCTTTGGTTATACCGGTGCAGGTTGAGGGCGATTTGAAAAAGACTATTAATAGCCTATATTAATTTGTAGTCACGCAAAAAAATCACCACTGTCAAATCTGAGCCATTTTGGGCCACCTGATGAGCCTTGTTATATATACTCAACAATTTTTGGCCATGGTAGCCCAAATATTTAGCCTGGTACCACGAACTGGGGTTTGAATAACAAGCCAATATCAATTGCGCGTGTTATCACCACCCATGTCGGGTGTCATAAAACGCCGTTTAGACCTCGTAGAGGTAGGGCTACACCGATTTCATATACATTCACTTAAAAAAAAAATACCGAAATAAATTGCACATTACTCGCTAAAATTGATTTCAGACAGCGTTTTAATGTCGAAAATATTCTACAAAAGTATAAAAGGAATGTCGGCAATTTTTGTTTTCACTGAAAGAAATTTGGCAATCACATGATCAAGATGATTTGTGGTAGCCTGTTTCAACGACGATGAGGTCTGTGTATATCTGTTGGAACTTCATGGCGATGTATTACACATGAAAGGTTTAACATGCGTAGACGTGACGCAAAATATCCTCAAAAGTTGCGTGCTATTTATACGTCATCACAAAGATCCAGAGATATTAATATTTCGTCCAGAGAAAATAAAATAAGGAATTGGTAATAGACTGCCTTTGTCACCCAATAATTTATGATAAATATAAAAGACCTAAAAGTAAACTGGTTAGACAGGACCTTCGAGCAGGGCAGGAGGAGTGTCAAGAATGAATTTTTAACAGAACCGTTTAAACGTGCACGAATGACGGTATTTTGGCGGTAAAAACACAATGCAAGAAGTGGAATGTGCTGTGGAGGTGTGGTGTCGGCGTGCATTTTGTAAGTCAGTGCATTTGTTTGATAATTCGGCTAAGTGTTTTAAAATTGCCAGGTTAAATGATAGTTCAGGCGAAATAGAACCTCACAAGGGAATAGGCCTAAAGAATGCATATTTTGGAGGCTGAGCCTGAATGATCTTAAATTTTTTGAGGATTTTCGCTACAAATGTTCAGATAACGTCATTTTTTTTTCAGTGCATCTATCTGTTTAATAAGATCATTTTTCTTTGATAATGGCAGAGAAATTTTTTTTTTCACAATAAGCATTTTAAGCGACTGATAAAGCACTCTGTAACATTTCAGTTTTGTGATGAGTCTTCTTCATTCTATTATCTTAGCACAAGTTTCATACTTTACTCAATCTCAACCTCAGGAAGTTTTTAACATGTTCATAACACGTAGGCATTTTTCAGCTTCAACGTTCCTATAAGAAGGTTCTTATAAAAAAAAAAGTGCGTCAAATGTGAATTGGGACTGGGCTCCTTTTAGGAAAAATAAAATCTGATTTCGGTTTATCAAGTGAATGAAAAACCAATGAAACTGCCCATCCCCTAAGCAAGGCCAGGTACTATCGAATACCTCATTATTTCAGCTTTGTTTCCTGATTTGCACAGAGGTCTTCAAAACATTCTGTTAAGATTTAGACAGTTTTGCCATTTTGCATTTCTGAATTCTGGACTATCCCAAGATTTTCATCTACCCAATGAAACTTGATACATTCAGCATAGACCAGTGTGGCTTTTCACATGCAAAAGTTTTATACAGCTGAATGTGTGCTCATGAACATGAGATAGTTCTGATGATTAGATTATTCACCTTGGACAGAGTACCATTGCAGGTTGAGTTTAGTCGGCGACACTACACACCTGTTAAAAGTTGAAATCTCACTAAAATAAATAATGCCGTAGCTTTCTATCAGTCATGATACATATGATTACATTTAACAAAGTTAATGAAGCCATTAAGATGTGAGAGATGAAAATGTACCTGTAGATGTGTAATTAAATTCAGGAAATATGGAAGACTGGCTGCAGAACAAGTCCTAGTTTGAACAATCCCACAAAAATGGAAGAATCCCTCAGTATAATGACCATTCCACCAATTAATTGATTGAACAGACAAGATTTAGTGCTGAATGCAGGTGAAATTATGTTGAGAATCAAAGCCATCATTCTGACCCTCAGAAAAACACAAGAAACCACTAGGGAAAAGAGTGCTCTCAAACAAATATTTTCACGGTTTAATTTTCACATCACAATAAACCTTCATTTAAATTTACTTACAATCACACAAACACAACGCTACCCCTAGAACGTTCTACAACTTATCTCAGACACATTGTCATAGAAGTCAGCATTCGTTTCCTTTTGACATCATCCAGGGGAATTCGATTATGCCCCAAGTTGTCCAGATTAATCTTTCCGGTGATGGTAGCATTTCCTCCATTTTGTATTGGAGGTATATGAGGTACACAGCAAATTTTGTGTAAACCCACCTGTGGTAAAGTACTTTTTATCTCAAGTGAGCGCCTAAGGATAGAGTGCCTTTCAGAAATGCTGAAATGATATAACAGATACTTTTAGTTTATGTTACGGACAGGTATAAGCTATGCCATTGGTCCCCCTATGTTCTCAGTTCAATTCAACCTTAAGGTCCAAGGTACCAAAGTCAATGTTGCATTAGGAATACAGGTGTCGTGATATGGTCCTCAGACCTCTCGAGAGAAGTATGGGGGGGTATTAGTGATACACCATCACTCAAATAAACCAGTGTTTATTAAATGCTGACAGTACAATTTACTATTTACTCCATTGAGTAGATTTGCGTCTTGTTTTTGGACTTGGATAAACACCATCTGAGTTGCATTTACAAAGAGATCGCCAGTGTGCAGCCACATTATAAATTACATCAGTTTTGCTTTCGTTGGGAGTAAACACCCAAGAAACGTCACAAACCAAAATGTTCAGTCACAACCGAAGAATACAGTTGTTCTGTATATTAGTGCCGAGCTTTCCTCCATCTCAACCTCAGGAAGTTTTTAACATGTTCATAACATGTAGGCATTTTTGAGCTTCAAAGTTCCTATAAGAAGGTTCTTATTTAAAAAAAAGTGTGTCAAATGTGAATTGGGACTGGGCTCCTTTTTGCAAAAATAAAATCTGATTTCGGTTTATCAAGTGAATAAACCAATGAAATTGGCCATCCTCTAAGCAAGGCCAGGCACTATGATCGAATACCTCATTATTTCAGCTTTGTTTCCTGATTTGCCGAGCTGACAATGCATTAATCAGCAGGAACTTCACTTGTACCTTTATTGGCCCCTCATACCAGAGCTCCTGAAGTGTCCATAGTTTTGCTAAATGCATTCCAGTGAAGATATACGAAAGTATTTGCGGCAGGGAACGGAGTAGGAACGATGACTGGACCACAGTCAGTCTTCCCATTTTTGGGAATGTTACCAGACCATTGCCGAATAAATGTTAACAAATGAAAGGAGGGGCTTAGTTTTTGGGTTGAGAAGATTTGCAAAAGTCACAACTTCAGTGAAAAAGTAAAAAACAAATCACAGTTTGCATTATTCACTTTATGTCATTGTTTACAGCCCACCGGATGCCAACGGCAATACAGCGGGCACTAGGACCATGGGCTTAGTAATATGGGCCTGATAATTTGAGTAAAAATGTATTCTGATAAGTATAATAATAATGTTTATTTTGTTGCAAAGTATGCCAATGAAACCATGATCTTTTTTTTTTTAATTTCATCTTGCTTCCAAACTTTTGGCCTATAGTGTACCTCAAATCTTTTAAAATATAAAAAAATATTTGTCAGGTATGCATCAGTGTGGTGTTTTTTCACATGGGACCCAGCAGCACATCTTACCGCTCATCAATTTGGGCTCGAATGCAGAACCCATTTGAGATGAAAGCCCACAATCTCAAAGAGCTAAAAGAGCAGGAAAATTGGTCTAGGATCAGATTTCCAGTGTTCATATCATAACTCTATCCATTTACAAACCAACTGTTCTCAGATCAGTAAACAAACTCATCAAACCTCTCGAGAGCTTTCAGTACCGCATAATGTTCAGGTTCCCAAAAAAAAAAAAAAAAAAAAAAACCTGATCTCAGATCAGTCTTCCTGCTCATGAGATCCATTGTAAACATCGGGACGGTGTCGGGCAGAGGAAAAGGAGAGAATGAGAAGAGGTAGCAGAAAGTAGAAGATAAGCTGCACAGAGAACTGAAGGGGAGAGGGAATTGAGCCAAAATAACAAAAAAAATCCTTTCTAAACCTGCAAAGAACATGCTTTGGGTGGGACTGTGTAAAAGATGGCAGCCCAGTAAATCTCCCCCAGTAAAGATGATCATTAGGCAGGAGAGGGGGCCGGAGGGTGGGCTTTCAGGCTGGCCAGACAGACTGCAGACAAGGGTAGCAAGTCAGACATTCTCAGCTTTGAACACGTGACCATGGAAATATTTACTATACATAGCATTGAACAGGTGGCACAGCCCCTCCCCTGTCAGTTTAAAACCCCACAGCCCTGCAGCTTAGGAGTGTGAGTGTGTGTGTGTGTGTGTGTGTGTGAGATTTGCAATGCGTGTAAACATAACATAATGCCATCTTTTCTCTCATTCTCTCGCTCCATTTCATTAGTGGTCGGGGTTCAGGGGCTGGAATGATTGAGTGCTCCTTCCTTATGTCCGAACCTGGAATTTTCCAGCCTTGGTCATATATTTGATGCCTTTGAACGGCTTGTACTTCTCCCCATACATGTCCAGTCGATTCACCTTCAAACCTGGAAGAGAAGGAGAAAAAAAAAATTCTAAAAGTTGCCTGACATTTATCAACTGAGTCTGTTCCTTTGTTAGAAAAATCTGAGATTGTGTTCCTTAACTACGCAAGACTGCAAGAGAAAATTAGGCAGTTCTTTGAGCAAGGGAAAGATTTTGCTCACTTCCTCCACCTGGTGGAATGTTACGGAACTGCGCTTGTTAATGGGGAAATTCTGAGCGTGTCACATGACATAGTGCTGATCAAGCAGTCAGTTTAGCACTACTGCTGCAAGCAGCGGGAGGTCACCCCGCCAACAGAGATAGTTTATCAGCTGTACCACCAGACATGCAACTCCACACGGGACGTTTTGTCACTGCAATGAGGAAATTAAACAGTTTACTGGACGGCATGGACACTGATAAGCAAAGTCGCAAATTTTGTTCTAAATGACAAGCCACTTTGGGAACTATGACAGAATCTCACCAGTGATTAAAAAGTAAAACTTGCAAGGATCTAAATGCCTTTCCAGCCATGGAGAAGGACTACAGACCACTGAGAACTGTTTCCTCCATATCACTTCATATAACATTTCATTCACCAGGTCATATAAATAATTGTGTGCAGGACTAGGAAAAGGGGTCACTTGGGATTTTTTTTCCATTCTGAGATTAACGGGGTATCTCAGTGATACCCCAGTGATAGTGATATCCCAGCACTACTGTACTGTCAATTTACAACACTTTGCTAAGCACAAATTCACCCAATTTTTTCTCAAAATGAAAAACTTGGATCACTCTTTGATTTTGTTGGAAAATCTCAATTTTCATAAAATGACCCAAATGACCCCTTTTCCTAGTCCTGCACACAATTAATAAAATATACAGATTAGTGGAAACATTATGACCACCTGCCCCATTATGCTGCTGGCTCTCCAGCCCATCGAGGCATGGGCTCTACACAACCTCTGAGGTGTTAGCGCTGTCTGGCACTATAGTGTTAGCAGAAGATCCTTTAAGTCCAGCAAGTTGTGAGTTGGAGCCGTCAGCGTTTGGACTTCTTGCCCCGCCACATCCTATACATGCTTGATTAGATTGAGATCTGGTGAATTTGCAGGCCAGGCCAACATCCTGAACCCTACATCATGTTCCGCAAAACATTCCCAAATAATTTTTGCAGTGCGGCACATTATCCTGTTGAAAGAAGCTACTGCCACTGGGAAAGACCATTATCTTGAAGGGGTGCTCATGGTCCACAGCAATGTTTACACAGGCAGCACTTGTGATACTGATGTCCACATGAATGCCCAGATCCAGGGTTTCCCAGTAGAATATTGTGCGGATCATCACTCGCTCCACTAGCTTGTCTTCTTCAGTGCATCCTAGTGCCATTTCTTCCCCAGATAAACAGCACACACATACCCAGCCGTGTACATGACGTGAAAGGAAACTGGACTAATCGGACCAGCAACCGTTTTCATTGCTCCACGATCCTGTGTTCCGCTGCTCGCGTGCCCATTGTAGGCACTTTTGACAATGGACAGGTGTTAGCATGGGTACTCTGCAACTTAGCCCTTTCGCCAGTTTGGACCAGACGAAATAGCCTTTATTTCTCTCACACGGCAATAAGCCTTAGGTGCCGCACACTATTGCCAGTTCATGGTTTGTCCCTCCCAGCAACCCTGTCAGTAGGGCCTCCCCACTGCTGACCAGGAGCACCCCACAAGCCTTGCCGTTTATGAGATGCACCGATCCAGACGTCCGGCCATAACAATTTTGGGCCACGTGAAAGTCACCCAAGTCTCAGCACCAACCCATTTCTCTCAGACCCAACACACGAACGACAAAACTTGACTGTTCACTTACCATCTTATATAACCCGAACCACAACATACGTCATTGTAACGAGATGAATAACATTATTTGTTTCATCTGAGAGTGATCATAATCTTTTGGCTCATCAGTGTCCCGCAATTCATCCTATTCCACACGAGGTACTCTTGTGCAGAAGGGTACCCATATGGCAAGATCAAATGAGACGCACTCTTCAGATGAGGTTGCCTCACCATATCTCGAAAAAAGCAGATTTTTCCCTCCCCGTCCAACACTGCTTAAAAAGGTGTAACAAACTCACTGAACAATCTCAAGGTAATACAACTCCTGACGCTTCAAAGCACTCGAGTTCCACAACAGTGATTTGGAACTTTCTGGAAAGCTTGCCTCAGAAGGTGAGGCAGTACCTGAGATAGCCATCTGCTGGATCTTGAACTGAATGTTGATGGTGGGGTTCTCGTCCGGCTTGGAGGACCCCGCCTGTAGGCTCATGGACCCCTTCAGGCTGGGCAGCTTCTGGGGGTTGATCTTCCCCACATCCCAGGACAGCATCTGAGCAGCAACAGTGCAGTTTTATTACCATGGCAACGCATGGAATTATACGGTACCAAACAGTGCCAGACAGCATTCCAGTCTCAAATGATCTCTTAACAGTATGTATTGCAAGTTAATTGCTCAACATAAAAATCAATTTGTGGGCTTGTACACTGTTGATGGATGATGTGATGGCTATTCTCAGCTCTATGAGCAAATGAAGACATTAAATGAGCTGAATAGGCCGTTTCTGCCATGAATTCCTGTACTCCAATGCTGAAAATTTCAGATGTCAGTGCAAAATTCTTAGATTTCAATTCCGCACAGATGCTTCAAAAAGCATATTATCATGACCTGCAAGCAATTTTTTTTGGCAATGTTCAATCAGGATCATACATTTTTTCTCAGTATTCACTGACAAGTTGCCAAAATAGTAATAGTTGCTGCCATTTATAATTAGCATTCATTATTTTATACATAATGTAATCATACATGGTTATTATCATGTTAGTTTGTGCCATCATTGCTTTGGCAAGACTGCAGAATTTTGAGCCCTCAAATCGCCCAAGCAATGCACTTCCTCCAAAATGAGGGCGCGTTACCTTGGTAACTGGATCAAAGGTGTAGGTGCCCTGGGAGGGGTTGAGGTTGGTGTTGAGGACCCCGCGTGGCAGCTGGCTGCTCACTAGCACTGACTCCACCGCCTTGCCCATGGTCTGCTTAGGGCCGAGGGTGAGCTCGAAGCGGCCCTGCGAACTGCCCTCGCGGAAAGTGATGTTGTGTTTGACGTAGACGGGAATAGCCACCAGGCTGCAGGGCAGAAAAACGCACAGGCCATCTCTGAAACAGCTCACAGGTCGACTATTGCCCTAGTAAACACGATACGTTGAATAAGATGGGTATTAAGTAGGCATAGTCAAAATCTCAAATTGAGACAGACGTTTCAAGGTTTCGCGGAGTAAGGCTACGCCCAGAACTACGGTATCCTCAAAATATGCAATAAGTGCCACCTACTAAACTTACTGTGCCAACTGTCCAATTTTTCCTCTGTACCATTTGCAAACAATTAGAGTATGTTGTAAGATGTCAGCTCCAGTAATAAAAAGCACCTGCTTCTTCCTGTATGATCTACCATAGAGTGACTGAACCCAGTGAAGGTGCCGCCATTTTTCCTCTACGGAATCCTGAAAATGCGGTTTACTTTATTAAAAGTGTGTGCTGAATACACTCAGTAAAACACAGATATAGACAATTAATCAGGGATTTCCAGTACACAAACTTCTTATCCAGAGTGCTCTACTTGCAGTCACAAGAAACATGTCGTATTCACGTAAGCAGTTGGTTATTGGCAGTACGTTTAGATGGCACACAGTTCGAGGACATAGCAGCTAGGAGGCCATTTTGGACACAGCCGCGGACAATGAAGGAGATGTCACTGAGGGTAAAGGAGTTCCACATGGATCACTGTTGGGGTCGATGAGTGTTAGCTTAAGTACAAAACGTTGACAAAGATTTTAGAGGAAATAGGTGTTAATTGTGGACGATTAAAAGCTTGAGGATCAAGCGAATGTCTTTTTATCCCAAACCGTGGTCCAATGGATGCACAAGTGAGCAGTCAGACTGGAGCTACAGAAATGAAATTCAAAAGGGCAAAAGGTGGACATCATTGAAAGCAGAATTATTTTAGATGGAGAGTAAAATTTGATTGTTCATATTTGGAAAAAAAAAACAAACCCTAAGTTGGGCAGATAACATTGTTCTCTTATGTCTAAAAACAGGGTTTATGGCACACAGAACCAAAAGAAGAAAATCAAAGAGAGGCAGGTGTACCGAGCATTGCATTGTACAAAGCACTGTAGCAACGAAAGTGTAGGTCCCAGCAGTCATGCCCCAGTGCACAGCACACCTGAATGGTGGCAGTAATGCAGTGGAACATTAAATAATATATTGAACTGTGGGTTTAAGTGAAGAGCAATGTTTCCCCTTCAAGAACCAGGATGAGCTTTGAACATAGATGGGGTAAAAATAGCGCACATTACCACTATAAAAGCGTGTGTGCGCTTATGTATGCATGTTCTTCAAAAGACCATTGTGCAATAGTGTGCAAGACATCGACAACAGAATGTCTACACAAATACATTTCACACATTTTTGCATTCTATGGATCACCTGAAGCTTTTTTAAAATGCAACATGAGCAAGAGCTGTAGTGCCAAGCAGCCGGTGACCGGTCCGGTGCTATAAACAGCAAAAGCAGGATATTGATGTCTTTAATGGATTTGGGCCTTCTCCTTGTCAGTATTTCACAGCTGGTCTTGATCACCCCCATGAGGACTTGGGGTTTATTGCACGCTTCCTGACGTCTTCTATAGGGATGCAAATCTGCAATTCTCTTTTGCTCCAACATACGTACATCGGGTATGCTCCCGGCCGAACGCTGCGCAAACATGACACAGCGATCCAAGCGTGGCACTCACTTTTGGGAGCTGACATGGTAGGACAGCAGCCGGAAGTTTCCGTCTGGAGGGATGAAGGACAGGATCCGCTCGGCCTCCCAGCGTTTGAAGCGGACACACGGGTGGAAGCTGACATCATCCAGGAGCCTGGGGTTCTGCAGGCAGGGCAGAAACAGAGAGCATGATGGGACAGCTGTCAGACCAGTAATGGAAGAGAAAGACAAAGGCAGGAATGCCAACAAACACTCAGATGCACACGCTCACAAATACATTCATGCGCAGGCACAAACAGAAATACTGAACAGGCCGTTGAATAAGTCGGATGTAGTGAAATACAGGGGGTGGTCAAATCATCATGAACACTGCCATAAATACAAGCTTTGTGAAGCTAATGACACACTGATTTTGCAAAGACTGGTTCAGCTATGGATTTATTCAATTCCGTGTTGATTTTTAGAGCTTTGGTTCTGTATTTACTGGCGAATGTCCAACCAAAATTCCTTCTGGTCCTGTCAGAGCTTTGACTAGTGGCCACAGTTCCTTTTTGCGGTCGTTGTTCTCTGGTGTTTGTGTTTTTCAAGGCTGTTCCCTTTGCCTCCATAAATAATTCTGCCATTTTTGTGTCTGAAGGAACAGCCATTTGTGCCCAACTATTCCGCCCCTCTGGAACTCCGACAGTGACCTACTTTTGTTTTGGAGACAAACCTAGCAAAGTGCAGCCAGTTAGGCCTCTTTTCAACTGAAACATATGGCTAGTTAGCCAATTCAGTTTAAAAGGAAATATCAGCATAGATTCTAGGGTAAATAAAGTTTACAAACTCCAAAATTAAAACTATATTTTGGGGCTCTTCCAATATTTTATACATCTCTTGTTCATCTTCAAGATCTTTTTTCTGCAAAAGCAAGTAACACGTGACCATTAAGATGGTGCGAGTGAACGTGAGAGGCACAAAAGGTTTTCTGAGGGCAAGGCGAATGCCAATGCGTCACAGATAACCTCAACAAAAAACAGGGTCACTGCACACAGGCAACAGGATGTAGTGCACACGAGCAAATACACTATCAGCATGAGCAAACAACCCAGGCCAACTGCTGCAACGACATGTCAGAGAAAACACAAAAACTTTTATCAGAATAAATAACACCTTTGAAAAGGTGGAGCCCTGTGAGAAGTGTGTATGTGTGTGTGGGCTTGCATAGCTAAACTGGTGAGAACCAACTCCTGAGAAACCACAGATGTTGTGAGAACATTTGGGGTTGTGAGGACAATTTGGAAGGTCCTCAGAGAATTACGGAGGATTACGGCTAATTGTTTAAAGCCAGGGTCGCGCTTACAGTGTTAGTGTTAGGCAAAGTTTGGTCATGGTAAGGGTTCTGGAAAGTCTGTAAAGAATGAATGTAGGTCAATACAATGTCCTCACAAGTATACAGTACAGTCGCCGTTAAAACCGAAGAGACAGCCTGAGTTAACGCCCAGTTACCTCGGACATTTCGCCCTTCTAACCACGATCTCACGCGCGATAACGCTGTACTTTGCACTGCTGACCAATGAGCCGTATCACAGGACAATTTACCGCCAGGAATAACCACATGTGGCTCCGCAGAACTGAATGTAGTACCACGTGTAAGTTATACTAGAATAGAGGGCATTTTGACTGTTAGAATTACGTTTGTGTTTGCCGTTATGTATTTTAACATCTTTTCATTTTCTCTTGCAGTGAAAGTGGAAGTGAGAGCTCATGCGACCTCTGGAAAGCGTGTGGCTGATCATTTCCTCTGTTTAAAAAGCCTAGCATGAACAAGAAAAAAAATATATATTATGATAAATTCGACAGTGCAATATAAGCAATTGTATTCTTGAAGGAAATTTTTTTGGTACTTTAAATATGTCTTTTTATTGCAGAAACTGTGATTCTGAGAGTTTGTGGGTAGACCTTCAGCGAAGTTGCCGCAATTGATTAATTGGTTTTGAAAAGCCAACCGCAATATAAATAAACAAATTGTGATTATAGATGACGTGTTTAAATATAACTCTGATATAGCTTAGACAGTGTGAACTGTAATTAATCCAAACCAACTGCTAACTTGAAGAAAATAATATCCTGCAATCTCTACCTGGATAGGTATATGTATATACGGGTTTTAAATTCTTTCATATATTTTTAACAAATAACTGACTTACCGATTTCGGAGCATTTTACTTTATACTGTATAAATACATTTTTATACATGTGCCTAATTATAAAGAGTATAGCCTGTAGCATGTATGACTTCTCACTCCAGGGCGCAGCTGAAGACACCAAAAGTCCGGTAGGTGTGAATAATCTGGGATTACGAATCAGCGGGTTTCGTTATTAAAAGGATTTACAGGACTCCATATGTAAGCCATGCATCTTAACTGCAAAACAATAGGCTATCCAACATCCAGCAATTGACACCTGTACTGGTCATGACCTTGTGTTTTTTTAGTGCATTCAAGAGTCGTTATGGTCGAACTAAATTCATATTGTACACAATTCTTTTCTAGTTGCAAGCTTTGCGAACATTCTATTTGAACATCTGAATGGTTATGTTAAATTAATAAAACAAATACAGACGATGCAAAACGTTTTGTCATGAAAAATTGGTTAAAAATTGCCTATTAGCATTTTAAAACAAAACTATATAAATCGAAAAACATTCAAGTTCTTTCCGTGAATGAATTTTACTGAGACGGGGTGCGAGTAATCTTCGATATAGGAATGGATATAAGCTACTAAATTACACGTTTGTAACAGGAAAAATAATATATTTCGGCACTTGAGTGTAAAATAATAGTACATAAAAGCACGCATTATCTCCGAACATAAAATATTGCTGAAATGATACCTGACAAACAAAATCCTCACCAAAAATAGCATGATATTTAATAATCCAATTGCGTATTATACCGCACTAAAGTTTTAAATAGTAGCACAGGTTGAGCAAACTGTATCGTCTAATATAAAAAGGTTTGCAGAAATGACTACCGGCAACATCACCCCCGCCAAAGTAAATCAATATTTTATGTAGGCCAACGTTACTCTTGAATTCATATATGGAAATAAATCGCCAAAAAGCTGTGCCATTATCTACATGTACGGACTACTGTCAACACGACTGTCCTAACCGCCCTCGTGGCTCAGTTACGATTAAACAAACACCCGGCTAACGGGCTATCGCCCAGCTACCGCGTGCGTGGTAGGCGGAGGGAGGTCTTCTTTTGTCTTCGTGCACGTCAAGACGGCTGTCCTACCGCACAGCTAACGACGAGATTTCCCGGTCCTACCGACAGCCTAACGCCCCCCTACTGCTGGATTAACGACCTTTTCTTTGGTTTTAACGGCGACTGTACTGTAGCTATAAAATGCGTGCGGTGCCGTGTGTGCATGCTTTTGGATAAACCGGGATGAGTGTGTTCAGAGGAAAAGTGAGGAACAAAGGACATAGACTCACCATGAAGGAGAGGGTGAGGTCAGGCATGCCCGTCAGTTTGACGCAGGCGTCAATCACTCCCTGTATCTCCGCGGTGATTGTGGAACCTGAGAAGGGGAGGGAGGGGTTGAGAGGGTGAGGTCGACCTGATAGAGGGGATGAATGGACCTCATTCCAATTCACAGCCTCAAAGTGCACATTATGCTAGTCCTCATCCCATATCACCGTTGCGTTGCCTTCTCCTAACTACAGACACAATGTTCTCCTTTCAAATACGGGTTTTTGTGTCACTTTAACCCTGATCCACTTTGATAAAAAAAACTGAGGACCAAAATCAATGGCTTTTACCCTCTCAGTGTGAGACTTTTTCCTATTACAATGGGTTCTCAAACCCTAGAGCAAAGCGTTTAAAAACTAGAGGCTCAAGTGAACCTGAAATTCAACTGGTCTGCCACCTTGCCACACCCAATTGGGAAAGACTGAGATAAAATACCAAAAAGCTAGTTTGTGTCCTTCAGATGTTGTTTGCAAACTTTCATAAAATTTGATCAATATTTGTGACCCCTAGAGAGTACATGCCATTCAGATAGGTGTCTATGGATGAAGAAATTTCAAAGGTAAAAAAAAAAAAAAAAAAAAAAAAAAAAGGTTTTTTTGAAATCATCAAAACCCGCCATACATATGTTGAGACAAGTCATATTCTACTTACATATCAAGTTTCAGCTCTTTATCCATTTTAGAAAGGTCTAAAATCAACTATTAAGATTTTCAATATGACCGCCCTGCCTTGCACCAGTTTTGGGGGTGCAAGGCTGAAATGCAAGCCCATGGTAGTTGATGAGCTAAAGATGTTGCACAGCAAGTTTTGTCAAATTTAATCATTATTCATGACCGCCAAAAGTTACAGTTTAAATTATTCACAGATGACCGACAATAACAAACAACAACAGATGACAGAGTTTACATCATCTTAACTCAGATTGCCAGCGAACAATGGAGTAAGAAATGCTGAATAACTTTTACATGACATGACACTGAGGAATTTCACTTTAGACACACCTGCTCAAGACTTCCAGTATATTTTTTGATACAGAAAATATTCTGCCACATGCAACCGTGGTGACAGACCGACATAGTTCTTTTTGGCCCGACTGGCCGAAAACATGCAATGTACCTGACTTGTCTATGATCGCATCAATCTCCTCCACCACGTCAAAGTAAGCCTCGTTGTTGGTATACTTCACTCCTGTGCGTCGCCATGGTACCACGGAGAGTTGGCCCGTTGGAAGCTGTTCTCCGACGTTTGTACTTCCTGTGCCCAAAGGCCAGAGGACAGTCATTGTAGTGCTCCAGTCAATAAAAAGTAAAAGGCCTCTGCATAAATTTATACTCAATTAAAAGCAGCACAGAACAAACTTTTGAATGCAATCACATATTTGCATTTGATGCTTCAGTAAATTTAAAAGCAAGATAGTTTTTTCACTTTCACGGAAGTAGAAAATTAAATTGAGGACATCTACTTCTGCCTGAGTGCAATTCTACCAAAGTTCTTTCTACTTTCACTCAAGTGGAGGATTTGTGCATTTTATTCTCCTCTGAACGGAACACACCAAACACCGTACTAATTGAGTTCAATGGCATAAAATTACACCCCTCAGTTTGTAAATCTTAGGTAACTGCTTCTTAAAATGCTTTAATTTGCTTAATGAAAAGCATAAACTGAGCGATGAACACGCTTTTTGATTGGAAAGTTGTCATCCATGTTCAAAATCTCAAGTAATTTTCTGAAAATAGTAAGATACGAGATATGGGTTTCATATTGGTACCGTACCTGGTTGCTAAGGTGATGAGCGATGTATGGACATCACCCGTTACGGTGCCATGTGCATTATAGGGATTGCGCTTACAGGGTTATGCTAGCCATTGGTGTTATAGAAGTGACGTGTGCATAGTGTCCATTATGGTGTTATATGCGCAATAGGTGTTATAGAGGTGATGTGGGCACAGTATCCATTTTAGTCTTATGTGTGCAATTGGTGTCGTCTAGGTGATGCGTGCACTGTGCCCGTTATAGCAGTTTGTATGCAATAGCTGTTATGGAGGTGACGTATGCACGATACCTGTTAGGGTATTACATGTGGAATGACTGTTAGGGAGGTGATGGTGTTACATAAGCAATATCTGCCAGAGTAGTGATTCATGAACAGTGCCCGTTATGGCATTACGCGTAATATCTGGTACGGAGGCTATGTACGCACAGTACCTGTTATAGTGTTATTTGTGCAATAGCCATGCCCCAGGTGGTGCTTGCACAATATCCATTACAGTGTTATGCGCGTACTGTCTGTTACGAAGGTGATGTTTGCATAGTACCTGAAATTGTGCAACATATGTAATATCTCTTATGGAGGTGATACTTGCACAGTCCGTGTTATGATGTTATTTGTGTTATAGCCGTTTCGGAGGTGATATCTGCACAGCGCGCATTACGGTGTAATGTGTTGCGGAGGTCACACTTGCACACTACCTGTTAAGGTGTTATATGCATCAGTGGCGGCTGGTGAAGTGGCGATAGGGGAGGCTCAAAACAATCCCCTAAAATTAATGATTGGTCAGGACCTGTTTTCAATCATTCATGCAAATTACCATTACAGAAACTCCGATAACTCTCAACATTATCAGGTGTGGCCAGTTTTCATTTATAATGCATACCTGTCAACTCTCATGCATTCGGTGTGAGTTTAAGTGGCATATTTACGTTCCTCTGCTGCAGTCAGCAATTATTCAATCAAAGCGTATGTAAGAGACTCTCGCGCGAAATTGAAGTCCTTGTGCACTGGAGGGGTTGGAAGCAATGGAATTGCATAAAGACGTTTCAAATGATTTTATTTCATTTAAATGATCATGAAACACATGCATTGCTTCCAATGCCTGAATAAAGAAAAGCGTGAGAAGTCCGGAGTCGTAATCGGTATGCGTTATAAATGAAAACTGGCCACATCTGATAATGTTGAGAGTTATCGGAATTTCTGTAATGGTAATTTAAATGAATGACTGAAACAGGTTGTGACCAATCATTAATTTTAAGGGATTGTTTTGAGCTTCCCCTATCGCCAGTTCACCAGCTGCCACTATGTATAATAGCTGTTACTGAGGTGAGATGATACTTGCCTATTACCTGTTATGGTGTTACAAGTTTAACAGCCTTTACGGAGGCTATACTTGTACAGTATCAGTTACAGAGTTACATTTTTAACAACAGTTATGAAGGTGATACTGGCACATTATCTGTCATGGTGTTATATGTTCAACAGCCATTACAAAAGTGATACTTGCACATTATCAGTTACAATATCACATACGTAACAGCGATTACCATGGTGAAGGGATACTTGCACATTACCTGTAATGGTGTTATAAGCGTAACAGCCATTATGGAGGTAATACTTGCACAGTACCAGTTATAGTGTTATATGCGTTACAGCCATTATGGAGATGATACAAGCACATTACCCATTTTGGTGTTATACGTGTAAATGCTATTACGGAGGTGACACTTGCACATTACCTGTAATGGTGTTATACGTGTAACAGTCGTTGCGGAGATGATACTTGCCTATTACCTGTTATGGTGTTACAAGTTTAACACCCATTATGGAAGCTATACTTGTACAGTACCAGTTATAGAGTAACATTTTTAACAACAGTTATGAAGGTGATACTTGCACGTTATCTGTCATGGTGTTATATGTCTAACAGCCATTACAAAAGTGATACTTGTACATTACCAGTTACAATATCACATGTGTAACAACTATTTCCATGGTGAAGGGATACTTGCACATTACCTGTTATGGTGTTATAAGCGTAACAGCCATTATAGAGGTAATACTTGTACAGTACCAGTTATAGTGTTATATGCGTTACAGCCATTATGGAGATGATACAAGCACATTACCCATTTTGGTGTTATACGTGTAATAGCTATTACGGAGGTGACACTTGCATGTTACCTGTAATGGTGTTATACGTGTAACAGCCGTTACGGAGCTGATAATTGCACATTACCTGTAATAGTGTTGACTACAGTGCGCAGGATGGTGGGCGGTTTGATCAGCTCCTTCAGGATGTTTGACTCGGTGGCCAGAGGGAAGCCATTATCCAGCATTTCCTCCAGCAGCTCATACACGACCACCACATTGTCCTTTATGGCAGCCTCTGTACACACCCCAAAATAATCCTGAGCAGAGAGAGAGAGAGAGAGAATGGGTGAGGAAGAGTAGAGAGAGAAAAGTGAAGACAGGTTTTTTTAAAATATGAACGGCGAAGAGAAAAGGGAGGAAGACGAAAGAATGTCAGGGGGAGAATCAAAATGAGGAGGGAAACAGAGACAGGTGACAAACAGAGAAAGACAAGACACTTTGAGGCTCATTCCGCTTAGTTTTAAACTAGACGACCCATATCTGTGTTGCACAGAACCAGTGCTGAGAGGTTGGGAGACGCATGTAATCAGACCGAGGGGCCTGAGGCTTTGCTCTTGATCACACACAAACACAAACAATAAAAGCACGAAAAACAAACAGGAGACAGAACAGGACAAGTTGAAACCAAAAAAACTGGCTCATCCAGTCTCTCATCCTCCTCTGTTCCCAGCCCTCTGCGTGAAATTCAGCGATGCTTTCTTTACGGCGCAAAAAGAGCTTGTTGTAGATACAAGCGGGAGACAAATAAAAGGAAATCACAACATAAAATGGGACAAAATGGCTTCAGATGCACTTATCCACTTGTCAAGAGTGTGGTGAAGAGAACAATTCACCTGACTAAATCACTAATTTCACATTTCTGTGGATCAGTGCCTGTGATTTTCGCACCACTGTACTCTCGAATGCGCATTTGTCTTTGCAACGAGGAGTTTATGCACTGCGGCCCAGCCGCAATATCCCTTTTACACTGCTTCTGTCAGACTCTCCCCAGTGCAAGCAGTCTGATAACATCCTGCACTGATAACCTCAGTCAACGAATAAGGAGTCGCTTCCCAGCTCCCACGCTTTTTTAATGTTTTTAACATATTGCACAATTTCATAAGAATCACTGCGATTAAATGAGTGCTTGCGGCTACAATGTCCGACTCCATTTACTGATATCCATTCCACTGACTGAGATGACTTTAGTCGCAGCTCCTATTAAAGCACTGCGACCCGGCTAAGCATTTTTTGTGATTAAAGCTCCCGTCATCCATGCCCCAGAAACGACCCCTCCTTCAATTAAATCTTCCATTCGATCTTTTCCTCTTACAAGCTTAGTCCAAATTAAGGTCAGAAGGGCCCGCTCAGCATTTTCATACATGCCTGGGAGCATGACAGGATGTTAACTCTATCATATAGTACACCTATAAGGAGGCATCTGCATTTCTTGAGTTTCTCAACCCATTTTTTGTTCAGGTTTGTCTTCACTTTTGTCTCACATCAGAGTTTTTTTTTCCCCCGGAGGATTTTAGTTTATACGTTTCCAGTAAACAGCTGTGTGGTTTGGCTCTGTTGAGATGTGATACACTCCAAAAAAATCAACCATGAGCACATGTTGACTGAATTCCCCTCTGTCTGCAGGTACGCTAAGGGTCATAATAGGGTGTAGTTAATTACAGCAAAGGTTGTCATTTCATGATTTCTGTACATTAATGCCTTCAATCCACCATTAAAGCAACCCAGTTTACAGTTATTATTGCATTTATTTATGGTTATAATTATTTTTATATTCTTCATGCTGGCAAAAAAAACTAAACAAAACTTCTCTGCTGTCACCTGTCCCAGGTAATCGTCTTGTGCTGTCAAGCAGTGATGGCTGGCCGGCAGAAAATTGAATTGGCACAAAAAAAAAAAAATCACTTCTATGTAATAAATACTCAAGATCTGTTTTCAATTATTCTCCTTGATTAACAAGTTTTCCAATGATTGATTAAATCCATTGACTGTTTAACAGACTGCTTCCCTCTTCATACTGTGTTGTGGTGATTAAACAGTTTATTCAACAGAGAAAAGTCTTTTATTCACTCAAAAAAATAAGATAAACTACTCTGTTAACTTCCAGGTTTGCTTTTAACCACATTCTGCAATGTAGGCCATCTCACTATCGATTCCCGATGGCTTTAATTGCAAAAACGAAAATAAAGATTAGCATTGAGTATCCACAGTTGAATAACACTTATTAAACGAGAAGACCTGGATACACCTGATTGTTTTCAGTGTTTTCAAAGTCCACATAATCTTAATTTTTTTTTTTTTAATTATTCAAACAGGTCAAGACAAATCATTAGTTGAAAGGGATGCTCCGTGCCTCAAATATTTTCAGCTCACCGACCACCAATGTTGTCATTATTAACCAGAGAACACTGTCGGCAATCTGCGACATACTTTTGGGAACAGCAAAGAGCAACTAATCGAATTAGATTCATTTTACATTATTTATGGAGGTGCCTGACAGCTATCAGAAAAATCAGTACTGTGCCTTCAGGCATTATCTTTCATGCGTGCCATTTGAATTCATAATAAAAATATGAAAATGTCCATTTGTCATGCGTTTCCACGCTTTTATTCAGGATTTTCCGTTGCCACCTGTCTGTAGGAGAGATAGTGACAGTACCCCACAAGTGTAAAAATAAAGTAAACAAAACGACATGGTCATCACTATACCCCACCACGATCAAGGGCCACAACTCTGTGAATAAATAAGCTTCGACACCCATTTTCAAACTAAACATAGATCAATATTAGCTTATTCCGCACACAAAATTTGACCTATGTAACCGTCATAAGTTTCAAGGTAACTTGTCTCCATCGAAAGTATGACGGCTGGACGGATGGACGGACGGAACCCAATCCTATATCCCCCACATCACTTTGTGGCAGGGATAATAATGATCCACATATAACCAACTCTCTCCATTTCAGACGCACCTCCCCCATCCTGATCTTTTAGCTCGCTCTCTCTCATTAGAGTTTAGTTCTGCTCACAAGTGCGTGCCTAATCTATAGTCACATGAGGGCGATATCCAGAGAGGGATGGTGGTGGAGAACAAGGAGTATTTTGTCTGGAAAAAAACTCCACTAGCACCTCATTAAGATCCTCAACCATGAGGCTTGATGTATTGTACGAGAATGCCGAATGCATTTGTGCTCACTTCAGTGACAGATTAGCTGGCTATTCAACCGTGAAAACAAAGGATAAATAGAAATACCAAGGACTGTTTTTCCAGTGTCTCCATCTAATGCTATATTTATAAAATCTATGGACAAAGCAGACAATCAATCCATCCATTATCCATCCATAGTCCACTTATTCCTGATCAGCAGCACATGGTGGGGATGGAGGGCTTGAGGGGGTGGTCTTTGGCCTGTTGCTCACAACTCACCAGTTCATCACAGTGTACACATTATACAAGTTAACTCACATAAATGGGCACTTTAGAGTCCCCGGTTTGCCCAAAATGCACACCTATGGTGAGCGGGAGAAAATTGCAAAACACAAGAGACAGAAACCAAGACTATGTTGTCAGTGCTCAGCGCCTGCCATCGCACCACTGACCTGCCCCAGAATAATTCTTCTGGAGTCAAAGCAGCTTAATCTAACCCCATAGACTCAGACTTTCACTTAAGCTTTCCCTTAAGTAAGTTAAATGTCAGAAAAAGTATCATTTTCATATTGTATGACAATGTCACATATATATTCTGTATCTGCTGGTTGCAGCGCATCGCTGAAGCTACATCACATTCATATTGAGATAAATATTTAAACCCAAGATGCAATGCTTTTTATGGCCACAGCTATGAATGGAAAATATCTAGATCTTGTACATCATTTTATACACATTTCCCTGTAATTCAGCGGGCCATATTCATGATCTTTGGAAACCATGGTATCTCCACTAGAATGTTAAATAGGCCTGAAGTTCCACAGGTTTGAATATAGCAGCTGCATTTCACTGACACATATTTGGTTCGATTGGTTTTATAGGGTTAAAGTCTGCGGTTGACAGTCATACAAGTCAGAATGCTTAAAATTCCACGGGAAGGAAGGCGTGAGTCTCAGTGTTAAATACTAAAGACAAGAGTTGAACATCTGGGGGTCTGCCCTGCCTCTCGACCATCAAACAGCTGCCATCCTCCGTGAGGAAATTGATGAATCCGACTTCAGACAGGGCCGAAAACGCATGCGTGCCCGAGAGAGAGCAAAGATGCACAGAAAGCAGATGAACATGTTAAAGGGGACAACCCAATCGCTGGCATACATACACATGCAGCAGATACCCAGGCACACGTTCAACTTCCAGCGCACGCACCTGGAACGTGTCCACCACCCGGTGCAAGAACTCGATGACGAAAAGCGGCGGCACCTCGCTTTGGATGACAGCAACGAAGTAGATGCGGTGTCGGAGTACGCTGATGAGGTAATGGTGAGGCGTTGGGATGACGGGGGGCACGTTCTCCGGCTCGCTAGCCCTCTCTTGAGCCTCGAAGAAGTAGTCGCATACCGAGCGGCTCACCACGCTCTTCCAGTGCTTCTCCAGGAAGATGTCTCCCGAGGAGTTGACCAGAAACAGGCTGTGGATCATCCTGATGGCCGGCTCGGAACACGACGCGCAGATATCAGGAGTCTGACACTGTAACACTGCCCAAAAAGAAACTTCTACGAAGATTCTAGTTACACCCTACTCAGTTCTGGGCATCGTTGGTTTAAACGAATCTCAACAGCCACGAGGTACCTGAAGAGTGAGCAGAGGAGCCAGGACGCATGAAAGCATCATGATAAGGAGGGAGAGGAAGAGGAGGCTGACGTTAGTTGATACCAAGCATTCAATATTCATTTGCAATATCAAGTTCGCAAAGATGGAGACCAGCCAGGCAAAATAGCATAAGGCGAAGGCAAGCAAAGACGTTCCCGAGCAGAAAATTTAAAGCAGCAAATTGGCTGACAACATTCCAGCTATTTTCTCTCCGCTCCATCTGGAAATAACTTGCATCCGACTGCGCATCTGCTGGTGAGCACTGCTCTCTCCTCCCCATTTCCTCACAAGGCTGTCTTGTGACAAGGATGTCACGGACAGAAACGCTATCTCTACGCTATCTCTTTACAATGAAATCAAAATTTTACCTGAGCAAAATCAGCAACTCTCTGAAGGAAACTGTTATTTATATTGCGTCTTTTCATATAAGAGATCAGTACTCACCGTAATCAGCTTTGTGACGTTATTTTATCCGGTTTTCTTCTTTCAATGGAAAGACTAACAGGGCCGTGCTTCCTTCTCCGTTATTTGGATCAGAGCAGAGATTAGATAGATGACATCCAACAGAGCCAATCAGAGACCTTCGATAGTTTAGCTGCCCAGCCCCCCTCTCGACAGTTATTGGGCCAGAATGCGGAAATAGAGTGGTCCACAACTAACCATCATTGGACCGGGATCAGTTAACAGCGAGCACCCGTGCTGGTATTGGCTTGAGCAACGGAAAACTGAACGAAGGACATTTTGTGTAAGCGCAAAATAATATCGAGACATACGGCGGCGTAATTCGTGAAAAAAATCACAGCGGTACTCCATCCAACGAAGTCAGCTCAATAGAAACTGATGTTAACGCTCTGTGAGATGCTATTGCTTAAGGATATACACAGTTAATACATTTTTGCCGCACAAATTGTTTTAATGATCTGTAATGTAGACTATCCTATCAATGTACCACATCTGATATCGACCAGCCATTGTAAACTGCAGCCTGCTCGTGTGCTTTACTATATTCCATCGCATGTCTCATTCAGTCACATTCAGACATTTGACTGGAAAAATCGCAACGTCATCTCTGGGACCAATTAGATTTTAAATATTATGTTTGACGAACGATCATTTTAATCGCAATTCGTTATACTCAAGAAAAAAAAAAAAAAGTGAATGTTGACTGTTGTTTTTGGCGCAAACCCTGCTTAGGTATATATATTTTCATCAGCGCCCATCCACTAGGTAGGTAGGTGTATAAGGGCATCTGAGGCGCATGCGCAGAACTGATCCCAGCAGACTTGTGGTTGACTGTGAACATGACGCACTGCGCTATCTGTGCTCTGTCCGTCTGAAACGGACAAATGAACGCGGACGACTCCGCCAAAGACCCTCGCCGATTGATAATATGAGACAGACGCATGTATTTTGAGCTCAAGTCCTTTCATTCCACACTTCATTTTGATTTATTTTCACAGAATTGCATACTGGATAGCTTGCAGAGCCAACACTGCTGGCCAACAGCTTAATAGTGGGTTATGAGATCTCAACGGGAGGAAACAGACCTTAGGCGTCAGACATCTGTAATGCCCCATTATGAGAACATAACTGAGTACTGTTCAAAGCTACAGGACCACAGGACGCAACATCCAAGGCATATCATCAGAAGAGTGGCAAATAGTGACCAACAGACGTAATCTTCAGTGACTACATCTGTCATGCGAGACAAAAAAAAAAAAAAAAAGAAGAAAAAATCTACTTGTCAGATACAGACCACCTGAAAGATTAACAAGTGAAACACACAACTATGAAATGATATTGGGGAGATGAGAATAAATTGAGACAGCAACAATTTCTGATGACTTCACTCTGCAGTGTGGATATTTCAATTCAAACAAGAACTTAAAAATATAGATCATTTAATTTTCTAACGTGAGGACATTGAATTGGGGGGGAGGTGTTCTTTACTTGGGCAATTTCATTCTTTCCTCTGCTCTGTTACAGCTCAGCTGTTTGGAAGATTTTGTCATAACACATCCCCTAGTGTATAATCAAACAACCCAGGTTTGTTCAAGAAGTTCACTAGTGGTGTGCATCTTGCAGTGAACCCTCAGAGGTTACATTATGGTAGTCTCCTCCTTTTCTGTCTGACACAATAATGTGTGTATCCTGGGGAGTTCTTAACCTGTTCAATGGGTGAAAGGGCATTACTCCTCTGAACTGAAACCATTTCTCAGCCACCATCATTTTTCATGGTCTACTAGTCTCCAGGTTATTTGCTCTTGCAGAAATCACCAATGTGTGTTTGCGATGTGATATACAGTGGATTCTGATATACCTAGTATGGTGCATGTCTATAACTTGTAACTTTACGATAACATTACAGCCAGCTTTATTGGCATTCTATGACACTCAAAGGGCATCAGACTGAATTCAACTGCCACACCTAGAGTAAAACCTGAAACTTTTGTTGGGTTTCTTGAATGTGAACTGCATTAGAGAAAGAAGAAAAAGCTGACCAATCATCTCAGTTCCAAAAAAATGAGGGGCTGTAAATAAGTCTTCAAGTTGCAAAAAGGTACTACATGCAGAGAGAATTTATTTCTATGTTCTCTAGAAATGGCAACTGTACGACAACTAATTTACCATAAAAAGTGATTAAAAAAAATTTTAGTATTGTGGATTTCCATGGGTATACCCACCTGGGTCTAAAAAAAAAAAAAAAAAAAAATACATGCATGTATTAAAAAAAAAAAAAAAAAAATAGAACTGCGCAAGAAGGGCGATCACAACTGAAATGGCTCAACATAATTTATTTTCGTTTTATGTTAAAATGTACAGAGTTCTTTTGAAAGTACTTGCTAAGAAAGAAAAAACGATTAAGTGGAAATACATACAGGGACAAAAGCAGAGAGGGAGGGGGACGCTGTCGGTCTCCTCCTCTCTCCGTCTCGCGCGCGCGCTCTCTTAGCTTACGACTCACCATGTACAATTACAAAGGATACAAAAGGGGAAGCGATATAAACAGACAGAAATATGAGCTCACTTTACATGCCTCTCAGTCCTATACACACAAGGAAAAAATCAAAACAAAAAGAACGCTAAGTGACCTTTAGATATTCATTTTTTCCTCGTTTTAAAATAGCGTTAATATACTACACAAAGATAGAAAACTCTAGAGATGAGATGGAATGGAAAGGTTAAAGGCATCTTAAATTCACTAAAAGTGAGTTTTAATTTTTTTTAGTTTTGAATTTCTTATTAATATTACCCAAGAGTTGAGCTAAAAAATACCTTTGTTTTTTTTTTCCTGAAACAGAAGTGAAAAAAATGACAGTACCAATATCAATGTCAGAATTTTTCTTTTTTATATTATAGAAAAAACATTTTTCTCTACAATAAGTTTCTAAAGTCAAAAAGAGTCAGCTTGTGTCATAAAAGAAAGCTGCCCAGTCTGATAAAATTCAGAGAAAAAAATGAAATAAAACAAAAACACAAAAACGTCAGGTCTGTAAGAAAAGTAGCCTCATCAGATTTTGAATACTGGAACAGAGAAAATCTGGTACAATGAGTACACCCCTCACCCAAACAACAGTTCTGCACAGAAAATAATCTCACATCTACATCTTGGTGTTGAGCATGCGCGTGTGTGTGTGTTTGTATATGTTCAGGGTCGTTGGTAGGGCTGAAACATGACTCGTTTCCTGGCTGAAGTCCACTTTTCCCCACAGCAATGCCATCGTAGAGCGGTTCTAGCTGGAGCCCCATGCCTCCGTGCCGATACTCTCTTCTGCAGAATGGACACCCACATTGGTGCAGTGTGGTATCATCAAACTCAAAGGCAGGGCAGCGGCAGGTGCCCACACTAAAAGTGAGTTTTGGAGGGGCTCGGCGGTGTCGTGTTCTGATGTGCTGACTAGCCTCATCTCCCAGAAGCCTCCTCTTCCTTTAGTGTTCTAGCACCCCAGCCATTTTTCCTCCTTCTTTCCATCTCCATTTCTCTTCATCGGACTTTCTCTTCCAATAATGCAAATTCTTGCCCCAGAGCTGAAGGCAAGAGCTGCGCACTGAGGTTCGATTCCTGTGTGTATGTGTCTGTGGAGTGGCTCACTAGGCATGATAGGAGAGTGAGTGTGTGGGACGTGTTACCAGAATGCTAAAGTTCAACAAAAATTCACAACATTAAGCATATTCTACCAAACCTGCCTGACCTGTTTGGGAGCGCTCGTTTTATCGAGACAGGCTTTGATCTGGGACGTAGTACAGCTCTCCTGGAGTACAGGTGCTGGTGTGCTGCTTATGGGACTGCGCTTTCAACAAGTGCCTCGTGAGAGGAAGCGCAGATCCTTCACACTAGAGGGCGCCATTCCTCACCACCCAACTGCTGAAACTGCCCCACAACCTTAACCCCCATTACTCAAGTGCCTCCACGTGGACTTCAGCAGTTATACAGGTGTGTGTGTGTCTGTGTGTACGTGTGTCTGTGAACATGTGTCTTTGTGGGCAGAAGTTTGCATCTGTGTGTGCTGAATGGAGAGCGCTTTCCATTAAAACACATTAAAAAAATATACATATCAAATGGATGAAACGGGTCATTTGGGACTGCACACAAGCATTTCAACAGTCGAGGAAAAACAAAAACAAAAAAAAAAAACAAATAAAAAAAATATAAAAAAGCAAGAAAGTCCATCTACAATTTTTTGTCCATTTCTCTTTTTTAGGTAAGGCTTCCTATGTCAATTAAAAGATTGTGTGCCTGGTTTAGTATATATATTTTGTTAACCTTTTTTGTCACCCACATTTTGATTTTATCGGTTTAAACTGGTCCAGTCCAGAGATGTGTTGGTTGAGAGGGGGCGTCCCCGCCCCCTGCCCTAAGTCCCCAGCCTGGTTTGGGACAACAGGAGAGGGGGGAACCGGGGAGGGGTGCAGAAGGATTTTGGGGTTTGTTATGAGCTGCCTGCTGAACAAGGTCCAAATACCCCCCCTCCCCTTCATCCTTGCCCTTTTTCTGCAACCCCATGAGCCCCAAATGGAACCTTTTGAGGGGAACGACGCAAATTGAAACAAACAAACGTGGACACATTTAAAAGAAGAGGAAAGCCAAGTCCGTTCTCTCCTCTTTCTCGCACCCAAGCTCGCTGGCTCTGTGTCTGTCCCTAGAGGGGGGTGGGGTGGGGGGTAACACAATACAGTGAAAACCAAACTGGAGTCCAACAGGAAGAACGAAGGAGACGAACCGTCTCACCTCCCTGTCCCTCCCTACCTCTCCCTCTCTCCCTCCCTCTCTCCCTCATTCCTGCTCTGCAATCGGTTGGGTCGTGACTCATCTGCTCATGTAAGGCGACTGCTTGGGCACGCCGGCGTTCATGTAGCTATGGTGCGAGGGGGGGCCCGTGTACATCATGTTGCCGTGGTGACTGGGCTGCATAGGCTGCTGCGGGTACGCCTGCCCGCCCATCATGCCCATCTGCATCTGCATGGGGTACTGGGCGGCCTGGTTCATGTAGGGCGGGTTCCCGTGGTAGCCGCTGTTCATCATGGGCTGGGGCATGCGGTACCCCGCCGGCATGGCGTTGAGCGCGGTCACGTTCATGGAGTTGTAGGTGGCCGGCGCGGACATGAGGTTGGGCATCATGCCGCGCTGCACCGCCAGGGTCCGAGGCGAGCCCTGCATGGCCACCGCCGCCCCAGAGCTCCGGCCGTACAGCTGCTGCTGGTGCGGCGAGCCGGCGGGGAGCTGGGTGGCCTTGGAGCGGATGGCGAATGTGGCCCTTGACCGTGGGCATTTGGCCCTGGAGTCGCTGGGTGTGGGGCGGCGGGGCCAGGCTGATGTTGGCCCCTGGGGGCATGTTGCATTGTAGAAGGTTGACGGAACCTGAGCCCAGGTTGGGTGGGGGGGTCATTGTGGGCTGGGCCTGTGGGGGAAGGGGCGGGTGGGGGAGGGGGCAAGCTGGGCCAGGCTGGAGTTGGAGAGGGACACGCTGGTGGCGTATGAGGTGACGGAGGGCGAGTGGGAGTAGGGCATGGCGTGGGGGTCCATGATGGTGTTGGTGAGCTGCTGCAGTTTGGCCAGGCTGAAGGTGGCTGAGGGCTGAGGGTAACCCCCCGCCCCAAAGTCCTGCCCCATTCGCTCATAAAGGCTCCGCCCCCCACCGCCAGCCCCACCCCCGCCACCAGACTCGGGGATCTCCATGATCATGGGCGTGGAGGCAAAACCGTTGCCCATGCTGCACTGGGATAGTGCCTGCTGCTGCTGCTGCTGGGGAGTGGGTGGGGGGGCAGAGGGTGGGGGCTGGGGGTTAGGGGGGGCTTGCTGTTGCTGCTGGGCAGGCGGCGGGACCTTCTTTTGGGCTGCCTGGCTGGCGCTGGGTGGCCTCTCGATCACGCAGCTCTGCGGTGACTTTATCCCGCAGCTGGGGGTGTTGGACGAGGGCGGAGGAGGAGGGGGCGGGGGCTGGGGGACCCCGTTCCCCCCTGTGCTTGAGGCCCCTCCCCCGGAGCTGGCCCCCTGCAGCCCCGCCTGCTGGATCAGGCTGCAGCTGCCCAGGCCAAGCTGGGAACCGACAGAGCCGCTGCTGGAAGACGTGAGCCCAGGCGCCGGGACGAACGAGCAGCTGTTGGCCTGCGAGGAGGAAGAGGAAGGTGCCGCAGACGAGGAGCTCGAGGACGAAGGGACGCCAGACGAAGACGAAGATGAGGAGGAGGAGGACGAGGAAGAGGAGGCGACATTTACTGCCGCATTGGCAGCCACGACGGCCACAGCAGCCGCGGACATTCCGTTACCACCGCCCCCTCCGTTACCACCTCCTCCGCCCCCGCCATTTCCCCCACCGCTTCCACCCCCCATGGTGGAGTCGTAGCTGCTGGGGTTGTCATAGTTTTCCGTGGTGCTCTCAATGCTGCCCAGGTCGCTGAAGCCACTGTCCACTACCTGCTGGGAGTGGTCCGACACGGACGGCACGTCCATCATCGGGGAGGTCTCCATGTTTTGCAGGGAGGGTGCTGAGAGGGACCCGGGGTGCTCAGGGGTGATCTGGGTGTAGCTTCCACCCCCGTTCCCACTGCCACCCGTTGCAGGACCAGCTGCAGCTCCCCCTGCCGACCCTCCAGGTCCGGCCGACTCCAGCGCCAAGCCGGCAGGGCTGCTAACCGAGCGAACGGACTGCCCTGGCATGGCAGGGATCTGGGGAGTGGACGAGGTCCCCCCTCCGCTGCCACCCGGGAGGGGGCTGCTGTGCTGGGACGGCCCGCCGCAGTCCTCCACCAGCGTCAGCGTCTCCTCGTCTGCCTCCGCATGCTGGCTGTAGCTCTGCAAGGTGCGGCAGGCGGCCAGGGTCTCCTCACAGTCCTGATAGGCCCCGTCGTCCTGGGCCTCGCCTTGCGTTAGCGACTGCACCGCCTGCACTGTCTCCAGATCCAGCTCGCTGGCGTGGTGGGCGTGAGGATGGTGGTGGTGACCCAGCTCCTCCTTGAAGTCGGGGTGCGTGTGGTGAGGGTGCGGGTGTGTGTGGGGCTCCAGTATGAGGACTCCCTTACTGTCCCCATGTATGGGCTGAAGGTCCAGGGTTTCCGGGGCGGTTACTGTGGAAATCGCCGTGGTTACAGTCTCTACGGCAGCGGCGGCAGCCGCCGACTCTTCCTGCTCTCGTCGTCGCCGCTCTTCATCCTGGGTGTCTGCACGTGTCTTGGCCTCCTCCTGCGGCTGCCGCTCCTCCACCTCCTCCGGCTCTTCCTCCTCCTCCTCCTCCTCTTCCTCCTCCTCCTCCTCTTGCTTGCTGACGTAGTCCCTGGCCACGCCCCCCTCCGTGTCTAAAAAACCTTCTCCCCCCTGCGGCTCCTCCTTGACGGGCGGAGAACGGGCTGGCGGCGAGGCCGGCTCTTCCTCGTCATCCTCCTCCTCCTCGTCGTCTTCGTCCTCATCTTCCTCGGAGTCCTGGGCCTTGTGCTTTTTGCCGTTCCCGCTGCCGCTCTCGGCCTTGCTCTCGGGACGGCCGTCGCCCTCGTCGTCGGCGTCGTGGTCATCGCCGCGGCGACCCTTCGGCCCGGAAATCATCCTCTTTCCTGCGCACTCTTCTTCCTCCCTCTCTCCCGGCACTGTGTCGTTGAGCAATGCCCGGGGCTGGGGCACCCGGGGGGCTGCAGCCGACGAGGGAGGCTGGCTTCTCTTCTCTTCGCCCCACGCCTCGTCTTCCTCCTCCTCATCCTCGTCGTCGTCCTCCTCAGGCTCGGAGACGAGGGGCGGCGGAGGCTTTTTGACGGGCGGTGGAGGAGGAGGGGGCAGGGAGGCATTCTTGGGCGGCCTCCCCCTTCGCTTGGGCTTCACCTCGCAGTGCTTCTTTGCGTACTCGTCGTCCTCGTCTTCTTCCTCGTCTGAGTCTTTGCGCTTGTCGAGCTTCCGGTCAGCGGTCCGGCACGTCCTCTTGGCGGTTCGCTCCTCCAGCTGCTGCTGCTCTAACAGCTGCCGGGCTGCCTCTTCCTGTGCCCGCTGCAGGTAGTAGCTCCGTGGCTTCCTGCCTGGCTTCAGTCGGACCTTAGCGGGAGGGGGCGTATCTGTGGCGGTCCCCAGCCCACCGGCTCCACCCCCAGTGTCCATGGCAACCTGTTCTGCCCCACCCCCAGGCTTCCTGCCTGGGCGCTTTGTCCAATGTATGGGCTTGCGGCTCTTCCCCTTCGGCCAGCCCTTTTTCTTCTTGACAGGTGCGGGAGGGGTGTCGACTGCAGATTCAGCAGGAGGGTCAGGTTCACGCAGTGTGGCAACAGGTTTCAGCGATGGCGTAGAGTCTAGAACAAAACCAGAGGGATAAATTACCCAGCGGCAAGTCATCAGGCCATTCGGCATCACAGGGGAATATATTTCTTGCCAATCATAAGCCAGACAATCGGTGCCCCAATACTTTATAACTGAATTTAGAGGACTTGGAAGTGAGTCAAGCAAAACCTCAAGATAACCTGCTCAAGAAAGCGGAAATTAGGGGGATGTCGATCTATATATCCATCTTTATATCTATCCATCTACTTACATTTTTTATGACACTTCATTTCCTGAAGGCTATATCAAGTCACTATGTGTACTTTCCCCTAAGCAGTTGTAGGGCTCGTACGTCATTCACTCACGCACCCAAAGCTATGACCAAGTCTCCGTTTAGACTACCATGAATGTCTTCGGACTGCAGAAGGGAAATGGATACCTGGGAGAAACCCACATAAAGACAGGGAGAACATGCAGACTCCACACACAGTTTCCAGGCTGGATTCAATCCCATCTTTCTGTGAGGCAACAGCACTAACCACTGTGCTGCCCCCAATAACAATTACTTCACAATGGAGGAAAGTGGAACCAGGTACCCAAGACAAAGGTTAGAAATCAAAGCTTCTCGTAAGCAGAATCATTTAGAGAAAGACCATGAAGACTCCTTCAGCATGGCCACTGACTCACAGACACTGATCAGTGCAGGAGCTGAACTACAGCCCAACCTCACTGCTCATTAGTTATTCTAAGATGACTTCTGCACTCCTTTTTTGCAGTGAAAATACCGTTCAATTTTGCTCAAGCCCAGCACCTAAAAAAGAACCTGTACAGATACCCACCCTCGTCCTCAGAATCACTGAAGGCAGTCGGCCGGCCCCTCTTGGGCGGGGGGGCAGAGAGGGGGGTTCGGTGCATCCCACGGGCAGGGGGGTACTGGCGCAAAGGATGGCGCAGTGGGGATTCCTCCTCCAGCCGAGGCATGGGCCGCTCGGTGTCCGAGTCTACGAAGGGCTCATCCAGCACCTCGGTGGTCTCCGAAATGGTCTCCGTCACCACGCTGCTGTGAGGGTGGCTGGTCTGCCATGGGCGACGCTTCCGCAGGGGCTTCTGGGAGAAAACAGAGAACAGATAAATGTAAGCAAAGCATGGGGCCACTCCACAGCAGAGAATCAGACGTTTTTAATTTAATTTACATTTTACATGATGCATCCGGCATTTACAGAACTGGGGTTGTATACTTTTGCTGCAAATTACTCAGACTAAAGTAAATTCACCCATTCATGCAGCTGATGCTTACTGTAGGCCAACATGGCATAGCAAGGGCAAGCTAAATCCAGCCTTGACCGGGTTAGCACATCTCAGCGTAGCACAGAAAAGCCAACCCAAATCAGCCCACACTAGCAAAGCCCAGAACAGAACCAAATGCAGAGGATGAGCAAGGGAGCGGCCTTACCTTGCACTTGAGCCCGAGCGTGGGCTTGGTCAGAATGGGAGGGGAGCGAGGGCGCAGCTCTTCATCATCCTCATCCTCACTGCTCTCGCTGAAGCAGCCGCGGCGCACTGGGGGAAGCGGGTCACTCAACCTGGGGGCGGGGGGCAACGGGGGCAGGGGGGACCTCCCTGGGGCCTTCGCTTAGCCTGCGCTTTGGGCCCCTCTTCTTGCGAGGAGGCCGCCCCCTGCTGCGAGGGGGTGGTACTGCGGGGTGGAGGAGAGACTCTTTAGGCCGACTCGCGCCCCCTTCGCCGCCCTTCTCAGAAGCCAGGAGAGCAGCCGGCGAGAGCGAAGGAGCCGTGGGCTCGGAGGCGTCCGCTCCCTCCTCCTCATCATCTTCCTCCTCGGCCGGTCGTGGTTTCCTGGGCCGGCCCCTCGGCGTGTCCCTGGGCCTACCCCAGGGCCAATTTTTCGGGGGCCGACCACGGCCCCGACGCTCGCCGTTGGCGGGGAGAGGGGGTCGGTCAGGGCTCGGCAAGGCGTTCCGTGCCGGAGAGCGTACAGGAGAGATGTGGCTGTTTGGGAACGCCGGGAAGCACTTCCTCTCCTCCTCTTCCTCGCGCTCTGGGCGTGAGAGCCAGGACAGCGGAGAGGAAGTCCTGATGGGCTTACTCTGTGGGGTACGAAAGGGGCGCGTTTTAACAAAGTTGCGCTCCATTGTCACCTGTGTGTTAACTCACCCAGGCTGGCATTTGTTCATTACACTACATGATGGTTTTTATATGAGGTTAAACTAAAATCAAGAGATCCCAAGACAAGAACCAAGTCGAGAGCAAAGTTTGGACCGTTAGCTGACGCAGGCGAGTTCAGGTGTGTTCAGTTAACAGGTGCTCATCTCATTATAACACCCATTTCAGTGACCCGTAAGCCTGCACAGACGTCATGATGCATAGACAGCTATGGTCAGGAGCATAAAGATAAGCACAAGTGTACAGATGTGCTCATGTGAGTACAGTAGATGAGGCATGTGCAGTAGACTGCTCAGGTGTGTACAGTAGAGATGAGGTGTGCGCAGTAGACTGCTCAGGTGTGTACAGTAGAGATGAGGTATGTGCAGTAGACTGCTCAGGTGTGTACAGTAGATGAGGTATGTGCAGTAGACTGCTCAGGTGTGTACAGTAGATGAGGTATGTGCAGTAGACTGCTCAGGTGTGTACAGTAGATGAGGTATGTGCAGTAGACTGCTCAGGTGTGTACAGTAAATGAGGTATGTGCAGTAGAATGCTCAGGTGTGTACAGTAGAGATGAGGTATGTGCAGTAGACTGCTCATGTGCAGTAGACTGCTCAGGTGTGTACAGTAGAGATGAGGTATGTGCAGTAGACTGCTCAGGTGTGTACAGTAGAGATGAGGTATGTGCAGTAGACTGCTCAGGTGTGTATAGTAGAGATGAGGTATGTATAGTTTAATTCTCAAGAGTGTGCAGGTGTGCAAAGGTCTGTTCCGCCTGTAGAGGGCGCTCACCTCCTTGCAGACCTCCCCTTCGCCCTCCTCTTCCTCATCCTCCTCCTCTTCATCCTCATCCTCGGACACCACGGTGTTGCTGACAATGACGGGGGTCCAGCGTAGGGAATCGGGGTCCACCTCCAGCTGCCGGGGGTGGGCCCTCAGACGGGCCATGTGACTGGTGACTAGCTTCTCCCGCCGCACAAGGACTAGCCTGCAGGGGGCGACAGAGGGGCAGAATCGTCAGGCGGAAGTGCAACTCTAAATGTTAGTCCATTATCTATTAATGCATTACAAGCTGATTTGAGAACTGGGACTACTTAACATCAATTAGCCCCAACAGATAACAGCCAACAGTAGGGAGCAGCACTAATTTTTCATGTTATACCAGCAATTGATTGCAAAAATCATTTAAAATACATAGTTCTGTAACCGGTTACTTTCGAAGTAAGTAGGTGCGTGCATATTTCTGATGAGTTAATGAATATATCCACCTCAGGTAGTGCAGGTTAGTGTGTGAGGTTAGTTTTTGCGTGCGTGTGTGTGTGCGTACCTGTCTCCGCGCTGCTCCAGCATGCCCAGGTGGTGCAGGGTGGCAGTGATGTCCTGAGGGCAGATGCCGGTGATCTTGCTGAGGCGGCGCATGGTGAGCTGGCGATCTCGCACCTCGTGGAGACACTCCAGAATCACGCTGCGCCAGTATGCCATGTAGGACAGCCGGCCCAGGTCTGACAGGGGCTTCTCTGGGGAGCCGGGCTGCCCCTCCCGCTTGGACAGCAGGTAACCTGGCGGCAGGAATGCAGGTAACCCAATAAACACTACAAACGGGACCCACACTCTATGGCTCCACTACAGTCTGAGCCCGAGGACTAACAGTCCTCATCTGCAATTAGGCCAAGAGCCCAGCAGTGGCCCCCAAACCTGGACCCGGAGATCAACCACCCAGTAGGATCTCAATCCAACCCCAACACTTCCAAACCATCATTTTGAGGTGCTAGTTGTGTTAAATAACGGCTAAAACAGAAAACCTGCAAGCTGGTTCACCTGCAGAAGTAGCTCTGTAACCACTGCTGTAAGACCTGAGTTCTGCATACCATGGGCAGTGAGACTGAATCACTTGCCTCTCGCCTAAACTTGGACCCAATGTACTAGGAGCACTGATCTAGAGTCAATATCTAATCCTTAAAATAGTTGCCCTCTGATTCATCGTGGTCCAAGTATTGAAACGAGCAGCTCAATGAGATCCCCAAGGTGCTGAATTAGGCGTGTGGTTTCAGGCTTCATAGACAGGGTGGGGATTCACTGCCTAAGGGAGCCAAAATGCCAAACTGACTAATGATGAGAGCTTATACGCACTAGATATTTTATTGAAGTGCTAACCCAAGATTCCCCTGAATATACTGAAATGTCCCCCCTATCGACACAAAAAGGCAGATAAGCCCCGTCAATATTGCAGTGGTATCTATTCAAAGCACAATCCCAGATAGCTCTCACAGCTGCATATGAAATCCCTGAAAAATGAGCAGTCATTGTCAAAATAAAATGGATGCGTGTTCAATGACGGCAGACACCACATCATTGGTAAAGGAATCATCCTGCGACTGCCTTGTCAAATATTTCACCTGAGAAAATTGTAATCCGAATTCAACGCGAAGATTCAAGACCAGCGACAAGCTCAAACTGGTGTTTCTTGGCAAGGTACAGAAACTCCTAAAATTTGATTTGTTTCGACGCCTCCTCTGGCTAGCAGCAGTACCAGACATTCAGAGGCGGGTAGAGCGCGAGGCTGCAACAATTCCCACTGGAATTCAACGACTGGCCAATCTCAATAGTAAATCTGAGCTCTTAACAGAGCTCGACATTAATCCATTTTGTTTTGCACGACGAAGCCCGAATTTTCTGCCAGGAACGTCTGACCAATTTCCAAGATTCGGCAGGGAGTTTAAAGTGACGTATTTGGGCTACAGAGGGGAAACCGTGGAGCTCCCTCACTCATCGACTAAGAGACGCACTTACTGAAGTCGATGAGGAAGCGACCGAAGCCCTTGCGTTGGTACTGTGGAAGAATCATGATGCAGGACACGTTGTACTTCTGCTGACAGTGTTTTTCCTGGGAGAGAAGGAGAGAGAGACAAAAAGAGTATAAGAGAGAGTGCGTCGAACGGGCAGAAATGCAAACCATCAGTCCCTAAGTTTTTGACAGCGTACGGTACATCGAGCCTGTCAACACAGCCGGGATCCACAGCGGGTGTCCGCGGGAACACCGCTGCGTTTATGAGGACATGTGTAGAGTTTCACAGCGAGGGGCCCAGGCTTAGTGAGCCCGGAGCATTCTTAATGCATGAGATGCACATCCTGCTGTCCCCGCGTACCGTAAAAATATAGTCAGGGATTCACCGGCACGCAGCAAAATTTCTAACATCAAGTCAACTCCAGCAGAGTTAGGTCAACTCCAGCAATATTAAACTTCAGCAGCGCTGGATGCAGACTACAGCAATTAACCCTTAGAGTGCCAAATTCAACTATTGTTACTCAATAATGTAAGATATCAAAATCAAAGCTGAGTTATGAAGCCTAAATAGGTCCATGCATAACAGGAAAAAATTGGCATTACTTGTATTCTGCACAAAGGGGTTAAAAGACAAGTCGCCACATGATAGGTTTTCAACAGCACATGAAAACTACATTTATATACATCTTAACATTTACTTCAGCGCTCTTAGGGTCAAAAGTACTCTATTTGAGTTGTTTCTGCACTTTGTGAGAGCTACATGTTGGTATACAGATCTTACTGTTTAATTAATTTAGCCATGTTTCATTCACTTATTCTGTCATCTGCAAACAGAATTTCCCCAGGCATCCAGGCCACCAGGGGTCCTACTGCACAGCTCAAGAACCCATGGTACACAGTCCCAGGTTACAGCAGTTCATCTTTTACCCACCAGGTGGCACATGTCTGAGGCCTACCTTGGAGAAGTAGCCCACCAGGTGACAGCCCTTGCTGTCGTTCTGCGTCAGCACATAGAAGAGGAAGGGCTCCACGTCGTAGTACAGCGTCTTGTGGTCCAGGAAGAGCTTTGCCAGGAGACACAGGTTCTGGCAGTAGATAGTGCTGACGTTTCCGTCCACCTGTCGCGAACGGCCATTCAATTCAGCGCACCAATCGACAGATGAACAAACAAGCACTCTGCTCACATAAAATGGCATGTTCCTATCATTAGAAATACTTACAATACAAATTACAAACTAGTGTTAGAGAACTCAATTGCTCTCAAATACCTGAAGTAATTATTACGTCAGTCAGCCAAGTTAAGAATACGCACATAATCACGCATTTGTGATCTGAAGCATTGAAAGTGCAGGGTTCTTCAACACCAGCACTGAAGGACCACCCTGCGTGTTTTAAGTGGTTAATCTAAATTGCCGACTCGCTAGAGTCCAAACGCCATATAAACAAAGCCCCGCAGGAAGGAAATTACAGAAAGCTGCAGACACTGCAGTCCTCTTGGCGAGGAGTTCAGGATTCCCGCCCTAACAGACCTACCAAGAGACCGTTTCAAACACAATACATCAAGCCCTCTATAGGCACACTTATGCTAATGCTCAACAGGAATGGTCACTGTAAAAAAACACGGGTAAGCAGACTGCAACGAGCACATTTAGCACAAAGAGAAACGCAAAAGCGGTCTCCTTCTGCCTTTTATCACTTATTAGTCAACAGCCATAACCTAATTCCGGCTGTCGCCACTTTAAATCTCGCCTGCCTCGCGCACGTACGCCATCGGACCGACACTCTAATCGCCTCATCCCTGAGAGCTCAATTAAAGTGATGATGCCTCTTCCCAACGATCGCTCTGGGCTCCGGCAGACAATTTCATTTACTGCCATCAAACCCCAGGTTGAGTCATTATTTGAAACACTTAAAGCCTTCAGACATGAGCCTGGACATTTTCAAGGAAACGCCGATGTTTTCCAGCAGCGTTCGCAATTAACTGCACTCTCCCTGCTGTCGGAAACCCATTCGATAAAAATTACCTGGGAATTACTGAACAACTGGCATCAAAGGAGACAAGCGCATTTCATATAGATATTTATTATTGTACTACATTACAGTCATTTAGCGCACTTTCACCGAAGGAAATGTACAGTTGATTGGGCTAAGTAGGGAAAAATCCCCCCCTCCTGTGACGCTGTATTTGGGGCTTCGCATGAGGACCCTACAGCTGCACTGATGTTGTTCTGGCTACACAGAACCTACAACCACCAACCATCCAAATGCCAATCAAATACTGACCGCAAGGCGATTGGCTTCCGTTCCTCAAATCAAGGAACTCAATTCCGACTTTAAGCAATATGGACAGCTCAGAGTATTTTTTACACATCCCTTTCCACATACATAAGGTTCTTGCATTTGCAGGTTATCTTGAGAAGGTATAGGATATGCCAACAGAGAGAAAGTACGTGATATTCTCTTTTTTAAATTTTTTATTTAAAAAATAAATTTGGCATCTCCAATCCCACCGGAATCTGGAATGCCCAATTAGCGAACTATGTACACAAGCTTGCTCGTGTGCCACGCCATGTTGCCATCGAGAGAGCGAGGCAGTTTGCGCCTGACAGCCACTGCTTCCATTTACACTTGTAGCTCGAAACTTCGCAAGTTCAGAACGAAGGCGGAGGAAACCCCAAAACGAACAAGCTTTGAATCTTACTGACGAGCTCCCGGCTGGCCAACAGGAGGCACTTGAGCAACGAACAATGCTGCAATTCAACAATCCCAATCCGGCAGTCCATCATAATTCATTTCCCTACAGCGCAAAGCCAATTGTGCGCTGCTTTGAAAAGGGTACCGACCACTGCCGGCTGGCACCACCAGGGTTCAAACCCAGGGCGTGGTGGTCACCAGTGGCGGCTGGTGAACTGGCGATAGGGGAGGCTCAAACCCATCCCTTGAAAATAATAATGATGGTCATGACCTGTTTTCAATCATTAATTTAAATTACCATTACAAAAGCTCTGAAAACTCAACATTATCAGGTGTGGTAGTTTTCATTAATAACGCACACCTGCCAACTTTCACGCATTCCGCATGAGTTTTAGTGGTATAATTACGTTCCCCTGCTGTAGTCAACAATTATTCAATCAACGCGCATTTAAGAGATTCTCGCGCGGAATTGAAGTCCTTGTGCATGGAGGTTTATCAGTTTCACCAGCGTTATGACTCCAGACTTCTCACGCTTTTCTTTACTCAGGGGTTGGAAGAAATGCGTGAGTTTCATGATCGTTTAAACTGTTTAAATGGAATAAGATCATTGGAAGCAATGGAATTGCATAAAGACGTTTCAAATGATCTTATTTCATTTAAACAATAATGAAACACATGCACTGCTTGTGACAGGGCTTATCTGCCTTTTTGTGTCAATGGGGGGAGCATTTCAGTATATTCAGGGGAATCTTGGGTTAGCAGTTCAATAAAATATCTAGTGCGTATAAGCTCTCATCATTAGTCAGTTTGGCATTTTGGCTCCCTTAGGCAGTGAATCCCCACCCTGTCTATGAAGCCTGAAACCACACGCCTAATTCAGCACCTCGGGGATCTCATTGAGCTGCTCGTTTCAATACTTGGACCACGATGAATCAGAGGGAAACTATTTTAAGGATTAGATACTGACTCTAGATCAGTGCTCCCAGTACACTGGGTCCAAGTTTAGGCAAGAAAACTGACCACACCTGGTAATGTTGAGTTTTCGGAGCTTTTGCAATGGTAAGTTAAATGAATGACTGAAAACAGGTCATGACCATCATTATTTTCAAGGGATGGGTTTGAGCCTCCCCTATCGCCAGTTCACCAGCCAGTTCTCAAACTGGTGGTCACTACTGCTCTGCCATGCGGCGCCTTAACCGAATGAGCCAACCCGGTAGCCCTATATTCTCATTTTAGTTTGCGTGATACAAATACTGAGAAAATGTTTCCTTTTTCCTATGTGTAAACTGTATTTACCTGGCAGCTACCAGTTATTCTTAGGCTGCATCTCACTACTCTAAAATAAAATCCTCATCTTCTACACTGGCATCCTATCCTTGCTATGGAACTCCATTTGGTCCAAAATGTCTATTTTGGCATCAGAATCAAGATGTTGTATTTCTGTGTCTTAAGAAATCATAAAATGCCCTGCTAACACGCTCATTTTGTACAAAATTAGCGTGTTAACAGGACATTTTATGACATCTAAAGACAGAAATTTGACATCTTAACCCATTTAGGCCTGAGGCCTATTCAAAAAACGCCTATGAAAACCTATGGGCGATTTTGAAAAGAACCCCTAAAACCTGAGGTTGTCTGGAAAACAGCACCCAGGTGTCAACGTCTAGTAAAAAGCTGATATCTCAGCCTCTGTAGCAGATAGAAACAAAATTCAAAAAGTATTTGAGAGCTTACACCTGTGGCTTTCATAAGAACTATGTTTTTTATTTGTGCAAATCTTCATCACAATATTTAAAACACTGAACAAACTATAACAAACTATAAAATATAATAAAACCAATAAAATAAATAACAACTCTATCTACATAACAAGCACAACTCAAATGGAATAAAGAGGCCTAATAAATAAAAGTATAAGCTCTGCACTAGAGAATAACATTTTTTCTTTCTCTGGAACAGGCGGCACTGGCAGGCATGATAAAGTGTCCGTTCAAATAAAATAAAAATAAAAAAAATACATAAAAAATAAAGTGTCTTGAAGTGTTACTATGGCATCTGCCCTAGTATAAAGTGCCAGTAAAAGAACAGCTATGAGCCCGGAAATGGTCGGAAAAGTAATGAAAACAACAAAATGACGTATCCGCTTTCCCGGCCTGAAGGGTAGAAATGCGTAACAGCGTCCCCAGTTTTAAAGGTTAAAATGCGCGCATGCTGTCCCAGTTTAAATGGGTTAACGCAGACGCAAAAATAGATGTTTTGGACCAAATGGCATTCCACAGCAAGGATAGGATGCAAGTGTAGGAGATGAGGATTTAATTTAAGGGAACTGAGACACAGCCATGGTAATCGAACCTGCAATCTCCCCAACAACCCCAAATCCCAAACCAGAGCCAGAGGCCCGAGTCAGCAGAACCTCACACTGGGCTCACCTCAAACACGGACACGCCGTCCTTTCTGTAGATCTCATTGGCTGGCGGGTGGAACCAGCCACACTTGCGCATGTGCTGGAACAGGATACTGCGGCTCTTCATGTAGCGCAGGCAGAACTCACACAGGTATAGCTTCGGCAGCCTGCGGAGAGAGGGAGAGGGGTCAACCAAGGAGGGGAATGAGGGAGGGAGAGATGAGAGGAATGAGTGAGAGAGAGGGGAGGCATGAGGGATGGGGGGGCAAATGAGGGAGGAGTGTGGGAGAGATGCAGGAGGGAAGGAGGGAATAAAGGGAGGCAAAGGAGGGAAACGGAAAGACATCCAAAAAGGAAAGCAGAGTGGAGAGTGAGGAAGGGAGAGGGGGAGAAACAGGGCAATGGGCAGGAGTCCAAAACGGAGGGAGAGAAGGAGGGAGGGAGGGGAACCAGAGAGGAGAAGAGCAGCATATAATGCGGTTCTTTTGGGGACAGGGTACACACAGGCGAATGAGCGCGGTGCTTAAAGACTCCACAGCGCAGAACGAGAGCAGCCTCCCCACCGCACCTCTGCCGCACAAACTCAAGGACCAATCAAGGGCAGCCAAGCACCATTCCCAAACACCCCAATCACACCACACAAATCACACAGGGCCAAACGGGCCAAGCACTGGTGCAGAGAATGGTGACATCACCAGTGATGTCATCATGTGTTTTTTATGCATCTGATGTGTGGGGTAAGGATAGCTAGAGAGCTAACTTAACATAACTTCACCAACAGAAAATCTAACTGCTGCGATTGGCCATTCGCAAAAAAAAAAAAAAAACAAAACCCCACAAATCCCCAAATCCTGCCCTCCTTAACCCTTAGAGCGCAAAATGCAGCTGCTGTTGCTCAATGATGTAAGATATCAAAATGAAAGCTGTTGAAAACCTATCATGCGGCGACTTGTTTAAAAGAGCTGCCCGCAGGGGAGCTCTTTTAAACAAGTCGCTGCGTGATAGGTTTTCAACAGCACAAGATAATTAAATTCATATTTTCTAAAAATTAGTTTCAGCACTCTACCGGTTAATGGCCGTTTTGAAGAATGACAAAAGACGAAATCACTTCGAAAGAAGCAATCGTTTGTGTTTTATATGATTATAAACCAGAGCTGGGTTTCCCTACCTACAGGACTATGCCCCAGTCTGCCCACTGACTCCACTACGAGAGCATTAGTATTCTCAGTCTAGCCTTGTGCAATGCCTCTTCTGGCAGCTCTATTTATAATTCCTCTCCAACGTATTTTTCGTCGCATTTTACTTTCACAGCATTTTTACTCCCCGGCCAACCATTTATTGCCAATGAAATAGTAATTTCATACTGGCTACATTAGCCATGCATTTGACATTGACATGATTTAAATTAAATCAATTGGCTAACTACAGCTAACATATTAGAAATGCAATCTGGTGTTATTAGAAAGCAAATTAAACAAGCACCTTGCTAACATTAAGGCACTGACTCAGCAAGTGCGGTTCTCAGAGTTTTTGGCCATTCACACTAAACCAGTGTTTTTGATCTTCAGCTTGAGGAGTGAAATAAAAATAACATCCAGCTGCCGGATAATATGTCTGTTTTACAAACTCCCTGACGACTGACGTTAACCACCTAAAAAGAAGCTTTGCCACCTGTGATAAAAACTGCTTCCATTTCAGCCGCAAGGATCTCGGCAGTCTCAGATGAGCTAGCTGGCCCCACACATCCTAGCTATACGGCAACTGTTTCTAAGCAGCGATCGGAGAATCACTGCGTCAATTATGCATTTACAAACAGTATAACACAGGCAGCTGAACGTGAACATTTTCAAACCTGATCTTTAGCACACAAAATTTCACAGCCATAAGGATCCCCCCCCTCCCAACAAGTACACCCTGTGCATTGGAGGGAAGATTACCTGCTGTACTCCTGTGGGTACGGGGAGGAGTACCACGTCTGGATCTCGTACTTCCCAAACTCGATGACGGACGGGCAGCGCATCTGGGGGTCCGGGGGTCCAGTCACCCCGACTTTCTGCTCAAGAAAGAAGAAGAAAAAAAAAAGTGGCATGAGAGAGTAGACATGCAGCTTACAAAGCACCCCCAAAAAGAGAAGTACTGCCAGCCATAGTTCAGCAGCTCTTGCATCCCTCCTGGAGTAAGTTTAGGGGAACTCATACTCCTTTGACACATGGGAACGTACAGAGTTTCACACATTCTTCTTCTTCTGTTTGGTGATATTAAGTCTGTAATATACCAGTGAAAAAGTGAGCACAGCTTACTAATACCCCGACCCATGTGCACAAAGAGATAATGGCATATTTTCATATAAATTGGCACTGCACCTCTGCACAGTGTTTCCCACAGAATTTTTGGAGAAGATGGGGGCACATGTATGGTGGCAGACCGATGTCTGGGGGGGTCATTCTCATTTTGTTGAGCGGGAGGTATCACTCTGATTTTGTTGAGTTGAGTTTTTTGTTGAGTTTTTTTATTAAACAAACGTGCGCATGCAGGATCAGCACACGGCAATTGCGCATATTGACACTATGGTGGGCTGCCGTATTCTCGGCATTGCATGGCAAAACCCTGATGCAGGACTGAAATTTGAAAACAATCTGATAAGCAGCTTGAGAAATCGGTTGGACAACATTTGCAGTGGTGAATTTTCAAAATATGGAAAGTTCAAAATATGGAAAACGAGTAATTTTTGAAAAAAATCATCAAATTTTCATGAAACTTGGCACTGCATCTCTCCATGAAGTGTACAGTGCATGACAGCAACTTAAAAACAATCTGATGAGCAGTTTCTGAAAAATCGGTCGGACCAACTGGTGCGGACGGATGGACGGACGGATGGGATTCTTTAGAATATACTATATAACCCCACCTCTTATGGGTCTGGGGTATAATAATGAGACATCCAACAATTAAATATTGAAGAGGCTGTCCCTATTCAAATTAATAAACAAGTAAATAAGTAAATAAATATTTACAGATATTCTTAGAGAATGAATGGACTCCTGTCGTGTAGTTTGCAACAGGATGCACTAAGGCATACGTTTAACCCTTAGAGCCCTGAAATAAATCTAAAAAATGGAAATTTAATTATCTTGCACTGTTGAAAACCTATCTCATGGCAACTCGTTTAAAAGAGCTCCCCAGTGGGAGCCCTTTTAAACAAGTTGCCACATGATAGGTTTTCAACAGCTTTGAGTTTGATAGCTTACATCATGGAGTAACAACAGTTGCATTTAGAGCTCTAAGGGTTAAAATAAAAGGCAGGTGCGACAGACACGACGCATACAGGGCTGCCGGGTCGTAGACACGTGGTGACCCAGCACAGCCCCCTAATCACACCCTGCACAGGTGTTTACATCCTCTACCACCGTACAACACTGAGCTGGAGTGGGATTAGGAGCAGACGGACGCATTACTAATCTGGGATCACCAATCCTCAGACAACCTACTCCGCGGAAGAGGGCATGTTTGGCTCATCCTACAAAGAGTCATAATTCATGAGTGTTCACAAATACAATTTGGCCGCCGGATTGGCGGATGGATACGAGTCGTTAGCGTCCTGCTAATGCTGAGGCCTGGTTGGCTCAAGATGGCAATTACCTGTCATTCTGTGGCACAAAGATAATCTATAGTTTAGAGATGCACAGAAATTCTACATTACAGAGCCAAAAGGTCACGTATTAGCCACAAGCAGACAGCTATTTAACCCCTGACCCTTGGAAGCAATGAAACACTCACTCTTCCAGGATTAAGTTCATTCCGGATTGCCCTTAATTAGGAGCTCTGTGGATAGACTATAACTCTGAGGTCTGGGGATGAAGAATCTCATTCTTAACTTTGAAAGGGTCCTTCCACCACAGTAGAGCAGGTAATGGTCGAGCCACACGGCAAAGTTACGCCAAAAGGCAGCACAAATAAACACCGAGGAATGCAAGAAAGGGATCAAGGAGTACAAAGTCAGATCACCTTCTCTCCCGGTAAATCTGTCCGTGAACGACAACATGGCGTGAAAGTTTTATTAAATGAGGCAAAAGAACCGGTGGAGATGAAAATAAAAAACAGTGACGCCGTGTGACAAAGTGGAATAGCGAAAGCGTAATGGTGAAAAATGACCGCTCTCTTTCAGCTCGTCACCGCAAATTCAATCCTTTCTGGTCAGTCGGGCCTGTCAGTCGGCTGCTGTTAATGGGCAATCGGTGCTCACTCAGCCAACGTCTTCTCAAGGTCCTTCTTTCCCTCTCTCCCAGTCTCTTTCCCTTTATTCATTTATATTCCTAAGCAGGCGCTCTGTTCAGGTGGTGTGCCACAGCAACAGCTATGGGGACAGGAATGGGCAAATTGTTTTGAAAGTGAGCACGGGTGTGTGTGTGTGTGTGTGTGTGTGTGTGTGTGTGGGGTTGTAGGAATGAGTGTAGCGAGCTGATCCTGACTCTCACCATCCCGCTCTCTTTTTGATGCTATCCCTCTCTCTGCCCTCTATCTCTCTCTCACATTCCAAATTGATGCCTCTTTCGCCTGTATCCCCCAACTTGTTCAGTTAAAATGAACACATCAATTCTTCAGAAAAAATAGTTAAATCGAAGATCCTTTCATCTTCTTAAAAATATGACCCTCTCCCTCACCTGTAACGCTAGTTCCTGGATGTGCCGGAAGAGCTCCACGTCCTTCTCCGTCAGGTTCTCCTGCCCCGGTAACCGGTCTTCCTCATCGCGCCACTCGTCCCCGCACTCCTGATTGTCTATGATGGGCATAGGGACAGACAGATGGACAGATATTCAGTTATACAGATGAACAGCAGAGACGAAGGCGAGTGCACACAAGGTGCGTACATCTTTAACAGCTTCGGACAGGAGAGGAAAGCAAGGAACATCATGCAGTAAAGAGCAAGACCTGCAGAGCAAGAAAATCAGCTAACTGCATCATCAGAATAAGGAGTAAAGTTTAGGTGGGTTGGTCATGATGGTCACTCAGATACTGAACAGAGTTACTTCACCTGAAACTACAGCCCCATCACCCTCCTTATCAGGGTTATAAGACTACTCGAGTCTCAGTGCAGTATTTCACAAAAAAATACTGCAACATACTATCATACGGACTGGTAGCTCACCTAATAACTTCAGCTCAAAAGGAAAAGCAGGTGAATGTAAACTTCAAACATAAGCTTTCCACTTCCAGCTTTGAGAGAAGAGCAATGGCACAGAGATAGAAATCACAAACGAAAAGAGCAAATATGCTAAAAAAAAATAAAGTAAATAAAACTAATAAAAGTGAATCCCGTTACATGATAAAATAAAGGAAGTGGGCAGACAGACAGACAGAAGCCCACCTCCAGCCCGTTCCTCGGACTCGCCCTTGCGGTTGGCCTTCTTTCGGATGCGGTACTGCTCGGAGTAGTCCACCACCTCGGTGCGGGCCTTGCGCCCGTCGGGGGAGGGAGTGAAAAACTTGGTGAGGGCGTCGATCAGACCCTTGGTCTTCTTATTGAACCGCAGGCCGCCCCCTTCGCCGCCAGGGTCGTCCTCCTCCCGGAGCGAGAACAGGAGGCGGTTGTCGCCGGGGTAACCTTCACAGGAGGAAGAGCTGGAAGACGACGGTGGAGAGGCAGAGCCTTGGGAATGCCGGTCCGCCCCGCCCATGCCACGTCGCCGGCGGCCGCGGCCCCCCGGACCCCGAAACTTCTTGAACGGCCTCTTCGACCTGCTGGACCCGAAGGAAGTGATCATTTCAGAGATTTACTGGAGCCCCTCCCGAATATAACAGCATTACCGCAACAAGCCCAGCTTTGAAGTCCAGACAAGTCGATTTACTGTGTCGTGATTATCGGAGAAGACTAGCACAAAGACATAACAAAGTTATAGAACAAAAACACTGCAAATAGCAAGTGAATACAAAAAACAGGAAACTCAAACTCCAGTGTTAGACCGCAGCACAAGCTGATGTTCAGACATGTTTGAGCACTTAAACCTCTAATTCACGCCACAGACTGCCCTCACAATTCCACGCACCCCGCTCCCAAACCTAAAACCAGCTGCAGACCGAGGAAGAAGCAGGAAAAGAAGCAGGTACAGGAGCTCTTTCAGGACAACCAGAGATGCCTGGAGTTCAGATCTGCCGCAATCAAGGCAAGACATATATCCCTGCAGAAGGACCCTGGCACAATGCGCTCAGCACAGATACACGGATCCTTCAGCTAACAGCAGATACCTGCGGGAGAGCCCTGAGCCTGCAGGTGTATGAGCCTGCAACGTCCACAGACCTCCAGCTGCTCCACCGCTTCCCTTAACCCCTTCAACTCTCACTTTTTCACTTAAGTTTTCCCTTAAGTAGACTCACAAAGCTTTTTTTTCCATGTTGTAGGACAATCTCACATACATATTCGGTATCTGCTAGTTGCAGCGTTTCACTGAGGCTACGTCAAACTTACATTAAGAGAAATATTAAAATCCAGGAAGCTAAGTTTTTATGGCCACAATATTACGTCAAACAGAAAATATCTTGATCCTGTGCATCATTTCATTTAAATTTCACTGTGATTAAAAAGGACATATTTGGGATTGTTGGACACCTTTAGATCTCCACTATAATTTAAAATAGGCCTGAAGTTCCACAGGTTTGAATATAGCGGCTGCATTTGACAGACCCATATATGGGTCCATGTGTTTCATGGGGTTAAGGCAGAGCTTCCCAAAATACTTCTGCCAGTGGACCAGCAATTCAGAGCACCTTAAGTCCCTGAGAATCACACCTCAGCAGGATGACTGTATATTTACTAACATCCTGCATGCCATTTTCACTAACTGGCAAAGCTGTGGACCCAGACCAACACTGTCCAAGAAACTTCTGGAAACCATGGAAATACTGTGCAGGTGATTACCATTGTTGTCCCAGAAGCCAACAAGAGACAAGCTAACGGATTAACCCAAGGGTAGGACAGGTGAGGGTACACTGAGTGGGAGTAAGAGGGTGTCCTGTGAAGATGGCAGGACGCGAGAGGATAACAGTCTAGCATACCTGTTTTTGGGACGTCCCAGGGGTGCATTGTACCGCCGTTTGATTTGTGCTGCTTTTTCGTGTAAGAGCTTCCTTCCCTTTTTTGTTGGCCGGCAGATCTGACAGATCCACATACCTGTGTAAAAATACAGACATAAATGAACGTGATGCAGAAACACCATGTCCAAGCAACTACCGTGGATCCAGGTACAGCCACTTACATTATCAAATCCAAATCACAACAGAGTTGAGCTCATGATAAGGCCTCAAAATTGTCAGTGACTAAGCCATCACCTCATGTCCCACAAAGCTATTACTTAATCGCAACCAAGTAGGTAAAAGGCAGAGTAGTTGCTGTGGCAACGCTGCTCGTCATCATAAATTCTGTCCATTAGCACAACAAAATAGTTACATCACTGCAACCAAGGTGTCACTTTATTGCGCTAAAGCCTTCACACTCCAGCAGAACCCCGTCGCCCGTAACACACAGCAGCGCCCCAGTCAACGCGAGTGAAAAAAAAACGACACTTTTCACACGGCCCCTAAAGTGACGCTAATTACAGCACTTGGAGTGCCTGTGTTCTAGTGATGCGTGAAGGTGTGGCTGCAGGATTCTGACTGGTGCTCTGAGGCAGTCTCGTACAGCGGAGTATGGGGGGGCGCTAACCTTTTGGCATCCGCATCAGCGGGGGATCGCAGCACTCCATATGGAAGCCCCGGTCACATGAGTCACAGAACAACATGTTTTCCTGTGGAGGAAGGGAAGGAGGGATGGAGAGAAAGAGGGGCAGGGAGAGAGTGTGAGACAGACAGAGAGGGAAAGCGGGGTATCAGTCAACACAAGGCACCCTACGAGCACACGCCGTCAATGGCTTTCCTGATCCAACGTGTATTCCATCGCACGTTTCAACACAATTTCAATCGGGCATTGCAGGAGACAGCCGTCTCAGATGGAAGGAATGCACCGTGTTTGGTCAGACTGTGAGGTCCCCAGGTGAAGACCCCATGTGGCGGAGTGCAAAGTAAACAGTGTGGTTTGCCAATTATATTTTCCTCCACACCATTTATTACTAACGTGTCAGAACGTAATTCTTCAGATTTTTTGAGGATTCAAAAAATGCCTCAAGGCTTTTTTAAAAAGCTGATGCTTAGTGACGACTATAAAATTCACAAACATTTATTAGGCTGAGAGAGCCTTCACTGGTGTACATTTTAAACTCAGTTGTCTTAAAGCACTGTAATTCTGAAGTCACAGAGCAGACCACCTTGAGGCTGAACCATGGTTCACCGTCCCTTCCCGTGCCTAAATACGACCAGCGAGACACCCAACGGCAGTAAACATTTTTCGCGCTCACTCACCGCGTTTTTGCCCTGGTCCTGACAGGAGCTGCAAGTCTTGCATTCGATGCACTGCCACCACAGGGCTTTGACTCGCGCCGTCAGCTCCGGGGAGAACTTCAGACAGGACGGGTGGCCTGGGGATCGGAGAGGGGGGGGGTTAAATACATCACACTTCAAAGCAGGCTTTTCCATCCAAACCCCACCAGCAACACCAGCTACTTAACTGATCTCAGCCTGAGCCACAGCTACACACTACAAACCCACCCCCTTTAACCCTTAGAGCGCTATAAATGACTATAGTTGCCCAATGATGCAAGATTACGAAATCAGATGCTGTTGAAAACCTATCATGTGGCAACATGATCTCTCAGGAGAGCTCTTTCAAACAAGTTGCCACGATAGGTTTTCAACAGCTCAGAATAATTACATTTTTTAATTCCTTGAAAATTCATTCAGCACTTTAAGGGTAAGTAACGCCATTTGCGTGCGTGGACATCTTTTTCCCCAGATCGGCTTGAAAAGGATATCCATCACATTTAGACATGCCAGCTGAGCAAGGATCAATAATTATGACGACAATAATGGTAGTGCGGTCCTGCAGTCAAGGTCGGTTGAAAAAATTATCAATATTATGCAGTAATGTGATATTTCGCCCAGAGAAACTGAACTGATATATGAGTGCCAGGTATCAAGGTGGTGAGTTATCTTAAATGTTTCAAAAGAACATTGGTTAGGAGAGAGCTTTTAATCATGTGAACTATGACCAGCAATCTCCTTTTAGTTCAAGAACTGAAGCGAGGTGAATGGAGCTGACTGAAATCAGAAAATAACGCTCAGCGTATCGTTAAAAATCCCGGTAGGTTTGTACGGAGACTGTGGCGTTGCTCACCACTGTTCCCGCAGTCAGCACAGGAGATGAGCTCCTCTGCCTTTTTATCGCGATTCTGCTCCTTCGTGCCCAAGCAGAAACTGCAGATGGGAATGGGCTCTGCTACCGGCTGAGAGAGAGAGAGAGAGAGAGAGAGGAGAGGGGGAAAGAGGGAGGAGGAGAGAGGGAAGTCACAGATTACACACACAGTACAAAAACACATACCCGTTTCACACTGTGTGTATAAAAACAGTTCGGTTTATAACAGTATAATGACATGGCAATAAAGCACGTATGATATGAGAGAAGGTATGAGTATGAGAGAGACTGAGTGTATTAATAAGAGAGACAGGGAGGGAGAGACAGATGAAGGGAGAAGGGAGAGGAAAAACAGAAGCGAGACAGACGCAGGAGCTCCGTAGTGAGAGAGGATGACGAGTCCCAGGGTTGCGCAGCACAGGACTGTGAGATGAGTGAGAGCAGCGCTGCCCAAATCAGAGCAGCCTCAAGCAGGGGCCAGAACACTCCCCACTGGGGCTGAGCAACTGCCTCCATTACTGTCCTCAATGCCAGGCAGGTCTAATGTGATACGGCTCGACCCCACTGTAGATATACTCTACTATACTACCCAGCCCACTGTAGGCATATTCTATTATAATGCAACTCTATCCAACCCAATATAGGTATACTGCTACTCCATCCTGCCCACTGTAGGTAAATTCTTCTGTAATTCTACTGAACCCAGCCCACTGTAGATATTCTACTATACTGCTGCCCTACCCTGCCCACAGCTGCTACTCCATCCTGCCCACTGTAGATCCAGCTATTAAGTATCCTTTAAGGTCAATCCTGTGGCCCGAACACGTGTGTTATAAAGCAGGCGAGGTGAAGCAGGGACAATGCACCAACTCACAACACACAGTGAGGCCCATAAGTATTTGGACATAGACTACTTTGGCCTTTTAGCTCTGTGAAGCAGAAAATAGGATTTAAAAGTCAATGAGTATGAGATGACAGCGACTGTCAGCTTAAGTTCGCGGGTGTTGACATCCATCACTTGTGAATCATGCAATAACTGCAGGCATTTTGTACACTGTCACCACTCGTACAGTATCTACCCGTCTGGAGACAAACACTCTGAACAGAGAACCCGCCATTTCCGCCAGACTCATGATCCACTTCAGAGCACACCTGGATAAAGCACCTGTCAAGCCTGCACTTAAACCTCAATCAACATGAACAGGTCCTCAGCCACTGCAGACACGCAGGATAAGCAAGTCCAGGGGCTAGGGGGCATTAATCAGCGCTAACTGTGAAAGAGCACGCCTGCCCAGTCAACCTACTAATCATAGACACACAAAGCGTGTCACTGAGTTTTCTAACTAAATCCACTGTATCTTGCACGGAGACTCAAAGCCCATTTGAAAGCACCTTCATAGAAACTGGCCCTTACAGCTGCCTGCAGCACTTGCGTACAGTGCAAGTGAGTAACACTCTGTGTGTGTGTGTGTGTGTGTGTGTGTGTGTGTCAGACAGAGATGCCTTGTCCCTGGAGGTGTCTGCATGTGAAATGTGAATGTTTGGGTGTGCGCGGGTGTGCCTGGGTGTGTGTGTTCGTTCCCCTGGCTGACTTCATCACCCTCCGGACCCCAGTCATCCGGGGTGAGGGGACAGACTGAGCGCAGAGGTCAAAGGTCAGAGAGAAAAATGGCAACATTCATTCGCCAGGCTGAGCTGAACAATGTGCACGAGTGTCTGCGCCCCTCTCTTTCCCTCGCTCTCACACACACACACACACACACACACACACACACACACACACACACACACACATACATTACCCAAGGGTCAACCAGGGCTCAGCAGCCTTCTCCAATCACAACACTGCATGACCTTAAAGACTGGTCAAACAGCCACAATGGTCTACAATAACACATTTAACATTTAAACAACCGCCCGGCACAGCTGAATGAACAGGTCACTAAAACGACTCAGCTTTAGCGCAGCAGCACTTGACACGGGGTTGGAACCCGCAACCTCCACTAGGGGTGTAACGATTCTGAATTGATGTTTTTTTAAAGCGTAGTAACACCACCTGCTACCATGGGGCGAACATCCGAGCTTTCCATTTTCCTTTATTAACCCCCATAATGTCCTGAACGAAAGTGCCTAACATCAAAGGGCATGGGAAATGCTTCCGGAAAAAACTTGACTGACATCAGTATTTTTCGGCTACATGCTGAGAGGAGCCAAGCAAATGAAAACAAAATAGTCTCCTATTAACCAATTAGGCAGCTCTAAGACAAGTATACCTGTTCCCGTTTACTTTGCTTGATAGGCAATCAAATGGTGGATTTGTTTACTCTTCAAGTTGAATGAGTAGAGCTGTTTATTAAGACAACATGTTTGATTGCTGCATTTTGAAATTTAAATGGCCATAGAATAGCACAGATTTGCATGAACACGATTGCCATTGCCACGCCATTTCGTGCGACTGTGATAATTTGTATCTCACATTCACGTTACATCCACTTTTCAGAATGTTTTCCACCTTGTGTATTTTTTAGACGCTTAAACTCCAGGGCGATCTTATAACAAATCTGTTTTAAATTAATCTTGAATAATGTCCTAAAATGCAACAATGAAAGACGTAATTCAGAGGAAGATTTTTTCTAATTATTCAAATTGGCATTCTTTCAATCTAACACCGTAGCCCAGTTAGGTTTGTCAGCTTTTCACCATCACATCTTAATCGTTATAGGCTACTGGCTAAATTTCTTGATTGTTATTTAAGCCAAGTACACGGGAGCAGATTTAAGGAAGGGCGGAGCACCTGCAATTAGCGAAATCTAAACTCAGGCTTCTTCCCGACGGCATTTTAAATCGTTTTAAGCCGCTTCAGGTGTGTATGTTTCAAGAAATTACACGCAACTGCCCACACACCCCATGACGGCAAGTTGTCTCATCACACTTTAAAAAAAAAAATCCTCGTCCAACATCGCCACATCCCAACTCAGCATTTCATCTCTCGTTGTAGTATTTTTAGGAGATCTACAATGATAAAATAAAAATAAAGAGATTTATTTTCAGATCACCCTGGATTTCAAGTGTCTAAAAAATACACAAGGTGGAAAACATTAAAGCGGATAAAACGTGAATGTGAGCTATAAATGATCACAATCACACGAAATGGCCAAATACGCGCTCTTGCAAATCTATGCCCATTTAACTTTCAGAATGCAGCAATCGAATCTTAATAAACAGCTCTGCTCTTTCAGCAAAGTAAATAAGCAAATCCCAAGTTTGATTGCTAATTGAGCAAAGTAAACAGGGACAAGATTAGAGTAACCTAATTGCTTAAAAGGAGACGATTTTGTAGTCCTTTACTTGGCTCTGCAGCATGTTGCTGAAAAATACTAATGTCAGTCAAGTTTTTTTTCCGGAAGTATTTCTCATGCCCTTTGATGTTTGGCACTTTCGTTCAAGACTGTGTCGGGTTTAATAAAGGAACAGGGAAAGCCCGGATGTTCGCCCCACGGCGGTCCTATGCCTTAAAAAAACATCGATTCAGAATCGATTCAGAATCGTTACATCCCTAACCTCCACAAGCCTGGATCGTCAACCACCTCACCGCAAGGCCAACCCAGCTCATTCACTCCTCAACTGACCTCTACTGCAGTACAGCAAAGCGGAGAACAGGCGTACACCGCTCACTGGTGTTTCAGAGGGCATAAGAAACCACTGTACGCTTCCTAAAGAGGGTGCCACTACTTGTAATTTTGTGCGCATGGAAATCCACACGGCGGATTAGCCAGTCTCAACTCCGGCTGTCATCGAAGCGCACTGTAGTTAAACCAGGACGTGTAGGCACGACTGGCACCGGCAAGAGACATGAGGCCTAATTCACAGCGCAGGGAAAATACTGCTAAAGAGGGCAGCGATAAAAATAATTCCTGAAAGCATATTGCACAAGTACACGTTTATCTTCTAATATGGGACGCATAGATGAATACAGTATACCCCCCCCCATATTCAAGAGCAGACTGTCACCCTTCATTTGATGTTATTCACATACAGAGCGAATGAACCGGGGAGAATATACAGCTATTTAAAGCAACGTCACATCAATATTTACTCATGCAAATATTTACAGAGCTCAATGTACATAACGCGCATCACAACACTCATCTTCCTGCTACAAACAAGTCAACTAGCAGCACAGTGAAAATGTGTTTCATTATGTAAATTTCCCCCTTCTTTGCAATTGGTCAGACCCGCAGTGCATGTTTCCTGTACTGAACCATGATTTACTCGGGTCAGTGAAGCACGTCTTTGCCTACAGAGACAGGTGACTGCAAGCAGCTGCACATGGGCGGCCTTACCGCTGCGTGGCTGTTCTTACCGCCACACCGAAGGAACAACTTTAGCGCAGTGCAACTTCCCCGAACCCCATTAATCCTCACAAAAACAAAGCACCAGGAGCAACAGCAGCAGGTCACCTGAGCAACGCTCGCGGAAATGCCGGACAAACGGCAAAGAAACAAAAAAGCAGAAGGGAATGGAGAGAGAAACGTGAGAGAAGACGCAGGGGACAAACGCCATGAGGAGTAAAAACCGCTTCTCGTGCCCCAGGAGGTGGAAAGAGGAAGTGGACATCAAGGTGTGGGGTGTGTGTGTGTGTGTGTGTGTGTGTGTGGTGTGGGTGGGGTGGGGGTGTGGCGGTGCAGCGGTGAGACATTCCTTGCAGCAGCTCGGAGCTGAGAGCTGAGAGCAGGTCTGAGCAGGGAGGCGAGGCTGATTTATGGCCTTCATTTCACCGAGAGGCAGAGAGCGCGCAGCGAGGGGACCCAACGGAGGGGGCCAAATCACCCTCACCCACCGCCATTATCACCCCACCACACCGCACTGTCCCTCAGCCCAACCAATCACCCTCACCCACCGCCATCATCACCCCACCACACCGCACTGTCCGTCAGCCCAACACATCACCCTCACCCACCACCATCATCACCCCACCGCACCGCACTGTCCCTCAGCCCAACCAATCACCCTCACCCACCGCCATCATCACCCCACCGCACCGCACTGTCCCTCAGCCCAACCAATCACCCTCACCCACCACCATCATCACCCCACCGCACCGCACTGTCCCTCAGCCCAACCAATCACCCTCACCCACCGCCATCATCACCCCACCGCACTGTCCCTCAGCCCAACCCATCACCCTCACCCACTGCCATCATCACCCCACCGCACCGCACTGTCCCTCAGCCCAACGCATCACCCACACCCACCACCATTATCACCCCACCGCACCGCACTGTCCCTCAGCCCAACTAATCACCCTCACCCACCGCCATCATCACCCCACCGCACCGCACTGTCCCTCAGCCCAACACATCACCCTCACCCACTACCATCATCACCCCACCGCCATCATCACCCCACCGCACCGCACTGTCCCTCAGCCCAACCAATCACCCTCACCCACCGCCATCATCACCCCACCCCACCGCACTGTCCCTCAGCCCGACCAATTACCCTCAACCACCGCCATCATCACCCCCACCGCACCGCACTGTCCCTCAGCCCAACCAATCACCCTCACCCACCGCCATCATCACCCCACCGCACTGTCCCTCAGCCCAACGCATCACCCTCACCCACCGCCATCATCACCCCACCCCACCGCACTGTCCCTCAGCCCAACCAATTACCCTCAACCACCGCCATCATCACCCCACCGCACCGCACTGTCCCTCAGCCCAACCAATCACCCTCACCCACCGCCATCATCACCCCACCGCACTGTCCCTCAGCCCAACGCATCACCCTCACCCACCGCCATCATCACCCCACCGCACCGCCCCTCAGCCCAACCAATCACCCTCACCCACCGCCATCATCACCCCACCGCACTGTCCCTCAGCCCAACCAATCACCCACACCCACCACCATTATCACCCCACCGCACCGCACTGTCCCTCAGCCCAACGCATCACCCTCGACCCACCGCCATCATCACCCCACCGCACCGCACTGTCCCTCAGCCCAACGCATCACCCTCGCCCACCGCCATCATCACCCCACCGCACTGTCGCTCAGCCCGACGCATCACCCTCACTCCTCATCCCCCCTCAGCACAGTTCCTATGCCAAAGAATAGAAAGCAGAAACATGGAAATTTTTCTTCAGGCCAAAATGCAAACACCAGCAAACCTGACCTCCTTCCCCCCCATTTTGAGTTCTACCTTCCACAGTTTATAAGCTGTGAAAATAGCCATCCAAATCACCGTGGTGACCTTAGGAAATTCTATTTCTGGTGACAGACAGCAAAACACTCTCCTTTACAACCTCATCATGTCAGTAATACACACCGTAAAAAAAAAGATCTGCGTGCATGATGCTTTCACTGCCACTTCAAAGAGAGAAAGAGAGGGAAGGAGAGGGTTACAGAAAACAGAGAGACTGGAAGAGGTGGGGAGAGGGAGAGAGGAATAAGTGAGAGAGAGAGAGAGAGAGAGAGAGAGAGAGAGAGAGAGAGGGAATGAGGGAGCGAGAGCAGCAGATAGCCTGGATGCTCAGGGTAGAGGTGGGGAGAGCGAGAGAGGAATAAGTGAGAGAGAGAGAGAGAGAGAGAGAGAGAGAGGGAATGAGGGAGTGAGAGCAGCAGATAGCCTGGATGCTCAGGAGTTCCTTATATTGAGTCAGTAAAGGTGGCGTCAGGCACTGGCAGCTCATTTTTCATACTGTTTGGGTCTTCGATCACACCGGCCTCGCTCGCGTACATATGTACACACACACACACACACACACACACACACACACACACACACACACACACACACACACACACACACACACACACACACACACACACACACACACACACACACACACACACGCACACACGCACACATACTGAATTTGCCAGCGCAAACACACACAAACACGCCGATGTCCTGCACACACACACACATATACAGAAACACACATTTACAGGCAGACACACAAGGGCATATCTAGCCAGCATACACACACGCACACACATACACACACAGCCAGCACAAACACACACAAACACGCTGATGTCATGCACAACACTCACACTGACAGAGACACACATTTACAGGCAGATGCACAAGGGCATATCTAGCCAGCATACACACACACACACACACACACACACACCAGAAAATGCTCAAGAAGACACACATGAACAGAGATACAGACCGATATAAAGACATCTGGCCGGCAGCCATAAGACTATTCAATCTACACCAGCTGCGTGGCTGAAGCTAAGCAGGCGTGGGCTTGGTTAGTACTTGGATGGGAGACCGTCTGGGAAAACCATGCACCGCAGGAAGCTGTGTTGATGCCCAGTAGGTTTTGGTCTGCCCCCTTGTCAAATAGACCCCAGTGCAGTGATGGGGACTCTGTGCTATAGGAGACGACCCTAGAGAGTCAGGACTTCGGTTGCACTTTAAAAGTCTTCCACAAGAGCAGGGGGATCCCTGGCATCTGGGCTACATTACCAAACTAGCTCTCGACCCGCAACCTAATCATCTCGATTTAACCGGCTATGAAAACTGTCCTTTCCCACTTGCATTATAAAGCAAAATGGCTGCTGGGCATGACCCAGGTAGGAGCTTCACATTGCTGGGACGAGATTTGACTGAAAAGCACTTTGATTACCTAAGAGAAAGCGCTATATAATTGCAGCGTTTATTCATATGGAAAAATGCCCACACATCCAGACAGACACAGACACAGACACACACACACACTTACACCGCAGGCACAAGAGGAAATCTTTGGCAGGAGAAATCCTAAGCTTCTTCCATCTCCACTTACCAACCGAGTAACACCGCAAAAGCCAAGGAGGCAGCTTGGATTCCTACATCTCCAAAAATAAAGTCTTAAGAACAAGGCCTCACTTAGGAAATGCCTGCATGCCAGGCTTAAAACAGACGGGACACATTCTCTCCCCCCCATCATCACGAAAATCAAAATGATAATGAGCAAATTCATAAGCAAAAATATCAGCACTATCCCCGAACAGCGCCTGTACAAGTGTTCCAAATTTCAGTTGGAAGCGAGCCCTGCGTATGAAAAATCGGAACAGGCACAAGTTTTAATTGCCAGTCACGGCCTAACAAATCCACTCACTGGGTATGAAAATCAGCCGGTGCCACGTGAAGCGGGACGGCGCTGGTGAGAACAGCCTCGGAGGGGGAATTTGCGCTACGCATGGAATCCCAAAAGCGCCTGGTCCCTTAACCCCGAGCACGGACCACACGAGCCAACCCTTCTCATCCCTCATACAGTCCCACAATTCTGTGCTGCTGGAATCAATCCGAGCCTGCATTCCTGCTGGGCCAGAGCTAAAATCGACTGCGGCATGCATGGAGGTGTGTGTGCGTGTGTGTTCACATTTTTGGTACCTATTGGGGACCTTTTCCAGTATACACATGACCTTTTTGGGACCAGTAGTCCTTATGGGGATCAAAGTCTGGTCCTAATGCAGCAAAACGTCATTTCTGAGGTTAGGGGTCAGGTGTGAATTGAGGTTAGGTAAAAATTAGAATTAGGCATGAATTGGTTAAGCTTGGGGTCAGGGGTAGGGTCAGGGTTAGGCTGTCCATAATGAACAGAATTCAATGCAATGTCTTAACAAGGATAGCAGCACAAACCAGTGTGTGTGCGTGTGTGTGTGTGTGTATAAGAGAGTATACATGCGATGGTATTGGTGAATGCACTTGCCCTGGACTCCATTACACACTGCAGATACACTAACCCGCAGGAGGATGTGCCGAGGTGTCCATAACACATTCTCCACACTCATTTCGGAACGCAGCTCACACCCATGAATCCTAAGTCCTAACATCTCAAATCACCCCCGTCCCGAGCGGATGTGCACAGGATCTGTACTCCGAATGACATGTCCCAGACATTACCATTTCCTTTATCCTAAAGTCTACCAACAATACGATCATTCTTTATTTATAGATTAACCTAACAGAGCACTTAACGCGATCAGGCCAATCCACTGAAACCAAACCGGACCTGGGTCACACCAGCGTCGACTGTATCCCGCACCTCCCTTTTGAGCCTGAGGGTCACATGCAGCCCTGGTACCAATCCAGACCACAAGCCCATTTGTGCGCAAGTGCCTTACTCAGAACAGTAGGAGACCCCACCCTTCCCAGCAGCCCCTTTGTTGTAGTTTTAAAGAAGACTACAGCCCTTTGGGTCCATGTTTCCCATTTGGGAGGGGCTCCACGTTCGACTCACTGCGGACAACTCGCTAATATTCCGCTTTATAAAACAGGTTCAGTCTGCTGGTTAAGACAGCTCTCAAATATACAAACAGCTGCAGCTCACACCTTGGATCGGCACGGCGATGGGAAATGCAGCATGGCTTCGAGGAGGATGGAGAACGAGGCTCCCCAGCAAATCAGCTAAAATAGTTGCCTTGGAAACGAAGAGGAAAAATGAATAGGGCCCAATAGTAAGAAAACGTGACCCCTGAAACAGCAAAGAGAAGGTCACAGCTGGGAAGTGCATCGCCGAATCAGGAGGTCAACTAATCTCAACAAGTATTTTAGTATCGTACTTACAGTCAAAATCCACATTCTACCACATTTTAACTAAGAAAGACAGAGATAATGCCGACAAGGTATCTTGAGTAAAGGCAAGATTTGCCGACGGGGTTAGAAAATGCAATTTGTCTCGCAAACAAACATAAAACAAGCTAAAATTCCCAACTGAAGAGGAGGAAAAAAGTGAAGCCTCATTACCAGACTAAAACACTTGTTAACACCTCCTTTTTATTGCAGAGCACATTTCCCAATAGTCAATGTTCAGGTAAAACACTTTTCTGTCATTCTCCAGATTCAAGGGCCGCAGCAGTGTTTTATTCGAGTGTTATTTTTAGAAAATGGAGTCGCGGCTCTTAACAGTCGAAGAGGCGCCAGGGCTGGCAGAAGTTTGACAGGTGCAGCTCGTTTGATCTGGCCGCCGTGGAGACACTCCCACATCGGTGGCGGGCTGGACTCGGCGTGCGGTACCAGGGTCTGCTCGGGGAGGGTGGGAGGGGGTATTCCAGCGTGTAAACGTGGCACGCGAGCGGTAGAAGGAGCGGGAAACGAACGCCGCGAGACGCGAGCGCCGCGACGCTGAGCTGCCTGGCGTGATCATTTGTGCTTGTGCTGTCACCAGCAGAGGAAACAAGACTGGGTGTGTCTGCTTTACAAGGCACGCGAGAAACGGCAGCTAAACAACAAAACAAGAAGTAGGGCAACAGCAGGCACCTGGGATTGGTCCAGGTCAGGATTATCCTGATCGAGTGACTAATGGCACATACAGCAATCCAGTGACTTAACCCTTCACCAAAACAAACCCAACAAATGACTTATCCCCTCCCATAATATAACCCACACCAGTGACTTAACCCTTCCGGAAAACAAAGCCATTTAGTGACATATCCATTCCCATAATATAAACTACACCAGTGACTTAACTCTTCACCAAAACAGACCCAACTAATGACTTATCCCCTCCCATAATATAACCCACACCAGTGACTTAACCCTTCCCCAAAACAAAGCCATTTAGTGACTTATCCCCTCTCATAATATAAACCACACCAGTGACTTAACCCTTCCCCAAAACAAAGCCATTTAGTGACTTATCCCCTCCCATAACATAAACCACACCAGTGACTTAACCCTTCCCCAAAACAAACCCAACTAGTGACTTATTCCCTCCCATAAACACCAGTGACTTAATCCTTCCCCAAAACAAACCTAAATAGTGACTTACCCCATAATATAAACCACATCAGTGACTTAACCCTTCCCCAAAACAAACTCAACAGGTGACTTATCCCCTTCCATAATATAAACAACACCAGTGACTTAACCCTTCCCCAAAGCAAACCCAAACAGCGACCCAACAATAAACCACACCAGTGACTTCCCCAAAACAAACCCAACTCCCTCCCATAATATAAACCACACCAGTGACTTAACCCTTCCCCAAAACAAACCCAACTAGTGACTAATCCCCTCCATAATATAAACCACACCAGTGACTTAACCCTTCCCCAAAACAAACCCAACTAGTGACTAACCCCCCATAATATAAACCACACCAGTGACGTAACCCTTCCCCAAAACAAACCCAACTAGTGACTAATCCCCTCCCATAATATAAACCACACCAGTGACTTAACCCTTCCCCAAAACAAACCCAACTAGAAACTAACCCCCTCCCATAATATAAACCACACTCATGACTTAACCCTTCCCCAAAAGAAACCCAACTAGTGACTTATCCCCTTCCACTGTATAAACCACACCAGTAACTTATCCCATTCCACTGTAAATACCACACTAGTAACTTATCCCTTCTGCCAAATCAATCATAAAGGTGACCTATCCCCTTACACCTCGTAAACCACACAGGAGACTAATCCCCTTCTGCCAAATACACCACACAGAAAAACTTATCCCCTTACACTGAGTGGAGCGGCTGTGGGAACTAAACCCTGAGCCAGCGTATCTGGCGGTAAAAAGCAAAAAGGCATAAGAGGGCGAGATGGATCTCCCGCACAAACCCCCCGGGTGCACGTAAACGGGGCCGTCCCTCCCCGCTGTGAGGGGTGGGGGGTGTGCAGAAAAGAAATGAGATGTGCCATCTATATGTACGCGACCTCTGTTTGACTCCGTCCCCCCCACTCCTGGCCTGGCAATGACCCCCTATTAGAGCGAGCGAGCGAGCGATAGAGAGAGAGGGAGAGAGTGCGTCTGTGCTGTGCGTGAACAGAGCAGGATGACGCAGTGCACACACACACCTCACTACAGCAGGGCCGGGGTTCTCGCTTTGTGCTCCGATGCCACCCTCGCCACCCCCCGCCCACCCTAACCACACTGCACCTGCCTACAACCCCCCCCCTGCCTTCCCCAAGCCTCAACCCCCTGCAAGTTCCAGGCGATACGGCCTGAAGTGTATATTGCAATGCATTTTAAATTTCGGATGATAATCATAAGAGTGCAATTTTCTCCCCCAAATCTCAACAGAACATGCTTTAAAAGGGTGAATGAATAAGGAGTATATCCAATAAGAATTGGGGTGTTAGCTTGATCAGTCAAGTAACAAATCAATAAACTGGCCCGAGGCAATTTCATTACGGTCCCAGGTCAGTGGGCGCTACTTCATGTCCAGCCATGTTTTCTAGGCAATTTTTTTTGCACCAATGCTCAAATGTAAACATCAACATTTCTCTGCCAGTATGTACAGTATAGCCAAATTCATACTGTGGCATATATTTCTCATCCACATTTACACCCATACATTGTCCACCCCAACTCCTAAGCTGAAGCTCCAAACCAATTCTGGCAGACCTTCATAACAAGTGAACATACTCCTTTTGTCTTTAAACGCATTCCAATGCAGTACAGGGACATGACATTCGGCACACTGAAGACACTGAACAGCCATTTTTGTTTTCAAAGCAACAATCTGTACAATACAGCTGGATGTCTTCCATAATAATCTCAGGCCAAGCACCTACGCTTGAAGAGGAGACTGTACCTCCTCTGAGAATAAAGCCAGCAATCTCTGAGTGACCAGTGCACCAGCTGTCACACAAAGCAACCTAAAACTGCTGCAGAAATATGCGGCTACTGTTCGAAAGTATTCTTTTCTCTCCCCAACGCTGTCATTACTTCACTGCATGCTACCCGAATGCTTGACCTCGGAAAAGTTTGACGGGAAAGACAGATGGTTCGAGGCCAGGCCCGTGACAAATTAAGCCCCGGCAGTCACACGACAGTTTGGATTTCTACCGACTGTCTGCTGCTATGAAAAAAAATCTGCTCTGGAAATGCCAGTTTGTCAGGTTTGAGCCAACTGGTCGCCATTTAAAATGGCAAAACGATAATCCGCGCTTCCAAAGGCACTAATCTGCATGGCGATCCTTGAGCATCCTTTCTGGTAGCCGTTGACGGTTTAGCCAGGAATGAAGCCAGCGGAGACAGGAAAAAAATATGAAAAGACAGAGGCATATTTTTTGTTTTCCTGCTGCGGCGGTTTGAGCATTGCCAAGAGGAACTGTGCAGCTGTGAGAAAACCAATCAGAACCAACTGGGCAGCTGTAAGGGAACCAATCAGAGCCAACTGGGCAGGTGCAAGGGAACCAATCACAACCAACTGGGTAGCTTTAAGGGAACCAACCATAATCAACTGAGAATCTGTCCAGGAACCAATAACAACCAACTCAGCAGCTATAAGGGAACCAATCAGAATTAACTGGGTAACCATAAGGGAACCAACCACGACCAATTGGGCAGCAATGGGGGAGACGGTTTGTAACGCGATGCCAGAGATGCATGTTGCAACTATGGGCTACATGTTGCAAACAGAGCCAATGCACCTAAATATGACATGCATCGGTGCCAAAGACAAGGGTTTGATTGGCTGAGAAGATGAGCGTGTGGGCGGGAGTTTGGTGATTTCAGAGTCTGGTAGTCGTTGCTGTGTCCAAGAGACGAGGAACAAGGTAACTCTCCTCCCTCTACCTGTACCCCTCCTCCCCCCCCCCCCCCATACTCTGCTCCATTGAGTTGGACAGGGGAATCCTGGGACCTTACCCAATCCCAACCACCCCCTCCCCCAAATTCCTATTCCTGGATGGCAGCCCTGTGGACAGACACAGGCTCCTGAGCTCAAAGCTCTCTCACTATCTCTCTCTCTCTCTCTCTCTCTCTCTCTCTCACTTGCTCCGATGTGGCACTAGCCTGCCACGAACTGGAGGAAACCACAAGAACGACTCACTGGGGACCTGGTTTCACCTTAAAGAGCTGGCGTGAGGCCTGCCCAGTAAATTTATAACTGAAATGATTCAGAAGGCTATCGCAGCGGGAACCCGCCACATCTTTTCTAACAGACACAACTACTTGCATGCAGATGTAAAACACAAAGGACTGTGGACCGACCGGCCAGGAAGTCAAAGTACGAAACTGAGAGCAAAATCATTCCAACCAACACATCTGCACACCTACCACCACAGCCCCATATTCTCATGAAGGCCAAAGAGAGAACATTAAAACAGACTGGGCTTCGCTTTGAACCAGCATGAAACACAAAGACGACGACATTGGTTCAGATCAAGGGACATATTGTAGCAGTGCTGGGAAATCGAGGAAAGTCAGTCAGATTTTCACACCAGGAAAACCCAACAAAATCAGATCTGACAACAGGAATGTACTGTTCAGACGGCTGATGAAAAAATAGGAAAACATCACCATGAGAGCCTCATTACATGGACCACAGTCCTTCTCCAGGGTCTGTCCGACCCTCAGCCTTTGCTCATCTTGTTCAATGCACAATTGCTGGCCAAGCTTCACTCTGTGCATCTATCCGAGACTTAAACTGACTGAATCTGAAGTTTGTTCAGAGCACAGTACAATTCCCACAGCATTCACACCGTGCAAAACCTCTGAACATACAATTGCCATGTTCTACAGGCAAAAAGGTCAAAATTCTAATCTGTCCCACATAATTGGCCCATATCTCAACGCGTTGTAAACTCAAAAGCACAAAAAAAAAAAAAAAAAAAAGTCGTGGCAGCTGCATCACAACAGAACGGAGACAGGAGACAGTGGATGGTAAATAAAGGAACACTTCCTGGTTGGCAGCACAGTTGGGCAGGGCCAAACAGAGATAAGGAACATGGGGTGACATGAGGTCAGACAGTAAGGAGTGAGGGAGTTGGGTGTGTGGGAAGGGGGTCATTTTCCGGCTCTTACCTTGTCTTTCTCATGCGGCAGCAGGCGGACTGGCGGCAGCGAGTCCAGAGAGATGTTGAAGGACCCCTCGGACTGGGGCCCTCGGCTGCTGAGGCAGTACAGGGGCCCCTGCTTGAGCAGCCGGCCGTGGGTGATGGCTCGTTTAATGGCCACCCTCAGCTGCTGGTGAAACAGCTCGGGCCCCATGGAGCTGCTGCCGGACAGGTAGGCCGCCACATCCGCCTGGCACTTCAGGAAGCGCTCGATGCTCTTCAGTGTGGAGCCACCCGGCTCGTGGAGGCCCTCCAGGGCCCGTTTGATCAGCTTGTTCCAGTCCAATCCTGGCTTCCGGCCCAGGTGGGACCCGCCCCCTCCTCCCCCTCCCCCTCCCCCAGCCCCGCCCCCTCCTCCGCCACCGCCCCGGGCTTTGGGGAAGGCGATCCGGCCGGGGTTGTCCGGGTCCTTGTAGGAGTTGAGGCCCTTGTTGGAAACCTTGAGGATGGAGCCATCCTTCACACTGAGCTCCAGCTGCTGCAGGACGGTGTGGCGGTCCAGGCCGTGCGACATGGACACCGCATTGCAGATCCGCTCCTCCGACGGCCTCTGCTTCTGCTTCTTCACCTTCTTGATGGCCTCGAGGATCCAGTCCGTGTACAGCGGGTTGGCCAGCTTCACCATGGCTGTCGATTGGCTGATGGCGCTGCGGCGTCGGCCTGAGGACACGCCCATCCAGGAAGTGCCCCGCGTCCCGCGCCCGGCCACCCCACTCCTCCTCCTCCTCCTCCCCTCCTTCTCGTACGCCTCCTCCGCCTGGTGACTATCCTTTGTCCCGAGGACGCGATATGAGTCCTGAGCACACGCAGCCGGGCAGAGAGCAACTCACCATAGCACAGCCCCCCTGCCCACCCCCCCCAAAAAAAGCACAGACCCAACCAGCACCCCCCCTCTCCCAGACGGGACAGTGGGAGGGCGAGGCAGACCGCGGCACCGAGGGGGCTCGGCTTTCCGACCGGTCACCAGAACTCCCCGAAAACGGAAATCCTCACCGGCAGGCTTTAGGGCACTGGTTTCACCAGTGCTGTCCCACAATGCAGTGCGTCTTCACACGGATGCCTCGGGCGTTAAACTGTACACCTGACGTTTAAGTTCCCACTTCTAATGATGGGAGTGAATACAGCAACAAATAAGTTAAGGCCCAAAATACGTCTCAGTCCCAAGTGTGAGATGTGGTTTAGGAGCCCCTGTCCTCTGCAGGGGGAGTTTACAGAGGGCCCAGAGATGGGTGGAAGAAGCAGATTTTGGTAGAAGAGCTCTTGTGCAGGATCCCTTAGGGAACGCTGATGGAAGAGAGTTGCGTGTTTGCTGGGCTGTGCTGCGTTGTTCCAGTTCTTCTACTCCTCCTTTCTCTCTCCCTCCTTCTCCACCTCTCTGCTGCTGTTGAGGAACAGACCTCTCACCCCAGAGAGCAGCGAGGGTGGAGCTCCTTCATGCCGACTGAGTTTCAGCAAAGCGTGTGCCCTAAGAAAGGAAAAAAAAAAAAAAAAGCACAAGCGCAGTGGGGTCAGTGACGTGCGTGCACACGCAATACACACGCAAAGCAGAGTCAGTAATGCACACAAACAAGTCAGTAACACACACACACAAAACAGGTTTACTCTCTACACGCAACAGGTTAAGTCTCTAACACACAAACACCCACAGGTGTTCAGGAAGCCATTGATAGTCTCACGCACACAACTGTAACTTAGTTGATCACGAGTTGCTATGGTTCCCACTTAGCGCTGGAAACACAGCATGTCACAGTGAATAAAAATGTCAGCCATGTCACCACGCTGTAAACACTGAGTAAATCAGCAGAACTCATTCAGGACAGAAACAGTCCAACACTGAGACACAACACAGACAGGTTCAGTGGCCCTGAATCACAACAAACCTACCCCCAATCAGCCAGTACAATCCCCCAGTACCATATATGAACACGACAGGAAAGTGGACTGAATTTGGCCCAATGCATCGACTTGACAACCTTTACTAAGCAGTAGTAATGACTTCATGCACCCATCTTAACAAATTACAGTCTGAAACTTGGAAACATTCAGTGTCAGGTCGAGGGGCCTGTGTCCACCTCTGAAGGTTTCATCATCCGATACACAATCAAAATGAAACCACAACACACATTGACAGAATCCAGCACATAAGCACCACAGTGATACATTAAGCAGGTGCCACAGAGGCAGTCAGTCTGGATTATGAGGTGACAGACCTAGATCCAGTGTAAACCTGCACTCGCACTTGGATATGGTCATATTACCAGCCCACGGCAGGTCCACAGACGACTCACACACAGCCTGTGCCCGGCTGCAGCCCACCACCTGCCCAATGTTTAAAGAGTGGGCTGCATTTACCAAAGTCAGCCCCCCAACTATGTGGTCTGTGTGGGCTCTCCCTAGTCCCTCACCTGCCCTGATCATTCAGTTCCTCTAGTAACCCGGAGACCCAAAATTACATGTCCCAGCACAACACAGCCCATATTACAAAACAAAAACAACACCTACACGTTCATCAATACACCTGAAGTCTTCTATGACAACAAACAACTAGCCCCCATTTCAAAACCTTGACAACAACAACGTCAGTGTTACAAGTTTCACAGATGAAAACATAAGTGCATTACCTGTATTTATCAGTGAATTGGGAACTACGGCATGACCAACCAGCAACGCATGGCTCACTTTTACTTTCAACTTCAACTTATTGGCCAGGAAGGTAATATACCGGCCAATAATAACAACAGTGGTCAGGATCAAGGAAATAGACGTTCTCAAAATATGAACATCTATGGCTTGACATGGTTCACTATAGTACACTCCATCTAGTCTACCACAGTTAGCCGTGAGGTTGGCTGGCTACCTGTTCTCGTGATTTAAGCTGCAGCCAAAATATTTTTGAGACTTCAAACCAAGATGAGTGTCATGACAATCTCACCTGCATCCAAATACACAAAGGCAATAAAATAGTAATTTCCAAAATCTGTTCTCATCGTCCTCGACTGGGACGATGGCCATGCCATGCATACACACTGTTTACATACAGCCAGCAAGCCAACACGTTAATGATGGTCATCAACGTGAGGCAAAGAGCTAACGTTAGCAAGCTACTAACCTTCAGCAACAATACTCACACCATGCGATCGGGCACGTCTTAAAGATCTCAGGGAAACCGTGAAGTAAATGATCAGAGAACTAACGTTAGTACCTCCGATCCGATCAACAATGACGTGATTCCAACAACAACGGGCGAGGTTTCAAACAATAACAGGCAATCTTTACACGAGCAGTAAAGCTGCTTTCACACCGGACGCGAAACGAATTTTTCGCACGACAGATTACATTCAAAGTCAATGCAAAGACGCGAACACACGCGTTTCGCGTGTATTCGCGTCTTTGCATTGACTTTGAATGTAATCTGTCGTGCGAAAAATTCGTTTCGCGTCCAATGTGAAAGCGGATTTAGCTCCATACCCGCTGAGATATCGCGGCTGCGCGGCTTACAAAGACACAATGTAGCCTACTGGCGGCTGCTGGAGGTACCGACCCATACCAGAAAAACACTGTTTTCTTCGTGACAAGCGGTGGACGGTGTGGGCCTCGAATCAAGCCTCGATTGCGAGTACAAACCCTGCCCGCTTGTCGCGTCCCAACACCCGGCTGGCGAACACTAACACCCCCCTCCTCCCTCCACTTCCTCACCCTCCCTCCCTCCCACGTAGCGCCTGCGGTGCAGTGAAGACAAGGCCGTCGGAGCGAAGTAGGCCTCGGCTCACTCTCCCCCTCCCTCCCTCCCTCCACACCGCCACAACCACCGCCAACCCCCCCCTCCCTCTCTCTCTCCATCTCTCTCCGTACCCCTTTCCCTCTACCTCTCGCGGTTCCCAGAAAGCCAGGACGGGTCCAGCTCGGGTTTGAAAGGATAGGGTCCGAAATCCCCCCGAGCAATATCCCCCCCAGCCCGCACTACTCACCGGGATTTCGAGTCGAGTTGCCGGAGAAGATGTGCCAAAAATTTTTCGAAACAGAGACAACAACAAGACCAAAAATGCAGCCAGAGACCAGAGGCTCCAGAGCTGACGCCATCTTTGAGTGAAACAGGAGCTCGGCTGGTGGGGGGAGGGGGAAGCAGCTCGGGCCAAGGGAGCGTCTGCTTGGTGCAATCTCTGCTCACACTGGAGAGGTCGGGAAAGCGGTAGTAAGGGACGGGTGTGGATAAGGAGGCTGTAACTGTGAAGGGTGAATATCTGTTGTACGCATGAAATGGAAGAAAAGGACAGATGGTGAAGCGGAAAAAACGGATAGGTGTCTCGCTTTCTCCAGAGTGCACGCACACAGCGATACGGATGTGTTAGGGGCCGTCTGAATTTTTCTTGCAGCTGGCGACATAGTAAGAAAAATCAAAGCAACGGATTGTGGTTTTAATGTTAGAGGGTATTTAAAGATCAGAGGAAGCCCCCCTCCCTTTTGAGTCGACATTGCATTGCTCTTCTTGTTCGAGCGAGCGCGTGAACTGGAGCCTCACTTAAACTAATAGCCTGCTTTCTGAGTAAACAAGGCGGTAAACTGGCGTTTTTAAATTGCTCTCACCCGCACATATTTTTTTAATATAAGTTCGGCTGGCTCATTTCTGCAAGGAGTAACATCTCAATTACATGCGGTACTCTGTTGGGGGGGTTGGACAGGTGAATTGCCCACGCACACTCACGCGTCCTGTTTCTGCCCACACTCCGCATTTCTCTGGCGTACGCCAAGGAACGTTATCCATCTAAAGTGATAAGATAGGGATAATTAGATAACCGATCCTTACACTCAGGCGTAAGAAAGTGTCAGAAACGTTTGTAATCCACTTTATGCATAAGCAGGGTAAATGCTTAACCAATGTAAAGTTTACAAACACCAAGCTCAATTAATAGCCTTCATTTTGTATGCGGTATCCTATCAATTTTAAATTTTGTTTCTTCCCAGAACACAGAGGACGACCTGAATAAATTTTGCAGTCTACTACAGCGAAGGTCAAAAGTAAATATTAATGCATGAATATATTCATAATTATGCGTCTGAGCTTGTTTTGGTTTTGTATACACATTAACTGATAACAGTATGCATGGGTATGTTAATAAAGCGATCTTATGTTTAATAAACAATTTAAATAGGTTCCAAGGACACGGTGCATTGTATTCTGAGGATTTCAGAAATGCATCATTTTTGTCTAATCTTCAAATTGCTGTTTAAGTGTTATAATGTGCTTTATTTCAAATAATGGGGGGGTGCTTGGAGTAGTTGATTTTGTTTGATGATGGCACTCCTTACATAACAGTGGTAAAAGATTTAATTAAATAGGTAAGACCATTTCTAACATGCTTTCAGAATTACATCTGGTGCTTCATTACCCATTAATAATGCCAGGGCTGATCTGGAGAAAAGCTTTGAGTGCAACCATGAAAACAGAATGTTGAAGGGTTGTCTGAATAAATGGTAGACCATTTGCTTTGATTTGTTTTGTGTGCAGAACTTGCACGCTGTCATCAAGTAAATTGCATCAATGCACAGGAAACACTTTTTTTCAGTTTTGGCATAACTACACAATTCAGTGTATTCTGAAATAAGTCTCACATCTATTGTAAAATGCTTTGTCAAGAGCAGGATACCCCTATTGTAATACTCCCCTGTAAGCGGTTTTGTTACAACTAAAGTGCTTGTTGATTGGGTTAATTGAAAATCATAATTTAGTTTTTTTTTTTTTTTTTTTTTATTTGGGCTTAGTTTAAAAATGAATGATGAAACAGAGGACCCCAGGCTCTTGGAAACAATACTGTTATCGTATCACACTTCAATTTCATTCAAACTCACACTTTTGCCATTCAGTTCACTGCATTCCAGTGCAACGCCTCCAACTTACCTGTGAAATAACTATAACTAGGGAAGTGCCATCTCCATGAAGGGGGAGTGAAGGCCAATTGCTGGTCACTTTCATACAAGGGAAACTGGGAAAGAGAAGTTCCAGAAAATAGGTTTGGAGGCATCATTAAACAGCCCATAAAAAGATAATTGTGCACTAAACAGTAATAATTACTTTGTCATTTGGTTAATTACTACAGTATTTTTTAAATCATATTAGCATAATCACCTCCGTGGTAACTAACTTGATTCTTCAGTGTTCACTACAATGTCACGACAAGGTAATCTTGCTGATGCTGCTGCACTGAGTTAGTAGATGAGTGAGTGAATGCTGTCAATCAGCTCAGTGTTGTCGAGGGACAAATTGTGCACAGTTCCTGTTGGGGGGGGTTAGAAAGTGGGGATAGGTTTTGTAGAGTGCTGTGCAGATAGCTTGGTCCGCTATGGTTGCTTTTGTCCGTGTGAACTAGGGAGCTTCCTGCTGGGGCTGGCACGCCGCCAAGCCCCAAAACCCCGACCTCACTTTTCTCTCTTGCTCTCTCTCTCTCTCCCTGTCACAACACACACTCACTCACTCACACCCATCCTGTAATGGGCTGAAATGCACAACGGAAATTTCCAGGCCTGTCCAGCTTAGGCCACAACCATCACCACCACCCCCCAACTACCCATCCCCCATCCCCTTATCAATCCAACCAGGACAAACAGCAGCTGGAAGGTGAAGTACATTCGGCCTGCAGGAGACATAAAGCCAGGGGCTTGCCTGGTCACTGACCCTCGAGTTTGAGCTTTGGTCCACCCACTTCTCAGAGCTGAAGTGCAGGGAGCACCACCTTCCTCCTCAGTGAGCCCCCCCCCCCCACCCCACCATCCCCCAAATGCACCCACCCAGCCATGTACAATCCCCCATCAAAAAACAAGTGCCCTTCAGGTTCTTACCAAGTCTTTTGTTAGAATGGCTCTTTAAAGAAAATACATAATCCTTATGCAGGAGTGCTTACAAGTGCACTCTTTTTGACAAACCTCTCACTGACACAGGAAAGCAAGGGCTATTTGAATCTGACTGATTTTTGTTCATCCCCTTACCTTAAAAACACCTCACAAATGCATTTTCAATTCATTCACTTGACGCAGACAATTGGAACGATAACAGAAGTGACACACATACTCACTGAGTGGTTGTCTATAAGGTTCTGAGGTCTTCATACAGAAGCTGAAGTGTGGCTTTATACAACCTTTCCAGAAATCTTGTGATACACCTACTTTTTTGTGAATATAAACAAGCAGATTTCCTTTTCAGTAACAGTAGTATTAAGCTCATAGTTGGCACAAGCTAAATCCTTAATATGCCCAATTACCAATTACTACTTTTTATCTCACAGGCAAGATACTTCTTTTTTGGCAGCAGTAAGAAAAAATTCTGCCAGATAATTTTATTTGGCAGAGGACTCTGTCTCACAAATACCCGCACACAGAATTGATACACTATTCAGGCATGCATGTGATGGGGGTAAACCATGTAATGGCGATTGTCTATGTTGAAGTATAGAGAAGTCATGGTATTTTAAAAGTTCACGAGGGCACCAGCATTGCACCCTTCCCCAGAACACCCTTTTACCCAATCAGGTTATGAACTCTGCTCCCTCTCCTACACTGTGTCAGGCTATGGCCTCCTTTGGCTTGGAAAAGCTGGGAGTGAAAGAGGTAAAGTACACCAGGAGAAAAAAAGCAGTGAACCACAGCAGCAGGTTTCCGTGCAGAACGTGCTGGAAAGAATTTGACCATTTTTTTCAGTGAAAAAAAAAAATTTCAACAGAAGCAGAATATTTTTGTGCAGAAAATGCACATACCATAGAAAAGACTTTGTATGTGGAAAGAGCCAAATCACATGAGCAGGTTTCTGCCCAGAATGAGCCAGAACACAGAAGTGGCTCGTTCATGCGCGGAGGAAGCCAGAAAATGGAAGAGGTGGGTTTCTGTGCAGGAAAAAAATACACGTAAAATGGAAGTGGCAGGTTTCTACACAGAAAGAGCCGAAACATTTTTCTGTGCAGAAAAAGCTGGACCAAAGAGCGGGAAGTTTCTGTGCCAAATGAGCCGGAACACGACAGCGGCAAAATTCTGCACAGAATAAGCCGGAACATGGAAATGGCAGGTTTCTGTGCGGAAAGAGCCAAAACAAGGAAGCGGCAGGATTTTGTGCATAAAAAGCTGAAACACAAAAGTGGCAGATTATATATATATATATATATATATATATATATATATATATATATAGTGCTGTGAAAAAAGTATTTGCCCCCTTCCTGATTTTTTTTTTTTTTTTTTATATTTGTCACACTTAAATGAAGACCACAGTGGAAAAATTATCAGTCATATTTTCACGTTGTGGAGAAAGGATAAATTAAAAATTCAAAACGATCTTAGAAACAAAGCACTGAAAAATATGCAAAAAATATAAATTATATTAAATACTATAATAATATATAATATTATTATAATTATAAATATCATAGTAATATATAAAATATACAAAAATGCAAATTTTGGACTCTGATAGTTTTTCTTTTGGGGTCTTCAAATGTTTCAGATCATCAAACAAATTTTAATATTACACAAAGATAACCCGAGCAAATGCAAAATGCAGTTTTTAAATGATGATTTCATTTAAGGGAAAAAAAACTATCCAAACCTACCTGGCCCTATTTGAAAAAGTAATTTCCCCCTTGTTAAATCAAGAATTAACTGTGATTAGCCACATTTTTTTAGTAAACTTTTTAGCTCACAGTTCACTAGTCACACCCAGGCCTGGTTACTGCCAGACCTGCTGAATCAATAAATCACTTAAATAGAACCTGTCTGACAAAGTGAAATGGCCTAAAAGATCTCAAAAAGCAACACATCATGACCCAATCTAAAGAAATTCAAGAACAGATGAGAAACAAAGTCAGTGACATCTATCAGTCTGGAAAGGGTTACTAAGCCATTTCTAAGGCTTTAGGACCCCAGCGAACCACGGCGAGAGCCATTATCCACAAATGCAGAAAACTAGGAACAGTGGTGAACCTTCCCAGGAGTGGCCAGCCTACCAAAATTACTCCAAGAGTGCATCGACGACTCCTCCAGGAGGTCACAAAAGAACCCAGAACAACATCTAAAGAACTGCAGGCCTCACTTGCCTCAGTTAAAGATAGCATTCATGATTCAGCAATAAGAAAGAGACTGGGCAAAAATGGCATCCATGGGAGAGTTCCAAGGTGCAAACCTCTGCTGAGCAAAAAAAAAAAAAAACACAAAGGCGTCTCACATTTTCCAAAAACATCTTGATGATCCCAAAAACTTTTGGGATAATATTTGGACTGACACAACAGAAGATAAACTTTTTGGAAGGTGTGCGTCCCGTTACATCTGGCGTATAACTAACACTGCATTTCATAAAAAGAACATCATACCAACAGTCAAACATGGTGGTGGTAGTGTGATGGTCTGGGGCTGCTTTGCTGCTTCAGGACCTGGACGACTTGCCATAATTGATGGAACCATGAATTCAGCTCTCAACCAGAAAATCCCGAAGGAGAATGTCCAACCAACAGTTTGGAGTGGTCCAGTCAAAGTCCGGACGTAAATCCGATTGAGATGCTGTGGCATAACCTTAAACAGGCTATTCATGCTCAAAAATCCCCCAATGTGGCTGAATTAAAGCAATTCTGCAAAGAGGAGTGAGCCAAAATTCCTCCACAGCAGTGTGAAAGACTCACTGCCAGATATAGCAAACGCTTGATTGCAGTTGTTGACGCCAAGGGTAGCACAACCAGTTACTAGGTTCAGGGGTCAATTACTTTTTTACACAGGGCCAGGAAGGTTTGGATAGCATTTTCCCTCTAAAAATGAAATCATCATTTAAAAACTGCATTTTGTATTTACTCAGGTTACCTTGGTCTAATATTAAAATTTGTTTGATGATCTGAAACATTTAAGTGTAACAAACATACAAAAAATAAGAAATCAGGAAGGGGGGAAAATACTTTCTCACAGGGGTCAATGACAAATAAGCCTTTTAAAAACGTTTTTTTTTTAAATAAATCTTTAAAATGTACAGAATACATTTATTTGAAGTTGAAAGAGTGTGTTTAAACAAGTCTTAATGGTTGCACAACATTTACTGGGAGTGTCTACTCTGCCTAAAACATTACTATTTTGTAATGGACCTTATGCACGATGCGTTCTACAGAACTTCCGTTATCAAATTAGCCAGCTAAGGCACTTCCGGTCAAATGTCATGCTGTGTGGGCGGTGCCGCGGCGGCAAGTTTCAACATTGAGGGAAACAAACGATTGAGATATTGTGGATAATCGAGACGACAGATAGCTTGTAGTATAATATAGTAATAATAATTAATAGTCAGTATAGCTGTATTTTGTGTAGCCTACTAGGCTAGTGGAGCGAGGATGAAGCAGTCTTATAAGTTTCAGCGGCGTGAGGGGTCGACGGCTGAACACTGCTGCGTCCCTTTATGTACCTTGTCGAGACAAATGCTGTTCACCGCTGGGAAGTTGCGGTGGTTGGCTTAGTGTGTATCAATTCCCCCCTAGTGCGAGTGGGTGCTCGGCTTAGCTCTTTGATGCACCTTCGCCAGCTCCCATTAACGGTAGTATGGCCAGGCAAATCATAGCATTGCATTACGTAACCTTACTGACAAACCTGATGGACCTTTATTTTCCTACCCCACTCTCGCACATTTTGATATGAAGCATTATCACCCTACATTTTGATGCGGTGAATGCTGAATTCATTGGTTACTGTGGCCAGCATACGCACGGGTTATCAGTGCTAGCGCAGCTGGGCGTCTAGCTCCAAAGCTAAACCATGGTTATTTCATCAGCTGCCCAGCTAATCCATGACCTTTAGCAATATTAGCGAACGACACCACAACGACGCGCAACTTTTCTATCGCGTCGTATAATTAAAGGTGCTTCAGGACCTCGACGAGGAGCCCTTGCTCTTAGTTTCATCTTTGTTTTTTCCTGTAAATGGAGCGTCACTGGACACCGAATATAGCCGAACGTGGCCAGTTAGTGACACTGCTTTCCGTTGCCGTTTGGCTTATTATTTAGGTTAATGTAGCTGGCTAGCTTGTGGATGATGGACTTTATGAAAAAACACATTTAGCGACTGCTAGCTAGCTATTACTGAATATCCACTCTGAAGCTCATTTGGTCGCTATTCACTCCGCCTGCTTCTCGGCTAATCCAGTATTGAGCAAAAGGGCAGATCGTTGCGGGAGCTAAGGGGGCAAAATTGAGCCTAGCTGCTGAAACACGGGCTCCTAGCTCGAAGCTTCCAAGCTAGCTACGGCTTACACGAGGCCAAGAAGCCATCTCAGCTCGATCTACATAGTTCGCTATAGTCGAGATGCTGGGTCATATCTGTCTTAGTAAAGGAATGGAGCTGACAAGTTGCTTGCGGTGGCGAGTCGAACGCTGTTTATGTCCGTAATTGTTGAAGGCAAGGCGTATAAAACGACATTGTCTTTGACGATTGCTTTGACAGCTGTGAGTGTTTTGACAGCTGCGACCTGACGTGACCGGAAGTGATTGAGCTGGCTTATTCGTAACCAGGAAGTAACCGTGCATAAAGCCAATTGAGCTGGGTATTAAAAGTAACTTATGGATTCTTTACTGTAGGGGGCGGGTATTTTGGTTTTCCAAACAATTTAAGAACTATTAAACTATTAAACTTTGTTCATTTGAAAGGTTTTCAATACAAAATTTTGCCCCCATATTAATATTATATTAATTAATATTTTAAATTACATATTTAATACATTTCACATAGTGCTAACTTGCTCGGACGGTTGCGCCACCTGACATTTTGAGGGTTTGAGATGGCAAAAGATAATATATCATTTTTATGATAAACTGGAAATATGTTCAAATTAAACAGGTTTTGTTGGATAAAATGATGCTTATTGTGAATCATTTAAAATAATTTTAAACCAAAGTAGTGCAGTTGGACAATGTTACGTCATTGACCCACACACACACACACACACACACACACACACACACACACACACACAAAAATGCTGAACAAATTTATTAGGCCACCACCAAATGTAAGGTCTATGCCACAGTTGCCCTAAATTAACAGTATTGCTAATTACCAAAATCATTTTTTATGTTTCTCTAATGGTTAATCCACTAGTATGAGCAAGCTCATCATTGGAAATGACATTTTTAAAGCTAAAATATATTTATTGTTGTTATCCACGAATTCTCGAATTGACTGTATTACAAAAAAGCTGAAAATATAGTTAAGCACATTATTACTTTTTGATTAAGATGCCAAATAACAGTTATTTACTTGCATTCCTGAGCATAAAAATTAGTTTTAGTGGTTGAATGCCAGAATTCAAGCTGTTACCAAGGCTGAAGGAGGCCATAAAAAATACTAGGTTTTTTTGGCTTTTATGTGAATAAGCACTTATTTAGTTGTTTCAGTTTGTTATTTGACAAAGGAATAACAACATAATTTTTAGATTTAAACAAGTTTTTGACAATTTTCTTAAATATTTGTGTTTTCTCATTTTTCAGACAGGTGGTCTCATACATTTGTTAAGCACTGTATATATATGTAAACACATACAGGGGGTATCAGGAGAATAGTAGACTCTCAGAAAAACACCATAAAACTGAAATGCGAAGATGTTTAGAAAATCTGATCATACAAGTTGATAGACCATGTAATTCTTCCTGGACACCAGTGTCGCGGTTCAGTTTTCATGCTTCAGTCAACATGGCTAATTTGAATTTTGCAAAATATAAGTCTGTTGCGCATGGAAGTGCAAGGGTTCATATGAGATCTGTCTCCATGGATGACAAGTTCTATTGGTGTTTTACTTGCATACGTAAAACAGGAAATAAATAATTACCTTAACCTCCTACCCTCGATACAAAGATTTCACATATCAGTGAGAAACTGAAAATGAATTGCAATATGTGCTCAGTGAGTGAAGATTGGGATAGTTTTACTTCAGGATTTTAACTGAAAGGCAGACACCTAAAATGTCAAAGGATTCCAGCACGTTTAGTCTTCCACATGGGGCTTGTCCTTGCCACACAAATTTGTGCCCTCCGCAACATATCCTCGTCACCAGGTCATCAAGATCAGCAGGTGGAGTGATGTACACCTTCGACTTCAGGTGGCCCCAGAGGAAGTAATCCAGTGGGGTCAGGTTGGGGGACCGCGGGGGCCACTCCACTGGCAGGTTCAGTGCCACAACACTGTTGCCAAACAGTTTGGTCAGGCGGTCGGTAACAATCCACCTTCTGTGTGGGGGAGCCCCATCTTGCGCCTACCAGGCACGCTAAGATTCACCATTCTGGTGACGCTGAAACCTGCGGATGTGGGCGATTTCTGAAACTACACATTCATTCAACATCTGGAGGTAGTCTTCCCCATTGAGGTTTTGGCAAAAAAAAAAGATAGGACCAATGATGGATCCGCTGCCCACCAAACCAATCCAGACAGTGACCTTGTGCCTATCATCATTGCATCAGTAATCACAATCAAGCACTTGTTCTCCCCGCGGCCGGTATTCCCTGATGTTATGGGAATTGACCATGGCATTCATGGCGAATCCTGATTCATCGCCAATGATGAAATCCTCCAGGAAGCGTAGGCGCCGTGCAAGCAGTCATCGGCAGAAATTTAAGCATCGCTGCATATCACCAGGAAGAAGTTGGTGTCGCTTTATCATCTAATGTGGATGAAAGTGCAAGTCGAGGCAGGTAATGCGATAAAAGGTTGGAGAAGATAACCCAAGACTGTTCCGTCGGCAACTCATTGTTTGTTCTCTCTCTTCGCCAGCATGTTGCTCAAAGAAGTTTCTCACTGCATCGTTGTTAACCGCTGTTCATGCAGTACAATGTCGACCACACTGCTCTCTGTTGAAATTTCAGCTAGTTCCACTCACAAGGTAATTGCGTGCATTTTTAAAGATGGTTGAACATGATGGAAGGTGAACATTTGGGTATTCTCGGAGGAACCTCTTAAGGACATCAGGGACACTTTTACTTTGATGATATTCAATGAACATGAAAGATTGCTGCTGGGGTGTGTCCTGAGGTCTGACCATCTTCTCTCAATCCGCATGGACATCCAGACAAACAGAAAGGTCAATGCATAGAATTTGCACAAATTTATACCAATTATGCAATTTTGAGGCAATTACCAAGTGGGCATACTCAGACGATGCAATGATCTATGCTGACTGACCTGATTAAATTTCAAAAGGTCAGCTCAAAACAAGCTTAAAGAATGCTCACTAACAGTGCTAACCCCTTGTGTTTGGCATGATACACTCAAACCTGTCATGAATGCAAAATCTTTGTATCGAAGGTAGGGGGTTAACATGTAATTATTTTTTCCCTGTTTTACGCATACAAGAATAGAACTTGTCATCCATGGCAACAGATCTCATATGAACCCTTGCATTTCCATGCGGAAGACTTTTATTTTGCAAAATTCAGATTAGCAGTGTCCACTGAAGCGTGAAAACTGAACAACACTGGTGTCAATCAAGGGAGAATTACATGGTCTATCAACATGTGGGACCAGATTTTCAAAACATCTTTGTATTTTTGTTTTATGGTGTTTTTCCTGAGTCTACTTTTTCTGATACGCTCGGCACATATATATATATATATATATATATATATATATATATATATATATATATACACACACAACCCCAATTCCAAAAAAGTTGGGATGCTGTGTAAATTGTAAATAAAAGCAGAATGCAATGATTTGCAAATCTCATAAACCCACATTTTATTCACAATAGTACATAGGCAACATATCAGCTGTTGAAAGTGAGACATTTTACCATTTCATGAAAAATATTAGCTGATTTTGAATTTGATGGCAGCAGCGCATCTCAAAAAAGTAAAAGTTGGGAGAGGGGCAACAAAAGGCTGGAAAAGTAAGTGGTGCTAATAAAAAAAAATAGGACCAAGGGTCCTGTAGTTTACTGGCAAGCAATCTTATAGTGATGATACAAGTTATGAAAATCTCGTGTGAAGTTTGATCTTTGAATCATTGAAGGTAAATGTCAAGGTCACAAAATAAAAGTTCACATACATTTCTAAGACCTCCTGTAATACAATCCTATGATCTGAAACAGTTTTGGTGATACAAGTCATTGAAAATTCAATATGTCAATTGTGAACTTTAAAGGTCACAGAAGGTCAAGTTGAGGTCAGCATATGGACTTCATACATGACTTTCTAAATGTCTCTGTACAAACCTTGACTCCATCTGTGACCATTTTGGTGATACAAGTCATTGTAATTTCACTGTCGAGTTTGACCCACAAAGGTCACTGACAGTCAAGTTGAATGTCACCAAATGAAAGTTCATATGTGACTTTCTAGATGTCTGTAACACAAACCTAGGCTCCATCGGTGACCATTTTACTGATACAAGTCATTGAATTTTCACTAGGTCACAATTGACCTTAGAAGGTCAATACGAAATTTGAAGTTTGACCTTCGAAGGTCACCGAAGGTCAAGTTCAAGGTCACCAAATGAATGTTCATATATGACATCCTACATGTCTCTAATACAAACCTAGGCTCCATCTGTGACCGTTTTGGCAATAGAAGTCATTGTAATTTTATTGTGTCAAGTTTGACCTTCAAAGCTCAAACACTCAAGTTGAATGTCACGAAATGCAAGTTCATGTGTGACTTCCTTTAAGTCTGTGATACAAACTTAAGCTATATCTGTGACCTTTTTAGTGTTAGAAGTCATTGAATTTTTACTGGGTCAAGTTTGACCCTCGAGGTCAACTTGAAAGTCACCAGATGAAAGTTCATATATGACTTCCTATACGTCTCCAATACAAACCTATGCTCCATCTGTAACGATTTTTTAAGTCATTGAAATTTCACTTTAAAGTTTGGCCGTTGAAGGTCACTGAAGGTCAGGTTCGTCACCAAATGAAACCTCATTCATGACTTCCTATATGGCCACAATACAAGCCTAAGCTCTATCTGTAATCTCTATCTTGGTGATACAAGTAATTGAAATTTCACTGTGAAGTTTGACCTTCGAAGGTCACCGAAGGTCAAGTTCAAGGCCACCAAATGAAAGTTCATATATGACTTCCTATAAGTGATCAATACATATAGTATGTTTCCAATCTTCAATATTTTCAAGCCCAGAAGCCTTTGAAAATTGTAACATTTTGCTTTACTTCAAGTTTGAGTTTCAAAAATGATGAAATTTAAAGTTGCTAATAACAAGGAAATGTACTAAACAGAGCTGTAGACTGTTAAAAACTAAATCAATATTTGGAGTGACTAACTTTGCCAAAAAAATTGGGACACTTATTTCTTGTCCCAAACAGAGTGGAGAACTTGCCACCATTTTTCTGCAGACTGACTGTCTCACTTGCATCTATCCCTCCAAGAAATTACGAACAGCTATGATGATGCTGACATCAAGGCTCTGTCAAGACTATATCATCTGTGTCGATAATTTTTAATGGAATACAAACATTTACTTTTGAAACTTTTCTTTAAATTAGCATTTGGAATTTCTAATTTACGTTTTATCTTCAGAAACTAATATGGAAACAAAAAGTAAACATCTAATACAGATTTCAATTTTAAAAAGTACAGGGTGTCTAAGACTTTTGCACAGTACTGTATATACTTGAGGCAGTTAATCTTAGATTTAGCAGTTCTCAGACACATTACAACATTTATTTAGCAAATCTTAGATTCAGTCAAGCCTGTGTTTCTTATACTACTTTGTCGGCCGTTGTTTTCCTTCTCAACGAAATCAAGAGACACAGAAATGTTTGGACTTCTTGGATTTTTTTCATATCTCCTTTGGGACCATTCCATCAATGTATTGGGACATGTATTAGAATTTCCTTGGACACTGCGCCGCGCAACTTGGCGACTATTTACCATTCACTGTAATATTATTTGTTTGTCATTTTCATTTTAATATAGCAAAGAAGTGACTGTGAATTGAGGATTTCTTAGGTAATAGTTTTAAATTAGCACTCCAGTTTGTTTGTTTGTACTCACAAGAATCTGTGATTGTCAACAGTCAGAAGAATTCCTATACATAACACTGCAGAAAGAGCTGGAACATGGAAGTGGCAGGTTTATGTGTAAAAAGAGCCGGAACAGGATGTAGCAAGTTTCTGTGGAGAAAGAAATAGAAGTGGCAGGTTCTCATGCCAAATGAGCTGAAAGACAGAAGTGGCAAGTTTCCAAACAAAATGAGCCAGAACATGAAGGAGGCAGGTTCCCTAGAGGAAAGACCTGGAACATGGAACTGGCAGGTTTCTGCACCAAATCAGCAGGAGCATGGTAAGTGGCAAGTTTCTGTGCAGAAAGCGCTGGAACATGGAGGTGTAAGATTTGTGCACAGAAAGCGCTGGAACACGGGAATGGCAGATTTCTGTGCAGAAGAGGCCAGAACAGGATCCAGCAAGCTTCTGTGCAGAAGGAGTTAGAACAGTAAGTAGCAAGTTCCTGTTTTAATGAGCTGGAAATGGAGGAGGAGCGTCTCTGCACAGAATAAGTCGGAACATGGAAGTGGCAGGTTTCTGTGCGGAAAGAGCCAGAACAAAAAGTGGCAGGTCTCAGCACCAAACGAGCTGGAACACAGACATGCAGGTTGCTGCACTGCATGAGCCAGAACATGGAAGTGACAGGTTTTGGAGCGCAAAGAGCCAGAACACAAAGGTGGAAGGCTTTCGTTCTCCAGGTAGGATGCACTTTAGCTGGCACAGTTGCCCGAACCCCCTTTCTTGCCCGAGGGTGAGTGACCTCTGTCGCCGGAGCAGGCAGCAGCTGCTCACTCCTCTCTCCTCTCTCCATCGCTCTGGGTCAGAGCCATGCCCAAACCCCTCTGCCACAAATGTTCTTTTTTCAAATACTTATCCTCGGTCCTCCAGCTGCTCAAACTGCTCTGTACTGACAGTGCCGTCTTCTCCAGCAGTGCCTCCCACAACCATTCAGTTCGTGTACCGGAAAGGCTGAGAGCATCTCAGAGGTCATCATAATGCAGTTCCTGATGACAAACTGTTACTGCTCAGGACCAGTAGGGCCACTGACCTGTGTTGGAGAACAATGTTTTTTTTTTTTTTTTTTTTTTTTTAAACGATGCTTTCCTCAGTTTTCAATGCTTTATCAAATACGGATATGCTTATGCTGCAACCTTAGCAAGAAGTAGGGACAGGAGAGAGTAGACCAGCTAATGCTCAGCTAAAGCACAGCATCACCGACCCCTTCTTTACATGCAGCCATCCCATCGGCCCAAGAGATGAGGGCATGACTCCAAATTATACCAGAAAGGGTTAAAGTCTTCGTGGAGAGGCTTGCTGCGGGTCCAGACCCGAGAGCGCATCGGTCATCATGTGCATGCAGTTTGTGATCACTTCTTTCAAACACTGCATGAAGGATATTCTCTTTCACCATCTCCACCGTCTCAATCACACAATGCATCACACCAACCCTCATCATACCAGAACACTATTCAAATGTGTCGCTTCAAACAGAGTGAAGACACAAACATTTCAGTCAGTGGCCGTCCCTGTGGGCCATATCTTATGTTCGGTAATTGAGTCGGTGAGGTTCAGTACAACAGTGGCTTAGCGGCATCTTACGGTAATCACCAAGGTCTCATGACAGAAAAGATGTGAACTAGTGTGCAGAATTCTATCCCTCGTGTAATGCGTGTGAGAGTTTGCAAGTGCCCGTGTGTGCGAGAATGATATGGCTCTTAATTTATTATTATTAACTTCCAGGCCATATGGCAGGAAAGCAAAGACTTGGATCATTTCCAGAACCTCTTTAGTTTTCAAGTGCCATCCTCTCGTGTCGTCATTCTGTCAATCTGATGCGACTACTAATCGTGCAGCTGAGGTTTTTGCTACGCAACCTCTGTGTTACAGCAAACTCAGGTTTCCAAGTTTTGGCCAAAAGTTTTGGGAACAAAAATACTGATGTTGCTGTAGCTGTTAGCTGACTCAAAGTGCTTACCCCCAGAGACCAAGTACATATATATTTTATTCATGCAGCTGAAATTGAACGATGTTTTTTATGAACCCTTATTACCCCATTTCCAAACACAGTCCTCAAGAGCATGAACTGCTAGTTTTCCTCCCTCTCTTTTCCTGGGGAGTCTGGTGTGAAGCCAGTCTAGCAGGTAGCGCCAAAAGTTCAGCCAATTCAGTTCAGTAACCCAGAAGAAAAGGAAATCATTGCTGGATTTGGTTTTTAAGGTCAAATTTGAGGATCCCCACTTTATAGATTTAATAATTAAGTGTATATTTTTCACTTCTGTGTGCAGTCTAAGATATTACAAGTTAAATTATATGCAAAAATAATTAACATTATACACAACGTAGAGGAAATGCAATGACACTTGAACTGTACTAAGTTATTAAATTTTGTCTTATTTGCCAAACTGGAAAAGGGCGACCGTCTATTAAGGGTGGGGTCACAGAGTGTGCTCTCACATTAAGTCAATCCAGCTTAAACATGTTGGAAACTACAACTTAGAATTATGTCCAGAGTTGGTTTAGGGATTTCCTTTTAAATGAAACCTTCAAAGGTCTAAATCCTTTCTAAAACGATAACATTTGTCGGTTGCTATGGGAAAAGGTTAGTGCACACAGCAATAGTTGTCACGCACCCACATTTCACGGCACCTGCTCACCCAAATTCCTGCATGTATAATTCCTATGAGAAATGAGGGCTTTGTTTACCAGTTAAGAGTCCCCTTCTTTGCACATTAATGTCCAGTGCATTACCCTATGAATACATGCACCATTCTTACTGAAGGACGGCTGTGCGAACGCACCTGAAACCTCCCAAGGTCAGTGATCACAGAACTGCAAACTGCCTGATTATTCATAATGGCAAACCCTCACTGGCAGGCGAATATTAAACGGTTAATGACCCACCCCGGTTTAGAAAATAGGACCCAATTACACGTGCTTTAGTAATTTTGTTTTTATTCCAAATCCTCCCCCCTCCCCCTTCCAAATTCTCGTGCCTAACCAGGCAATAACAAGCAGCGCAGTTTATTGCGGAGCTCATTAATGTCTATTACACTACGAATTGGTTTTCGTTCTTTATGACGCAACAATCACCAGCGGAATCGCATTACCGTCCGTCAGCGAACAGCAGATTAATCAACCTCGCGCTTTAAATGGGTCGAGCGCAGCAGACTTTTAATAGTGGCACCATATGCGGCGTGCGTGTCGCGCGCTCAAAGCCCAAATAAACAACGCATCCATTAAGGTCAGGGCGAGATCAGGGTAAATATTCACTAGATGGCATTTTGCCTAGCATAGAACCAAAATGACACCCCCTCCCTCCCTCCGTTGGATTTGTCGCTCTGGCCTCCTTTGCTCCCCGACAGACGCAGGCTGAGTTAAGGCAGAATGATGCTGGTGCGCATTAATAATAGATAATGCCGCTCAACACCCCCCCCCAATCCTCCAAAACAGCCGGCAAACGCCAAGCACTTCATTCACCGATCATGTCAACACACTGCTACCCGTTTCACTTATCAGAACAAACAGAGCAACAGGTCACTTAGCAGGAATTGCAAGGTCTGTTTGGCGTTTGCAATAGCCAGGACTGTGTATTAAACAAAAAAAAAATGCTGGAGATTTCAGGAATCTGCTGCTGCATAGGACAGTAATGTACGGACATTGTTTATTTAGGGTTTTTAAATATGTAGACTTTCAATTAGACAACCCCATCCACTCCTCGGCCGCACTCACAATCCCAGCGCAGTCTGTGATGGTCATAGCAAATGATCACATGGAAAAAGACCTCAATTCCATTCTATTTTGTGTTACAGTATCTGTGGTGATGTAAGAGGGCAAGACACATGGGAAAAGGTCAAACTGATTGACCACTGGGAAGCAAGAAGAAGTGCACACAGGGAAGAGCTGAGCAGGTCACTAGGTGGCCCCCCTAAAACAGCACTGAAGTTCTGCCCACAGTATTGACACACAGATAAGAAACTCTGGGCTCGTGGGGGTCGGCAATCAAAAATGCTCTTCCATAATACTTCTGTACATCATAACTCCTGCGATGGAATTTTCTTTTTTTGAAGAAACCTGTACAATTCCCCAGTCTAATGAACAACCAAAATGGTTCATTCAGAGGACTTTGCCAAACGGACGTCCGTAGAACTTCTGTCCTTTCCTGGGAAGCCGCCCAATGACAACTCAGCTTGGGATCATGACTGTGACACTGATGTGCGCTGTCAACATAGAGATTCAAGTTATACGCTCCAGGCTAGATTACCAAATCTCCAGAGCATTCCCCGCCCAGTACAGGTGTTTGACGTGTTCCACCTCAAAGACTCGATGGTCGCGTTCCCATAGTCTTTTTGCTTCGGACAGCTCCTAACTTCTTAGTTTTGGCACAATAATATACTGGACAAAGAAAATTAGGGATCACCCCAATTTTCGAATTTGAAATATTTGATAGTTCAAATTATGTTCCATATCATATTTCAATATTAAAAATCAGAGTGATCCCTAACTTTCTTTGTCCAGTATATCTGCATGGCAGTCACCCTCAGTGCCATTCAAATTCTGTAAAAGCTAAGGAAGAGAGCTTCACTGCCTCCCTCCTTATCTACTTCAGCATGGGGTGCACTGGACCATCCTTTGTGAAAAGATATGAGATAACGCCATACCAAATTCCTTAGGGGAGTAATATTTCAAGCGATGCACCAGCCATCCAGCTGTTCACAATAACAAACAAAAATGATGGGATTCATGGTGACATAGCAAAGGATCAACAGGGTCAGATTCTCAAATCACCTTGGTCATCTTTTCCTATCTCCTTTTATAATCCTCTGCACCTTTCCTTAACCTCATGATGTTTTCCATCGAGGCAAAGAAAAACTGGTCAGGAATTAGATAATAGGACGTAATTTTCTGACATTTCTAATGCAGCTTCAACTCAATCGTGCAAGAGTTTACAAAGCCGTTGTCAGGAGCACTTCGGGTGCAGCACATCAATCACCTGGATGAGGCCTGGAACATTCCACAAGAGGCTTGACAACTATGATTCCAGGCTAAGGAACCTGCCAGATCCGGATAAAGGCCCTTTGAACACTGGAGAAAACCAAGCAGCATATACACACACCACAGTCAATATCACATGAGACAAGTTCAACCAGCTCACACTTTAGATTGCTGCTGCTCTGGAAACGGATGCCAGCGCTCGAAAGGAATTACATTTTCAATTTTCAAATTCCATTTCAACCAATACTGGGACTTCCAAAACATTTTTGTTTTCATGATTGATCTGCAAAATGTCGATCTGCAATTGTCAAATTCCCATGCTTGTTTTGGAGGAAAAGCAGTTGGTATTGCCGCTTCATTCAGTTGGAAAGTGATGCACCCCCACTTTGCACTGTAGATCTCAGGGGCTTTGGGGTGGGGTGGGGGGTGGGGTTATGTGAATGGACATGGGGACAGCTGGGGAGTGCGCAGGGAGATGCGTGTGATGTGGACGGGTGGTGGGGGGGTAGAGACGATGGCGGCAGAACCACAACAGAAAGAAAACTGGACCCCGTCCCTCACAAAAAAAAAAAAAAACTCTAAAACTCTTCTCCCTCCAGCTGTCAGCTAGTCTTCTATCCCATGGGGGGTTGCCACGGTGACAGGAGGCCACATGTCTTGGGGGCGTCGTCTCGGTCAAAGGACCCTATTGTTCGTGAGCTAAGCCGTCTTCGCTGGGCCCGTCTGTTGGAGTAGAGGTGGCGGGGGGTGGTGGCGGGGGATTCACACCCAGACACACACACACACACACACAGTGAAAACACTCACACTTGTTAGAAGAGAACGCACTGCACACTCACAACAAGAACGATCCATGGACTCACAAAGCCACAACAATAGAAAACACACGAACGTAAGAGCTAGGCAATGAGAGACAAAGATATATTTGTCAACAGAACAATTTACAACTAAAATACCAAGTGATACTAATATTCGTAAATCCACTTTCCAAAGCAACTACAGCCTGCAGTCAGGTGTGGACATTAAAATGGCTTCAAACATTTCTCAATAGCAAACACGAAAAAAAAAAAAAAACCCCAAACTTTCAAATGAGGAAAAAAAAACCAACAGACAATGTCACTTCAAGTGAGAGACCAAAAAAAAAAAAATCTAAAAATTTCGGTGCCGCACGTACATTCTCAAAGCCTCCACCAGATGGCGACATATCACTACAATTGAAGACACTGATGTTGCCGATCTATCAAAATAAAACAAGGAGAGCAAGAAAAAAAGAAAAGCAGAAAATTTTTAACCAATTACAAACCACAATCTGACCGGAAAAGTCGACCTATTGGCCTGATCAGGGGTCACCTGGTAAACACACTGAAGTTAAGAGCTTCGAGGTCCAGCGACGTTATGCGCGGACCTATCAAATTTTACAGCCCTGGCAAGCGAGTCATGTCGTGGCCTCAAATGACTTCTGGGGAGGGCAAGAGGGGAGGAGAGAGAACTCCGACTGCTCTTCAGAGGATTTACCAGAGGACAAGCCCTCTGAACAAAACTGCCTTTTATGAGTCCATTTATCCCAAAACATTATTTAACACTAAAGAGTGAATCAAACTCATCTGTCTGGAACTGCTATTCATCAAACGATTCAAAATTCTGTGCATTTCTTTCCCCAGAGGCTGATAAAAAACAATTTCTTCAACACTGATGTAAAACCATTTCATCGGCGTACTTCATTAACAACGCCCACATTAGCAAACCCCAGCACCTGCAGTGAAGAGCCCCTTTTCACTGATAAATCTGTGACAGCTGTTTCCTGTGCTTTTTGGACAAAACAATGGGCTAGTTTTATTCTTACTGATCTGATTACAGGAAATGGAAACTAATGCTCTCTGCCAGAAACAGTTATAGATTCCTACAGCCTCGATCCACAACACGACACGAAACTCTCTCCTGACACAACTTCCTGTGCAGTAACACTCCTGCTGAAAAATTAGAGGTCAAGCAGGGTTCTCTTTCATTATTTATTTACAAAGACAAGACTGCGGTCTTCTAAAATGAGTTCCGAGGGCGTTTCTCAGAGGGAGGGGTCCTCTGTGAGAGTGGGCGGGGCATGGGTGGAGCTGCGGCGTCCCCGGGTCTGCCTCCTCACGGATCTGCGGTCCGCGGCCGGGGAGCAAGGCACCCAGGCCAGGCCGCTCGCCAGCGGGTCTGTGTGGCTCTGGTTCCGCAGGCTACGCCGGACCGAACGGCGCCCCCTCGTGGGCTGGCTCTGCAGGACGTCCTCGATGCTGAACTCCACCTGGTGCCAGGGGGGCAGGGCCTCTTCGGTCTCACCCGCCTCGTACGAGCGGGGGGGGGCAGCACGATCCCAGGCCGGCCCACTCCCACTCTCCCCTCCCCCTCCTGTCCTGCCGCTGTGTCGCAGATCTCCACCCCTCTGCTCTCCTCTGTCCTCTCTCCCGCGCTCTCTTCCCCACGTGGGGGGGTGAGGACCCTTTTGGGGCTCGGTGCCTCTCCATGCTCCTCTGCTTCTGGGCGGGGCCTGTAGAGGGAGCTCCGGCGACCCTTTGATCTGCGCATTGCTCCGACGCCCCTCCGAGAGCCTGAGCTCCAAATCCCGCCTCCCGATGGCAGAGAGTATAGGCCCTCAGGCTCGGGGGCGGAGCCATTGCTCCATTCGCTTCGAGCGTCATCCAGACCACCTCCCTCTCTCGTCACGCCGTCGCTCTCACGATGGTAACTCAAGAAACACTCGCTCTCTGGGCGATCACTCGAGAAACCGTCGCTCTCCTGATGGTCACTTAGGTGACAGTCGCTCTCCTGCTGATCGACCGAGAAACAGTCGCTCTCCCGATGGTTACTCAGGCGACAGTCGCTCTCCTCCTGGTCACCAGGGAAACAGTCAGTCTCCTGATGTTGACCTGGGGAACAGTCCCTCTCCTGACTGTTACTCAGGAAATGGTCGCTCTCTTGCTGGTTACTCAGACGACAGTCGCCTTCCCGTTGATCACCCAGGGCAGAGTTGCCGACACTGTGACAGACCATCTGCAGCTCCAGCTCCGTGCTGGTGGGCGTTTGGTCTTGATCTCTTTGGCTATGGACTCCTCTGCCCCCCCTTCTGCCCCCCCTCGCCCGCCTGGGCCTGCCCCTGCCCCGGCGACCCCCCCTCTGCCCCTCACACCCGTCAGGGAGGGCATCAGGATCGTATGGAGCGTCACCCCCTGTGGCCTCTCCCACCGGACAGTCCTCGGGACGACTGTTTACTTCCTGCTCCGAGGAGGGGTCACCAAACCGCCTGCGCCAAAGCGATGCAGCAGAGATCGCGTCAGCCATCGTCTGCACCAGGGGCATGCTGGGATCGCATACCTCTCCGCTGTCCTCTGCAGAGAAGCGACATGCCACAGTGTTGGTGTGAGGTGGTGTGATAGTTACTGTGTTAACAGAGTATGAGAGTGGCACTGTTGGTTTGCTTAGGTTTGATAAAGCGACACTGTTGGAGCGTGTTGGTTTAAGAGTGATTCTGTATTGTCAGTGTAATCATTCAGTATGGTCAGTTTGTTATGATTCTCCATTGTCAGTGAGTTATTGTTCTATATATTCTGCACTGTCCGCGTGTTATGATTCCGTATTGTCAGCCTATAATGATTCTGCATCGTCAGTGTGTTATGATTTTGTTTTGTCAGTGTTATGATTCTGCATCGTCAGTGTGCTGATTCTGAAAATTTGCCCAGTAATAATGCAGTATTGTCAGTATGTTATGATTGTGCACCATCAGTGTGTTATGAATCTGTACCATCAGTGCATTATGATTCAGTTATGAGTCAGTTGTAAATCTGCATTGTCAGTGTTATGATTCAGAAAATTTGGCCAGTAATGACCCTGTATCATCAGTGTGTCAGATTCTACAGGGCCAGCCTGTAATGCTTCTGTACCGTTAATGCGTTATGATTCTGTACAGTCACTGAGTTATGATTCTGTATTGTCAATGTGTAATGATTCCGCATTGCCGGTGGGTTATGATTCAGAAAGTCATTCTATATATTCTATAACATCAGTGTGTTATGTAAATGGGTTATGATTCTATGCTGTCAGTGTGATGATTCTGTACCATTTGATGCATTATGATTCTGCACAGTCAGTGTGTTGTGGTTCTGTATTGTAAATGGGTTATGATTCTGTATGGTCAGTGTAATGATTCTGTACTGTTGATCCGTTATGATTCTGCACAGAGTGTAATGATTCTGTATCGTCAGTGCCTCATGAATCTATATTGTCAGTGGGCTATGATTCTGTATGGTCAGCCTGTACTGATTCTGTAAAGTCAGTATGTTAAGATACTGTACAGCCAGTTGTCTATGATTATGTATTGTCAGTGTGTCATAATTTTGTTTTGTCAGTGTTATGGTTCTGTATTGTCAGCCTAAAATGTTTCTGTGTAGTCAGTGTGTATTGGTTCAGTACATCCAACCTGTAATGATTCTGTATTGTCAGTGTATTATGATTCAGTATTTTTGCCGTGATATAATGTTGTATGGTCAGTGCATTCCCTGTGCATTAGAGTGTAAAAGCGTGCACATGCCATTACCTGCTCTCCGATCTGAAGCTCTGCGGCGCTCCGGGGTGGGCGAGCGGCTGGTGGACGACAGGGTCTCTGTGATGGGGCTGAGTCCAGGGTTTTTGGAGGCGAAGTCTCTCTTACCGTACAGAGAGCGATCCACCGCCTTATTACCCCAACGACGCTTACCTGCAGAACCCTGCAGCAGAAGCCATATATATTCATTATTATCACTGATACACACACACACCTCAGAGCTGATGCTCAACACAGACAACTACTGATATACACACACACACACACACACACACACCTCAGAGCTGATGCTCAACACAGACAACTACTGATATACGCACGCACACACACAAAATCTCAACACTGGTACTCATATCTGCATGCACACTAACACACACCGCCTTAATCTAGAGCAGGGCTCAATCACACCAGGAGTTGGGTTGAAGGCCTTGCTCTCAGGCCTAAAAGCCGCTCTGATATTATAGTCTGCATAGCGGCTTCAACCACAAACTGTATCCCAGTCAAAAGCTTTAATCTGTAAGCTACAGGCCGTTTTCCCCACACAAAAACACGTTTGTATGCACACATGCAGGTCTGCAACGGCATAATTAATGCCAAGCAGTGACTGACAGGGGTAGGAGAGATTGAGTGAGTCCTCAGTGAGAAGTGTTTAAATCAGCAGTCTCCTACCCCCCTTGCACTCCTCCTGCACTATGTCACAGAACTGCAGGTAACAGTCTATTTCACCCCATACAACAACAAATGGCTCTGCTAGCTGAAGTGTGATTGGCTGGCTGACAGCCAATAAGGGCAGAGTGGGTGGAGCTGAAAAGTGTATATGAACCACATACTGTAGCTGCAAGGCATTTTATAGATTATTTTGTGCTTGGGTATTTGTACCGCGTGTGTGCAAATTTTATCCACTGCTACAAAGCATACACATTCTATAATTTCACTAAATGTCCTCTGCAAACCATTTTTATACATGAAAGCACTCATACTGTCGGCCCACATTTACACATTTCAGGCATTTGAAACCTCTGTCTGTCAGGCAGTGGAGTCTGAACCCATACAAGAATCCCACGAGGTCAGGGGTTCGATTCCCCACCTCTGTGCCCTCAGTAATGCGACCCCAGGCAGACTGCCTGCATAACCACCAAAAAAGAAAAAAAGGCCAGATTTACAGAATTCATGCTCCAATGTCCTTTTCAATTAGCCATAGGCGCCAGGCTGAAATCACTGAAAACCCAGGCAGGAAAGATGAATTTGGCAACCAGTCATTGGCTCAGGGAAACTTCATCGTTCTCCTTCAACACAGTAAAGAGGCAGGAACTGCCCCCACCATCTCCATCTCTTCACACAGACCAGAGGGGCCTCATCCCGCCTACGAGGCCTGGATCAAAGCCTGTACTCCTGCTGCTCCAATCTCATATAGGTTCTATTTTTAAATCACACCAAACCAAGTCTCAAGTTTTAAAGTAAAGAAACTGTGATTCAAATGAAATCTCAATGGGAGAAAAAGTCAGTAGCTAATGCTCTGGCAGATGAGGGTGATACATCGGTAAAGAAAGACATATCTGTGGAAATATGCACCACGAAACGGACTTGGCCGTCTACACTGGTGGAAGAATTTTGATGCTTACATTTGAACGTCAGAGCAACAATTTTTTGATCAGAACAGTTGGACAATAAGGAACGCCCACTGACCTGGGGCCACAATCAGAATGGCTCAGACCAGTTGATGGATTTGTCACACCCAATCGGGCCAGTGCACCGTTTCCTCCAATACTTGTACTGCTAATACACGTTCTTTCGAAATTAGGAAGAACAAATATGCATCATGACATACACAGCCACCATCTAATTTCAGAATGTATTGAGATGTAAATTTTAAGCCAAACCGCCCAGCCATACTCCGGCGTCTCAGACCTGAGGCTGGAGACTGGGAGCTTTTGCAAGCTTATTTCTGCTCAACTGGAGTCCATTAGTTTTTAACGAGTCCGTGGTGAAAAAGCCCCCGACTTAGTGGCCTGGGTCACACAGGTGTGAAATTGGCCGAGCCACGCGCCCAGCATTTCACTATAATAAAGTAGGAGGTGAGAAGAGGCTAAATTAAAAATGCATTGAAAAACGTATTCAGATCTCAAACATTTTGCGCATTTGTCCAAGGTACCTGTTCGGCTATACAATTTAATAGCTAAGGCATTTTGTTTAATTACTTGCAGCCCGACCTGCATCAGCTGAACCAAAGACGATAACACAAAACATAACCATAACATTTTATACGGTCTGTGATGAATCATTACCCTGCATAAATGCCCAATTCATAAGTGCACCTCAAGAGGATTGCACAATGTACAAAGGTCAGTAAAGTAAGCACCCCAACTTAAGATTTGAATTATCACTACAATTCCAAGGATATTTAACAATTAAAATCCTAACAGCATTCTCCATGGATTTCAGAGAATTCTTTATTAGATGCATACGACACCTGTTATAACATGCATATGACATTCTTTACAACACACATACAAAATCCTTTATGCAATGACCAAGATGCCCAATATACAATGCGTAGATCACCCTTACTGTATTTTAACACCTTCTTTACAAACCCTTTACAATCAAAACCAGCATTTTAAATACAATTCTGCATGACAAACCGAAGCACCATCTTTAATTTTTTCATCCAGTGCGCCATAATTTCGTCCCGGCGCCCATGAGAAACCACCGCTGGGTTTTTTGGAGTCCCTGCTCGTGACATTTGAAACACTGTTTGGTTTTCAGCTGAGCAAACATTTCATGGACTGCCAATCAGATGAGAATTTGAATGGAATCACCGCGCCATGACTCTCTCAATGACACGCTGAACTTTAGAGAAGATTATTTTCCTTTTTAATTAGACTGAATTTAATGAACCAATAAAAACATAATTGCTGGATCATCACAGAGGCCTTCCAGCTCACTGCATCGCGGCAGAGCTCCCGACAGTGGAGATGTTCATGTTTCAGCAGTTCCTGTGGACAGTGGGGAACAGTTGAGTTTGCAACAACTTCACCTGGAGGCCCTTTTTATTCCAGAAGTGCAGAATAGCCCACGGATGGTGCCGGAAGGAACTGTGACACATCTCCAGGGGTTGGGTATAAACACTTCTCCATTCGTTGAAGATTCACCTCCTTACAAAGGCACACACCCAAAGCCTATTTGTGGGATACGCCAACCTGGGTCACAGCACAGAATACGACCCAACCCCAGCTTAGGGGATGCAGTGAACAATATGACCCAACCATCAGTTTAGAGGATATGCTGCCCTGAATCACAGACCAGAATATTACCAAACCCCCCGCTTAGGGAATACACTGACCTGGGTCGCAGCATGGAATTTAACGGAACCCATTGCTCATGAGACGCAGTGAGGAGTGCTATCCAAACCCCAAAAGAGAAGCACTGTTCCCTCAAGGCGGGCCAACTAAGGCATTTTTAGTTACTGCACATCGCATAGCTTTAGAGCACTCTAAACGCCTGGCCCGAGGAAGGCTCTATAAAAGCTTTACGATTATAAAAACGCCTGGCCGAGGAAGGCTCTATAAAAGCAGAGACAGCACTTATAAATAGCTCTGGCTATAAGTGCAGTACTGCAGGGCAGGGCTGAGTGGCGGACATCCACACCACTCTGCCAGGCTGTGGCCCAGACAGGGACAGCACTATTGCTGCCAGTTACAGGGCATCCAGCTCTGGCTGGAGCAGGGCCTGATCCACTCACTAGTGTGCAGTAGAGCAGGGCCTTACAGCCGCACATCCACACCACTACTGCTGCCAGTACTGCTACAGCTCCAGAGCAGGGCCTTACATCCACACCACTACTGCTGCCAGTACTGCTACAGCACCAGAGCAGAGCCTTACATTCTCACCACTACTGCTGCCAGGACTGCTACAGCACCAGAGCAGGGCCTTACATCCACACCACTACTGCTGCCAGTACTGCTACAGCACCAGAGCAGGGCCTTACATCCACACCACTACTGCTGCCAGTACTGCTACAGCACCAGAGCAGGGCCTTACATCCACACCACTACTGCTGCCAGTACTGCTACAGCACCAGAGCAGGGCCTTACATCCTCACCACTACTGCTGCCAGTACTGCTACAGCACCAGAGCAGGGCCTTACATCCACACCACTACTGCTGCCAGTACTGCTACAGCACCAGAGCAGGGCCTTACATCCACACCACTACTGCTGCCAGTACTGCTACAGCACCAGAGCAGGGCCTTACATCCACACCACTACTGCTGCCAGTACTGCTACAGCACCAGAGCAGGGCCTTACATCCACACCACTACAGCTGCCAGTACTGCTACAGCTCCAGAGCAGGGCCTTACATCCACACCACTACTGCTGCCAGTACTGCTACAGCACCAGAGCAGGGCCTTACATCCACACCACTACTGCTGCCAGTACTGCTACAGCTCCAGAGCAGGGCCTTACATCCACACCACTACTGCTGCCAGTACTGCTACAGCACCAGAGCAGGGCCTTACAGCCACACCACTACTGCTGCCAGTACTGCTACAGCACCAGAGCAGGGCCTTACATCCACACCACTACTGCTGCCAGTACTGCTACAGCACCAGAGCAGAGCCTTACATCCTCACCACTACTGCTGCCAGTACTGCTACAGCACCAGAGCAGGGCCTTACATCCACACCACTACTGCTGCCAGTACTGCTACAGCACCAGAGCAGGGCCTTACATCCACACCACTACTGCTGCCAGTACTGCTACAGCACCAGAGCAGGGCCTTACAGCCACACCACTACTGCTGCCAGTACTGCTACAGCACCAGAGCAGGGCCTTACATCCACACCACTACAGCTGCCAGTACTGCTACAGCTCCAGAGCAGGGCCTTACAGCCACACCACTACTGCTGCCAGTACTGCTACAGCTCCAGAGCAGGGCCTTACAGCCACACCGCTACCGCTGCCAGTACTGCTACAGCTCCAGAGCAGGGCCTTACATCCACACCACTACTGCTGCCAGTACTGCTACAGCACCAGAGCAGGGCCTTACATCCTCACCACTACTGCTGCCAGTACTGCTACAGCACCAGAGCAGGGCCTTACATCCACACCACTACTGCTGCCAGTACTGCTACAGCACCAGAGCAGGGCCTTACATCCTCACCACTACTGCTGCCAGTACTCCTACAGCACCAGAGCAGGGCCTTACAGCCGCACCACTACTGCTGCCAGTACTGCTACAGCACCAGAGCAGGGCCTTACATCCACACCACTGCAGCTGCCAGTACTGCTACAGCTCCAGAGCAGGGCCTTACAGCCACACCACTACTGCTGCCAGTACTGCTACAGCTCCAGAGCAGGGCCTTACAGCCACACCGCTACCGCTGCCAGTACTGCTACAGCTCCAGAGCAGGGCCTTACCATCCACACCACTACTGCTGCCAGTACTGCTACAGCTCCAGAGTAGGGCCTTACAGCCACACCGCTACCGCTGCCAGTACTGCTACAGCTCCAGAGCAGGGCCTTACAGCCACACCGCTACCGCTGCCAGTACTGCTACAGCTCCAGAGCAGGGCCTTACCATCCACACTGCTACTGCTGCCAGTACTGCTACAGCACCAGAGCAGGGCCTTACAGCCACACCACTACTGCTGCCAGTACTGCTACAGCACCAGAGCAGGGCCTTACATCCACACCACTACTGCTGCCAGTACTGCTACAGCTCCAGAGCAGGGCCTTACAGCCACACCACTACTGCTGCCAGTACTGCTACAGCTCCAGAGCAGGGCCTTACAGCCACACCACTACTGCTGCCAGTACTGCTACAGCACAAGAGCAGGGCCTTACATCCACACCACACTACTGCTGCCAGTACTGCTATAGCACCAGAGCAGGGCCTTACAGCCACACCACTACTGCTGCCAGTACTGCTACAGCACCAGAGCAGGGCCTTACATCCACACCACTACTGCTGCCAGTACTGCTACAGCTCCAGAGCAGGGCCTTACAGCCACACCACTACTGCTGCCAGTACTGCTACAGCTCCAGAGCAGGGCCTTACAGCCACACCACTACTGCTGCCAGTACTGCTACAGCACCAGAGCAGGGCCTTACATCCACACCACTACTGCTGCCAGTACTGCTATAGCACCAGAGCAGGGCCTTACAGCCACACCACTACTGCTGCCAGTACTGCTACAGCACCAGAGCAGGGCCTTACAGCCACACTGCTACTGCTGCCAGTACTGCTACAGCACCAGAGATGGGGAGTCCATGGATGGGGGAGCCATGCACAGAGGGTGCCGGGTTTGGCACACTGCACAGGCAGTGGTTTAACAGCAGAGAATCACCACTCTCCCGCCTTCAGTCTCTCTCTCCTTCCCCATGTCCCTCTCTAACATTCACTCTCTCCAACTTTCATTCCCATCCTTCTGTTGCTCCCCCCCAGTCTCGCCCTACCTCACTCTCTCATATTCTACCCCACTGTTCCTCTCCCTCTCTTACCATCACCCACTCCCTCTCTCTCCCTCAGTCTCTCTCTCCCTCTCCCTCTCTCACCATCACTCTCTCTCTCCCTTTCTTACCATCACACTCTCCCTGTCTCTCTCCCCCTCTCTCACCATCACTCTCTCTCTCCCTGTCCCTCTCTCGCCATCACCCTCTCTCCCTGTCCCTCTCTCACCATCACCCTCTCTCACCCTCTCACCATCACCCTCTCTCACACCATCACCCACTCCCTCTCTCTGCCCCTCAGTCTCTCTCTCTCTCTCTGTATTTCTCTCCCCCACTCTCTCTCCCTCTCCCCACAGCTGGTGCGGTATGCAGGGTAAGCAGCATTGGCAGCTCACATTTGCTGGTCTCTGCAGTGACAGCAGCAAGCTACCACAACTCCAAAAGGCTCTGTACTCTTGCAACACAAACAAAATTAAATATTAAATCACATCACTGCAGCAAAAGCTCTAGATCTGTGGATATAGCCTGGGTAACACTCCTCACAGAAGTTGGGGAATTGTGACACTTTTTCACGATGGTGCAAAATAAAGCAAAAGCAAAGAGCTCTCTGTTCAGCAACCAGCACAGCAAGATACATGGGCAAATGTCTTTTGTAGGCTCATCAGTATTCCCCGCCCGCCAAGCGTCCGTTCAGCTAGCCTGTGGGAAGACAACAGGCAAAGCCTGGTCCCAGGCTGACTCTGCTGCTATCCAAAGGCATGCAGTTACACCCATTCATTTGTGCTGACCACACGGACTGCAGAGTTGCGCTGCTCCTTATCGCCACAAGGGGGCGACAGAGATATTCCAAACGCTCAGAGACAACGGATATGCTTCGAAAAGTCTGAGAACTTAATTGCCATTTACCCACTAAACAATGAACCATCATCTTCCAGGAGTTACTGTACACTGCCTGGCCAAAAAATTAATTTGAAGTTTGGATTCAAATAAGCAAATACTTAACGAGCATATGATTGAATCATTATTGCAGTGATTCATGTTTCAGCTGGCAACAATTATTTTAACTGACTGATGCAGTGCGTAGCTTCTCATTTCTTAAACAACCATGTCCGAAAACTTCTGAAGGTCGTTGAAAAGATGTTACTGCGTTTCAAGACGGACAAATTATTGGCCAGCATCAAGCAAACAACTAAAAACATTACTGAAGCACTGGAATTCAGTTAAGAACAGCACAATGCATTATTTAAAACCCAGAAGGATAAGTGAGAAACTGCTAGCTTTGCAGAACAAATGGGTTGGGGGGGGACATTAATGATTGTGATTGGAGTTCACAAAAATGCTTGGTGAAGACTCACCATAAAAAAATCAAGAGTAGAAACCATGGCTATGTTTAACTGAGAAAATATGAGCATTTCCATGCACACATTGCAGCATGAACTTGCAGGATTGAGGCTAAACAGCTGTGTGGCCACAAGAAAGCTACTTGCTAGTGAGGAAAAAAAAGACTTCAGTTTGCTAGAGAGCATGAAGATTGGACTGTGGAGCAATGAAAAAGGCCGAGTGGTCTGATGAGTCCAGATTTACCCGATTCCAGAGCAATGGGCACCTCAGGGCAAGAAAGGAGGCTCATGAAGCAATGTACAGTGCACAGAGCCCACTGTACAAGCTTACAAGCTTCTGAAGGCAGTGTTACAGTCTGGAGATCCTTCAGTTGGTCAGGTCTAGGCTCTGCCACATTATGCAGCTATGAAATGAAGTCAGCTGACTACCTGAATGTACTGAATGACCAGGTTATGCCATCAATGGATTTTTAAATCCCTGACGGCACAGGCATATTCCAAGATGACAATGCCGAGATTAAACAGGCTCAAATTGTGAAAGAGTGAATCTGCGAGCACGAGGAATCATTTTCACGCACGAATTAGTCACCACTGAGACCTGACCTTAACCAATTGAAAATCTTCTGGATGTGCTGGAGAAAGCTTTACAGAGTGATTTTACTTTCCCATTGTCAATACAATAATCTCAGCCAAAAATTAATGGAACTGAAGAAGGGAATCAATGCTGTTACACTGCATAAGACATTGAAACAATGCCACAATGAATATGTGCCGTGACCAAAGCTAAAAGCGACCCAACAAAATAGTAAGAGTGTGCAACTTTTTTTTTTTTTTTAGGCAGACAGTGAATGATCTGTACAATGCACAAATCTGTCAGAAGTGGAAATTATTTTTCAAGCGCTTTTTAATACTTTCCCGTTGGCAAATTGACTCTAAGGATTCATTAACACGATAAGGATGTTTACCATAATTAGTTGGGAACGAGAGTTGAGAATGTTAAGATGGCACGCTCCAAAAAACTTTAATTTGGTCACATACCAGCAGCAGTTTTTATTTTTTACTAGCAAACTATTGTGTTCTTCCAATCCTCCATTACCAAGATAACACGTCCATAATAAAAATGATTAATATCTTTAATATCAGCGAGAGGATCTTGGTCTATGGTGATATAAACGCTGGCGGTAAGCCATTTCGCCAAGGACTTGCTCAAATTAGGAGATGGAGAGCTAAATTTCAGCTACAGTGGGGGGAAAAAAAAGAAAGCAGATAGCCAAGGGTAGAAAGGACAGAGCAGATCTTCTTTGAGAAAGGCCAGAGAGCTATAAACCAATCACAGCCCCAGTAACTCCATTCCGCATCAGTGTGTGCATGTCCTCACAGTTTCGACCATTCTGAGAAAGAATTCTGACTCCTATTTCGCAATTCAAACCTGCCGGAAATACAGTAACATTCCGTAATATGGGTTGGGTGGGTTCAGAAGGAGGTTGGATGGGATTTGGAGATCACTTGTGGTGTGAGCCACAATAGTGACCACAGAATAGTGACCATGAGCTTTCCGGAGCTTTTTAGCACAGATTCCACAGATGTGGTCTGATGGAAGAATTTACAGCTCCTCTTTCACCCCCCCACCCCCCATCTTTATCATCTCCTTCATCCAGCATTACGAGGGCATTTAGCATAAACCTCCCCCTTACCAGAGAACTAGAAGGGATGTGCCAAAGGCCTTCTGACAAGTCAGTTATGACCCCAAAATCTTTCACGCCTCATCCACTCCCTCCTCCTCAAGGTCCCAGCAGGCCAGAAAAGATAATAACTCTCTACATTTAAAAGCAAAGAGGCTGTAGGAGTAGACCACACTATTTTACAATATTACCCCCCCTCCCCCATCCCCCACTCGTACTCCCATCCTCTACCGCTCCAAGACAGTCTCCAACAGACAAGAAACCTCACAGTCAGGATTTAAAGGCATCTTGGAAGGATGAATGGATCGTGCTGCGCATTTCGTGTAATGTCATCCTTTTGAACCCTCAGTCCCTGGTTAAAAGGCCCTGGAATAGCTCTGAACCGCGGGGGCCCAGAGCTCTCCAGCACTGCGCACGAAGCTGCCACTGGCTCCCATCCCAACCCCCATCCATCAGGGGGAAGTATATAAACACGCTAAATGAATAGCGCGCTAATTTGCAAGCTGCAGCTCACCGTGAGATTTAGTGGCACTCGGATGACTCTTGGTTTTGAATAAGTCTCTCGCGCGTGAGATAAAATGTGAAACAAATCATCGGCGACCGGTCTCAACCAGTACGTGAACGAGCCCGTCTGGAAACCAAACAAAAGAATAAGTCCCCTGCTTCAGTCTTCTGAGGCTTTTCTTCATTTATGTTCATTATGAAAATTATTTTTCACAAAAAATGACTCATCATAAAATAGGCTAAATTAACTCACTCTGGGGGGGGGGGAACACTGCAAGACAATTCTATTTACAATTAACAGGCGGCAGCAAAAATATCACACGTCCCATTTCCCATACAGTACTGCTCCAAGGTGAAGTAGACCTTTAACCCCAATAGGAAATCTACCACTATGCTGAAAAGTGCAACAGCACCTGTGATCCAAAACATTAAAACCACTCACAGATGGAGCAAATAATGCTGATTATCTTGAAATTACGGTGCATGTGATGGTCTCTAAACAGATCTTAGATGGTGAGTGAACTGTTGGTTCTTGTAGTTAACTTGTTGTATGTGGGAGAAATGGGACCTGAGAAAAATTGACAAGGGCCAAATTGTTCTGGCCAGATAAGTGGGTCAAAACACCTCCGAGGTAGCAGGCTTCTGAGGTGCGCACAGTCAGCAGCGGTGAGAATCTGTCGACAGCGCTCCAGGGAGGGATGAACAATAAGCTGCCGACAGGCGTTGAGCGCACAAGGCTCACTGATGCACAGGGCGAGAAAGGCTATCCCGTCTGGTCAGTACCAACAGGACTACCACTGTATGAGTCCCAAAAGATTTAATGATACTTGGGCATGTCAGCATCAGAACTCGACCTTAAAGTAACTGAAGAAGGTCGTCCGCCCAATGAGTGCATGTTTTTCACATCATGTGCATCGGCACCATATACCTGGAAAGAGATGGTACCAGGCTGCAGGGAGGGAAGAGGACAAGCTGGTGCAGGTAGTGTGATGCTGTGAGAAATGTTCTGCTGGGATACCCTGGGTCTGGGATTCAAGTGGACGTCAGTTCGATTAAGCCGTTTTGGCGGCAAGAGGGGGACCTATGCAATATTTTGCAGGTGGTTTTAATGTTGTGGCTGATCGATGAACAACAGAAAAAAAAAAACAATGCCTAGTCTCAAGCTATGATAGTAAATATCAGCAGTTTGGCAAACTCAGCTACTACGTGACAGATGATTCAGTCACAGATGCATCCGATGTGACACTCTCCTCCACACAGGGGTCACACATTTTCATTATTCTTTACTTTCACCGAGCGGCTGCTCGCGAGGCACGACGGCAGGCGCAGCAACAACTCGAGGTAAGGAGGAGGCGTTTCGTTTTCCAGGCGAGACGCACTCTGATCGTTATCGCATGCCCTTAGCGCATCCCGAGAGAGGCTGTTGACGGGAGGAAAGGATGACAGAGTGGCAAGAGGCGAAAATAAATAAAATAAATAAAATAACTGCCATTAAAAAGCGGACCAATATGGAGGCGTTGCAAATAGTGTGCCCTCTGCCTCCAGGATAATGTCACCTACCCGACAACTTTACCTCAACTGCCCGGAGTTTAAGTGTACCGAAGTACACAAAAGTTACAAAGCGGCTATACAGCACTTACAGAGCAGTTACGTTCTGACTTCATTGTGGCTTCATGGACACTACTGACTGACCTAGCAGCAAATCAGCCGGGTGGTAAAAGCGATGAATTGTGAAGTCTCCAAATACAAGATGCAGCTTTACCCAGTGATATAAGGACACAAGTCACAGGCCAGATATGAGACTCCGGCACGAAAGTGGGGAGATCACTTTATCAGGGATGTGAGCAAGGTTCAGAAAAGAAAACAAAAAAATAACATTACCAGGGTCTGGGGAATTTTTCCCCAGAATTTTTTTTTAAACTAGGATAGCATTTAAGGCAATCTACTGCATTTTGACACAGTACAAACACTTTTGAATAGTAAAACATACCTAGTCTTGAAAGAGTGCTTACTTTGTAAGTATGAAGTACGCACAATCACTGGCAGGGGAGAAAAAATTTCAGTGACATTGTCTCATACAGCACTTTCCAATCTTGACCAAGGTCAGGGGATCGCATAACACACACAAGTACTTTCATCATGTTCACAGAAATATTTAGAATGTCACTTCACCCACATAACTTGTAGTTCAGCCTTCCATAAAGGACGCCAACCTAGGTATGTACAAGAACTAAGTGGCAGTTGCGGTTGCGGTCATGCCATAATGGTGTTTCATTAACCTCTTTTTCCAGCCAAGCTCCACCACCATGGATTTTTAATGCCAGCATCTATCGTTGTTGTAGGGTCATTTCACATGAAGTCAATCAGGGCTCCCATGGACATAGTCTTGGATTTTCTTCAAACTTTGATAGAATGTTGCTTTGGGTGCCAATTGAAGACATACCAAGTTTTAACTAAATCAGCCCACTAGTTTTGATTTTCTGGGAGGTCAAAAAGGTGGGCTTGGCACCCCGGTTGGCAAAATGAGCATTTTTACCATTTTTAGCAGGCTGCAACTCTGGAACCAATAAAGCTAACCCCATGATTTTTTTTTTTTTTTTTTTTTTTTAATCTTTTGATTGTGGTTTTATAGGCTCTCAAAATGCTACTTTTACAAACCAGTATCAAAACACATGCATTTAAGAGTACCATTTTCACACCCATCTGATGACATGAAGATTTGTGGTAATATCAGCCATTAGTAATGGTCAAGAGCTTTCTATAGCCACCAATTAATATCCTGCAGCATTTCTAGTTCTTTGGTAATATTGACCCTTATTTTACCCCCCCTGTGTGTGTGTGTGCGTGTGGGGGGGGGGGGGCTTTTTCGCCCCCGTTTTTCAGGATGTGGGTATTCTTCAGTTTTAATGACACCCATATTTTTGGAAAGCTCTTGATGTGTGCTGCCACCTAAATAAATTTCATTATGGAACTAGCATTCCTTCATTTAAAAAATGTTGCATCTTTTCCACACATTTTCATCTTTTTGGTGTTGCAAAATGACAGAAGTGGTGCAATAGAAGATGACAAACTCGTGAGGAACGGTTTTTGTTGCTGTCCTTCCAAATTAGATTACAGCAGTGCAGGGGTTGACATTAACACTTTTTTGCTACTGGCCCAGGGAGCCAGTAACATTTCGGATTTACTGGCCCCCTTCATACCTTACTGGGCCCCCCCCATCTTGAGTATAAACATTTATACTGTGCGCGACACCATCGCATTCAATTTACTTACAAACATTGCACCGATAATCCTTTTTGTGTCATGTTCCTTAAGCATTGCTTTCCTTTTTTGCAAAGTTGCCTTTTCACCCCTTTGTTTCAGGCTACTGGATGTGGTTTGGTGTGCCTATGTAGTATCCACTGCCTTAACCCACCCTGCTTGTTTTACAGTAGTGTGCACTGTAGATATGTGTGGTGATGGTTATTAGTAATCGCTAATAAAATTCTATACTTGGCGCTAGCATGTTAATCTGATAAATTCTATTATCAGTCCTGTATTATACTTTCATGCTTTGTCTCATTGCATGAAATTTCTTTTGGGATTTTTACATGAAATTTACACACTGCAATACATGAAACAGGCCCAGTCCCAAGTCTGGGAAAAAGTGTGAGGGAGGCACCAGGTAAGTTGTTAAGTTGATAAGCTGCTTTTATTCATGGAAAAAAAAAAACATTAGCAAATTGAATTCTGTAACTTGTAACAATAACAGCTGGTACAAACTGGAGGAAAACCATTCTTTCTGCTTACCTGCAAGAGAGATACCTGCTTACATGGCAGAGTTACCTGAGATCACAATTATTACATGAATAAAGAAAAACTGACAATTGTTCTTCTATATACATACTGCATCATCTGAGCTTCAAGATTTTTCTTCTTTTTTTTTTTAAATCATTCACATATACATGTCTGTACTGTAGCAAATAACAGTTCCATCTATACTTTGAGAAGATGAATACTGATTAACCTGTTGTACTACAGGTTTAAAACTTGACATACAACAAAATGCCCACTGTACTCCGAGCGAATAAAAGGTGACGGCTCCCACTGAACTGTAAACTCGCCACGCAGTTTCATGTCTCTGCGCTTTACCTTCTTTATGATGGAGCGCGCTGATGATGGTCTCCATTCATTTTCAATGGTAGAAAGGACGTTCCTAAACCTTAACAACCAAACTATCGGGTGTTTATCCACCGAAATTGAAACGAGTCTAGTGGAAATGAACTGCCGGTATTTCTCCGAAAAAAAAATATAAACGTAGAGTCAATAAATTCATTAATTTCAATATTTAAGATGTTATAAATTAATTTTTGAACACTATATTTCGAAACTCCAATATGTAACCCATCATTTTACACCAATACACTCACATCTCAAAGGACTACTTGACAGTCTTTACATCAAAATGAGATCGCGCGGCTTCAACCGGGTTTCACGTTTCCCTAAAACGATAGTAATGCGCATTCATGAAAGCAAGCATGCACAGTGCGTACTGTCCTCTATTTTTTAATATTACGACTGTACTTGAGCCACCGCTGCATGTCGACATTGGCAGGTTATGGGAAGTCGACCTGAGTCGACATTGGCAGGTTAAGTGTTAAAATAAAGGAATAAGCCTCGAGAAGCAGTGGGTTACGGTGATTTTATAATGGCGGAGGGGCGTTCTAAGGCACGACGCGCAGCGGAGTGCCTTAGTGCCCCTCCGCCGTTATAAAATCATTGTAACCCACTGCTTCAAGGGGCTTATTGCTTTTATAAAACGGTTACCCTACATATAGCCCATTAAATAAACACACAAGAAAAAAAAAAAACCAACAATTTATTGGTAATAATGCAACAATAAAATTGAGAACTATTCGTTCTTCCACCAAGCAAGATCGAGTGGACAGAATGGTTGGCAAGCAACACAGACGCCAAGATTGCCATTTCATCTAGCGCCATTATCATGTCACATCAGGCAATTTGGGCTCGTTAATGTAGATATACTATGAAAGCAGACTACTTGGAATGTCTCCTTCGGTCTCCTGAAGGCCCCGTTAAATAATTTTACATTCATTTCGGTTTTCGAGTTTCCTTGTTCTCAACTCACGCCTATCGGCCATATCATTACAACCAGCAGTGAGAGTAGGGAACAAGATTTACTTTTGTCCTCCACACTTGCCGGTGTCCAGGAAAATGTTGAATTGTGCATTAGTTCGCTAGCCAGCTTGTCAACTACCTAGCGTTCACTACAGTGGATGTGGTTACCCTACACATAGCCCATAAAATAAACACACAAGAAAAAAAATTAACAATTTATCGCTAATACTGAAATAGCGAGCTAGTTAGCAACGTCGCTAGCAAGCTAAAGTGATATCGAAATCTGTAATGCTATAGCTAGCTAGATAGATAGCCAACTGGTTAGCGGGTTAAAAGGCTAAACTTCGCTAACACTGACATAACGAGCTAAAAGTTTTGAAACAAACATAACCTAACGAGTCAGTCGAGCGCAGAGTAGTTGGTTGCGAGGCCAGGCGCGCAGGGATATTTTGTGCTGCGGTCTGCCTCAGAATACAGTGGGTTACAGTGATTTTATACCGGCATGGAACGCGGCTCAGCCAATCACATTTAAGGATGGGAAGCACCCGTTTTATAAGTTGAACTAAAACATCTCTCACTACCTGCATTTAAAACTGTGCATACAAAGTGAAACGACTCTAAAAAGAAAACGGAGCGAGTGAAGAATTCGGCCTGCATAACATATTACTATAACAATAACTTTACTGTTTCATAATAATTCATGAAATATAACTAGCTAACCTATAGGAGGCTTCATTATAACCAAGCTGGCTTCCCGTTAGCTAACAATAATAAACGAGTCACAACACTGTAAGTTAGCCAGCTGGGTAACGTAAACTTAGATTTGCGGTGCAGGCTGTATTCTTCCGTCGCTCCAAGAAAAGGATGTAAGAAGCGGGACTGTTTAATGTAAGATTCAAACCTCTTAGGCCAAGTGGAAACAAATCCACGTCTTCTCTTATTTTTTTCATATGCCTCCTTGCATTTCCTCTTCTCTGCTGCAGTTTTCAGCACTTTCGGTGCTTTCCCTGGCTTTGGATCTTGTCCAGGTGGTTTCAGCCAATCCATTTGGAAATTTCTGTCTTCGTGCACAATTTTCCAGTCTGGCTGCAGACATATGGGGAAAGAGGAGCTCCACTCCAGAACGGAAATTCGCCAAATCTTGCCGGGGACTGAGCTAGTTAGCAACCTAGCTAGCAAGCTACTTGGCAACCTAGCTAGTAAGCTAAACTGATATCGAACTGTATAATGTTATACTAGCTAGCTACGTAAGTGGAGGTGACGTGTTTCCGTTCTGTACAGATTAAAACAAGTGCGAAGTCACTGAACCTGCGTTGCTGCGCGGGTGTTATGTAGAAGTGTGCTTTGGTGAATAAAATTTGCATTGATTGGGTGATGGTGAATTGTTATGATGATGATGATGATGATGATGATGATGATGATGACGACGATAGATAGATAGAGGCAGCCATATGGAAAAGATAAACTGGAAAGGATTTTGGCATAGCACACTCATCTTCAATAATGACCTGCCTTGGGTCAGCCACTTATTTTGCGAGTTATCTCGATAACGTCGTTTGGTGGCCATCTAAGATTTTGATATTGCGATATCATTTTCAATAAGAACATGAAATAGGTCAAGATGCACCACCATACCAAATTAAAAGTTCCTAGGCCACTTATTTTTTGGAGTTATTGCGATGACGCTGTTCCGGCAGATCCATGGCGGTGGCCATCTAGGATTTTGATGCAGCACACCCATTTTCAATAGCGACCTGCCTTAGGTCAAGACACATCAGCATACCAATTTATAACGTCCTATGATGCTTATTTTTTGCGTTACCTCGATAATGTCATTTTTACAAAAACGGTGGCAGCCATCTTGGATTTTGACGCAGCATGCCCAATTTCAATAGCGACATGCCTTAGGTCAAGATACATCAGCATACCAAATTAGAACTTCCTACGACACTTATTTTTTGTGTTCTCAATAATGTAATTTTTACAAAAACAGCAGCGGCCATCTTGGATTTTGACGCAGTGCGGCCATTTTCAATAGCGACCTGCCTCAGGTCAAGACACATCAGCATATCAAATCAGAACTTCCTACGACACTTATTTTTTGCGTTCTCGATAACGTTTTTACAAAAATGGCGGCGGCCATCTTGAATTTTGACACAGCGCGCCCATTTTTAATGGCGAACTGCCTTGGTTCAAGATACATCATCATACCAAATTACAACTTCCTGGGCCAATTATTTTTTGAGTTATCTCGATAACGTTGTTACTTCGGACGGACGGACGGCCGGCCGGACAGAATGACGAACGGACAATGGACGACAAAATTTCACCCGCTCTATTTGATGAGTTTGGCGCTCTCGCAAGAGATTTTTGTGCTCCGAGCATTTTTCAGAATTCGGGTCCGGAAGTGAAAAAGCCATTCCTAGACCTGCTGCCTTCGGCGACGCAGGTAAAAATCGCGCCGGGGAGGTGTGTCGTATGATTATCCAATCAATGCAAAGTGGAGGTCACGTATACCGGAGGGCCACTTTCCCCTTGCATCTGCAGCCAAATCGGAGAGGATTTCATGACATTTTGCAAGTAATAAACATGACAAGGCCCCGTAAGCATTTGTTATTTTTCACAGGCCCGATCGGGCCAGCAAAAAAGATGGTCTTAACTGGCCCCGCCACTGCTAAAAAACACTGTCGGGCCATCGGGCCAGTGTTAATGTCGACCAGTGCAGTGATTCCTCAATAGCTGTATAGGTGGCAGGACATACCAATGAGCACGTCTTGAGACAATGGCTTCCCAAGATGGTGAAAGGACTTTGTGTAGCCTGCCAGTATGATGGCTCCTGGTGGCTGGCAGTCATCTCGGATACATCCGAAGAATATCAGGACGCCAGTGTCAAATTCATGCATCCTCACAGACAAACGCAGAAGTTTCAGTGGCCCCAGAATAAAGATGACATTTGTTATGTTCCTCTGAACAATTTGTTAATCATCTCTGCACCAAGTACTGCAGGATCTGGACAGCAGTAGACTTTTTCTGAGTTATGAGTTTGACAGAATCACCAACATAGACTGTATAAAAAGATGGATGTAGCACCCGGGTCCGAGAAGTGAAGCCCATGCCGAAATCTCTGAAAATTGCATTCTATTTAATCGCCAGCAGATGGCGACGCCGGTGGTTGAAGAAAGAAGTGCAATGCTATAGAAGTCTATGAGAAAATGACCCTACTATCCCACCTGATTTATCATTTCAATAGTGATTTTCCACATTATTTTATGGTATCTATCGCAAGTTTCAAGTCTCCTTCCATACATCATTATGTTCATTTTTATAAATTATGGTTTCAAATAGACAAGAATAAAGGATGAAGCCAGATATGCTTTACGGGGTGTGTCCTCTGGCTCTCGTCAGATACGGTCAGATCCACACGTAGATCCACCCCTCGCTCCTCCCTGAATCTTCAATTCATGCTCTCGTCCAATAGAAATTATGTACGGTTTCAAAATGACTAAATGGCGCTGTTCAAATTACCAAAATCGAGGCTTCCGAAATGGTATGCTGAAACAAATGGGGGAAGTCACGATTGCTTTGTCCTTTTTTTTGTACAGACTATGATCACCAAGTGGTTTAGAAACCAGCAACTCTTAATGGAACTGGTAAGAACTAAAGCAGCTCAAGGGGCCATTGACAATTTTCAACATCGTGGGGGTGGGGTTATCTGTGTGCACTTCTTACATTTAAAAAAAGAGAAAATATTGAGGTAAAACTGAATATTTTACAGTTAATTTTTTGGGGGAGGAGGATCTGAAAAAATGTACTCTCTGTACACTTGTGAAAATGTAGAGAATTGTGAACGACCCCTAAAGGAGGGTTAATTTTTGAATGACTCAACATTTTTATAATGAAGGTATGCTATTTCCACAATGAAATTTATTTTGGTGGCAGAGCACATCAAGAGCTCTCCAAAAATATAGGTTCCATGAAAATTGAAGGTTACCCACATCCTGAAAAAAGTGGTCGAAAAAGGGTCACTCCCCAGAGGGGGATAAAATAAGGGTCAATATTACCAAAGAACTATAAATGCTACAGGATATTAATTGGTGGCTATAGAAAGCTCTTGACCATTACCAATAGCTGATAGTATCAAAAATCCTCATATGTCATCAGATGGGTGTGAAAATGGTACCCTTCTATGTGTATATTTTGATAACAGTTTGTAAAAGTACCATTTTTGGGAGGCTATAAAACCACAATAAGAGGGTTAAAACTACTTTGATTGGCATTAAAGGGTCGTACAGTGCCTAGAGAACAAGTCCGGAAAAAAATAATTTGGTTAGCTTTACCAATTCCAGAGACAGCCTGTTAAAAATGGAAAAAATGCTAATTTCGCCAACCGGGGTGCCACACCCACTTTTGAACAGTTAGAATTCTTTAATGATGCATGTACAGTACGTGACATCACATGATTGATTTTCCTTTCAATACAAAGGTAGAATTGGATAAATTGCAACTGAATGCAAATGCATCCTGAAAGATGAACAAGCCCGAGAAGGGTTTCACAATTTGATTTGTGAAAAAGATGAGCACACTGAATTCTGTGAATAATAATTCTGGTCCTGTTTGCGCACACTCTCGTAAACTGAATAATAAAGCACTCTAGCACAGCGAATCACTGCGTATCACACGAACCACGGCGAGCACACTCAGTTCAATAGGGCTTTATATAGAAATGCTTCTCCTGGTTTATGTTTGGCATAATCCAAACAATTGAGAGCTCAACTCAGTGAAAGGCTTGCATTAAAATTTAATATAACAGGTGCACTGCGGGAAAGATCTGCTTACTGTGTGGAGAGAGCGTGAGGGAGAGAGATGGAGAGCGGCCATAATTACACCCTGTTTGCTAACAAGCGACAATTGACCTACACCACAGTCATCTTATAAATGCAAATGTACTCTATTAATGTTACAGCAACTGAGTGAGAGGCTTCACAAACAGCCAGAGAAATGAGAAATTAATGCCAGATTTGACCGAAAAGGGCAACAAAGAACCCAGCCTGACATGTAACAATACTAATAACCCCAATATAGGATTGATGGTAAACCCTGAATGCGTTATGTTCCACATATCTGGGCAATCAGGCAGCACACACATTTCTGACATGAAAATTAAAAGCCTTTTTACAGGAAATGAAATCATCAGGAGGATGTTGGTGAAGGACGCCAACAGAAGAAGCGCTCGATGGGCGCTTCCTTAAAAATGTCGACTGCCGGTTAATAGGGTTTTTAGAAGTGATGTATACTGAAGTTTGCGGTGCCTGTCGCACGCTGATATTCCATCCCTGCTGCTTGTTATTACACGCTAAAATAATTCTTTATCCCAACAAAATGTCAATTTGTGCGCGGCGCTGCTGGCCTCCGCTTCCTTTCCCATAAAATATTAAAATATTGAGAAATGGTCTAACTGCAGCAGCCGAGGAGAGAGAAGATTGCATGCAGCAGCCAGACTAAATAAATCAACAAAGGCGACCCAGGGGTGGGAGGTGACAGCCACTGGCTCTCATGCCAACATGAAGCCCAAATTACTTCATTAGCCCCAGAATTTATGCTATCTGACATTTTAGCTGCATTTTTCCCAAGTAAACACACAAATCTGGCAACCAGAGAGGTTATCAAAAAGGGAACCAGGGCCGTTGCTCTCCAGCAAATGAGTGTATATGGCCAGAGTACGAGGCAGATGAAGAGCTCTCAACAAACAGACTCTCAAGGAACAGAATGGTACACTTTGGAAGACACAGCAAATACAAAGCTTTAAGGACCTTTAAGGGTTTATTGGGGTTAGAAGAGGAGTTTTTTTCTGTACATGTAATAGAGCCAGTGTTGAGGCGCAGCAGTGATATCCTTAAGCAGTGTTTGTTCTTGCGGCAAGTGGGGTGTAACGTTGATCTAGACAGGGCTCCACACCGAGTTGTGATAAAACCAGAGTCATCAGCACAAACATTATGCAAAGGATGCGCACTTCTAAACTTTTTGGTCATGAAACGGCTAACTACCGAATCAACCACTCAATCTGGATTTTATGCTTATGTCAATTCAATCATTTTTCCACCATTATACATTGTTACTCAAGAATTCTACACAGTCACAAGTATGATAATAACTCACCAAGAATTACAATATGTACACCTGCGTATCCAGCGCATCTGCATCTTAATGCAGTTGCCTAATCATCCAATCATGTGACAGCAGCAATGCATAAGATTGTGCCGATCAAGGTCAGCAGCTTCAGTTAATGTTCATATCAAATATCTAAATAGCGGAGACTATGACCTCAGTAACTTTTGACCGCAGCGCGTTGTTTTTGCCGAATGAGTTGGTTTGAGAATTTTTGAAACTGCTGATCTGAGATTTTCAGTTGCTAGAGTTCTACCAAATGAAGCTAAAAACAAAAAATATCCAGTAGAGCAGGAGCAGCGTGGATATAAACACTATGCTACCGAGAGCCATCAGATGGGAGTGGCCAGGAGAACGGCCTGACTGAATCGAGCGGACAGAGAGGTCACGGTAACGCAGATACAGTAATCACGCGTCTAAACCGTTTTGCATCTCAGAATGCATAAAACATCCGCACTTAAGGCGGATGGACTGCAACAGCAAAAGACCACGTCAGGTTTAACTCCTGTTCACCGAGAACAGAAGTCTGAGGCGGTAGTGGGCGCAAGTAGGTATGCACCGATACAGATACCAGCACAGGGTGTCTGTCTGATGCTGGGTGTGCACTCGTACTCATAAAAGCTCCCTGACAGGTATGCACCGATATCGATACCAGCAAAGGGTGTCTGTCTGATGCTGGGCGTGTGCACTCATACTCATAAAAGCTCCCTGATAGGTATGCACCGACACCGATACCAGCACAGGGCGTCAGCACAGGGTGTCTGTCTGATGCTGGGCGTCTGTGATGCTCGTACTCATCATAAAAGCTCCCTGATAGGTATGCACCGATACCAGCACAGGGTGTCTGTCTGATGCTGGGCGTGTACTCATACTCATAAAAGCTCCCTGATAGGTATGCACCGATACGATACCAGCACAGGGTGTCTGTCATGCAGGGTGTCTGTCTGATAAAAGCTCCCTGATAGGTATGCACCGCATCGATCCGATACCAGCACAGGGTGTCTGTGTCTGTCTGATGCTGATACAGGGTATGCACCGATAAAGCTCCCTGATAGGTATGCACCGACACATACACAGGGTGTCTGTCTGATGCTGGGCGTGTGTACTCATACTCATAAAAGCTCCCTGATAGGTATGCACCGATACCGATACCAGCACAGGGTGTCTGTCTGATGCTGGGCGTGTGTACTCATATAGGTATGCTCATAAAAGCTGATGCCACTCATACTCATAAAAGCTGATAGGTATGCACCCATACCGATACCGATACCAGCACAGGGTGTCTGTCTGATGCTGGGCGTGTGCACTCGTACTCATAAAAGCTCCCTGATAGGTATGCACCGATACCGATACCAGCACAGGGTGTCTGTCTGATGCTGGGCGTGTGCACTCGTACTCATAAAAGCTCCCTGATAGGTATGCACCGATACCGATACCAGCACAGGGTGTCTGTCTGATGCTGCTCCCCTGATAGGTATGCACCGATATGATACGATACCAGCACAGGGTGTCTGTCTGATGCTGGGCGTGTGCACTAAAAAAAGCTCCCTGATAGGTATGCACCGATACCGATACCAGCACAGGGTGTCTGTCTGATGCTGGGCGTGTACTGCATTTCTCATAAAAGCTCCCTGATAGGTATGCACCGATACCGATACCGGCACAGGGTGTCTGTCTGATGCTGGGCGTGTGCACTAGGTATAGGTATGCACCGATACGATACCAGCACAGGGTGTCTGTCTGATGCTGGGCGTGTGCACTCGTACTCATAAAAGCTCCCTGATAGGTATGCACCGATGCCGATACCAGCACAGGGTGTCTGTCCGATGCTGGGCGTGTGTACTCATACTCATAAAAGCTCCCTGATAGGTATGCACCGATGCCGATACCAGCACAGGGTGTCTGTCTGATGCTGGGCGTGTGCACTCGTACTCATAAAAGCTCCCTGATAGGTATGCACCGATGCCGATACCAGCACAGGGTGTCTGTCTGATGCTGGGCGTGCACTCGTACTCATAAAAGCTCCCTGATAGGTATGCACCGATACCGACACCAGCACAGGGTGTCTGTCCGATGCTGGGCGTGTGTACTCAGACTCATAAAAAGCTCCCTGATAGGTATGCACCGATGCCGATACCAGCACAGGGTGTCTGTCTGATGCTGGGCGTGTGTACTCGTACTCATAAAAGCTCCCTGATAGGTCATAAAAGCTCCCTGATAGGCATGCACCGATGCAGATACCAGCACAGGGTGTCTGTCTGATGCTGGGCATGTGCACTCGTACTCATAAAAGCTCCCTGATAGGTATGCACCAATACCGATACCAGCACAGGGTGTCTGTCTGATGCTGGGCGTGTGTACTCATACTCATAAAAGCTCCCTGATGCAGCAGCACCAGAGGTAGGCAAAGTTCGGCTAATCTGCTAACCGCTAATTAGCGAAGATTACCTTTTCTTCCACTAACTTTGAAAACCCTTGGCGGAGTAATAAGCTTCTGCTAAATTTAGTTCCGCTAACTCCAAGTGCTGTAATTCTCCCCCACTGGTAAAGAAAATAAAGTTTACCGAGTTATACACCCTATTATCATACAAGTTTGTTCCTACCTATTGTAAGCGCATCCACAACAGTCAGTCTGGCTCTCTGTTGGCTAACTACACGATTTGACGATACAGTAGCAGCTAAGCAGCATGATGTAATTTTGAAGTTAAGTTTACTTCGAGTGGCATAGCCAGAACTGAAAATTGGCTTGGTGCAGAAAATCCTTCAACAACAATTATTAGTGCTTACTTGTTCTCATCTATTTTCCTTTATCAACATGTTTTCCAATTACAAGAATTATCCATTGGCAATTTAAGACAGCATCCTTTTTAATGCAATCTCAGAGCGATGAACCAGTAGGCAAATTCAGTTCAAAAAGATAATGTAGGCTACTAACAATATGCCTTATGAGAGGTAAATCGAAGATGAAAATTTGAAATGCCTTCACATAATTTTGAATAAGCCTGATTGAAACACACCAAACTGCCCATACAAGTGAATGATTGTCGTTTTACCAGAGGGAGTCGGCAATATCTTACAGTGTGGCATGCTCTTGGAGAGAAGTAAATTTGATGTCAATTAGGAAAAATGATTGAAAACAAGTAAGGACTAATAATTATTTCAATAGGATGCTATGTGCCTATCCTATTTTTCAGTTCCGGACGGTGCTACCCCCCTGTAGGGCATGTACATTAAAAGCCAAAACAGAAAATTGGGTAGATGCAAGAAATCCAGTTAAAACAATTATTTGCACTCAATCTTTCCTCACAATATTCACTTTGAAAACACTTCACATCATTAGGTGTTGCAAGTTCTCCTCGTTAAGGTAAGTCGATAATCATTTATCTGGTCGCACAAATTAGTGCGTTTCAATCGGCCTAATTGTAAATTGTGCAAAGGTGTTTCTTTGTCTTTCATTTCATTTAAGCAATTAAAACAATCATAAATTGCAGGTTAGATTGCCTGACGTGCCAAAAAGGTAGCGCGGAAGTTCCAGGGCAGTTTACCATTCATAAGGCATATTATTAGTAGCCTTAATTATCTTTCTTTGCTGCAGCTCACGGCTGCATGCTCAGCATGGAGCCTAGGTGCCCTCTGATAATATGTCCCAATTTCTACATCCCATGCACGGCTGATGAGTCATTCATTAAAACTGTTCCATGGTTTATTTACGCGATGTTTATGTTGTTTCTAATGTAATGCCAGTGCAGTGAAAGAGGAATGATCTAGTTGCTTTTGCGCGGCAAAGAGAAATGATTGTGTGTGACTTTCATTAGTGAGACATTCTCTTCGGTAAATCGGGGCGCAGCTTAATCGGGTAAGAAATGCTTCGCCCGTCCTTACCCGCTTATGTAGAGAATATTATACTAATTTTTTCAGTGGGGCTTATCAGAGTTAGCTTTGTCAAGACGTCACAGCTACATTTAAGCACGCAGGTGGTGAGGGGAGACAAATACAATGTCGCGGATTCTTTTTGTCCTGCAAATAAACTGTTTGTTTAATGTAAACAAATGTTTAAATTAACTTGTTCTTTTAATAATTGATGTATACCTTGATCGTCTGGTCTTGGCTTGCTATACCCGTTTGGTTAGATTTTCGTGAAATGTGTGGCAGTGCCAAGTTAAAGAAAAGTACTGGATGTTAAGTCAGTATGAAAATTGTGTTACACTTCATAGAGTGGTTATATTTTAGCAAATGTGTGGCAGTGCCATGTTTAGAAAAACGTATTGTTGAATGTTCAAATATCACGAACAACAATTTGTTACAGTCAGAAAATAAACAATATTTGATGAAAATAAAACACATTTTCAAAGTTATTGTAAGAATCGTAATGGCATGGTTAAATACTCATATTAGTACCCTGTATCGGCAAGTACTCAAATGTGAGTACTTGTACTTGGTCTGAAAAAAAGTGGTATCGGTGCACCCTCGGCGCAAGCACACCAAAACTGGACTGGTGAAGATAGGAAAACATTGCTTGATCTGATAAATCTTGATTTCTGCCGCCAAACACAGATGGTGGGGCCAGAATTTGGCATTATCAGCATGAATCCATGGAGCTAGTAATTCTGGCTGGTGGTGTAATGGGGTGGGAAATGTTTTCTCAGAACAATATGGGGCCTTTAATACTAACAAATGCTGATGCCTCAGCCTTACATCCTGGTAGTGCTGTTACTGACCACGTTGTCCCTTAATGGACACAATTACCCATTTTTAATGGCTACTTCCACCATAATAATGCATAGAAGTCATCTTAGACTGGTTTCGTGAACATGACAATGAGTTCAGTGAATTTCAATGGCCTACCCGGTCACCAGATCTGAATGAACTAAAACACTGTCGCGATGGCCACCTCGTAGCAAGAATAAGCAACACACAGACCTGCAGAAATTATGCAATGCAGTCATGTCAACATGCACCACAATCTCATAGGAACAGTTCTAGTACCTGTTGGCATCTACAACACAAAGAACTGGGGCAGTTTTTCAAGCAGAGGTAGACCCTCCCCACTGCCAGGATGGTGCTCCAGATAAAGTGTTCAGTGAGTGTATTCTCAGTGGTGTAATAATTTTGCATTTCCAGCTCAATGGCATTGATCAGATGCAATTAAAGGCCAGTATAATCTGGGGTGAGCCAAATGCAGCCATCGTTATCAGCCCGAAAGGATCAACCATCGGTCGGCTCCAATTACTGCCACTGGGAACGATACGATGGCGCATTTAACAAGCGGGCAATTAACCCTCAGAGTGCTAAATGCAGCTATTGTTGCTCAATGATGGAAAATATCAAAATCAAAGCTGTTGAAAACCTATTATGGTAGGTTTTCAACAGCAAAAGACAATGAAATTTCTATTTTTTAACAATTTATTTCAGCACTCTAAGGGTTAATACCCCAGCATGCCCTTAATGGCACCACACTGTAGGAGGGTAGGACCACCGGCCCCAATCTTACAGAGCGAGACAGTGCACTACGCTCAAACTGCCACTTACTGGGGTCCGAGGAACTCGCGTTTTACACACCGCACAGGCCTGCAGAGGACAGCCGTCCCCCCAAATAACCAGGTTCTGCACAATATTTCTTTCATCTGAGGAGTTTTTCTCAAACTTAAGAGGGTTTTTCTCCCCCCGCAAGTTCTTGCCATTTACGCATTCTGGTCCAGTGCTGGTCCTCCTCTTACTCCTTAAAGCGTGCAAGCCAGAAGTAGGGAACACTGTTCCTGGAGAGCCTCATAGCCCTGCAGGTTCTAGAGGTTTCTCTCCTCGAACACCTGATTCAAATGACTGCCTTGTTATCAAGCCCTTGACAAGCTACAATCATTTGAATCAGGTGTATCTGAGATGGGAGCCATCTAAAACATGTAGGGCTGTGTCTCTCCAGAAATTAGGTTCCTGAACCCTGGTCAATGCCAGGCTTCGAATTTCACAATTTGCCTCCACAGCTGTTCTATCAAAAATTGCTGAGGAGACCTAGGACTCCCCACAGTAATTTTTCCAAGCCTCCACAGCAACATTTTGAAACGATGGCCTAGTTTTAAACAAGCCTTAGTTTCGTCGGTATTCCCCGCAATGCGACGTCATCAGAACTATCAATTATAGTGCCGATTTCCTCAGCCCCTCCCGGTGCCAGTCTGGGCAGTTTACTTTCAACCTCCATACAAAAGTGCTATTATTGCGCCTACAATTTAATCAAGCAATGTAAAAAAGGTTACATGTGTGCGAGGTCGACCTCATTGCTGATAAAGTGAAAACGAGGGTGATCACGCAGTGAGTGATTTCTAAATATTGTCATGTAAACTGCAAACGAAATGTGGGAAAGTTTGGCGCATAAATGATCGATTGTGGTTGCGCGGTTGATCGGATACCGAGCCAGGCAGCCAGCCCTCCAGGGCCCTGCCGAAAGTTATGTGAGTGATTTAAAGCATAAGGGCACTGGCGATTTTTTTTTTTCCCGGCAAAACGTTGCCATGGTTTTTAATGTGTATTTGGCGGCGAAGTCAGTAATATACGGTGGCTTTTGCTGCGAGTGCAGTCGTGAAAGTCAAGCCCTGAATGCAATAGACCTCCATAAAAATAGCTAAATAAATTAAATTGTTGCGATGGAATTAAGTCCCCTAGATGGAGTAAAAGCAGCGTTTGCCGCAAAGCACTTCGGCCATCTGGGTGGGTTGAAATGGTGAGTTCACACCAACGTCATCAAAGTGGTTACCAGGTATCACCTGTTAGCTGGACGTGTTTAAGCCCCAGTGGTTGTCTGTGGTATTGCAGTTTATTAAGCCTCAGGGACTAAAATGTCTTCACCATGAACTTACTCCTGAAAGATGAAAGCATTTAAATTCTCAATATTTATCTTTTTTCAGAGTTTGGGTAAACCGCATGGGCATCAAGGAGCCCCAGGAAAATCAAAAAGCAAGAGAAAGAACAAGGGAAAATGCCTTGAGTGCTCCGTTAAGGCATCAACTACTAACCCACCCTGCCCCTCTTCTACAATGGGGGCATCAATGGTTTTATATCTCAATGGCGGTAAGAGAGGCGGTAACTCTGACCTTCATCTTCCCCGAGGCAGAGATGGCGGCGTTTCGGCTGGGTCTCCTGGCCGCGGCTGAGTCGGTTTCTGTGACCTGCTGCAGGGGCCAAAGAGACAGTCTGAGTCTCCATTAAAATTCATAACCCCACAGCACAGGTAAGCCTGCTAACAGGGTGTGTGACAGTTGAAGACTCCCACCTTCCTCTTCCGACCGCGAGGCCGAGCCGGGGCTCCTGTGCTGCTGGGTGGCTCGGGGGTTGGCTCAGCTCCTACGGAGAAACAGTCCCACCTTTACCAACGGGCTCGGACATAAAAAAAAATACTGCTGGGAGTGGGAGGGGGGGCTCAATTTCACTGAATCTTAAGAGTCCAGCAATTTACTTCCATTCATAATCACGAACAGAACCAGCGAACACAGAGAGGTTCCAACTGACATTCAAGCCGGGTCCTGTATTGTACCTGACCGCACAAACTAGAGCACAGAAAGGCTGGAGAGAGGGGGAGAGGATTAGAGGAGAGGAGCAAAGGATGGAGGCGGAGAGAGGAGACAGACAGAGCATGTAAGCGAGCGAGGAAGCTGCACCTGTCTCCACCTCTCCGGAGGGCGCCCCTGGCGGTTCAGGGGTCGCGTCAGGCAAGCTGGATTCGCGGCGAGTCGTCTCCTCGTGCACCTGAGGGGCCACATCTGGGCTGCACACTGCGGGGCGAAACATGACACAAGCCAGAGGAGATTTTCACAGCCGCCTGCTCCTGCATCAGCACCTGAAACAATGGCTCACTTGTCTCTAAATCAACCCAAAACGCACACACCAAAGCAGGGAAAACCTGAAGCTTACCAGCGTCCTCACCTGAACCCAAGGCCTCCTTTCTGTCCACAGGGTCAGTCACACAAACGGAAACCGAAATCTGAGGACACAGAATGAACCGCTTCATTTGAACAACCCAATTTAAAAGGAGGAAAACAAAACAGTATTTTCAGTTAATCTGCCGCATTTCTTTCAACGCTATTCTAATGTGTATTCAGTTTTAAAAGGCTTACAGCAAAGCATATGCTCAAATAGACCCACGCTTCTGTTCTGTGGTAATGAGACAACATTAGAATCCTATCCAGAACATTCAGACCATCGGCCCCCAGGGTATTTAAAAAAAAAAAAAAAAAAAAAGAAAGAAAGAAAGAAAGAAAAGGAAAAAAAGTGTATCGGCGGTAAGGAGGCGACAAGGAGCTCGCCGAACGCCTGGCGTCTGACGCCTCGCGGAGCGGCGCTGCTGTGATCGCCATCATTACCAGTCCTCTCCAGGCCGTCTGATGTCAGTCCCGCCATCTGCTCCGTATTTTACGGGCGCTGTCGACATTTTTACAGGCTGACCTCTTTCGCGTAATTTCGGAAGAGGCCCATTATTTTCCGAGCAATTAAATCTGCTGTACACCCACCACCCTCCCCGGCACGACCGCCAACTCGCGAACTGCAGACTCTGTTATTCGTTAACACCAAATCAAAGGGACTGAGGAGATTTAATTGCATAAGTGTCCGACTCAACTTCTTTTGTGACTCATTAAATGGAAATTCATACAAAAATACAGATAACAGCAGGTGTTTTTAATTACTATACAAACGGGAGAAGAGTGTCCCGTTCATACGCATTGAAACGGTTGTTCGTTCTCGAGACTGGGCAGACAGGCCAGAGTCCACGGGCAGAGCAGTCCACACAGATGGACACACTGACTGAGACAGACGGAGAAAGATGGTCAGATACACAAACGGAGGCGAAAACAGATGGACAGATAGCAACAGACGTACAAAAAGACGCAGGCTGATAGAGAGACAAACACAAATACAAGGCTGACCAAGACAAACCAGTAAGCAGACAGAGAAAAAAAAAAAAAAAAAAGAGAAGCAGACAGACATACACAGTTACAGACAAAGGCAGACAGAGGCAAAGACGAGCAGGCTTACACAGACAGGGAAACAGACAGACGGACAGATGGACCGCAGGCATTAGATAAGTCTCTATTGCACGATGAAATTGGGAATAGGGGTGTGCAATGAGCCCCCTATCCCCAAACCCTATTTCACAGCCAACTGGGCATCACCCCAAAATGCTATAAGCCCCAGCTGCTGCTGTCCTACAGTCAGGATTTGATGGCAGGCTCAGAGCGCGCTGCACTGACGGGGCGGGGTATATCGGGCCAGGCTATGACACGCTCCAGTAGCTGTATCAACTCCTCCAGGAGCCGCAGGACAGCTTCTCCATTCTCCGCTTTAAAAAAAACTCATCAATCAGCTCAGACCCGAGAAGCCAGGTGAGGCAAGTCGAGTGTGTAATCAACTGCTTAAACTGATCAATTAAGAGCAGAGCCACCAATAAAGGCAGCAGGAGCTGCGGCTGCCAAACGAATGCAGACCGCGAATGCGTTACTCCGGGCAACGGCTGTGCGATTTCGCCAAAAAAAATTATGTTATATAGCCCCGGTCTGTGAAAAAAAAAAAAAGCGGGGAAGTAGCATTCCTCTCCCACAGGAGAAAATGGCATTTGCGAAAAACTGAGAGCCGTAATTACAGTAGCTTATGACGCATTTTTAATATAGGCCTTCCACTTGCCATTTGTGTCAATTATGGGACCGTCCTTTCAACTCGCACAAGCAAACATTTTCATTTATTTGGATTCATGCATCGCAAACTCGCATCGTAATAACTGCTGCCATCCGTTCTAATGCCCAATATCTCATCAGTGAACTTGTCCCCCTCCTCGCCGTCCTGTGGTCATGACTTAACACGACAGGAAACTGCCAGCAAGATTGTTCACAAACATCAGGGCAGAGACGCGAGTCGGGTTTGGCACCATTAATCTGTGAAAGGCTCATTTGGGCCAAAGTTTTACAACGTATTTACTAGCTTTATTAACTCAGGTGGCCTTACCCGTAAGCACTTTAGCGCAATACAATTTGAAATTCTATCCTTTAATACGACCAGTATTACAAGAAAACACACTAAAGGTTGAGTGCCTCGCTCAAGGTGACAGCAGCAATTGCCCGCGTGAGAATCAAACCTGCGATATCCTTCACCGTGACACGACACCACCCTCCGACGCAGACCCACACCACCCTCATCCAAACAAAGCTCCATCCATCAACACTGAAAATTTCTTCTTCTTTAGTCAATTATTTTCGGAGGCTATTATTTTCCAATGGTTCAGAGCTCAACAACATATGGCTGAATGCATAACGGTGCAACAGCCCGCTTGCACGAACCATTTTTCATTCGGTACATCGTTCAGTCTCCCCTGTCTGAGCAGTTCAAATTACATGGAACAAGTCCAATAAAACAAAGTCCATAAAGAAGGCAGTTTATTCAAACGTGACAGTTTGGTGAGGGATTTTTTTTAGGTTCAACTTCAGTTTTAGTGCGCAATCGTAACTGGCCTCGACAATGTTTGTGTGCCACCAGGGACAGTTTGGGCATTTACAGAATATTCTGCAGACCAGCTGGCTGCACAATGGCTGGTACCGGGACATTAGTGGGGGTTTATGGTCTAGAGCCATTGAATGCACTTAAAATGGCTCCAAAGTAGCTCACCCAAATAAAATCACCTGATTGCACTCCATTAGATTACATTTATACCCTCCTTTGTTGTCAAGCATTTTGTATGCCGCTGGCAATCTCTGTCCACTACGCCCGAGGATAACAGTACTATAAAAATGGATATGCAGGTTTATTAATGTCAATAAATGCCATAAAATGGTGTTCAGAAGTACAGCCTCTAGAAACTAGAACAAGCTGGTCTGATGTAACCTGAAGTGCATTTCTTGCTCGAGACAATGAACCTCAAAATACCCTCACATTAGCCAACAGGCTGACTGAATTTAATGGTATCTTTCTTCATCACACACAAAAAAAAAAAAAAATCAATCAAGAACAACCAATAAATGTGCAATAACATTACAAAACCAGAAAATAAGCACCTATCCCTTTTAACTAGATGGGAATCTCTGTTAGTCCCCTAAAAGGGACTATAAACCTTTGCCATCTTAAATTGCTTTCAGCATATAATTCCGAAATAGTTGGGACAAAGTGTAAATTGTGAGTAAAATCAAAACGCAATGACTTTCAAATCACACCAGCCAATATTTTATTCACAATAGAACAGAGATAACAGAGCAAATGTTGAAACTGAGAAATTTTACAATTTTATCCACAAAATGAGCTCATTTCAAATTTGATGGCTGCAACAGGTCTCAAAAAAGTTGGGACAGGGGCCTGTTTACCATGGTGTAGCATCCCCTCTTCTTTTTAACACAGAGTGGAGGCGTCTGGGCATTGAGGCGACAAGTCTCTTGAGTTTGGCTATTGGAATTTGATCCCGCTCTTGTTCAATACAGGCTTCCAGCTGCGGGAGAGTTTGGGGTCTCTTTTGACGGACTTTTCATTTAATTATGCGCCAAATGTTCTCAATCAGTGAAAGATCAGGACTGCAGGCAGGCCAGTTCAGCACACGGACTCTTCTACTACGAAGCCATGCCGTTGTAATAGCTGCAGTATGTGGTTTTGCATTGTTCTGCTGAAATACACAAGGCCTTCCCTGGAATAGATGTCGTCTGGAGGGGAGCATACGTTGCGCTAAAACCTTTATATACCTTTCAGCATTCATGGAGCTTTTTAAAACATCCAAGCGTCCCACACCATTTGCACTAATGCATCCCCATACCATCAGAGATGCTGGCTTTAGAACTGAACGCTGATAACAGGAGGGGTGGTCTTTCTCCTCTTTAGCCCGGAGGACACGACGCCCATGATTTCCGACAAGAATGTCAAATTTTCACTCGTCTAACCACAGGACACTTTGCCACTTTGCTACAGTCCATTTTAAAAGAGCCTTGGCCCACAGAACACGGCGGCGCTTCTGGATCATGCTCAACAATGGCTTCCATTTTGCATGATAGAGTTTTAGGTGGCATCTGTGGATGGTACGGCGGACTGTGTTAACAGACAGTGGTTTCTTGAAGTATTCCTGGGCCCATTTAGTAATGTCAATGACAGAATCATGCCGGTGAGTGATTCAGTGGCGTCTGAGGGCCCGAAGATCACGGGCATCCAGTAAAGGTCTTTGGCCTTGTCCCTTACACACAGAGATTTTTCCAGTTTCTCTGAATCTTTTGATGATGTTATGCAATGTCGATGATGAGACCTTCAAAGCCTTTGCAATTTGACGTTGAGGAACATTGTTTTTAAAGTATTCCACAATTTTTTTACGCAAGCCTTCACAGGTTGGAGAGCCTCTGGCCATCTTTACTTCTGAGAGACTCAGCCTCTGTAAGACATCCCTTTTATAGCCAATCATGTTACACACCTGGGGCCAGTTGCACCAACTGGTCTTATGCCTGGTCTTAGCTAAGACCAGGCGTAACTTGGCATTCTAATTCCAGTCGCATGGTTACGCCAGTTGCACCAGCTGGTCTTACGCCTTCTTCTCACTAAGAACAGGAGTAAAGTAGGAAAATCTTGCTGTTTCTATAGTAACAATTATACTAACTGTACTGTTAACGAAAGACGATGGCGCGTCTCATTTATCGCCTTTACAACGAGCGGGCGTTTAGACGGGAAAGAGTAATTAGGGACAGAAGCAACCTTTACAGCGACGAGGAGCTCATTGTGAGGTTTCGATTCTGTTGGAGAGATCCGTATGAACTTGCTGAAGAGCTGTCACCGGACTTGCAATTTGTGTCGGACCACAAACGCAGCATTGCCACCAACGCTGCAGTTGCCGATTGTACTTCGTTTTTATGAGGAAGGTTGAAAAATGCCCAAGTCTACAATTCAAATGTGCCAATAAATAAAAATTGCAGTACCACTTTTATTGAAATTGGATGAGTGTGTCATGAAGCATGTAAGTGCATGCTCTTTTAAATTAAAATGCTCTACGGACTTTTGATTATAACCGCCGCTTTCCACTCCAACCAACCCAGTAAATGCAGGTGAATCCTCGCCAAATACGTCAACAATTATGTCACTGTATATGGATGTTTTCAGGGGAGGACCTCCGCCAATTTTGTGATTTTTTTTTTTTTTTTTTTTTGCGGAGGCATCTTTCTTCGCCTTACTCGAATGGTCTTTCCACTTTTTCCTCACATCACCCTCTGAGCGAAGGCTGCCAGAGTTAGAGCAACTGTAAATCGCCTCCGTTATCACTGTCCAAGTTGATTGTTTTCTTTTGTTCGTCACGATGTTGGACTGCTTGGCAGTGAGTGTTGCCCTGTGCTGACTGTACAGCTCGATTAATTTCCGGATTTCGATGTCAGTGAAGTTTCATATCTTTTTCTTCCCTCCATAGTTGCCGCAAACAGAAGTGATAAGTTAGGCTACAAAGATGCAAGACAGCGGAAGGTAACAATGTATCCTAGCAACGCACGCTACGTAAGCATTCACAGGAACGTGCATCGCCAAGACCAGGCGGAGTTCAGACCAGGCGTAAGTCTGGTTGCTGCAACTGGCCTTAAGTCCATTCCAAAGACTGGTCTTAGTTACGACCAACTTAGCAGTTACGACCAGGCTTAGTTAAGACCAGTTGGTGCAACCGGCCCCTGATGCCAGTTAACTTAATTACTTGCTAAATGTTCTTTCAGCTGATTCTCTTATATATTAATTGCTTTTTCAGCCCTTTTTTGCCTGTGTCCCAACTTTTTTGAAACCTGTTGCAGCCAGAAAATTTGAAATAAGCTCCTTTTGTGGATAAAAATGTAAAATGTCTCAGTTTCAACATTTGAAATGTTATCTATGTTCTATTGTAAATAACATACTGGCTCATGTGATCCGACAGTCATTGCATTTTGATTTTATTCACAATTTACACTTCGTCCCAACTATTTTGGAATTGGGGTTGTACAAGAAACTTAAATTACCAATAACACTGAAATTATAAGACAAAGTTTAGGCAGTAGCTTTAACATAAAGTTACCAGCCATTGATTTTATCATGTTTCTCAACTTCTTCTTTGGTTCCCAGGAGCCCTGGTCTGAATATGCATCATCCAAAATCTAATTTGCATCCCGCCAATCATAAGGGAGTTCACCCCTTTACACACCTAGTTAAAAATCCAAATACTACAAGTCCACAATAGTAACACAAGTGTGAGGACTGAAAGCAAAGGGAAAGCAGTCAAGGTCTGGGTGCGGAAGAAACAATTAAACTGTAGCCAGCTACTTGCGTCTATGAGGGGTTGAAGTAACAAAAATCTAATAATAAAAATAGATGCTATGAAAGTGCTTGCGAATTGAAAACAAGAGTGATGAAAACTCTCGTGAACTGAAAAACAGTGATAAACTGGAAAGTGCAAATGATGATTACTCCAGTCATTAATAAAAATATGGAAGTATTTCTCAATTAAATGAAAAAAGGCAGGAGGTAACAAAAATTACTAAGGTAAAAATTAATCACGGAGCGATTTAATCTAATCGACCCTGAATTTATCAAGCCACTTAACAATTTATAACTGTCCTTAAACATTCATTTTCATCACCTCCATATTCATCAGTTAATTTTTGTTACTTCCACCCTCCTCCGGCATGGCAAATGGCAATGTTAAAGGACAGAAAGAGGTGTAAAAGATGAAACTGGCTGTTTTCATCAAAGTGCCACCATTTTAATCAAATTAACTGCCAGTTTATCAAGATTCTTACGCACTTCCATTAGCTAGTTGCCTGCTACTAAAACTTTAAGTAATGAGACAACTGGCATAATCAAGGATAGCCTAATAACAATTTACAACAGCGACAATTATTTACCTGTAACGAATATGATTTTCATCGCTGACTATTCAAACGTGAGGGAAAAGACGAAGCAATTTGATTTTCAAATTCAGTACTTATTCACTGGGCGCTGAACAGTTTCACATCATTGCTTTACAAGACCACTTCTCGGACCACACGCTTAAACATTAAACATCCTCCTGAACCCTTCCCAATACTATAGGAACAGGATGCCAAGTTTTAATTATCTAATGTTTTCGATGAGGCCTACTTCATCTTTAAAAACTGAAGCCTACATAGGCCAAATGTAACCAATAAATAATGCGCTGTTTGTGGCAATTAATAGGTCTATTTAAGTTTGCTGTTTATAAAATTAATGTTTCTAAGCCCAAGGTGTCAAATCGTATCCACAAAGGGCTCTGTGGGTTAAGATTTTTGTTTTAGCGCAGCTCTACATCACCCAATTCAGCAAATAAACTAATCAGGGGGTTCAATTAAGACCTTGATAAATATAAGTAGGTGCATTAGTGTTGGGCTGTAACAAAAACAGCCACCCACACCAGCCCTTTGCGGGTAAGATTCAACACCCCTCGTATACAGTCTGACGGTACCTAGAGTGGGCAACCCATGCGAGAATATCCTGGATGCCCCCAATCTCAAATGTGGCAGTACGGAGGGGCCTCAGGCTGCAGAATCACAGACAGCATTACGAAGTCATTGGCTATTCAGGAGCAAAATACTGCGCGAATAATGGCCATTGTTCGTAGCTAAAAACATCAGCTAAATTTGATTTCAAGTCAGCTGCAGCTCCCATTGTTAGCATGAATTAAAGGATAAATTAAAATGCTTCCATATTGTCTGTGCAGCCCATTTTATTACTCGGCTTACAGAGTATTTAATCTGAAAGATATTAACGCAATAGCCTATAAAAGGCCCATATGCGAGTCATTCGGTCAGCTGAACATTATTATATCAACAGAGGTCTGTCAACGAAAGGCATGAGGGCAAGAATTAACATCAACTTTTAATGCTTAATCGGAGGTTTAGTCTGTGTGATTAGAAGCCAAACATCAATTCGCATGCTTCCTAAGGCTGAAAATTAATTGGTTGAATAAATGGAAAATGTATTTTTGATGGCAGCATTGTTCATCACATCACAGTAATGAGGCATTTTCCTTACCACCATACAAGTGGTGCTACCAAAGCACACTGGAACTGCGCTCCGGAGCTTTTTACAGGTGATGACACTGAATAAGCCTGTATTTCCTGAATTGCAAAAACTAAAAAAGTTGCCCCCCGATTGTATGAAGACATATGACAAAACAAAAACCATCACTGAATACATAAAAAGCACAATAAAAAAACCTGTCGTGCAACCAACAAGAGGGTAATATTCTTAGTTACTGTGTTGAAACTTTATGGCGTGTTTTCATTCATTCACAATGCCAATCCAAGGACAGCAAAGACAAACATTTCACCTAAAACATCCGACTAATGTTGCCTTTGTGCAGCAGCCAATTGAGTTGACTAGTATTCTTGAGCGGTTTTGAACTGACCACTGATGAACAGTTAATATTTTCAGAATGTGATTGATTACTTTTCAGCTTATGTTTCACTTCAAAGCACCAATCGATAATCGAATTTTATTCGTGTTTGTAATGCACAAGTTCAAAATAAAAACGTCATTGAAATAAACTTTGTTTTGCAATATAATGCCTCATTAAGGATATATTAAGGATAGGCTGCCGTTGATTATTATTATTATTATTATTATTAAGCTTTTAAGTGTTGTAGAATTATTCACAGCAAATGAACAAGACTTAGACTATGAAGTTTGCACTTCTCAAGAACACAATTTCTGGCTGCTTGACTCACTATAACAGGATTTGTTCACTTTTTGCAATGTAAGAGCAGTAACGAACATAAATCATTAAACACTCTCATAGAAATTTAAAAATAGTCTTAATAAATGGGAAAGAGAAAAATGCGCACTGGTCCTGGCAAAAACAAAAACGCGTCCTGGACCAAACACCCTGCAGTCATGCGCTTGCGTGCGTACGTTGGGTGGCTCTGGCACTCAAGCGAACAGCACTACACGACAGCCTTCCACATTAATGATGACCCGTCACACCAATGAGTCCTTCCAGAATTCTGAACTCAGGAGGCTCATAAAATGACACAGTGCTGAAAATTTGTTTGCAAGTCATATTGTAGAGCAAAGTGAAGCCGTTTCGCCCCAAAGTTTGGTATGGTTCCACATTGCTTTACATAGTAAGGTTTTGACTTGCACTTGTGGATGCAGTTACTAATTGTGCTCACTGAGAATGGTTTTCAGAAGTGTTCCTGAGCCCATGCATTGATTTCCACTACAGAATCCTGTCTGTTTGTAATGCAGTGCCACCTGAGGGCCTGAAGATCACAGCCATTCAATATTGGTTTTTGGCCTTGTCTCTAGCATACAGAGATACGGTATCTCTGGATTCTGTGAATAATTTTTGTGATATCACATACCATAGATGATTAAATACCCAGTTTCTTTACAATTTCATTCTTAAATTGTTGAACAAATTTCCCCTGCAGTCTGTCACATAGTGGTGAAACCCTCACCATCTTCTGAAAGACTCCGCCTCTCTGAGATGCTCTTTTCATATCCACTCACATCACTGACCCAATATAAATTAATCTAATTCATTGAGAGATGTTCCACCAGGTGCAGTTTTTGCATTATAAAACATTTCCAATCTTTTGTTGTCTCTGTCCCAACTTTTTTGAAACTTGTTGCTGGCATCAAATTCAATATGAGCAAAATTCTTTTAAAAACCAAAATTTCTCAGTTTCAACATTTGATGTGTTGTCTTTGAACAATTTTTGATTAAATATAGGGTTTAAATGATGATCATTGCATTCTGTTACATGTTATACAGCCTCCCAACTTTTCTGGAAATGCGTTCACACGCATGCACACAAGCATGCACGTGCGCGCACGCACAAACACACACACACACACACACACACACACACACACACACACACTGGCCATATTGGCCCGCCATCTCAGAGAATAAACAAAAATATGCCCCTAACTCATCAAATCAAAGCAAATCTCTGCCAGTCCCTTGAACTCAATAGGAACCTGAGCTCATTCCTTCAGTTAAACGTAAATCTGAGCCCATCCCATTAACTGAATGCAAATTTTGGCCTGAAGCACTCCTCAGCTACTAACACTACCTTGGAGCAGTCTAATTGGTAAGCATCATCAGCAGCCCTATAAAGACAGAGCAGACAAAGTGACAAGCTGGCAAGACAGCAACAAAAGATGGATGGGCACCTCTCAGCGTGAGTGTTCTTCAAAGCAAGGGAAAGAAACAAGCCAGTTCCCCTGATTGTTCAAGGATGCACAAGTACACTTAAGGTGAATTGCTTTGAGAATCGTGGGAAAACTGACCTGTTCTTGGTCCTCCGTGCTGGCGGCCTGCATCTCGTTGCTCCGGCAACCAGACGGAGGCGGGGACGAGGGCCCAGAGAGGGAGGGGCTGTTGAAATCGGGCTGGGGGAGGGAGAGGGGGGACCTCTGGGGGGTTTTCAGCAGTGAGCGGAGCCTGGAGCCCCCGGATCCTGACAGGTGGGCTGGTGTACCCCCCTTCTGCAGCGGCGTGCTGGGGGGCAGCCTCTTATCGAAAAACTCAGGGGACAGGGGCACCCCGAAATGCACCCTCTTCTTCTTGGGCTGCTCAGAGTTTCCCGCTTTCTCAGACACCTCACCTGCAGCTTCAGCAGAAACGCGACACTAGCATCAGATGCCCATACTTACTGCCATGAGTAAGCACTGTTTTATACTTTAGAGCAGTCACCGTAATTTGAGCGTTCGCATTATGAGTGGCATTTGAATTCTTAATCTCAGTGCCTTCATATACAAGTCATGTTGCACGGGTCAAACAAAACAAGTGATACGATTTCTGGAATAAAACATGACATGCTTTTATAAATATTTTTTTATTAAAAAGTATGCCTGTGCTATCCACCCACTTCAGCCTACCTCCAATGAAAACACTTCATGTTTGTCCTTTGAAATCTGCTGGTTGAGTAAGTGCTATCACAGGTCAAGTCACCAGACAACCAATCATCACCTATGCCAAGTATGTAACCGCACGTTGCCATTGCCAACTACGAGCTTTGAAATTTGTCTGCAACCATTTGTAGATGTCACATATTTCACAGTCCATACACTCCAGGCCAAAAAAATGGGCCAAACTCCAGAGCCCTTCAGTGCCCCCACTTGCCTAATAACCATCGCTTCAGTGAACCATCCAGAAAAGAGCTGCAAGCTGTTTGACAGTGAAACAAAAAATAAATGAATGAATGAATTATTAATGGACCGTGGGTGTAAGGATTCTCCAAATACACAGATTGGTTCATCCCTCAGGTTTTTGTGTGTGTGTGTGTTGGGGGGGGGGGGGGTGTAAAAAAAGGGGGAAAAAATTCTAGAATTTATTAAAATGAACAACAAACTGTAATACCAAGAACACTGTGAGGTAGATTAACTTCATAAATTCACTACACATAAATGACCCAAGAGGGCCAAAATCTACACATGGCTGACAACTGACTTGGTCCATTTGTAAACTTGGACAAACGGCCCACAAAAATCAGACACAAATCATGCCATCTGGCACGTGCACAGTCCTCCATCCCTGGATTTATTGACTACGACCATTAGGTGAACTATTAATGTACCAGAGCAGGAGGAAATGCCAGTTAAACCTTTACCGTGCAAAGAAAACCTTATGTTATCAGAGTCCAGAAGCACCTTTGACTATTCTACGCTTTGAGGCACCTGCTATGGAAAATCTCACTATGGAAACGTGTATTGCGGTCAGATGAATCAAATTCTCAAGTGTATTTTGGGAGAAATTAACCCTGTCTGCTCCGGACCCCAGAGGGACCGTCCAGACTTATCAGCAACAGGTCCAAAAGCTATGCTCAGTCATGGAATGGGGTCATGTCAGTGCCCATGGCAAATGTAACCTGCACTTCTGTGAAGGCACCGTTAATGCTGAAAAGTTATTTAGTTAACAACTATTTAGGCTTCATTATAAAATTATGCGAATGGAAAACGAACAGAATGGGGTTAAAACGAAATCTACTGATGCAAGCAATAAGCTCTTTTGATTGGTTCTGTGGCCGAGCGCCAATTTTGTGAGCAAGCCTGCCTGAATTGTCTCAAAGATCATACACCGTTTCACTATGGCTATTGGCTACTAAAGCAAAGCGCAGAGAAGCATGGAATTGAAGGATTTTAGCATAATTTGCACTGTACCTGGTTGCCTTCATTTTGTACAATCAAAGTTTAAGAACCATAGCACTACAAGTGCGGCCGGTGACCCAATTATTGTGGTAACCCAATTATGTTGCTACTTTTGTAAATTAATCAATTCTTCGGTTGTTTTTTGTTGCCAGTCGTGGATTTTGGTTTTGTTTACATTACAGAAGCGAACGTCAATTTCTGGGAAGAAAACGATAACAAAATCGGTAATTAGCTTTATAAATATAGCCTATATATACCCAAAAGCACATATATGAATGAAATAAAAATTTGAACACAACGCGCTAACCATCCTCATTTATTGCCAGCTCTTTCTCCTTTACCGCGATTATTGGGTCACTTAAAACGTTCGAAAACTTTGTTGAGCACAGACTTTTGTAGGAATAATTTAATAATTTTGTTTCTCTTTGATTTCGGTTACATACAAATTACTTGTTAAGCATAGCGAACTTGGTGCCATTGTCTTGACATTTGGTTTTGCAGACTGTGAATTTATTTCATTGACACCACGATAAGGTCCTTCGTAGAAAGGAGCCTCGCTTTTGGAAAATATAGATTCGCAGCCGCCAGGGATAACAGCCATCACTATCACGAGAGGCCGGTGTGACCCATCCGAAAGGAGAATATCACGATATTCGACAGTTTCCGCCTTTGTGTTGACTAATATATTAATTACATAATGTTTTCCTTGTAACAAAGTTTCATTAATTGTGAATAAACGTATTATATCAAATGGTAAATGTTTAGGTTGAAAATCGGCATTGGGCCATGCATGAGATATATTACTACACACAGTTTTTCGGCTGGCCCGAGCAGCGGCCAGGCCCCCATAAACGCGAATGTCGCTGAGTGAGTGAGTGACTGACTGCCAGAGTGATCAAGTTTAACGATTGGCTGGCCGGTGGGGAATAAATTCAGCGATTGGTCGGCCGGATGGGAGGCACTTCAACGATTGGTTTGCCCGCGATTGGCTTGCTGGCTGTTCAGCAATTGGTCGGCCGGTGGAGAAGAAATTCAACGATTGGTTTACCGACGATTGGCTGACTGGCCGGCCGGGCGTCGACTTCACTGGTGTTTACTGGTCTGTGTATTTGTATTAGAAATGCATGGGTCTCGGAATTTCGGCTTTGAGGCATTGCAACAGAAACGGAATACTTTGCTGTTGTTGGATCTTGGATTTGAGAGTTTACCGCAGAAACGGAAATTGAGAAGTGGAATTGAACGCGCCACACTCATTTATGCGTGTGAAGGACTATTTACGTACAAGGTGGAAGTGGCGCCGGCACTATTACGTTTCAGTACTTTCAAGAATACCGAAGAATTTATGAGTTGGTTCGCTTGAACAGAAGCAGATGTGGTGGCCGCTTTCATTGTAGGCTAAATTTAAGTATGAGAGCGACTGTAACCCCTTCTCCAATGACAACCCAAATTTAAGAAAATATTAAGTTTAAAAGATCTGCTTGAATCCAGTCTGGATTGACTGCAATAATCAAATAAATGAAGTAGCTACTAAAACACACGCTTGTTGAACCCACTACGCGCAACGCAATGAATGTTTCCAGTACTTGAATCCAGAATTGTCTGCTTGAATTTATCTAGCAATAGACTGCAAAATCAGGTAAATGTACTGTAAATTAAAACACATTTTGTACATATTGAATGTTCATATGCTGTGCTTTTTGACGCTAATGAATGATTCTTGGTCTTTTGGTTCCATTTCCATTTTAATGCATTTTATTCTAATGGACAGCAAAAGGCTGATTAAATATTCATATTAGCGGATGCATATGATGTGCTTTCCTAGCTAGATTCCCCGTTTTAAAAAGTTCCTTTCCATTTTGTTTTCTCTTACGGTTGGCACAATTCCATGGAGATATTAGGCTAATTTTATTTCACGCTAGATTGGTTCGTTTTGTTTCAGTCCTCCATGCTTGTTTTCTGGTACTGTACCGTTTTTAATTTCCCTATTCAATCTTTTTAACCCAATTCAATCTCGTTAAAAAACAAGCATGGGAGGACAGTATCGGTTGTGAGGTTGAATAGGGGAATTAAAAACACATTCCGACCATTGTTAAGATTCTATCACGATAGATTGGTACAATGTGTTACATTCCTCCATCTCCCTTTTGAATTTCGTAGCCGGTACCAGAATCATTTCCTTAATCTTCCTATTGAATCTCGCAACCGATACGAGAGAAGACAGGTACAATGGGATACACTAACATCAGAGGTGTATAGTAACGAAGTACATGCACTTCGTTACAGTAGTTAAATAGTTTGAGGATTTATACTTGAGTTTTTTCTTTAAACCTGGACGTTTACTGTACTACAAAAAAGATAAAAAGTATTCTTTCACTTCGCTACTTTGACACTGGCCACTTTTTTACTCGTTACAAATTAAAATATGAATGTAATTCATCATTTAAGGATTATCTGGATTTGGCGTGTTTGAGAAGAACAACGGTGCTCGGCGGGGCATCTATGTGCAGATGTGACCGCCAGCGGACATGGAGCTGCAAATTCATGCGCGCAGTTACAATATTCTACCACTAGATGGCACTCTCGGATCAGTTATTGAATATTCACGAGCAAGCTGAGTTCGAACACGGTTTATAAAATGGACGAGTTCACTCCAATCCATGTTTTTCAGGAGTTGCCTGAATAAATGAGTTGCTGTCTCTCTCAAATTGACATTCACAAAATCAATAACTGCTACCCTTACTCTAGCTCTTTGTCTATTCAAATGTATAACTTGCTTTTGATATGTTTTCCTTACTCAAGACTCCCCCTACCTCCCACTTCCTTACTTTCACTTACTCCCACTATCTCACTCACACTCACTCTTTCACACTCTCACTTTCACACTCTCCCCACCAACTTTGTGAATAATTTATGAGCTCCAGCTCATTACTAAACTTGCACTTCATATAATTGCATGAGCTTTGCCTCATTTTGCACCCTTTTCTTGGGCCCACATTCTCATACAGCACTTGGCGGCCCAGCCATATACTAGGTTGCACCTAGTCTTGTTGTCTTTAGATGCATTCTGAAAATAGTTTTCCCTCTGCAAGGAATCAATTCATCCTCAAGGAATACATGCGATCAATCGATCAGGGAAAACTTGACTCGTGCCCATCCCTATTCAAGACAACTTTTTTTTTTTTTTTTTTTTTTTAAGGATGCCCATGCCCATTTCAAAGAGACAAGAAAAATCGCACTCTGCACGCATAATTAAGGCATGACTGCATAAGAAGAGGACGTGGGCGCTGGATTAGCCTGCCTACAGACCAGACTTCTCACCTACTCAGATCGAGCAGCACATTTTGAAAGGCAAAATGCGACAACAAAGACCACATACTGTTGTATACATTAAGACTTGTTTGCAGGAAGAATGGCACAAATTCACACCTAAAACACTTAATTGCTTAACTAGTCCCGAAATGCTTATTAAGCACTGTGAAAAGGAATGCCAACATTGCAAAGTGGTTAATACTTCACAGCCTCAATTTTTAAAATGGCTAAGGTGGGAGAATCAAAATTGAAGTGTCTGTTTAATTGGGAAAATTAATGTAAGAATGTGCTGTTGTATTGGTTTTCATTACAGATCAAAGATAATTTACATATCACAGCTTTTTACCTTTATATCACACCGTTCAACTTTTCCTTCTGGGGTTGTACAACTCAAGCTATTTGCAGACTGTGCAAGAGCGTTGTACCAGTGTCATAGTCACAGACGATTAAGGGGTGATCTGGGGTTAAATAAAAAATGACACCAGGAAACAACTCAGAATTAATCTAAAGAGGTATATGTAATAACCACCAAAACAGATACAAGTTGGCATTTTTCTGTTTATGCGGTTGCCATGGTAACCAAGCAAGCTCATTAAATATGCAGAAAACTTCTGGCACCAATTCCTCTTTAACTCTATGATAGAATTCAGTTTTTCTTTCATCATTAAAAAGCCATTGCTTATCCAAATGCAATGACATAGCCATTCTTTGCCCAATTTATCAGTTTTGTGATTTTGGGGCATTTTACTCAAATTGTGAAATTATTTTGCGCACAATCTGACAAATACTCAAAATATTCAAAGTATGTAACAGATAGGCAAAATTTCCCTATGTCATTGCATTTCTAATGAAGTAAAGTACCTGCAGCCCAAATTTCATTGATTTTCAATAATAAATAAAAAAGTTATGGCTGCCACAAACCTGAGAAACGTGGAAAAAGTAATACCTTAGGAAATCAATGGAAAATGCATTAGACCGCATTGAAAAGTTGAGTTTAGTTTTTAATCCTTGTAGCAATTAACGATTATTAAAGGTGGGTTATTATAGAATATTTTTATTCAAAAAATTTTTTTTGGAAAAATAATCAAATTTTGCCCATTTAACCCCAGATCACCCCTTAATCCCCATGCACATTTGCAAGTTTATTAGTCTGCTCAGCTCACCTCTTGCAATGCTGCTACCGCATCAGTTTTGGCCCTTTAACTTATCAAGGTCAATTTATTTGTCCTTATTTTAATGCTCCAACTTTTTCTGGGTTCAGATGTTTAGCATCATGGCAGCATACAATTTAAAAAACAGGCAACAAAATATTTTTGTTATTCCACTGTATTTGTGTTTGTTCAAATAAACACAAATACAATTGAATAGCAGACCTGTTTGGAACAAGTGAGTACAGCTCATTAATACCCCCCACTCTTGTGCACTGAAGAGATTATGGCATATTTTCAGATAAATTGGCACTGTAACTCTGCATGAAGTATAGAATGCATGACTGAAATTTGAAAACAATCCGATAAGCAGTTTGAGAAATCGGTCTGACAACATTTGCAGTGGTAAATTTGCTACGTTCAAAATATGGAAAAAAAGTGATTTTTGAAAAAACCCATCACATTTTCATGAAATTTGGCACTGCTCCTCTCCATGAAGTGTAGAATGCATGACGGCAATTTGAAAACAATCTGATGAGCAGTTTTTGAGAAATAGGTCGGACAAACTGGTGTGGGTGGATGGACGAAAGAAAGGACGGAATTCCTTGGTATATACTACAAAAGGGTATAAAAAGGGGACTGTTTTTATTTATGACATTATTATTATTATTAATAGGCCTGATCACTGTAATGTCTTAGGCTACTGCCTGCCCAAAAAAAAGTTGCCGTTTGAATATAAACAAATGCTATGGTTGGATTACTTTTTCAGGGATAAACATGTTACACCTGGCAATAATTATTTTAACCCTAACCCCTAAATTTTGCCAGGAGCATCTTGGCTGCGTTACTGCCAGGAAATGGGTGCCAGAGTTGATCACGGCCGTTCTAGGCTATGGTTGTGATTCCATCAGCCGCGCCAAGGCACGTCTCGGCAGCGTCCTAGAAGCGGCTCCCAGCACTGCTCTGCCGAGAATACGCTCCAAGTCTATTTTTGGCGGTGGCGGGCTGTAGTCGCACTGATCTGAATATAGCAGGGATACATTTCCCATCGTTCGACCACATAGTCATTGGTTCCAACTACGTTAGCATCTGTGCTGATGGGAACCGCACACCACATCGCGCCCGGCAGGAAGTTACTTTCAAGGCGGACACGCTTTTAACTAAAAGAAACTAGCCACAAATCTTTGATATAGAATTTTTATATAACACACTTTTCAACTACGTGCGTGTGATTTTGTTTTCACTAAAACACAGGCACAATTTTTGTTTTTTATCTATGGCGTTCATGGCTGGACATGGTTATCATTTAGTCGGCTACAGCACAACAAAGTCGAAAATGACATTAAATGCAATTAAAGCAGAAAAAAACAGAAAGCATTTAAGTTCGTAGCCTACTCTCCTATGGCAGAAGCACAAATATCCAGGAAAAATGACAAGATAAGCGAAATCTGAGCAGGTCGATTGTATCAGCTGGCAGGACAGAACTTTTCGCTCTCAGCGGAACACAAAGTCACGTACAAGACAGAGCAAAATAGCGTCACTCACGTTATGCTGCAGATACAGGCCTGGTGGAATCTAGGGGTAACTGATGAAGCACATATGCAACTCCTCATTTCCTAAAAAATTATGTCAGAAAACGTATCCCTTGGTGGTGGAAAAGATGTTAGTGCTTCAGAAGGGGCAAATTATTGGCCTACATCAAGCAAAGAAGATAAGAAATGAAAAAAAAAAAAACAAGCACAACGAATCATTTTCACACAGGAATTGGCCACCACAAAGTCCTGGCCATGACCGCATTGAGTTGGGATGAACTCGAGAAGACGACAGAAGAGGTTCAACTACCCTGTCCTCAAGACAAGATCTCTAGCCAAAAATTAATGCAACTCTGATTGAAAATACATGTCCCGACTTTGCCTGCGGTAGTCAAAACAATGACACAACGAATTTGCACTATAATCAAAGCTACAAGGGTTCCAACTAAATAATTGAGTGTGCGACTTCTTTTTTGGACCGTAGCGCATTACAAGATTCAAAGGTTTTCCCAAAGGTTTAGAAATCATTTGCGATTCTGCATTTTGATACAGGAGAATATGCAATCCTATGCTAAGCCCACTGAAAAGCAGTGCCAGCTCTCTCTCTCTCAATTCAGCTGCCTCACTCTGCATCCTCTAGGCTATTCTTTGTCTGAAAGCGGAATATTCAAAAATTCATGCCTCAAAAAATTTATAATTTGGCTGAAGAGTGGCAAAACATTTGGCTGTCATTCACCCCCCAGGAGAGATCTGACTTATTTATTTTTTGATTAATTGTATTACAGATGAGAAAGTATGGGCTATTATTATTATTAATTTATATGCCAACTGTGAGTGAGACAAAACTTTTTTTGAACATACAGTATGCAACCAAAATAATCTTACTCAGATGAACCTAGTGCAGGAGAGTTCCATTTCGCTTAGGTAAAGTCTATTTTTATCCCAGCCGACAGCCAGCCCAGCGGCAATTCCTTTTTGCGCATACAAAGAAATTATGGATTGAATTTCAGCTGTAGGCAAGAAGCTGTGGAGAGATTGACCTGAAAAAAAGAGCACCCATGAACTCATGTTTTTCCAGGAATAAAGTAAAGAAATAAAACCCCCCAAAAACCACTTTAGGAGTAGAAATTGCAGATCCCTCATGTCAGGTTGTGATCCTTGACTGTATTGTCGATAAAAACAACCCTAAAGGAGTGCTCAACAGTGAGTTTTGGGGGGGGTTGAGAGACACCACGACACGAAATGCAGAACCTCGTCTCCGTTACACCCCTACTTTTAAGTAAGAAAGAATATTGCAAAAAAGGCTTACTTCCTACAAATGAAAAGTCGTTTGAGGAATGATGAGAGGTTATTTTTTTGACTCTTCATTTTGTAAAAAGCAGTCTGCAAGTTAACCCACAAGACTTAAAAATTTGAAGGAACAGTAAGCATTATGTTTACCACAGTAAGTCATGAAATGACCATGATGCGTCAAAGATGAAGAAAATATCCCAAGATGTAGCAAGACGACATGGTCATCAATATCCACCGCCATCATCACGGGCCATAAGGGCCATTAATCAATGTGCAAAGTTTCAATAATTTGTCAACAGTACTTTGAGAAAGCTTGTCCCCATCAGACGCTATGCTAAAATTAAGCCGTTTCCATCCAAGGGCCGTAACTTTGTTAATAAAAAAAGCGGCTAGATCAATTGTCGAACTCAACCTAGATCATGACTGGTTGAGCAGGCATGCAAAATTAGACTCAAGCATCCCTTGCAGTTTTTCAGAAAACTTGTCTCCAAACGTGACGGACAGACTAAGGGAAGGAAGGACACATGGAGAGAACCCAATCCTACCGCCAGTATTTCCCCATTTGAAATCTCTATTCTGGGCCATACCTTTTGTTGTGGCCTGTGTGATTCCACTCACCACCCATTTCAACAACCCGGGTTGCCATAACCTCTGCTGCAGATGTCTTATGTGGCGCGCCTCCCTCCCACAACAGCGTTTAGTGCACTCAAGCCGGGTTTTGTGTTCCACCAATCAGAGAGAAGCTCTGACATTTCTGGAGCTAGATGCACATACTGTTGTGGGAGGAAAGCGAATGACATAAGACGTCTGCAATGGAAGCCAACTAACACCAACATTTTGAAAATATTCAGAAGGTGGAATTTCCCCTGGTTTCTTCAGTGCTGAAGTTTTCCCGAACACTTCTAAAGCTGCAGAGCAGCGCACTTTGGTCGGCGATTCGGTAGGTACAGTTGCCGCGGGGCCGGTCGCCATCATTGCAGAGTCGCTTGACTTCCTTTATGGTCTCATCCAGATGGCTTTTTATCCTTGATCCTTTCTCTAACAAACAGTAGCATTCCGTACAGCACACAACTGTTCGCTGGAGGAATATACAGCAGTATTTACGGAAAGAACACCAATTACAACTGAAGGAATATCGAATTGGCTTTTTCCACATACACATATTTTCTCTTTCTTCAATCCGATTCTTATATCAAATGTCATTATTAACAAGTTTTTTTTAGGAGTTTCTGTACCTGCCATTTTTGTTCATTAATATTTGACTGGGGAGACCCAGAAGGACCGTCAAATAACAAGCATTCTGATGGGTTTATTTCGCATAATGCCATTACATCACGGAACACAAAACCCGGCTTCAGTGCGCAGACGTTGTTGTGGGAAGGAAACGCACCACATTAGAGGTCTGAAACAGAGACTAGGGTGCTAAATATGATAAAAATTAAATGGCAAACACAGCCAGCTGCAACCAAGGAAGCAAGAACTGGATCAACAGCAACACCATTAGATTCTACCAAACCTAAATACCCTCGGCATCCTCCAAAAAAGTTCCATGATCAGAGATGTTATAAAGCCCAGGTAATGCTGGAGATGCGTTTGAAAGATGGAAGAACAAAGATTTTCAGTCAGATGCCAAGTTAGCTAATTTTCTCCTGATCAGGTAAATGAGCTTCAGCTAATGTTCGCTAACCTTAGTTAATAGATTACGGCTAGTTGAGCAATATCTTATTGGGATCTGGAAAGTAATAACTCAGGTTCTAAAGTGTACAGTTTAAGGACAAAGGGCTTAGGCTTTGGATATGCTACATTGCCAGCCGTATATCAAGCTAAAATTGACAGAGTGATAAAAAAATCCTCATTAGCTGGTTTCTAATTTCCAAACAATAAAAACATTGCAAACGTATGCGTTAGCTGATTAACTTCGGCAGCAGTACTCCTCTTTCCGAGCCATTGTTTAATATTGCGCTCCTCTTGCGCTAAATCGTCAAGATTCAGTGCCCTCAACCAGGCAAACCCAATTCAGGTTTGACTCAGGGCAGGCAGGAAGGACAACTCTCTCCAGTATAGTGAATTTGGACTGCAGTATTAATTTTTATCATGTGGGGGGATATAGTCCTCAGAGCATCTGTCCATCCGTTCGTCCTTGGTCATTTCATTTCAAATTACCGAGTAGAACTCGAATACTATTCAATATTTTTTATTGAAACTTGCTGTGCATATTAATCAGGTCCTAGACTATTGCCTTATGATATTTTGGGATCATCTGATGACTCTTGTTCATGCTTGCCACTAGTGTTATTTTTCCTTTAAAGAATTTAAAGGGAAAATGCTATCCCATACAAAGTTTCTTTAACTACTTGTATAATTCTTGATTATTCCAAGACCAATGATTTGTTGTTAAGACAATTAAGGGGCCTTCCCAGGTTCATTTGATTTACCTTGTTCCAGCACAGATATGGGTATAATAACACTGCAGTTTATTAGTTCGACACAAAAATGTACCGTTCCATTGGTTTTCATTTACATTGTTACCATGGAATTGACGTTAATAAGCAAAATCACAGTCCGTATTGTGGCAAGCCTTACTCCCTAACCACCAAACCAAATCACTTAATTCTTTTTTTCCCTGTTAGATATATGTCATATCTATGCAATGACATGAGGATTTTTCTATATATATTGTATTAATTTTTTTCTCGTGGTTTTTCTAAAAAAAAAATTTCTCAAATGGGTCAGTTGGATGACACATACACTTCCATGAAATTGATACCTTTGCCCCATCAGAAAAAGTCAACGTGACTGCATGAAGAAATAACCAACAAGTCTACAGTCAAAATTTGAGGCAATTTGGTTGAAAAATAAAAAAGTTATCAGCGACAAAAGTGTTGAAAGTCACCAGATTTTAGCAGACTTATAAAATTATTTGAGGTGGGAGAGCTTCAAAAAAAGTAATTTTTTAACAAAATTGATTAGATTAATGACAAAATGTTTTGACTCTCTTAAAGTACAAATCTTAGTGAACCTTAAAGGGAAAAAAGAGAGAGAAAAAATAACATTCCTTTGGAACCTGCGAAGGCCCCTTAAAAGCTTCATAATTCTACCAGTTTGGGGCAAACATGTCTTTTTGCCCAGGAGTGTACACAGACCCATTATTGCGCAAAGTATGCTGCATTATAAAAAATCCAGATCAGAACAATTCTACTGGCAGCCCAAGGGCAGAAATATGACACAAATATGAACCTTCTATCCCCAAAGAGAGAGAGGGATCGTACGCATCAAAAAAAAGACATTTTTAGATGGCATCTACACAGGCAACAGCAGGTGAAAGCAAAAGGGGGGCAATTATTTCATGTCGTCTCACAATTGGACACTTCCCCTAAAATTAACAGTGATTTTATCTGTGAAATTCCTGCATGAGCCATTGTATAAACAGGTTATTTTTGCAACTGACGTAAATGCACATGAAAAACACTGATTTTGCAGAAACTCAGAGAAATCTTATTATTCAAACATTGCCAGTAATACGTCAAAAAACCACAGCCTGTTTTCACATCATTCCTAATGAACACAGGCTCCAGACAGAGTGCCCGCGGTGTGTGGCGATATAAGCCGGGAAGGAGAAGAGGACGAGGGAGAGGGAGAGGATGGCGTACAGGAGGAAGGACGAGAGGAAAGCAAAGCAGTAATCACACTTTCCATGAGGCTGACAGAGGAGCACCTGAGTTTTGCCATAACAGCACAGCACCGCAACCACAGTGTTTTGAACAGGCCTGAATACAGATGGCTAGCAGGCGGGGCTCCTGATCCTTACTGACAGTCGCAACCGAAAGCCTGGCGGGCAGGTCGGAGTGTCGTCTCACCTGCAGGGTGTGAGGTCTGGAGGAGCGCAGAGGGTAGCGACAGGGGCTCATTCCAAGCACTGTCCACAGGGCCCAGAGTCAGAGGTATGCAGGGGCTCCGGTATTGAGAGAACCGTGTCTGTGATGGGGCAGGGGGTTGGGAGTAAACCGTTAGTTAAAATTCAAGTGCAGTAGTAGTCAGTGAAAACAAAACCCTTGAATATATGGTGGCTGTACAGTGCATTGACTTGCCCCAAATTCAGGTATCGGAACTTTTCATTTCTGACAGCAGCCAGCAGCCATGTAGCGCAGCGTCTTATTTGAGCCCGGGGCCCGAATCACAGTACAGGATTACACAGTTAACCGGCTAACTGCAAATCCTCTATAGCTCTTTAAACATCAGTCCTTCCCAGGCCCCCAGTATTTTTATCCACAAATGTGCCATGCTGCCCCTTTTGGTCAAATGGCATAATCCACAATAATGCCTTGAAGCAACTCCCCTAAATAGCGCCCATTCAAAGGTAACAATGAAAACCACATTTCAGTGTCTACATCTTTTTTGTGTTGCGCTAGACCACTCACCAATGCTCGATTATTTATTATTAATTGACTGACTGTACAGAATGATTGTCAGCTGTCACTGTCAGGAATGGGCAGGAGGCAAACACTCGAGAGCTGAAAACGCTAAGGATGCCAATGGCAAAGTCTAATGGCAAATTCTTCAGTAAATCAGCTTTGTCGTGCATCATCTCATTGATCCTCAGTGACTAACAATGCACAAAATTGAAAATGGCAGCCTTTGAAAAGGCTTTTCAGCAGCTGCGTAAGCTCTTGAGCAAATCCCATTCACTTCAATGGCCTCCGGTTGGTCTCCGTTACTGCACTTATCTAATCTCATGGTTCTTCCAGTTGCTCCAGATTTGGGAGAGTTCTATGTTACATAGCGCAGTGTACCCACTAACTCCATAATCCTGCTCTGTGACACTAGCCCCAGGAGTAAGGGTTTCCATAAGCCAGAAAAACCCATGTGACATTTGCCTGTATATGCAGGGCTGCATGTGGGTACTTGACAAATTGGACAAAAAGAGCAATTTTAAATCATAAACAATAAAAGTGTTCATATTATGTAGAATTCCATAAAATAGTAACCCATACAGTGAAATTTCAGAAACTTGAAGTGGTCAATGGATACTCCCCATGTTTCAATTTAAATAAATTGTCCAGTGGTGACATTAAATTGTAAATTCTGAAGAATGTTATTTATTATTACTTGAAGCACATATGTTTTTTGCCAATGTAAAAACTCTTTTCAGGATGGCAAGAATAATATTCTGCATGTGCACAAAAATTGATATTTTTCTATTCTATTCTTAGGGTGCTTTCACACTCGGGACTAGGGCACGGATCTGAGTACACTTGACCCCAGAGTCCAGTTCATTTGGTAAGTGTGAACACAAGCATACCGCGCTCGGGCACTGTACGCGAGTACGGTTGGAAGAGGTGGACTCGGGCACGGTTCATCCGTACTCATACCAAATGTGAAAGCAACCATACTTGAGCACGGAAGATTACTGTTATGTGTTACGCCTCTCTTGTTCTAACAAACGCAGCAGCGAAAGGATCTCTCCATTTAGTAGTTACATTCGCGTGGTTGTCACATCTCTCCATTTAGTAAAGAAAATTACAATATTTCAAAGTCTTGAACGTGGTTGAAGTCTGGCAGCTCATGTTGAAAGATTAATAACATGAGGCAATGGACAGACAAACTAAAAGAAAATTCCGTATTCAACCTCCACCAACATCGAAAGTAACCAGTACTTTTCTTTTTTGGCTTACCTTCATGTTTGGGTACCCAGAAACATCAAGTATCCAGTCAAGAAAATTGAGTTTAATTTCTCGTGCTGCTATATGTGGTAATCCATGTTACTGGTGACACACCGGGGTTGCTAGGGCACGCGCAGCATATGCACTCGCGATATTAATATTCGATATGAATATTCTAAACCCCTTCTCAATAATAAAACCCCCCAAAATATATTGGCGGCTCCTTTTAAAATTGTTCCCCATTTAAAACCACCTAGGTGCATACTGCGACACACTGTATCGGAATTTTTTTTTTTTTTTTTTTTTTAAATTGGGTTTTCTCATTTTAAACAACAATGAAAGCAAATACATTACTGACAAATCAAACTGTGCATATACATACAATTTAAAAAAAAAAAACAAAAAACAAAAACAACACAAAATAAAGCAGCTCACAAAGAAAAAAAAAAAAATCGGAATTTTGACATATCCAAGTGTACTCCGGTACGGAAAGATATTACTAGCATGAACCAACGGGGGGACAATCATACTGCGGCATGGTACAGAACAATCGTACCCAGTGTAGAAGCGCCCTTAGTCTCACCTTTTAACGCACTACCAAAGAAAATGCCCAATAATAAAATCCAGAGGAAACGATTTTTCTTTATGTGGTTAAAAATGTAGTATACCTGGGGAATAACCCAATTGAAGGTTCCTGAAAGACTTTAATTCCCGTTATTTGGGATGTCTCACCACAGGACAGGATCCTTGATCATTTGGCATAAAATTAAGATGCAGCACAAGTGATAATCAAGGCTAATTTGTATACACTTTATATAGATCAGCTGATTTCCTCGTGTCCAAGGGGGTCCTAACAGCCAGGACACTGCTACAAAGTATTTTTTGATTGGCTACGATATACGAAATGGCGGCATTCATGAACTTGTGCTAATGAGACGCATTTCAGAGGTTTGACATTTTAATACTCGGCACATTGAGCACTCAGAGAGCGCAGCACCTCCGCCCAGGGCCCTAAGCCTAACCCTTTCCCTTACCCCTGACCCGGATCACTCCCAAAATCTAAAGAATTGGTCCTTGTGTAATTTCTGACCTTCTCTGCTGGACTCGCAAGAGCCTATACCTCTGCCAGCATGGCTAGATTTGAACTTTGGCCTATATCTCGGCTGTACTTTGGCCTAGATATGCCTAAATTTAAATCACTTGTTCCTCTTGCGCTACTTAAACATCCTGCAAAGTTTGGTTAAAATCTATGCAACCGTTTTTGAGATATGTTGCTAACAGACAGACAAACCAACCAACGCCGGCAAAAACATACACCTCCTTGGCAAAGGTGAATAATATATCATCCTTTTTTTTTTAAATCACAAAAATTCGCAAAAAATATATATAGAACGAGAAGAACATGTACTTTTATTGGGTAAAAGCTGTAACAAATGTTTTCTTTGCCTTTAATGTTTACGTATCCCTCACTTGAAATTTAAAAAACAGAATTAATCTATTCATCTTCAATTACAGACTGAAGTTTAATGGAGGTAAAATGTATTTTAATAAATATTTTCATTTGTTAATGGTAAAATGAGGCATTACGTTTACAAACTAAGAATAACCCCGTAAGCCCAAGTCAATGTGAAAAGAAGCAGTCCTGGTACAGGGGCTTAAGAGCAGGATGTAAGCTCGAGTTCAGAGCTCCCAGCTGAGAGCAAAGGTTTCAACATGCAAGCTGGCAAACGATCAAAAAAAGATATTCATTTTTTTTAAAATAGAGCCATGGAGCATGGACCCTGTAGCTCACAGGTTATTGACTATTCACTTTATGTAGGGCAATGTTTGAAATGTTAACTTAAATTGTAGGGCAGAAACAAAAGTGTTGCAATATTTATTATAATATTGACCATTTGTTGGATTACGACCTTTCACTGTAGGTCTCCTTCAACCAGTCAAGCAGGAAGCCAATGTATGATTTCCTATTACCCAACAATGCAAACCTAAGCTGTATATGCAATATTAAACAAGATATTAACTATTCAATGCATCGTGACCTTGATATCGACCTTTCAAGGTCATCATGGGCAACTTTTGTCTAGACCAGCAGAAAGTCCATATATGATTTCCTATTACACAATAATGCAAACCTAAGCTGTAAATGAAATATTAAATAAGATATTGTCTAGTCAATGCATCCTGACCTCGAGATTGACTTTCAAGGTCACCCCAGGTCACTTTTCACCTTGCCAGCAGAAAGCCCATACATGATTTGCAGATAACCAGCAATGTAAACCTAAGATGTAAATGGAATATTAACCATGATATTGGCCATACAATACATCGTGACCTTGAGATTGGCCCTTCAAGGTCACCGGAAGTCACCTTTGATCAGACCAGCAGAAAGCCTATACATGATTTGCAAATACCCAAGAATGCAAACTTAAGATGTAAATGCAATATTATAGAAGATATAGCATATTTTATATCATTTGGACCAATTTTGGACCAAAAACAGGCCATATAATTGCCCAAAATGAAACTACAAGGTCCACATTTGCACAGGCACTGTTGAATTCCATTTTTTAAGATTCTAAATCAAAATCTTATGATCGATGGACCAGTTCCTGAGACATGGACCCTAGCGATGCAAGACCACCACTTTTTGACCAAAAATGGGTCATAAAATGGCCCACAGCAAAACTACAGAGTCCAAATTAGGTCAGGTAGTACTGAATGTTGTTTTCAATCTTTTTAAACCAAAATCTCAGAATCTATGGAGCGAGATATTGAATGTCAAAGTCGCAAAAACACTAATTTTTGCATAAAAATGGGCAAAAAGCTTCCCAATCCAAAAACATGCTGGAGATTATCCTGGCCGAAAGCATTATCCCACCAAATTTCATCAAAATCCATGTTCCTGTTTCCTAGATCCAGCTGCTAACGTATGACCGACAGACGGACAGACAATAGACACGGACAGACAGACAATAGACGCTAACTGACGACAACAGCTCATGGCCTATCGGCCGGTGAGCTAAAAATGTTCAATTAATTGGCTCCTGTACGCGTGCAAGATTGCAAGCAGACTTTGATTTTTAAGGTAAAAATTGCATGCAGTTTAATGTACCCACAGTCTCATAAAGGAGGACATTTTCAACAATACGTCACTTCTTATTTCACACATACACAACAGTCCTGCATAAAATCCGCACACATTTTTAAAAATGAGACCCCCGGTATTCAAAACCTAGAGGAAAAAAAAAAAAAAAAAAAAAAAGGGGGGGGAGGAAGCATTTAAAAAATATAAAAAATGCAGTGATCTCTGCTGAAGACATTTAAATTCTGGAGATGTGCTTGCAACAGTCGCTTTGCCAATGAAGAAAAAAAGGGGGAGAACAAAAAAGACTTGGTTTTGAAATTCAACAGAGTCGGTCTGTGACGCATCTCTGAAACTTAGCCCAGAGCTGATTTGGCAGTTGAAGGATATTAAACAGAAGTGTTTCCAGCAGGCTGAAAAAAGGCAATCACAGGAAACAGTAGCAAATAGCATTAAAAAAAAAAAAAAAAAAAAGATTCACCAACTTTGCCACAATGACTTTCAATTACAGCTGACATTTAGGCCCATACAACGAAACCTGATATATTTGTATAGGAACCTGCAGAGTAGAATAGCATTCTGAAGAACAGGATATTTTTTATCCGTTCCAAGAAAAGGCACAGCACAGACGCACGTACTTTCATCCGTTTTCCCTTCCAGCGGTGCGATTTGAGAAACAGCACTTTGAATACAAACATATTCACTGAATGTGTCCCAGCCTCCATTAGTCCCTAAATTTATAAAATATAAATGAAATGAAATGGAAGTTTGACAACACAGAAACGCATACAGTCCCCCCGCACCAATTTTGGCTTCTTGCTGAGGTAACTCCCGCTCTGTAATCGGTTCTGAATTTCTGTGCAGTTATTTCCCTCTCTTCTTTTCCCATATACAGTATATACAATAGGAAAGGGGCTGGTCAGCCAGCTACATACACTGCACAAACAGTACAGTCTGGGCAGTCACCAAATTACAACGGCTGCAATACTAGGGTCGATTACTCAATACAGATACAGATGGCCTCATAGACAAACTGACAATTTGCACTTCATATTAGTGGTTCATATTTATGCTACGTCACACAGTATTTGTGTTTTCATTTGAATGAGCTGGAGATCAAAGCGAATCCTAAAAAGAAATGTACCAATATCAAACAGCCTCTAGAATACTCTGCAAAAATGCTTAAAATGCAATGATTCTGTTTAAAAAAAACAGGAGGCACTAGATGAGCAAGCTGCCCTTACCCTCTGGCCCTCTGGAGAACTGTAGGTAGGGCTGAATGAAACCTTCTTACAGCCGGAGCTCCGGGGCCCAGGAGAGTGAAATGGTGAGTGACCCACAGCCTCCTCCGTCCCATAACCCCTCAGCTCAGTGCAACTGGGCTCTTCAGAGCCTGCCTGTCTCACGTCCATCTGTTAACAACACACCTGTGTTACATTCACCGGTCAAAACACTTGTGTTACACTCACCTGTCAACAAAACACCAGTGTTACATTCACCTGTCAACAAAACACCTGCGTTACATTCACCTGACAACAAAACACCAGTGTTACATTCACCTGACAACAAAACACCAGTGTTACATTCACCTGTCAACAAAACACCTGCGTTACATTCACCTGTCAACAAAACACCAGTGTTACATTCACCTGACAACAAAACACCAGTGTTACATTCACCTGTCAACAAAACACCAGTGTTACATTCACCTGTCAACAAAACACCAGTGTTACATTCACCTGACAACAAAACACCTGTGTTACATTCACCTGTCAAAACACTTGTGTTACATTCACCTGTACACAACACCTGCGTTACATTCACCTGTCAACAAAACACCAGTGTTACATTCACCTGTAAACAAAACACCAGTGTTACATTCACCTGTCAACAAAACACCTGTGTTACATTCACACGTAAACAAAACACCAGCGTCACATTCACCTGTCAAAACATCCAACTGTTATAAATACACCTGTGTGACACCCACTGTTAACAATACACCTATCTGACATTCACCGGTTAACAATACACCTATCTGACACCAACCTGTCAACAATACAGTTGACTGACATCCAACTGTTATGAATACCCCTGTCTGACACCCACCTGTTAATAATACACCTGTGTGACACCCACCTGTTAACAATACACCTGTGTGACACCCACCTGTTAACAATACACCTGTCTGACACCCACCTGTTAACAATACACCTATCTGACATTCACCTGTTAACAATACACCTCTCTGACATTCACCTGTTAACAATACACCTATCTGACATTCACCTGTAAACAATACACCTATCTGACCTTAACATGTCAACAATACAGTTGACTGACATCCAACTGTTATGAATACCCCTGTCTGACACCCACCTGTTAACAATACACCAATCTGACATTCAGCTGTTAACAATACACCTATCGGACATTCACCTGTTAGCAATACACCTGTCTGACACCAACCTGTCAACAATACACCTATCTGACATTCACCTGTTAACAATACACCTGTCTCACCTCCAACTAACAAAACGCATACCACCTGCTAACACACCCGTCTAACATCCACCTGTAAACAGCACACACCTCTCAAACCTCTCCCTCTTCACAGTCCTGTTTCAACATAAATGGAACCAAACACACTTTACACTCCGCGATTTTAGCGTATGCAGTTATATTAAAATCAGAAAGTAAATCCAGAAAATGTGAGCGAGATGTCTGCTGGCAAACTGGAGAGCCTGGACGATACCCCACATGCACAGGAGACACTCATTAAGCGCTCAGCCATTTGGAATTTTTACACATAATCCAAAACAACTCACTGGATAGATAACGAGCAAAGACTGCTAAGACTGGCCATTTTAACTCGCTTGGCAAATCATAAACAAAAACAATTAATTTGCTGATTTAACAATAAGACTCTGAAAAAAAATTTAAGTAAGTTCTGCAGAGGTCAAGCATGTGTTTTATAATGATAAACATTAGCAAGCACAAAGCAAACTCCTGGCTGCGTACTGCCAAGAAGAGTAAGCCAGGGGTAGCCTTTGATTTTGCCCACAGAGCTCAAATCCCTACGCCATTAAATGAGAAAATTTCTCGCCAGTGTTTTGTTGGACAGACATGACACGCGCTTGTGAAAAGCTAGTACAGAGGCAGCAGAAAGCTTTCCAAAAAAAGATCGCAAGCTTCAACAGCCTCTAACACACTGATCTCCTTCACACTCCAGTTATTAGAACTGGGAATCACAAAGTTACTTGGGAGATAAACTACCCCAGTACAGTACGCCCGCAATACAACAAAATAATGAGGCAGGCAATTCTACAACACGCGACGGCATCTAAAATGCACAACAATATCCAGAACAGGAGACAAAAATGTCAGTGCATTTTCAGTAAGCTAAGGCTATTCCCCCAACCGCTGGGCAAATTGTGTCAGTTTCGTTATTCAGCCTGCCATTCTCAGCCAATGAAATGCGTGGAATATTTCCTGAGCGACATCTTTCAGTGAAACTTTCTGGGGCCATTTTAATGGTCTCGTCTGGAGCGCAGCATCACAAAGACGGTGGGGGGAACAAGAGCAACCATCTCCCCCCCCGGTTCCACCCACGGTCGGGGGAATACGAGCAACTTTCCTTCCTGTTCCACCCACGGTCGGGGGAATAAGAGCAACTTTCCTTCACGTTCTACCCACGGATGGGGGAATAGCCACTCCGTTTTCGGTTTCCAAGAATTTGGTGGAATGGAGATTAAACCAAGTAAAACAAGGTGCATAGAAAAAGCAGTGTTTTAATACACACTCTGTAGGTGCAATAGAACTACATTTCCATGCAGCCCACAGGAAACAGAAGTGATGTTTACAGCACAGCCCCCAGCGTGACGTACAGTTACAGTAATCCACTACATTTGCCCCAGGAGCAATGAAGCACACAATAAACATTCATAACCTGGGACACATCCCAGTTCTCCAATTTGGCCCAGTCTTAGCAGAGTCTCTGGTACCCCTCAGCTGTGGCCTCTCACACAGAACCCACACAGGCGGTGAGGCTTCCACAGAACCACAGGGACCAGGCTTTGCAGGCAAAGCGGCACCAAAGCCCTGACCCATTTGAATAGAGCAACATCTAGAGCATGCACAATCCAGTATAAACTGACAACAAAACAGCAAACAAACTTCTCCAGAACAAACTTCTCCCAAAACTACTCAAGCAGCCAGTGGACCTCGCACTGCCTGCAGAAGAAGATCGAGACTCGTGCGACACACGGGAGAAGACCCAGACTCACCAAAACACCAGCCACCATTCACAGCTCCACCACTGCACTTCCCAGGACACCCTACGCCAGCCCCAGAGACCACAGAGCATGCAGAATGACTCAAGTACTACTGATTGCAGGGTTTCCCGCAGAAAATCGGTTAGTCAAGGTGGTGACCAGGGGGGGCGGCAACAGTCAGCATTTATTTACTCTTTATAAATAACCAAAGCAGTTAAAGTGCAATAACAAAGTGACAAAGTCAACAGTCTTGTAACTTTATTCATTGACACTCAGATATAATAAAATGCATGCATTATGCTTTCATGGAAGTGAGATCAAAAATTGCAGTTTGAATGGGTTTCGGGGTTTCAATGGCACATTTTTTGCGCTTAACAGTCTGAGTGTAACACTTGCTTGAACAGTGTATTTTAGCCTTACTGTAAGCTGAGCTGAGCTGGAAATAACAAGATCAAATAAAAACACACAATCTTACCAAAATTCATGCTACATGCATGAACACAGCCAAAATTATCAAAAAAAAAAAAAAGAATGAAAAGCGCGTACAATGCGCACAACCATCCCTAAGGGTTAAACGAAAATTAATGTAAGAACGGAAAATGAATTTGTCATCTGTTTTGACTTCAATTCCCCAAATGCTTTGCGGTTGTGGTTATGTTTGGGGAGAGGAGAACTGTATTACGTACGGAAGCGCATTGCATTCACAGGATAAAAAAAAATATACACCTTCTCTCGTAATTACGAGATCTAATTAGGCGCAGATGGTGAAGTAGGCCGGCTTCTTTGACTAAAATACCCTGATATTTTTGACTGCCTTTTCCTATCCGTTGCTGCACACTAGAGAAAACCACGTGCAATTGTCAAACATAGCAGAAAGTCACGCGCAAACACATCGGTAGCCTTGATAAGAAACTAAACGAATTGCATACAGCCTATCTTAATGAAACAGAATATGTGGGCAAGCAGTTGATTGGAGACACTATTCAAATGTTTAGTTTAGATGAATAATTATCTTACCTCCTCATGTCCTTCCCACGACGACGACAGGTTATTGAATATCCGGATTATTAGCTTCTTCCCGATACAAAAAAATAATGTTGTCGTAGCATCAGGTGATAGATGGCGCAGTAACATATTTAACCAACAGATGCCGGCCGCTATTCGCTCTCATCGCGATGCGGCCTTATTTTACTGTCTATGCATGCGTGGGTGCAGCAGAATTTTTTTTTTTTTTTTTTTTTTCGGGAGGACGTAGTCAAGGCGGCCGCCCTCACTATAAAGCGCGGCGGGAAACCCTGCTGAACCCTCCAGTTCCAGGCAGTAGCTGTAGCTCTGTTTAGGTTTAAATAAGCCTAGAAATCATGTTTCTGTCTCCGTATTTTTGTCAATAGTTAGCGATGTCCTTCGATTGACTCACTAAGGCCTATAGAGAACACCACTGACATGGTTTCTCTGTTTCCAGCTAAATTTCTAACAACCCCTCCATTTCTCTATTCTGTCTTCCGTTGTTTCCCAGACAAAAGACACGTGAACATCTACACGTACGTACACCTGTACACCCTCACACACTGACATTTACATCCTAACCCTTCTGATTTCCCCTTACATTTGTCAACTTATGTTTTGCCTGCACAATAAATTCTTTTATTTAAACCCGATGTTAGTTTTGATGTTACCTGAACATGAGAGCAGAGTCAAACGGTCTCCCAAAGAACTCCTTCAGATCACTAAATATATCTTTGATTTAATTATGCTTGATTGTTCATTAATAGTGGTCATTTTAATTATCACTTGCAATTCTGTACTTTGTGTTATTACAGAAATCTTGTAAGACTGATTACCACATTTGCAGGTTTCCTGCCACATCAAATTGCTGCCCTGCAGGAGGATTACTAAGACGTACACATATTAATTTTTCATCCTCACCATTTAAGATATCCAAGAGGTGTACACCATGGTGTGCAAGGCTGCACCATTTACACCTGTGCCATCAATCAAATGTAAAAGACATGTAACCGTGAAGCGCATAAAACCATTGAGTGAAAATGGCAAGCATATAAGGGTGTTTCAACAGAAAAGGGCACAACTACGGTGAGAGACGGTCCGCACATTTTTTTTCACAATGGAACTTCACTTTCCTATTCATTTGAGGGCTAGAAATATTGGGCATGATATTTGCAATTAGGGGCAACTCATTCCAATGACCTTGACATCCAAGGTCAGATTATGACGCAAATGTCCATACCGTTATCATTCCAAATTGAGCGAACAGAAAATTAAGTTGAAAATTAAACCCTTTTCACTGATGACTCAGACTTGCCACCAGGAACAAGTCTTTAGTACTTCAAGTTACATTAGAAAGGCTATTGGTTCAGGAAAAAAGGGATTAACCCCTTCCCCTCCGACCAAAAGCAGGTGTCCGTTAAGTTTGGTTTTCCCTGTCTTTACCTGAATCAGTCAGCTAGCTATTTTAGTTCTACAGCTGTCCAGCAGATGCCAATCCTGCCCTAAAACAAAAACAGCCGGTATTCAATTCAATACTTAAGTAGTGCTGTACTTAAGTAAAAATTGGTCAAAGTTGGTATTCAACTAAACTTTTGGCTAAGTGTTTTGCTAAGTTTTTGACTGAGAATTTTACTTATTCTAAGTGAAATTTTCAGTCATATTGAGTAAACATTTATTGGTATTCAAATGCGTACAACTAAGTATTTTGTCTTGTCCAGATTGAACACTTAAGTACAATATCAGTCTCAAAGAATCATTCGTCGGGACAAGACGTATCATCATGCCTGCTCTCCTCCATCTTCAATTCAACCATCAACGCGAACTTCGTCAGCATGCGGTTAACCAACGTTTACATCCAATCGAAGCGTACAATGATACAGAACTTATCAAAAGGTATTGTTTCAACAGGGAAGGGATCCTGCGCCTAACTCAGTTGACAGAGGATGACATCGCCCCCCAGGGGCAATACCAACCATCCAATCGCACCCGTGGATAGGCTGTGCACACAGTGGCGGAGCTAGAACTGAGAACTGGGGGTCACAGAACATCCGATTAAAACAGTTATTAGTCCTGACCTGTTCTCAGTCATTTTCATAATTAACACAAGATTCACTCTGAGAACACTCCACACTTAACAGGTGCTGCTAGTTCTCCCCGATTGGGCAAGATGACAATCATTCATCTGGACACGTATTTGCTGCATTAAATCAGCGTTATTCAAAATTGCATACCTGTCGACTCTCAAGGACATGGCTTGAGTCGCACGCTTTTTATATTCCATTTCCAAGTGCCGAGAGTGAGAGGCGATATTTCATTGGAACATGGATCAGTTATTATTCAATCAACGCGAATTCAAGAAATTATCACGCGGAATTGAACACTTTATGTAAGTTTTTCTGTTTTTAAATGACAAATTTAAACGATCATGAAGCACAAGTTAAATCGCCTGATGTGCGGAAAAGGTAGCGCAGAAGTTTCAGAGCAGTTTGTCTTTTGTAAAGCATTGGCCTACTAATAAGTAAATGATGTTTCTGTACTGATTCAGCCCATTATTTCATCGTTGTTAGATCGCATATGGAGAGAAACCTGGTCTTCAACTGTCAATTACGATAAGTGGAAAACGAGTCAATGAAGGAAAATGATTGAGAACTAGCCAGGACTAATTGTTGCCATAAAGGGACGTGTCTGTGCCCCCCCCCCATTTCCAGTTCTAGGTCCGCCACAGAGTGCACAGCCCTGCATTTCTATGCCACGGGATGCTTTCAGCGCATAATTTTGGCTAAGTAATTTACCTAGATATCGCCTGACTAAGTAAATGTGTTAGACGCATCTTGAATACGACTTAAGCATTTTTCTTAGCAAAGTAAAAAACTAAGTTTAAATTTTACTCTACGTACTGGATTGAATCCCGGCCCTGGAGCCCTTTTAAAATCCAGACCCAGGAGGGGATATGGAATCAAATTAGGGCCAAAAGTTTTGTGCGTGTGCAAAAAAAAGTTTTGAACTTGTAGAAATATTTTGTGTGTGTAAAAAAGTTTTGAGCTTGTGAAATAGTTTTGTGCATGTGTAAAAAAGTTTTGAAATCGTGGAAATATTTTGTGCATGAGTAACAAAGCTTTGAGCTTGTAAAATTGTTTTATGCAGGAGCAAAAAAGTTTTGAGCTTGTGAAATAGTTTTGTGCGTTGTGTGAAAATTTCCTACCTTTCTGTGTGACAAGCGTAATTGCAGATACGCTGAAATTTCCTACCTTCGCGTGGAACACTTTTTTTTTTTTACAAGCACAAACCAGATTAACGAACCTCAAGTTACGAAACATGACCGTTTTTTTACTCCTGCTGGGTAGACTAGCCAATCAGCACGATGCTCATTGAATAGCCAATCATGTTACCCGCCGTCACAGTAAGTCAAACTGTCCAATCAGTGGCCAAACGGTTCAGACGTTATTTCTCCCTCGTCTATGGAGAAATCCATAGCTCATTGATTTCTGTTTTTATTCTACTGTAATGTCATTGAAATCATATATTCTCGCAGTGATATGTCTCGGGCAATTGATGTGTGCGCTTTTCACCAACACGGTTCGATTGACTCACGTTACATTAATTAGCTGGTTAAGAAGCTAGCTAGCTACCCTCCTGCAACTTGGCCAACGTTACGAACAACCACTGTATAAAACTTGATTCCAGTTCATTAAACCGGATTAGATTGCGATCAGTCACCAGAAACTAGCAGTCAAGTATCTTTTACATGGTTCGTAACAGTCTTATTAACCTTGTGTTACATCGGAGTCGATTGTAATAACGGACTGTTTCGAGTTTGCATTTATTCAAAATAAACTTTTTATGCAGAATATTGACTCACTTGTATATTCACTGTCTTGACGCATGCATTGATTGTGAAGGGTGAAATATTTGAGGCTCTGGCAGAACGGTCCATTTTGGAACATATAAATTACTGGTACTTTACAGTATAGAAAAATTATGCAGGGGCATGTTGGAATATAGTCAATTTGGCATTTGCGCCCTTCCCCCAAAATAGAAGTCCGCAAAAATTCCTCACTCTTTACAGCCAGTACATGATCGTACAGCAAAGGTGAAGACATGCCTTCTCACACTCAGACTAGAGTTAACAATGAACCTTTCAATGCCTTTGACATGTTTGAATGACCAAAAGATTCATGCAGGAAGTATGATACTCCTTTCTTCAGAGCAAAAAACACTGATTACGGTAAAGAGGTATGTCACTTTGTCTTTACCGTAATTGTTGATTATGGTAAAGACACCTGACCATCTTAAAGTTTGTTGAAAAAAATGAAACCAGCCATAACCCAGCTTTGCCATTTTAATACTGACTAGTACTTTGGAAAGCCTATTTGAAGAAAAAAAAAGTGGAATCCCAGAGAAAATTTCTGGTGGACATGTCTTTACCGTAATCATGCCCTTTTCGGTAGAAACGCCCATATAAACTAAAGTTTAGGTAAAATATTGCTACTTTTCACCCTGATAATTTATATTCCATATTGAGCCCCACACCTCCAGCAGTTACCTGTTTTGGACCGACGGGAGTGAGCAGAGACGACAGGGTGTCCACCGCAGAGCATGCGGCCTCTCTGGTCTCCTTAACGACCTGTCGGGAGGGCCCAGTCCGACGCTTCTTGGAGGAGGGGGGTGCTGCTGGAACTGGATTTCCTTGAGGACTCCTGTTCTCTTTCTCGCTGACGAGCGTGGCACGCTCATCTGAAAACACACGCAAGTACACACTCAATAGCAGGCCCATATTTCCCTCAGGAGTGCTGGCAGCCAGCCCATATTATGAAAAGACTCCGCAGTGCACTCCTTACCCAGGCATATCAGCCCCATTCCAACCAAACTCAAATCTTTGCGGCTGCAGAAACTCAAACAAAAGGCAGACATGATATAACGGTCCACGATTAAAAATTTTTTCTGAGGCAGGATACAAACTCACTTTAACCTTGAGCTTGCTCCCAGCTTAACACTAAACCCTCCCATAATGTTAATAAAATGTTTTGTTAATGTTGCAAGGTTGCCACAACATTGCAGCAATATTGTGTGCGAGCAATCTGGTGTTTGCCAGGCTCACTGACAGCGGGGTAACGTCGGCCCTCACCAGCTTTGCCGTCTCCAGCTGGTCTCTGGTTCTCCTCTTCCTCCAGAAGGCTCTGGAAGGAGGCCATTTTCTGCTTCAGGGAGGAGAGCCCGTGAGAGAAGGGGCTGCGATGGGGCTGTGAAGATAAATACTAACTGCCAACTTGTTCAAATATACACAATAACACATTAAAACAGCCTAGAAGAGGACATGCCGAAATATCAGGCCACATTCCAGAAATTTGGAAAAAGCCTGAATAGATTATATTCTCAGGCAATTCACTGCAGCAGATAGCTTTGAAATGGAGCTGCACTATGCAAGAAAATGCCTGTCTTAAAGAGTAGTTTTGCAGTCATGCATTCCATTGTTTAAAATAGTTTTAGTCTCTGGGTCAATGGAGCTACTGTTTGTGGAGATACTCTTCATTAATAGCCTTTTTTTAAAGAGCCAATTTGCCAATAATGAAATCATAATTTCAAAGTGTAGGCTTTGCTTGACATAAAATAAGTCGCCCACAAACAATACATATTCTCCCACAGCAGCTCAAGATAAACGCACAATAATCACCCCAATGGCTCCCCTGTACATTTGCTGTAAAGATAAAAACTACCACAATGCACTGTGCTAGCTCACCATTCCAAACATGCCCTCTACTCCAGGTGAATCTGTGACCTACAGCCATCATAGGCAGCATTGCATAAAAGCATTGCCTACTTTTCCACAAAGAGGACTGGTCGACTCGACATGATAATGCTGACAGTTGGTTCTGTGCACAGCATTTTCACGGCGAGCGTTTTCATCCTAAGGACTACTGAACGATCTCTAATCAGAACTACTGGTTGTCCTCCTCAGCAAATTCAGAATAATGCGGTCACATCGTCTATTTTCTGATCCAAGCAATTAACGTCAATCAAGATTCACTTTTGCCCTCAAAACCAACGCGGGACAAGAGAGGACGACTGAGGAGCCACAGGTGAGCAAGTAAGCCAGGTCGCCATTTTCTCATGTCAACACCATGGTCTAGCAAAAATTCAGCTTAACAACCATAAGCGACGACAACGTTAGTTGACAAAAATGAAACGGACCATGCTAAAACAGTCAAGTTTGAGGTTATACGGCAGAAATGGCTGGCAAAATTTTCCGCTTGCTACGTCACTGTAAATGTCGAATTACGGTTCCCAAGGGGGAAGTAGACAGATTTTGAATCCAAATTCCAAATATACAAAAAATTGGCAAAAACTGCATGCATTTTTCACACTATATCCCAAACTCAGATAGATGGAGGTAAGATTGAAAATTGTCAGTGTCCATCTAAGCTTTATACTGTATATCTTATTTTTCCAGGGAGAAACTGCCTGTTGTACTTCACAGCAATCACTGTAGTACGCCAATTTCATAATTTGAGAAAAATTATTAATTTCAGATAAAGACAAAAAAGGCTCAATTTAAATAAACTTTTCATTTTCATGAAGGAATTTTCATTAGATCACATTTTTGACGGGGAGTGTGTCCAAATATGATTGAAAGACAGCTCTCCCCAAGAAGTGTGACATTAATTAATAAAATAGGGAAAAAATGAATAATAAAGCATATGTTCATGAACATTTTGGATGATGTGCTTTAGAATGGTTAGCATAGGTATGACGCACCTAAACACAATCGGAAACAATTAGTTCCCGTGTTCTACAGCTGAAATCTTGATATTCAAAACACTGCTCCAAGATAATACATTTTTGATTGAAGACGGTCCAATCAACAAACTGACAGATCCAATAAAAAAGCAGAGTACCGTAACAGTGGGTGTTTGCCCAGGGGTGCTTGGTGGAGTTTTCAGCCTCTGCTGGGCGATGTAGCGAATCAGCTCATTGGTTTCTGGAGACCCCCGTGCACCAATCGTGGACCTTCGCCTTCCTTTCAGCTGATTCACCCGAGACTTATCTGAAGGAGAGAACGGATACGGCTGAAAAGCTACAGGCAACAGTAGCTACGTTTACGTTAATGTTTTTTCCCAGCTGGAATTATATCATTTTGACTGATGATTCCACATGAACAATTTACATGAGCGCTGCATACAGTGTGGTGCAAAAATTTGGGCACCCCTGGTTTAAATGTGTTACAATTAATCTCCAAGTGATTGAATGCAAACCTGAACACTAAATGCTACAAAGTTAAACATGACACATTTCATCACATTTTAAAAGCAAGAATAATTTTTATTTTTAACTTTTTACAGTTTAAAGATAATAAAAAAGGAAAAAGGCCTTGTGCAAAAGTTTGGGAACCCTGTCAGCTAGTACTGTTTAACTCCTCCTCGGGCATCTAACAGCTTGCAAACGCTTCCTGTAGCCAGCCAAGAGTCTTTCAATTCTTGTCTTTAGAATTTTTCCCCATGCTTCCTGACAGAACACCTCCAGCCCAGAAATATTCTTTGGCCTTCTTGTATGCACGGCATGTTTGAGGTCTCTCCACAGATTTTCAATAATATTCAAGTCTAGGGACTGTGATGATGGTCATTCCAAAACCTTCATCCGTCTTTCCTGGAGGTACTTCATGGTGGATTTTGAGGTATGCTTCGGGTCAGTGTCTTGCTGGAATACCCAAGGTCTCTTCAACTTCAATTTCTGGACTGAGCTTTGAACATTAGCCTCGAGAATTTGGTGGAATCCTTTGGTGAAATTCTTCCTTCCACCCGCACAATATTGCCTGTGCCTCCAGCTGCTACACAACCCCAAAGCATAATGGATCCACCTCCATGCTTAACAGTTGGCAACGTGTTCTTCTCTACAAATGCTTCACCCTTTTTTCTCCAAACATACCTTCTTTGGTTGTGGCCAAAAAGTTCAATTTTGGTTTCGTCAGTCCAAAGCACATTGTTCCAATAGGCTTGAGGTTTCTCAAGGTTCGCTTTTGCATACTTCAGATGCTTAATTTGTGTTGAGGTCAAAGGAAAGGCTTCTTTCTGGCAACTCTGCCATGTAGGTCTTTGTTTTTTAAAGGTGCACTATGCAAGTTTGTTTACTTTCTGCGCGATTATATTTTTGTCTCAATTTGCCGACATCTCCCCACGATCCGCTAGCTGCCTGCCCCTAAATTCACTGTAAAAAAAACCCGGGCTCTGGAGACTGCACAGGCGTCACAAACTGCAAATAAACACAAGGGGCATAGGCTGTGCCCCATAACATAACAAACCATCCCGGCCAAACACCGACAAGAGTTGACAGTTATGGAAGCATGGGAAGGAGGGAACTATGGGAGGGAGGGGCGGGCTACCTCTGTTTTGTTTGAGTTTGAATGTCAACAGAAGTGAAAGTAAACAAACTTGCATAGTGCACCTTTAAGGTATGCTGTATTGTTGTCCTGTGAACAACTAGACCTGTGTCTGCTACTCTTTTTTGCAGCTCTTTTGCAGTGATGTGTGGGTTCTTCTGAGCATTTCTCACCAGAACTCGGGCCATTCTATCTGAGATTTTTCTTGGTGTTCCAGATCTTGCCTTGACTTCAATTGTTCCATTTATTTTCCATTTTCTTACAATGTTTCTGACAGTAGAAATAGGTATTTTGAAACGTTGCGAGAGTTTTCTGTAGCCCTCTCCTTGTTGGTGGAAGTGAATTATCTTGATTTTGACATCCTTGGACAACTGTTTAGAGGAACACAAGGTTTTTAACTCCAGAGACAACAGCCAACACAGTCGGATACTTTAGAAGGCATGGAGTTACTTCAGAATATATATTCAACCCTGGAATTATATTCACCTGACTCATTGAAGCCCTAACAAGTAAATCACCTGGATCTGGGCCTTCGTAATCATCTTCTTAAAAGGTAACAATGAATAATCCAAAAGGGTTCCCAAACTTTTGCACAGGGCCCTTTTTCCTTTCTTATCATTTAAAAAGTCAAATAAAATTCAAATAAAAAGAAACCTTGCTTTTAAATTTGCAGAAAGGTGTCCTGTTTAACTCTGTAGCATTTAGTGTTCAGGTTTGCTTTCAATCACTTGGAGATTAATTGTAACAGACATTTAAACCAGGGGTGCCCAAATTTTTGCACCCTACTGTTAAGAAATTGGATAGACATGAACAATTCTAAGTCCAAACCATACAATCCACCAACCTCTATTAAGATGGACCTGCCGCACATGATAGCCAACATTTTTGCATTTCTTTTCCCTGAAATTTTATTTCAAAGTACTGAAAGTAGGCTGGGGCACTACCACTCTTATTTGATACAGTCTTCTGTTAAAAGACAACATGATGGTTTTTTTAAGATGACAAAAATAATAAAAGAAAATAAAACAAACATCATTTAATTGCCTCGTGACAAAAAAAGTAACAAGGCTGCATTACCAGAGGGAATTGTTTAGCCTGGAGAACCCACACGAGAATAAGCGGTCATGTAACCTTCTACAAGTGTTAGCACTCAAGTTCAAAGGAGTTTCTGAATTTCAAATAAAATTCTTTTACGCATTATTTTTCAAACAAAAACATTATCCAGTATAAATGTACTCAGCCATGTTACAGATAATTTATTGAAAGACTCGATCAACAAATAATGGCAAAATGACTCAACTCCATCGTCTCAAGAAAAGTGACTGAGCGTAATTAGAAAAACTCAATATTTGAGCATAATTGAAAAACTCAATATTTGTTTCAAAACCTGGAATAGTTTTTCTTTAATTCCGCACAGATGACTACTAAGACCACATTACTCGTTTGCTGTCACTTCATTTACTTCTCCAAAACATGTTTAACCCCATTAAACCTACGGACCTGTATATGGGTCCATCAAAGACAGCTGCTATATTCAAACCTGTGGAACTTCAGGCCTACTTTTAATTCTAGAGGCGATCCAAAGGTTTCCAACAATCCCCAATATGTCCCGCTGAAATACAGGGAAATGTGTATTAAATGATGTACAAGATCTAGATATTTTCCATTTGATGCAATGCTGTGGCCGTAAAAACATGGCATCCTAGGTTTGAATATTTCTCTCGGTTTAAGTGTGGTGTAGCTTCAGTGAAGTGCTGCAGCCAGCAGATACAGAACATGAACGAGACATAATCCTACAAAACATGCTTTTCTCCATTGAAGGAAAAACTTGAGAAAAGCCAGAGTTGGTGGAGTTAAACTGCTCGTTTTCAGCCCCTCCATTGATTCGACAATTTTGAATTCTTTTGAAATGCTTCGCAAAAAAGTTGTCACCGACTCTCATTTGCACGTCGATGTTTATTTTTTCCCGAACTCAATTGTGTATAATGTGTCAGGGCGGCTTTAGTGCACGAAATAAACATGCGCAAAATGTACCGAATACAGCAGAAAATTCAAAAGAGCATCTACAAGACCATTAATTCGATCATCAAAAGGACTACACCACCTCATTTGATCAGCTTAGATATTCAGGGGGGTCGGGGAATTTCATTCAGATCAAGGGTATTTCAGTCTGATTGAGCTTCAATCTGATTACAAGTGCTCCATGCAAAACATGCAAGTGTTAACTAGTCAGATATAAAAATACAAGTAATTCAGTCACTGCATAACAAAAAGTATCGTAAAAAAACACGGTAAACACAAAGAGAACACATACGCCATTTACCTAGGAATATGACAGATGTGACTACACAGTAACTAATAGCAAAACTGGAATATCAAAACAAGGGACATTATATTGACCCTAAAGACCGTAGTGCCACAGAATTTCATTATTCCCTTGAAATACAGGATGGTTCTGTACAAGGGACACCTAGGATCATGCCACATATAGCGCATAAATAATGCAGCAGTATTGGCACATTTGTACATCCAGGGTCTGGACACAGAGACAGCCACCAGGCGGAAAGCGGCAGATGCCTCACCTTTGCTCTGGGATGAAGGCACAAAGCTCTGTGTCGAGATCCCAAATTGAGAGGGGGGTAACCTGGGAGAAGTCTAAACGCTTATCGTGCAGACGGACGGGAGGTGAGCCAAAAACCGGGGCTCCGAGGGTCCCCCTCTCTTCCTCCTCATCGAGGTCAAAGTTCAGCTGTGTGCTGGCCATACCGCCACCTGCAACGCAAAGCCAAGCTGATCAGTATCAGTAAACCTCCAAATCTGTGAGCAACAAGGCGAGTGACCACTGCCCCCCACAGATGGCGAACTTCGCCTAATAATAAATGAGAGGGGTGACTACTGTTACCATTCCGGCTAGCCAACGTAGCTAGCTACATATCCACAAATTGACTAGCAGTTGTCATCAACGGGGTTTTCACAGTGTCAGCTAGCTAATGGTTAGCAAAGAATAACAACGTTCGCGGCGACCACCCGTTAAAAGTGATGTTACAACAAGCGTGTTTATTAGAGCCAACGTTCGGTAGAAAGTGAAAGTTTCATAGATGGATGTCAGATTCACGTTATGCGCAGTTTATCGTCAGCCAGGTCAGTTAACTGAGCCGTCAAAGCCCGCTAGTAAGCCAGACTACTGAGACACGACAAATTGGCCCGCAACAGCTACAGTGTTGGTGATAGTTTGTGAACCTGTTCAACCGACTATAAATGCTGCAGTGACTAGACTGACATTTTGCTCACTTGCCAACCTAATTAACGAGAACTACTTGGCGCTAGCCCGTTGTTACGTTATAGTCGTTCAGTTAATTAGCCAACTTAGGGAGCAACGTTTATATCCTCGATGTCAAACGCAGTCGATAAGCTAGCTAATGTGGATGGCGTAGTAGTCACTCGCTGAACTGCTCAAACTGCATCTTGGTGCTGGCGGACAGTTGCATAAAAAACTACATTTATTTAGCTAACAATGAACACCCACCGTGCTGAATAACAGCTAACTGAGGCAAGGCTGATGCCAGGAAGTTTAGCCGCATGCAAATGTTGTAGGCTCAGCTAACTGTTACCTAGCTAGTTAGCCAGCTAACGTTCGTGTTGAGCTGGAAAGAACTAACGATACGTCCATTTAGACTGGACCTCTTTCAGCTAGCATGACACAGTGCTACTCCAAAAAAGAACCCAATCCTTTTTTGGCCAAAAACCTTACCTTTAAAATGACTATCTTAAAATGCTGTGATAAAATGTGCGTTCTGTTACGCGAAATCCATGTGTGTGAGGACTTGATTTACTGTAGCAGGAATGTCACTTCTTGATAAAATATGGAAAATTCAAACTACGCTCCACATCCGAGCTGCTAGGATGAAGTGCCAAGGTCTATATATCATGCCGCGACTAAAACTGTAAAATTAACATTAATACGCACGATTTAAGACACACACCAAAAAGTGCGCTTTCACTAGTTAGAATGTGTGTTAAAAGTATTATTTTATCGTTTGGTTTTACAAGTGTGGGTGGAAATATCCACACATTGTGGAACTATTTCTTGTCGTGCGAGAATAAAGAACCTATACGGGTTGAAACGTGCCCCATTGAAAATCAACTTTACAAACGAATGAACGAATCGAATGCGATAGTGCGTATCACGTGCCTTCAAAATATCCAATAGAATTTCAGTGGGGGCAATTTTTGAAAGACGTTACCATAAGTTCCATAAGAAATCAGTAGCTCAAAAATTCTGAAGGGCTTTCCTAGAAAATTACGGTATAGCTTGTCCTTGCCGGGGGGGAAAAAAAACATTTGCTAAGACGACAATATAAATGATTGAAAGAGAATGTACATCGTTGGCACGAATTATACGCAGAGGCAGTCGAAGAATCTTTGAACAGCTGAAATGAAGTATCATATCTCACATTTTAATGAACGTATATAGGATTAAGATATATAAAAGATATACTCGTATTGTGCTTGAATGCTTCACAACTTATGTCCTTTGTTTTATTTTATTGCAGTGGTCTTTCTTTTCTTTTCTTTCTTTCAGGGTGTACCAGATACAACAAAACCGCTCTAGGAATCAACCCTTGAAGAGGTCTTGGTCCCTGACCTAAAACATCCATCTAGCCACCCATCTATTATCTAGCAAGGAATGCCACAAGAGGCAGGAACACACCCAGAACAGTTTGCCAATCCTTCACAGGGACCACAAACCATTCACTGGTGCAATCATACCAATGAGTAAATTATGCCTCCAATTAGCATGATCTGTCAAGTTTTTTAGACTGTGGTGGGGAACCAAAGTAACTGGGGAAAACCCTCACAAATATGGAGACACCATGCAAACTCCAGTGCTCGCAGCAAAGCCCAAGATTGGAATCGAAATGCATGACCTTCTTGCTGTGTGGTGACAATCCTACCCATTGCACCACTGCATTTTATAATTTAGTTTTATAATTTCCTTCCTATCATGCAACATATTGAGTCCACATTACTTTTGATGATTGCTTATTTATTTCACTCACCATAAGCTCACCAAACACAGGTCATCACATGGGTAACCCAATCGCTTCCATTAAACAAAGTGGTTCCAAAACTTAGTATTGGGACCTTTCTGTGTATGCTGGTTTTCGTTCCAACCACAATTACAATTGTAGAGTTTTAATAAGCTGTTAATTTGTCCTTTTAGGTGCATTTCATGTTTACTGCAGTTATTCACAGTTTTCAGCCACATTTTGGCAGAAATATCCATGTGTACCATGAAAAATATAAAGACCCTTGAACATATTTTGTTAATATTTCTATTTTTCAAGCAGTTTCAGGTAACAACATTTTCAACGAATAAATCAGACTCTGAGAAAATCAATAAGCTCCACATTAGGTTGTTGAATGCAGGCATTTAGAGTTCTTCCAAAATGATTTGCTTGAACTTAATAGTACAGATATGTCACAAACCAGACTCTATCATTTGCTTGTCTAATAAATTGTCAGTTTTCTTAACCATATGTCCACAGTTTCACCAGTTAGGGACCTATTGATTGTTGTCTTTATGGGTAAAATTTGTGTCTTCTTTTTATTCAGTCGTTTGAAATACATCACAGTGTCAATATGGAATTTTTATTCTTTATAGCATGTATGAATATGTGTCAAAACGTGGCTTAAGAAGTCAAATAATGTCTCGAAACATAAATGTGCCACAGCAGACAAATTAACAGCTTGTTGATATCTTACGATTACAATTGTGGTTGGAATAAAAAGTAACATACACAGGGGGGTCCCTGGGATGAGTTTTGAAACCAGTGATAAAACAGGTGACATCACCAGCGTAAGGCTATGTGGTCATTGTTTTCCATTAGAAAGGACTGCGATCCAAAAACAGAAAAAATGTTTGAGAAGAATGTATTCTATTTTGTAAGATTTCAGACAGGGGCTATCATGAGCGTTCCAGCAGGACAATCACCCAATGCACACACAAAAATCAGCACAGATTAGTCTTGGAAACAAGAAGTAAAATTCTGTAGAATAGCTGGGCTGAAGCCCATTTTAAATCTCTTTATGAACTTTGAGCACCAGTGGCACAGGGAATGGGTAAAAACCCAGATTCATTAGGTCTGTGCAGACAGTAAGGCTGCGTCCGAAAAATTGTTTTTGTCTTGGAAAGTTCTTTCTAACTCCTAAAAAATGATCCAGAAATAATTAAGGGGCAGCAATGATAAGTGCATTCGAATTCTTTAAGTGTTAAGTAAAGGTGTCTCAGTGCTTCCTAATTTACCTCCTTCAGCATAGGGTAGACTGAACCATCCTTTTCAAAAAAGAAAGGAGATAACGCTATCCCACAATTCTGCACAGCAGCAATATTTAAAGCGACGACCATTCATCCTTCCAATCACGAAAAGAAACGTATATGATGGGCAGGGGACACATGATCACCTTCCTTGTGGAAGTGCATTCGGATTCTCTTTGCTGCGCAGTTGTTTTCCTAAGCTGTTAGGAATTCCCTTTTACCCATTTCCTTCACCTCATGACATTCTCCATGAAGGCTAAAGAAAAGTGGTTAGGAATTAATAGATTGGATGTAATGTTTTGACTATTCAGACGCAGCCTAAGAGACCTACAGCTGAAAAAAGGCTAGGGTTTGACATTTCCCCCTTTGACCACAGACCCCAGAGGCTATTGGAGGCATTGCAGTGTATTGTGCCTCTGACAGCAGGGCTGCATTCAAATAGTCAAAAAAGTAGGTCCCATTGTTTAATTCCTTGCCACTGTTCCTTAACCTCAATGGAAATGTCATGAGGTTTTGGAATGACGTAAAGGAGAATTCATAAGGACTTAGGGAAAGACAATCATGGCGCTAAGAGAGTCTGACTACACTTACACTAGGCGACATAATTATGCATCCCTTGCCTGTCATGTTTGTTTACTTTCATCAATGGCCAGATGAATAGTGTGTATCTTTAAATATTGCTGCCTCAAGGAACGGTGGAACGGCGTTATCTTTCCTATCTTTTTGTAAAGGATGGTCCAGTGTACCCTATGCTGAAGGAGATCAGTTAGGAAGCAGTGAGGCACTTTTCCTTAACATTTACAGAATTTGAAAAGCACTTATCATGGCAGCTGCATAAATATTTCCAGGTCATTCTTAAGGAGATAGGAACTTTAAGTTTTCAAAAAAGGCTATTCAAATACAACCCAAGGCTGCATCTGAATTCTTTGAAGAACAAGGTACCTTCCTTTCAAACAGACATGAATCGGAATGTCAAATTGTCTATTTCATGAAGGAAAGGAGGCACTTCGCTCCCTAGTTACTTCCATTCAGCAAGGAAACACAGGACCAAGCTTGAAAGAAAGAAAAGACTGAATATGGACCACAATCCTTTGCAGCTGTAGAGGATTGGAAACGTCAACCAGTTCTGAAGTTTTCCGATAAATTGTGAAGATAATTTCTGCCATTGTGCGCATGATATATTTAAAGAAAGGCTGTCCAGTTTTTCTAAAACATGCTCAAGGTATCTTTAAAATCTCCCTGCAAATTTCCTTTCACCCATGTAACGTTTTCTTGTGCGGTTAAGAAAAAGTGGAGAAGAGAGAAAAAAGGCTGACTATTTAAGAGAATTGGGATGCAGCCCTAGTACTGCTACTACCAGGAGACCTGAGATTGACATTTCCCCTGTTGAGCACAAACCCCTGAGGCCATCAGAGGTATTGCAGTGTGCTAAGCTTCTGACAGCAAATGCAAAAACTCACAGACCTTTGCCGGCAAAGCGATTGCTCATCAGTGCCAAAAGTCTTACAGTCAAATATGGCAGCCTCCATCAACTGCTTTCATGCACCAATGAGTTACTACCATAGATATCGATGGAGAGGGTAAGCGGAAGTTCTCAAGACCTTGAAGTATGTTTCAATTGTACTGACATTTATACTCCTGTAGAGTTCTGACTTGGAACTTGGACTGAAAAATGGGCTATGCTAAAAATTTCCTCTGAATAAACTATGTGTCAGAAGGAGCAATGTTTATATTTACAATGAAATATCAAATATGAATACTTTCAAATCAACACCTATCAATATGGAAGGAAAGGTTACTTTTAATATTTTTGATTTAATTTATTCATTTGAATTTTCAAATCAAAGTGATGATGTCTGTTTTTTAAAATAAAATAACAAAATTATGATTCTGTCTTGTAACAAACCCTGTAGAGTGCCTCGCCGAGCTTGGCCACTTGCGTGTTATGTTTCACTGAACACCATAATTTGTTGGACAATGAGGCATCGTTTATCTTGGCTCCATAATCTCGCACTTTGACTTGGAAAGCATACAGTGATAATGAAGCTGAGGTGTTGCCTGTCAGGTTTAATTTGAGGGTGTTTTCATTCATTTGGGATGGACTGTTTTGAAATGAAAGCAATTTCGCCCCATTTCCATTGCCATGACTGCTTGAGGTCTGTGATGCGTAAACATCACTTGAAGATGGGTATCTCACATGGTGCTGATCTGCAAGGCCTTTACTGTAGCCATCTTTAGTTCCTGCTTGTTTTGAGGACTTCTTGCCTCTAGTCTCCTCTTTAGCATTTAAAATGCATGTTCAATAGGATGCAGACAAGGGGCTGTATTCACAAAGGGACTATATTGTTGTTGATGAGCTATTAAAGTTGGTTGTCCATCATTGCCAGAAAGGCCTATTCATGAAATGGCATTTGGCCTTATCGGCCGATAAGTTAGCGGCAGGAGAGTGAACCTATAACTTTCATGAAGGGACAACTGTCAAGATTCAAAACGGCGGTGGTGTTGATTCATCTGATGCAACAGACATAACTTAAGAAAACCGCATTTTACCCATTTCTCCCTGTATTTCAGAGTGGTTTTGTTCAACACTTCAAAGGACAAACATTAATTTCTGTGTGAGTTTCTCCTGTACTTTTTTTGTTTACAAGGGACAAAAGGAGACTGCAGCACAGTCTCCTTGTAAGTTTGTTCTTCACAAGCTGTTTAGCACCTGATTCAGCTGATTTTTGCAGTAAGATGCGCGGTGAACCTTCTCTTTACTTTTTTTGTTTGTTTGTGCTGCCCACAAAGGCCACATTCAAGGCATATTTCCTCTAATAGCAACAAAACTTTGTCAAACCCTTGCTCTATTTATCTATTCTTGGGAAAAATAAGTTATTTTTTTCTGTTTTTACAGCATGTTCCTCGCATTGTCTTTGGCATTTTGATTTTCTCTGGAGGTTGACAACAGCATGCGTATTGACAAAATAGGTCATATTCTTAAAATAAATGGGGCATTTGCTGTTGGCCCCGCTGACTGCCATGCATGAACACATCTCGTGTCCGAAAGTTACAGTCCTTTAGCTATTGGGACTTTAGGGATTATTTCCCCAATTAGTGACAGTCCCTTCATGAATAGGCGCCCTGGTGATTGACTCAGCAAGCAAAGAATGTGTCAATATCCAGTAAATCATGGTGCAGACTGTACAGTATGTTTCTCCGTCTGTCTCTGTATTCTTCTTCTTTCTCTAAATTGAATCTGCGGCGTGCTGTCCAATAAAGCTAAATGAAAACTAAAAATAAACATAATGATAAGAAAATATAATAAGAGAATTCTAACATATTGTTAGGCTCAGCATGCCAATTTGCTCAGCATGGCATAACGGCACATCGTGAACCTAGGTAGTGTTGTGTACTCTCATGTTTTGTGGAAAGCGATTACCTCAAAAAATTGAGTAAGCCAACTCAATTGCCTTGCGTGGTGGTATTTAAAAAAAAAAAACAAAACAAAACATGGTTTATATTCGGAAAAGTAATTTTCCCATGTTCTTAAGTGCTGTGAATGCAAGATCATTACATTGTTTGAGGTAATCAGTTTCCACAAAACATTGAAGTGAATCTGCATTTACAGTGTGGGTGAAAGTTTGTCCTTTCTTTCACCATCTTTAGATTTTTTGCTTTGCTTGAAAGAATGGAAGAAATCTGAGCTCCGGTCCTTGACCACCAAAATGTGCGCGAAGGCGGATGTATGCTGTCATGCCATAATCTGTTCATTACCGTTCATAACCCCAAGGCCCCATTTGCAGTCCATTGTCCATTGTTGAGCAACTCTATCACTGAACTATGATCTCAACCGTGTAGGAGAACTGAGGGTGCGGGGCTCGGCTGAGCGAGGGGTGGGGGGGGGGAGTGCGGAAGCGAGTCGACATTGGCCGAAATTGGAGAAGCCGCAGATGAAAGGCTGCTATTGGCCGCACCTGTTTCACTCATCTCAAGCTGGAGGTAGAAATCCCAGGAAGCCTGTGATGGGGCTCGGGGGGGCTTTGATTGGGCTCTGGAAACACAGCATTCTCTTAATTCAAGTACAGCCTGTGGAGTCGCGGGGGAGAAGAGAGGGTGCTCAGAGATCATTTCACAACCAGCCATTATCTCACACAGCTGTCTGCATTTTTACTTTGAGTTCATTTATATAGGCTGATATGTACTAAAGCGATTCAGGTTAAGTACCTTGCTAAAGTATCCAACAGCCATGTCTTACCTGGTAATTGGACCTTTACCCTATAGCTTATGAACCCAATTTCCGACCCATTATTCTACAGCACATTGGTGCCAGCTGAGGTTTTTCACTGGGTTTACCACACCTTGGGGGATGCGGTAGTGCACTGGTCAAGTGAGCCTGACTTGGGATGGGAAGGTCCTGAGTTCAAGCCCTTACCATGGCTTTTGTGGTGTGTTCTTGGGTGAAACACTTCACTCCCACAGTGCCTCGCTCCACCCAGGTGTATAATTGGGTACCAGCAAATTGGGTACCTGACAAAGAGCTGGGGGGGGTAACCTACGATGGACGAGCATCCAGGGGGAGAAACAATACTACTAGTCGCTTCATGCTACTGAAATCGGAGTTAAGCACCGGCCTTATGAGCTGCTAGGTTCAGAACAGGCTTTCTTACTTTATGACTCCTTATGGAAGGGCTGGACTTGCACATAGAGGTCAGTAACAAATAATAACCTATGATGACTGATGAGAAAAGACTGACAAATCTCACAATTTTTCTGCAACTAAAGTGAATCTAACACTTCAGATAATGCACTGGATAATTCCTAGGACTGCATCAAGCCTAGTGTTGAAAACCCCTGGTGTTTCTGCCTTCAATATATGACTTGACAAGCTATTCCACACTATGACCACTCAGTGGGAAAAATGTCTCCAAATTTCAGCTCAAAAAGTACACTTTGCTAAATTCAATATATAATCCCATGGTTCCACAGCCAGAACTAAACATAAGTAGTCTTTGGTAGTTCACCCTGTTTATCCCCTGTACATATTTTATATTTTGACTCCTTGATGAGACACCTGTTATGATTCTGTTCTGTTCTGCTCATGTTCTGTTCATGTTTTGCTATGTCTTGTTTCCATGCCATGTTTTGTTTCTGTTCATTCTGTATTTTCCTGCCATAGTCCATTCCCCAGTTAGATTCCGGTCATTGTTTTGTATTTTACTATGCATTGCACTTTGTCTCCCCTGTCTGGTCTTGTGTTATGTGACAGCTTATTTCCCCTAGTATTGTGTGCCACACTTTCAGGTGATTTCATGGTTTCTGGGTTTTCAATAGTTCCTTCTAATCTCGTTTGCTTCCTTCACCTTGCTTTTCTGTATTACTAACAAGTACTAACAGTTTGTTGTTTTAGTTAAATTTACTAACTCTGAGTAACATTGTATATAATACTAACTTACTAACGAGCACTAGGGATTGTATAGCTGCACCTTACTAATTGATTAACAAGCTCTCAGTACTCGCCCTGTTCTAGTCTCCGCCTCTTGTCTTCTCTCAATCTACTTTGCTGCATTTCAGCGGATCCTCCGCACCTGCTTAACTCTGTTCTGCCTCTCATTATCTGTGCACGTTACAGCTCCGTTTAGGGAGTTCTATGTTTGTCAATTGGCTGTCTCGTGATCCCTGTCCGCGTTTTGGCTTTTGCCAATTTCATGTGGTTAGGTTCTCCCTCGTGTTTGCTCCTTCGTAATTAGTCTGATCCAATTCACCTGTCCCTAATCATAGCATGTGACTTCCCTTGTGTGTATTTAAGCAGTCTTCTCACAGCAGTTCCCCGTCAGAACATTTCCCTTGTGCTACGCTTGTTTTTGCCTTGTATTCTTTGTGATTCACTTCTGACTGGACCGTCCCTGATTACGATTTTGGCACTGTTTTGGATTACCTTCTGCATCTGTGTATCGAACCCTTTTTGCCCGACTACGAGTACTGTGATTGCTGCCCTGCTAACAACTCGGATTTCATCCTCTGGATTTTTGGTTTTTGGATTGTGGACTCTGTACTGTTGCCTCCTGCTCTGCGGGGGGTTTTCCCCCTTCCATAATAAAATCCAGTTTTACCGCACTGCTTGGTTCTCGCGACTGGTTCCTGAGCGATACCTCACAACACCTTTAAGTCTGCTTTACCAAGACATAAGAGACAAAGGTTTTGAAGTCTTTAATCATAAAGTTTAACATTTACACCAGCAACTAATTTTATAGCCATTCTTTGAACCTTTTTCCAGAAGCTTTACAGCTTTAGTCTAATATGGTCCCCAGGATTGCACAAAGTTCTGAGTGTACACCTGACAAAGGTATTCTATATGGAAAGTATAACATCCAGGGATTTGTACATAATACTACTTGATATACAGTATACAGTTATATTCCACCAGTCTGGTGTTGTGTGTGTGTTTTTTTTTTTTTGTTTTTTTTTGTGCTACAGTCCTGTGACGACAACCTGAAATGCTTTGGTAAACCAAGCCTTTTTCAAATTGGGCATTTCAATTTTGATCAGTCCATAACAGTCCAGCATTTTATTTTGATTCCCCACATGTAGAACTTTAGCTCTGTTGAATTTAAATTACCAGGTTTCTGCCAGCTTCTGGATTTAGTCCAAATCATCCTAAATGATCTTCATTCAGTTGGGATGACTCACATATTAAAATGAAAAGCCATGTATTGAGTTTGATGTCATACTCTATTATTCGTTTGGTGCTGAATAGATCTACTTTGGGTACTCGGACATACTCATACTTTTACCCTGAATACAGAGAGAAGTAATATCTAACTCATGAGCAAATGAAGAGTTTGTTTCCAAAACGGATTATATCATTTTACTCATTTTTCTATGTTGGCGCCTATTGCATTTCATGGAAAAACACAATCTTTGACCATGAAAAAATACACCTTATACTATAAATTTCCAAAAATGGATTTTTGCACCATGTGTAAGAAGTACAGGGCTATCACTCCGTGGTATCATCTTAATTTTTGTAATTTTGGCACTTATTGTGTTTTGGAAACAACCTCTTCAAATGATGCCATATTCCCCGAGTACACAAAGCAGATCCAAACAACATGTGGAAGCTGAGGCGGTGCTGGGTGACCAGCGAGAAAAATATCAATAAATGGAAAAGAAACAAGACCAATAGTGCCCATGACCAGGTACGCAAAGCAACAGGGAACAGCAGCGATTAACGGCAGCAAGGCTGCAAAACCAACTAAGCATGAACAGTCACATAGCTTGAATCTGATGAGCAGTTTTTGAAGAGAGTGCTCCTCTGATTTGTGCAGATGTGATTGGTTGGTGAGAGGTCTCTAAATTCAGCCATGTAACTGCAGCAAGAGTTTCCCTACTGAACAGCTGCGCTTATTTATTTGACTCCAAACTGTTTGCTAGCCTCAAATTTTGTGTTATCTGCAAATTTAACCAGCAGTCTTTCAGGTTCCTGCATTGGCTTAAGTTATGCTTCACATTGGACTCCACTTCCCAGAGCACCCAGCTCAGATAAAATCCTGCCCACTGCTGCTAACTACACTCCACCCCTACACCAGTCCACTCTGAAATGCCTCCTATAATTTTATCGCCAATTTTAATGGAGTCTCATTTATAGTTTCTTATCGAATAGTTTTTGAAAATCCAAATATATGATACCATAAGCCCTGCTCTGATCCAGAGTCTTAGTAACCTGTTAAAAGAATTCACTAAGATTTGTTGGGCATGACCTTTCCTTTCCAAGACTATGTTGCCTGGCCCTCAGGATGTCATTTCAATAACTCTAGCTTATCTCCAATGAGATATTTCATTCTTTTAAAGGCCTCGAGCCCGCAGTTTCCTGGGTCATTCCGACCCCTTTCTTAAAATATACTTTGGCATTGTATTACCCCGATTCCTATCATCTGGTATTTCTCCAGTTTCAAAAGACTGCCATAAGAATAGCAGGTGGTGGTTTTAAGATAATCTCACCTAATTATTTGTGAACCCTTGGGTATATGCCATTAGGGATAGCTGCATAATTTGTCTTGCTGATCGTTTTTAAGTCAACTTAAGTCAAGCCATTCTCAGTACAAATAGAAAATATTGAGTATGAGTGCTGAATACGCTGCCTATTAGAAGCTGACTCTTGAGTAAAGCTCTCAGCTGAGTACAGGCATTGGCAATATTCTTCTTCTCATAAAGCAATGGTCCATCTTCATTCAACTTGATGGGTTTAGCAGAGTACACACAGGCATCTCCAGCATTCAAGTGAGGACGCACCCCTCAATTGTGGAGGCGAAGTTAAATGTCACTAAATGGAGTTATTTGCGTTCACTTCTCAAGTAGCTCAAGATCAGTCTCCCTTTGAAATGATGCCGTCGGCACGTCTCGCGAAGAGCAAAACCTTAACCGTGACCCTTGGCTGATAGCGTTCATATTTATTATACCCCAGACTTACAACAGTTTGTCTATTCACTACGACCTTCAAGCTTATTCACTACGTCCAAACTCTCAACGGTGTATTCTCAGTGCTTTTCTGGAGTGCATTCATACATTTCTTTAGGAGCTAATGCTGCGCAATCGTCTTCGCTGAGAGCCACGAGAGAAAGAAACTGCATGAAAGAGGTGTGTTTGAGAGGACTCTAGCCTTGCTGCTTTGCCCCTCAAGAACAGTAAACCGCATTGTGTTTTTGATGTGAGAGAGTGGTGTAGGCGGGGGCTATAGCAGCAGAAATGAGAGAAAAAGAGAGATAGAGCGAGAGAGAGAGATCCTGCTCCCTCTTCTAATTTTTCCATTCCTCTGATCTACCACTCGCCAGAAAAGAGAAACAAAACACAGCTGCATTCTCTATCTATCCTATCTGTGTTCACAGTTGGCCTGCTAATTGTTTTCCCTGCCCCAGTTCGTCAGATGGGCAGGTTGTGCTAACTGTGACCTACAAATCTGTTTATTCGTTTCCCGCACGGGGGGAAAAAGGGAAAAAAAAGAGCGATGGAGGCGAGCGAGAGAGAGGAAGCGCTGGCTGACTGCAATCTGATCGGCTGTCCTTCCTTTACCCTCTGGCTCCCCGATAGTGTCTCCATCAGCTGCTACGACGACCCCCCCCCCCCCCTCTTGATAAGACCCCTCTTCCCTCCCTCCCTCCCTTCTCTCTCTCCCTCTCTTTCTCTTTGCATGGCCACGGAGGGCTGCCATGTGAGAAATGATTGCTGACCCATAAAGGAGAGATTAGCCCGGTTGCCAGAGCCCAGATGTGTTCCCATCGATGCGCTGGCATATCTGCAGCACAGCTGGGGCGTGAGTACGGAGAGCATGTGGCATTCCCCCTCCAGGGACAAACACACCATAGAGATAGAACACAGAGAGCCAGTGGCCGACAGCACTGGGGTAATGAAGTGCACAAGCACTCACTGAGAAATGCAGATATACATACATACAAAACACATGAAGAAGACATTGATACAGAGAGGATAGTACACTCACACTGTTATGACATCCATCTGGTTAATACGAATGGAGTAGAATGCACACACACACGAACGCACGCGCATGCAAGCGTGCTTACTCATCCTTGTACTTGTATCCGTGTGAGGACATTACATTGACTACCATTCATTCCTTTGTGTGTTTCTACTGCCTTTCCCTAATCTTAACAATAAGCAATGCATGCCAAACCCAAACCCTTATCCTAACCTTAATCTATCCTTAATTCTTACCTTACCCCTAACCTTAACTAGTAAGTCACAATTTGCCTTTGTAGTTGTGAGGACAGGAGAAAATGTCCTCATTTCCCAATAATGTCCTCTCTCAGTTGGGAAAAATGTTTTCTAGTTCTCACTGTGTATTAAGTATAAGCACAAATACACCAGCACTCACTCAGACACTGACACGCAAACACACACATAGACTTTAAACATACGCTCACAAAAGCACACACACAATGATACTGATGGGACTGGTGCTTAGAGCTGGCGCTTGTGTACAGTTCACAACAGGGCACTTCTGAGCTTGCTTAATGTGACAGACTTCTATTGCTTTGTGGGCGAATATTCCGGAAATGTGCTCCTTTTCTCTCCTGGGGAAACGTTAGTACAAAATAACTGTTATTTTACGAGGGACAAAATAAATGTTTTCCAAGAGAAAGCATTGCTCAGCAGGACTGGGCCTGTTCTGCATTAGCTAACATCACTATTATTGTCATACATCAGTATTATTGCTTGGCATCCTAAGGCCTGCTGTCCTGGGTTACAACTGAGGTGAATGGCAGCTGAATGGCAGATCATTTATAATATACCTATAATACAAATATGAATGTGAAAAACAGGCCTTTGGTTGTTTCCATGTTATTCTGTAGAACCTGACTATACCTTTAATATGATATACCACACTGTGTACGCTTCTTTATATATCACCTCTTCTGTATATTTGGCTTGATCAAATTCATTGCATGACACAGATGCCAAGTGAATGAAGTGATCTCTACATTTATTTATATATATATAAAAAATAAGAATTATGTACACAGGTAATAAATATGAACATTTGTACAGGCAAAAATAAGTTACTAAACAACATAATCCTGCAAAAAATAAAAAAAACAACAGAACCATGTGAAAACAAAAAAAAAAAAAAATGGAAAACATAGAGATTGAGAACTAAAGCTGTAGCAGAGAAAATAACATTTAAAAGGCATGTGAAGGGAAGGCATTGCTTGATTGAGCCTTTTTTTGTTGCATAAATGTAAAGACATAACCAGATTTTAATACCCTCCAGGTAAAAGAATCATGTAGCTTCAGCCAAACTCAGTATTTCTGAGCCTTTTGCATGCCAATTGGATGGAGTCTTACATTCTAATTAGTCAAAATAAAGCACAAGAACAATTTTTTGCATGCAATTTTTCCCCATTAAACCATTTTTGGCTTTTTAGACAAAATAAATAATTGCCCTGAAAGAAAAATCACAATCATTTGAAGTAATATCATTTGAAACATCATTAACCACTAAGATTTTTTTTTTTTTCAAAAAATGTAAACAGGCATTAAACAGTTAAAGGGCTGCTAGAGTCCACAGTCTCTGAAATAATTGTCTGCTACCACCTCATTACTTTCAAATTTTTCTTCGTTAGAACCGCCACTTTAGGAATACATGCCCTTCTTTTCTCCGTGCTGTGAAAAACACAGCCTTGTGTTTCAGAAAATAGAATGACCGACGTTTTGTTTTGTTTTTTTTTTCCTTTTCTTCTTGTTATCTGAAAATTGTCTCATCAAAAAGTGGTGACCAAACAGTTAAGCAGTAGCAGAGAAACAAAGCAATCACAAAGCACAGCTTCGGTCTAGATTATGGACGGACTTTCACAACTTAAAATACAGACAAGGAAACAAAAATAAATAAGGAAAAACCATCTGGCAAACAACCACAAAGAAAAAATTTGCAGTCTCCTTTGGCCTATTCCATGGTGAAGAGGCACAATGTAAAACAGCAATTGTCATTTCAATGCAGAGTTGGGGTCAATTCCGTTTCATCAATTCTACTTCAATTCCAAATAATATATTCCAATTCTAATTCCACCCCTGATTTATCAATTCCAATTCCAATTCCGGAATTGACCCCAATCCTGGTTCCATGCCTGACTAACATGCAGTAATAATGATAAATCTGAAGCTGTCGGGACATTTGTTTAAGGCACCACACTGTGGCGTGTGGATGAGCCTTCATACCCATACATCCAGTCTGAACAGCCCAGTGCCGTCAGCAGCCACTAGGTCCGTATGGCAATGTGCAAAAAGGACTCGTGTCACGCAGGGAATTTTCTGTGGAGGGCTCTGTACCACGTGTAACTGGTTAATCCTGCTGGTAAATGTGGTCTGCGGCTGAATAGTCAGAAAAGTTACTTTCTATCGTCTAATTCACAACCACTTTTCCTTGACCTGGATGGAAAACGTCATGAGGTCAAGGAAAGATGTGAAGGAGAATTCAAAAGGGCTTAGGAAAAAACAACCTCAGTGCCAAGAGAATTTGACTGCAAACACACTAGGCGACATCGTTAGTAGGTTTTCGTGTACAGCCAGAAGGACAATGCATCGCTTCAAATATTTCTGCCACAAGGAATCCTGAGACGCCATCATCTCCTTTCTTTCTCCTATAGGCCAGTGTATCCTTTGCTAAAGGAGATAAGTAAGGATGCATTGCAACATCTTTCTTTTGCATTTAAGAGAATTAGAACACCTCTCATCATGGCTGCCTGATGAAAACTTTTGGGTTATTTCCAAGGCATTAGGAATTTTCCTCAGCAAAAAAAGACTATTTGAACACAGCCTGGATGACAGTGGGCTGTATACTGAAGATGTTCCACAGAGTCCTCTGGGCAAGCTCGTCTGTTAGGTACGAAGAGAACCTGCTGGCGGCGCCACATGCTCGAGTAGAGAACTTCACCCTCCCAAATCAGGGAGGACAGTTTGCGAATGAACATGGCTACCAAAAGTCAACAGGATAATTCCCAGTTATTTTGGGAATTTCAGAGTGAATGTTCAGCCCCGTGTAAGAAGCTAAATTTACACTGAAAGAAAAAAATAAAAATTAACAATACATTTGGCTGATTGAGGTCAAGATTGATTTCAACCATTTTGACTACTGCATGCATCTCCAGGCTGACTGCAGAACGTGACACCATAATAAACCACGGCGGCCATTTTGAATGCCTCTCCACCAAGGAATCTGTTCAACATTCCATGTCTCCATACAACTTGTTTTCTCATTAGCTACAGCATCCTGCTCCAGGCAAAGTCTTCGATTTTTTGGCGTCCTGGCAGTTGTCTGCGGATACAAATCTGCCCCCTGATAAATAGAAACAGAGAGGGGAAGGGAGAGAAAGAAAGATTGTGACAGAAAAAGATGGGGGAGAGGGAGAGAGATGGTTAGTTTGATGTTTTCTTCAAGCCAGTAGAAACTCAGGAATACAAACCAAACTTAGAACAAGGGCAGTTTTTTGACATTGAAAAAAATGGATTTTGGGTGGCCAAGTTGTGAAGGAAAGCTTGAAGTGGAGATCAAACAGCTTCAGTGTGAAGGCATCATGTATACAAACCTTCCCTGAGGGCACTATACACTGGGTGGGTACAAAACTGGGTTGACAAATAGGAGTTGCGATTCAATTTATTTGACTTCAGCTCAAATGTGTCTTGGGCCACTTCTCTGATCTCGGCATGGAGTAGTATAGCTAGCAGAGCTGAGTTATATTCAGTGATATAGTGATAGTAAGGCTGGTCTTATTTGTGCACAAGAATACATGAGCCAGCTCTGCTGCTGCTTACAGAATTCAGCTTAATGAATGCATTCCCCAACAATGCAATTTCCTCCAGTTAAGACTGTTGGCTAAATATGTGTATTGTTATGCATTGTTACCATAAGTAAAATGTGCATATATTTTTGTGAAAAGCATCGGCAACTGATTAAACAATCGAACACCAGGGCAAAAGCTAGCATTTTCCAGTACATACATTATAAAAATATTTTTGTATACATTAAAAATTCTCCTCTCCTCCTACACATACTGTAAACATTTCATAACTCAAAAAGCAATAACAGTTTTGACAAAGAACAATAATATTGCATTGAAAATTTGAAGAAATAAAACCCCTTTTGCCATTTGCGAGAATTTTGTAAAGACAAATTTGCTTTTATATGCAGGTATCTGTTTAATAACATTGTGATATCATCCCATATGGAATGGGTCACATGAGTGGCATGACAAAAAAAGTAAACCATTAATTTAATGAGTTTCACCAGCATGGGGTACCTGTGTAGGCAGGCCGTGATTGCCATCACTGGACTATTCTTCTCGCTGTCGATTCGTCTGTCCAGATGCCATTCAAGCTGTCCGTCCTACTCGCAGGCTGCCCAACCATATCCCTGAAGTGGAGGGGGTGGGGCTTCATCCCAGGATGGTGCCATGGCTCCACCCCTCCAGAGAACACTGTAGAACACTGAACACCGAATTTGGCCAAAGAGGCAGGGCCAAAGGCCAGGTTTTTGGCAGATCCAGACACCCCCCTCCCAAACACACACACAATAAAGCACTTATTGAGACATCCATTTCAACTGCAAAATATCACTGTAAATTAGGTTTGCTTACTTTCTAAATAGAACTCTTGCCCACACACCCCAAGCACAGGGGACCCTGTATGTGAAATATTGATTTTAAAAAAACACTTGTTTGTTTTGCTGTGATCCAGCCCATATAATAAACCAGGCTTCCACCCACGCTGAAGAGGGCGAGCTTAGTTTACACCAGTTTGCTTTTTAAATTGAGTGTGCACAATAACATAGGAAATAAAATAGGTAAATAGAAAGGCCAACAGGGAGACATGCAGAAATGCATTCTGGGAAAAGTGTTCAGGGGCGCCAGGGTACAAGTCCTATAGAGAAGAATAAGGGTGGGTGGGGGGCGAACCCACTCGTTCATTCATAGACAGGTGCTCCAGAAGTCTTTTTTCACCCATCATCTTCCTTGCCTGCCTACACAGGTCCAGAGATAAAAAATAACACAGCTCCTTTGATAAGGCTCCTTAATTAACACCATCACAATATATTAACAATATAGCAGGAGCCAAAAGAGACCATCGCAAAGGAAAATAGTTCAAAGTACAAACAGAATCATTGAGAAAGTTTGAGAGCTGTCCTTCATAGTAAAAAAAAAAAAAACACCCTGCTGCCTTCTCATCGCACTCGTTTCATTTTCTCCAGCGCTCCCTCCTTTCACCCCCGCAGTTCACCTCCCAGCGGGCAGAGGGGGTACATGATTGTCATCTAATTCTCAGTTTTTATTTTGTTCTTTTTATCTCTCCGTCTTTCGCTCTCTCGTTTGCTCTCTTTGTATCAGATGCTCAATCTTACCCCACCAAGTACAGAAAAGCTTTTAGGAATTCAGAAGGTCTGAAGTTGAAGTGGTCCATTCTCATGGCACCCCAGTTGCTTGCTGATTGGCTCTGCTGCAGCCCCAGTCACATTGTCTGATTGGACCACAGTGGAGTCCCACAAAGTCCAATCACTCTCAGCGTAAAGGGCCTTTCCCCTGCTCCAGTTTGCTTGATCACCATGCCCGTGGATTACCCCGCTTGTCTTTAATTACAGAATTTACACAGTTGTTAAGCGTTAATGAGGTGGCTAAAGAACGTGACCGTGATGCTTCCGGAGGAAAAATGAGTGTGGGCCGGGTGCCAGAGGCATAGCTTTGCGAACAAACAGCTTCAAGTCCAACTTCCGCCCGTCCGATCAAATGGTTGATGCCATCTCCCCGCACGAATGAGTCGCAAACTGTCGAGAGACCGTATGAACTGTGAGAGAGAGGAAGAGGAGGGGAGGCAGGGGCTCCGAGAAGGAGGGAGGTAGGTTAGTTGCAGTTTTTAAAATCTTTCATCTTTTTAAAAAGAGTTGCAGTCGCAGAAGGTGGGATTTCCCGATGACCAACGAGGAGGCGGAGCTACACGGACGACTCCTCGGGATTGGCGTCCGGCAGAACGCTCCTTTGCTGCAGGGTCCTGCGGAGCTCCTCTTTAAACGGGCTGGAGTACTCGTGCCCCAGGCCCCCGCCCAAACCGCCCCCGAGCGGACCCCCGCCGCCCCGCTCCTCGCTCGCCGAGCTCAGGTTCAGCCGGATGTAGCCGTTACCGCCGGAGCCGCGGATGTTGGTGAGGCTGAGCCGGCTCGGGGAGTGGATGGGCTGTCCCGGGATGGCGGTGGGTGCACCCGGCCCGGTGCTGCCGGGACAGAGGGCGTGGCCCGGCACGATCTTCAGTGACCCGTCCGAGTAGTAGTAGTTGGCACCAGTTTCCCAGAAACGATCCTCGTCGCCCGCTATCTTGCTGGGAACGAAAGTGGGCGGTTCCTTGGGGAGGGTGATGGGGTACACCAGCGTGCTCTCCAGCGGCTTCATCTCTGCACCCTTCCCCAGAGCGAGCTTCAGCCTGCGCCTCAGATAGAGCGCCAGGCCCATTAGGAGCAGGCAGACAGCCCCCAAAGTGATCACCAGGACCCAGAACAGGCCCATGCTCCCGTCCGGGTCGCGGGCCTGCATGAACACAGGCGCACTAATCACCACAGCCACCAGGTAGCGCTCCGTCATGAACTTGACTCCCTGCTCCTCGGAGAAGCAGGTGTAGCGACCAGCCTGCTGGGGCCCGGCGTCAGGGATGACGAGGGCCCGAAGGGTCCTGTCAAAGCGCGGTCCCGCCGCGCTTCCAGCATCACCCCCTAGGGGGAGCTCTCTGTCGTTTAGAAGCCAGGAGGGCTGAGCCAAGTTGGACACCAGCTGGCACGGAAGGACCAGGTCCGAACCCACCACCACCGCCACGTTCTTCACGCGGGATGGGTCTGGATGGGGGGGGGGGGGGAGGCGTAGAGAGACACGTCAGCACTTCCTGATTTCTCTAAACTAAATTAAATTACAATCTGTCACAACACATTTCACAAATATCCCTGATATAAACCCCATAAAAGACAGCAGGGTCCAGGGGTCAATTCCATTTTGAATCAGTACACAAATGGAAATTCAATCAATTCATTGAATGTTCCCCATAGGCCGCATAACAGGGGGTAAATAATGGGAGGCAGACCTATTTGGGACATCAAGCTGACTTCTGCTCCTAATTACTTAATTCACCCATTAATTTATTTTATCTGCTACTATTGATCGCGTTGCTGGAAACATTTTACTATGATCCAATATTGGATGGACCCACTGGTGTATCCAGCTTTAGAGCAAATTAAGCAAAAACAATCGGTTAAAACAACAACCAGCTAACACACCAGGCCTCCCGAAATTGATTCTTGCATCTCGGTTCCATAGGCATTATTCAGTTAATCGAGCTGTATGGCAATCAATCACAGTGAAATGAGTGAACCTAAATGGAATTGACAGCCTGACACAGCAGTATAAATCAGCCCTCTAAATTGACTGATGTCTTACAGTATTATTTGTTCGCATTTTGTTAGAGACATGGGCTACTCTGTTTAGTAGAGGACTTTATTTGGCTTGGCCTTGGCTTACCTGAGCTGGGAATAAACACAGGCTTGTCGAATTTGGCCTTGTTCCTGATGAAGCGATCTAAGGAGAGGTCCTGGGATAGGGTGGAGGTGGAACTGTAGCGGAGAGGGGAAAGGGGAGGGGAAGAGGGGCAAGGAATGGCAAGGAGCACAGCTTCGTCATTGTCCGGAACCTTCCCTGTCACCATCAGACCCGAGGCAAATGCTCCATTTGGGTACTTAAAGCTCAATAGAGAACATGATTATCTTTTTCTAATACACTCAGGGAGTAATGCCATACAAAACAGCTGCATGCTGGGAAAAGAGGTGAGGGGCCAGGCTTATGTTTTTTTTTTTTTTTTAAATTTATGAAGTCAAATTCATCGCCGGGTTCCAACTGAACCACTGTCTCTACAGCTGTCAATCAAGCATTCAGCGACTGAGCTATTCTGTGGCGCAGAATGTAAAATGTGAAAATGAGACTCACCCGCGGTGGAGGTCGATGCGCACACACACTCTCCCCTCGCTATCCCAGGCGCAGTACGGGTCCCGGGAGAGAAGGCAGTCGGGGCTGGACTGGTACCGGCTGCAGTTAGCCAATGGGAGCTGGAGCACCTCCGAGCACGAGCCCACATACAGGAACTTCTACCAGAGGGGGGCGGGGGATCAAAATATTCAGAGCTTTATCAATACAGTCAGTTCCTTATCAGAACTTCTACAGGAGAAGAGAGAGGTCAATGTTTGCAGAAGGGGTCAGTACTTTTCATGAACAGTGAGTTCCAAGGACAAGTTCTATTATAAGGCCTAATAAAGTATGTAAGACACAACAAGCTAGATCAATAGACTCTGATTAAACCAAGTCCTAAGCCAATTTCCATTCTGAATAGAAATTTTCCACAGAAGACTCATTTTAGCGCAGAACTGCATGTACCACATGAGGCAGTAGATAAAACTAATGAGGATGACAAGCCATTGGGTCAATCCTGACTCCTTATACTTAACGACCACAGAGTACGAAACAATAGACACGGACGCCGGAACAAAGGGTCCATGTATCTACAAGTGAGCAGGCAAGCTCTTCCTCAAATTGACAAACTCTCTGAGCAAACGGGGAAAAATATGAGATAAAAATGTGCTTCTATCTAATTTAAACCTATACGTCCTTGTTCTGCTGACACAAGCTGAAAGACCCATTAGGGAAAAAAATATTAATTCAATTGGCCATGCGATAAAAGCAAGCAAAGCTCTACCAGGCATTTCTTTCCCATTTGTGAATGGACTTTCAATTTGTTTTCCTGAATCAAACTAAATTGAAACAGAATTGCGCACCTCCCCGGTCAACCGGGGAGCATGTAAGGCTGTAAGGAGCATCCTTTACCTTTGAGTGAGAGATTGTGAGGCTGTCTACAGGCTGGGGATGATCAAAGAGCTGGATCTCTTCAATCACGTGGGCCTCTGAATCCAGAACCACGGCCCTCTGGAGCCATCCCTCAGCTACCGGGGGAGACAAGACACAAACCAGCCGTTACAGTACAGTTATTCAGCCGAGGCCTTAGTACAGAGCCACTTACAGGTGATTAGGCAATGTAGGGCCCAAGCTTACCATCCCCAACCCCCCTGAGAGCAGTGTGTGGTGTACAGCCATGACCTTAAGGGGCAGAGAGCTGCTCTAACCTGATCTTGGCTACAACAGAGCTCGACTCAGCAGACTTCCTAGAGAAGCACCTTACACTGTAAAAAAATAAGAAGTTGTCTAAACTTAGAAAGTAGGGCAACCAGCTGCAAAGCATTTTTGAATTTGCTCAGCTTCAAGTTCAAGTAGTCACACAAACCCAGTTTTGAAGGAACTCGGAGTGTGAAGTCGAGCAAACTCAAAAATGCTTTGCAGCTGGTTGGCTTACTTTCTAAGTTTAGTGAACTTCTTATTTTTTTACAGTGTAAGGTGCTTCTCTGGGAAGTTTGCTGATTTGAGCTCTATTGTAGCCAAGGTAAGGCCAGAGCAGCTCTCAATTAGTCAATTAAAAATTTTTTTTTACAGCGTATAAAATGGGCCGAAGGTCACCCCATTGCACAAAGTCCGAGTACCACAAGCACCAAACAGTCAAAGAGCCTGCCGGTTCCCATGGTGACTCAAAACTTGAAATTAAAGCAATTGGGAGCACACATCGCCGGTTTCATCCAGTTCTGAACCAGAGGCTGACTTCTAGTCGTTAGTCCATTTTAAGTCACACAGGCACAAATGCTCAATTAGAAAGCTGTTAATGGTACGTCCAATTGCTGATGTAACAATTGCCATTGGTGATTGAAAGCAATGAAGTTATAGGACATTGACTTCTATAGAACATTCTCTTCACAGGCTTTGAACCATAGATGAGAGAACATTGCTCCATTACGCTAACGATAGACAGAGGTACCATTAGCCAGCAGTTAAAAAAAAAAAAAAAAAAAAAAAAAAGAAAAACACTATCCCGTCTAACTCTGGCGAACAAAACCTCCTAATTCGCTCAAGCAGGTCAGTGATTGACAGCTCACTCAAACTCCATTACGGGGCTCATGTACTACCCTCTACCATCACCGGTTGAAATTAAAGTCAGCCACACACCAATGCTACTGGCGTACAGGAGCTATACGTTTAGTACTGATAGGCCGCCTGAGTGTGAAATTCAACAGGATTAATGGAACGGAGGGCCAACAATAACTGTCGGTGCACTGTCGATTACTCAGCTGATAAATTTGACCCAGAGTACTGAAGTGAGATTAGTTTCTCCTTTAATATGATATCTGGGGTTATGTTCACGGTCGGGGGAGCTGACACCAGATCAGTTTCAGCCTAATACGTTTTAATACACTTTCACAAGACGAGACATGATACCTCCAGTCCCAGATTCAACTGACCCAGTCTGTCAAATAGTCAGTTACCTTCTGGTCCTTACAGCTTCTTCCAAAATTACAGGCATTCAGTTGATTCTCTTATCCAAAGCCATAACAATGTTTCACAGTTGGCAAAGAGTCTCCGTGCTGCTGCATACACAGCACACAGTAAAGTCATAAAGTATTATTACAGTAAAAGTGAATAAAAATGGATAGAACTGCTACACGGTTCATATGATATGGATGCAAATACCCACAAATTAAGTCTAACGATCTCTACTTTTGAGTGAACCACAAATTCACTGTTTTGGTAACCCAAATTCTGGAGTTAAGAGCCAAAAAAGCAAGAACCATGTCGTTATTCAGATACAAGCGGCCAGCATACAGAAGCTTTTCTAGTTTAGGCCCAGCAGAATAAGACCAGCAACCTTTTAGTTACCTGCTCAGCTCCCTAACCCTTATACTGTACTACTCCTTAGTTCCAGCATGTTCTGGATTTTGAGCGCTTTTTAATAGGAGTGATGAGTGCTACAGTTGTTGGCATAGTGACCTCAGAGTGGCAGACACTGTTCTGTATGGAGTTTGCAGATGCTCTCCCCATATCTTTGTGGGTTTGCTCAAAGCACTTCACACAGACCAAAGACCTGCATGCTAGGCTAATTTGAGACATGCAGGTATGGTGGTGGGTATGGATGGAGATACCCAATTGCCATAGGTATGAGTGTGTGGGTGAATAATGTGTGTTGCCCAGACATGAATTGAAATGGATGGATTGTCCACAGTATTGTCCTGCTTCTTGCCCAAAGCATGCTGAAACAGAATCAAACCACCCTTCTACCCACCCTCAAACTGCAACAGAAGGTTAAATTAGACGATAAATTGATGGATGGTTGGATAATTGGAGCATAATGTTGCATTACAGAACGTACACAGCTCTAGCCCTGTCCTTGACAACGCCCCTTGACTGAGTCTCCTGAAGACTCTCCAAATTGCGATGGTTTGGCTTCAACAAGCAGCGAGAGAGAGCTCTCATTTTAGAATAACACAGAACAGAGTACATCCCAACTGCAGTTATGATCAAGGCCAGATAAAATTATCCCGGACGAAGCAGTAAGTGGATCATGGATCAGATTTTGAGAGCCGGAAGGGTGCTCCGCCCAGGCTAAATCCCTCACGGTCTCGTGGCCAGTTAAGAAGTACGACAGATTTTGTGTGTGTGCTTCAGCTGCTCTCGCTTTGCCCGAAGTTAAAGGCTAATGAAGCCTGCTGTCGGGACAGAGCTTTGGCAAGGAGCACTGCGGAGAGAAAGCCTGTTGAATCCAGTGCTAAGCAGAGCCCGGGGGGGGCACAGGGAGGGGCCGCACACAATCTGTGATCAGTGACATTCAGCGGTGATGATCTATCCTGGACCATAACGCAGTCAAACAAGGCCACAGCCTGAGAAACCAGAGGCTAATCCATGACCACATGGCTATAAAAAGTCTGAAAAAGCTCTTTATTCCATCTGGATGAACAAAAGTATTTGTGTCTTGTCATGAGACTGAAAAGTATATACCTTTCCTATATCTTCTTTTCAAATAGTTAATATCAGAATGCTTCATGTTACCATTTGATTGAGTAGAGAAATTATCTAACGAGGGCAGTCTCATCACATTGGAATTTTTTTTTGTCCTTTAAATAGAGACAAAATTTAAAGGACCCATATACTGGAAAATACTTTTTCCCAGTTCGTTTTATCCGTATAGTCGCATTAACCATTTCAAAAAGCCAAGATAAGGTTGATTCCCCAGTTTAGCAATTAGACCCCCCTTTTCCATAACACCATTTGAAATGTTATTTGACATTCCTGCTGTTTTCTACATCATAAACTGACCTGCTCTGCATGATTCACACCTACCAACTCTGTCAGTGCGCCCTACTCCCTCCCACAGCCATTATAGAGGAGAGGAGCAAAAATGACAGCAAGAATTATGACCAAGGAATCACATTTTTTTCCCCTAAAGAGTTGACAATCTTTTCTTTTGGACTTCCAAAAATATAATAACTTGGAAAAAAACAGTATATGATGGAATGCTGAAAATCAAAATATTGCAGTAAATAAGTCACAATGGGGATGCTATTGATGGGGATGCTATTGTAATCATTCACATGAAGCACTTCCCTACATTGTAGCATATTCTTTTAGTAAATAGCTTAATAAAAAATATTTGCCAAACAGGCAGACTGTGACTGTAAATCATACAGGAGGGGAGTGTTTAGCGGTAGACGGTGGCAGCAAGTGGGCGGGGCTTCGAGCTACCTGTCCCGATGAAGAGCACGCTATAGGGTCTCTGGTCCAGCGCGATAACGCGGTCCACCGCCAGCCGGGTGAAGTTTATTCCCTTGGTCAGCAGTAGGGGGCGGCCCGTGGCGGCCTTCTCCATTAGCGGGTGTCTCTTGGCAAAGTTGAGGGTGGAGTCGGGGAGCTGCAAGGAGCTTTTGTAGCCGTTCTCACGGTGCCAGTTGGTGATGCACTGTGAGACAAGGGGAGCAGACAGAAACAACACGCGATTAACCGCCATCCCTCTGCTGACCTGACGGCTCTAAAACAGTGGCTCCCAATCCACCCCTCAAGTACTAAAGGCCAGATCCAGGTATTTGCTCCATTCTAGTTCAGGCTCAACTAATTCTACTCTCAACAAAATGATACAAAACTAATCAAGCCCTTGAATTAGGCATGCTCTTGGTGGAACGCATGAACTACCTGGACATCGGTGTTGGTATCACAAGAGAGGCTGGTGAATCACTGCTGAAGAGCACCGACTCAAAAAACTCACAAAAAAAAAAAAAAAAGTAGAACAAAACTCCTGAAAGCATTAAACCCAGAGATGAGAGAATGCTTCTCATTAAACCAACAAGAAGCAGAGATGCCATATGCAATCAGCAGCTAACTGGACTGGGATTAAAAAAAAAAAAAATCACAGAGCTATGCTTTGGACTGCAAAATCTTCAGATTCATTGAAGCGAGGCAGTGATTGAAAGCTCAGTCTGAGCGCTGTGATGGAGATCATACAGCCCACTTACCAGGCAAAAAAAACCTGCATTTTTATAATGAAAGCAGAGAATATTACAGGAAAAATATACTTCACCCCCAACAATACTAACGACTAGAAACAGATGGCGAGGAACCATATATGAAAACAAGTACGACACTTCTCTGATTGATTGATTTATATTGATGGAAAACAATAACTAATAAAGTAAAAATCAATTTTAGTTATTATATCCTTGAGTAGTAGCACAATATATTTCTCATTCTCTCCCTCTCTCCCCATACATCATTTCACGCTCTCCCCCTCCCACCATCCCCCTCTTTCTCTCGTGTCTTGCCTACTCAGGCAATTTTTTCCTCTTTTTTTTAACATCTTTTTCTTTTAGGTGATTGTTTGGTTTGGGGTGTTCTTGTGTAATAGATGGTGTTATTGGCGTTCACTATGGTTTTAAATCAAATTTCCGGAGATGGGCTGCAGGCAGATTTCTAAGTTTCCTTTAGAGATTTTGTTCAATAGCGCTGCCCTAGCTGGCTCGATTACAAGTCAAAAATACCCCATCCTCCATTCAAGTCGATGGTAATTCTGATGTAAAAAACAATAATTAGATCATTTAATTCTGCATGCAAATTTACGCTCAGGAAATGTTTCATGAATGGCTCGACAGCAGATTACGTCAGCGAATCTAACGGGCTTAGTCGTTCAGTGAGCGACTCATACAGTCTACAGTTAAAACTTAAACACTGTCCTCCTCTGTGGTACTTACAGAGCCGGGCCGGGGGCTTGGTACGGGGCCCGTGTAGAGGCCCCAACGCTGAGACTCCTCCTGGAACTCCTTATAGGGCCCATCAAACACCTCCTTCACCTTACCAATGTGGTACCTGCACACAGCTGACACGTCCACATCACCCCTGAGAGAAAGAGGATGGAGAGTAAGAGAGGGACAGATAGAGAGAATGAGAGACAGAGAGAGAGAGAAAGAGTGAGAAGAGAGTGAGAATGGCAAGTAATAAACAGAGTGAGAATGGAGAGTAAGAGATAGAGAGATGGAGGGAGTGAGAGAAGATAGATATTGTATATATATATATATTTATATATACACACACACATACAATCCGGAAATGTTCTGCATACAGCACCTTCAAAACCCATCTCAAAAACTGGCTTATAACAAACCAACGCCGCGAGCGTGAGTGGTTTGATCTTTTGCGCTCATTTATCAGGCATCTTAGTTTCCAGTGTCTTGATCCTCTCTAGGCGGCAGGGGAGGACCAACTCATCTGGATTCTCTTTTTTCTTATGCATTTTACTGTCCTATATTTATTTATTGCCTATTTATGTTTTCTACTTTGTCTATTGTGTGCGTTATCTTTTGTCTACCTGCCAAGGGACTACAAATGCAAACTAGCAGTCCTGCTAACTTTGGCACATATACATTTTGTATTCTATTATACAGATGTTTTTTAATGTGCACTGTCCCTTTTAAATAAATAAGTAAATAGATAAATAAAAATATAAAATAGAGAGACAATGGGAGAATAGAGAGCAGAAATATAAACGAGGCAAAGAGAGACAAAAAGAGGGGCAGGCCGAGAGAGAACAGGAGAGAATGAGACCGTAAAAGAGAGAGGAGATATAAAACAAATTAAGAAAGGGAAGGGGCGACAGAGAGAGGATGGAAAAAGACATAAAGAAAGGAAAAGTTCAGGAAGAGGAAGAGAAAGAGAGGAGGAGTGTGACGGAGAGAGAGACTAGAGGACAGAGACAGGCTGGAGAGTAATATTCCGAACAGAAACTCAAACAAAACAAAGAGGGTTTAGATATAAAGTGTAAAATAGTTTTTCCTGGGGGAGCATACAGTCTGTAAGGCTCAGTCAGACTTGAGCTACTCCCTGGTCTCTTGTCTGACTCACCATTGGGCGTGGAAGATGCCGTAGAAGGAAGTGGACCTCCAGTCAGGGCCGGGCAGGGTGTACACTGCTCGCAGGTGATTAAAGGTCACATGACGCTCGGGGAGGGAGCAGACGAGGCGGGCCTTCTGGAAGGTGGTCCACTTCTTCTGCAGGGTGCGTGTGCCTCCCTGGTCTCCCTGATTGGACAACAGTGCTGTCAATCACAATGAAAATGCAAGCATGCTTGTGTGTGTGTCCATGCGTGCAAGTATGGCAGTGTATGCACCCAGATATGAGTGGGTTTCATGCATGTGTGCATGTATCCTTGTGTCTGAGGGTGAATGTGAGTGTGAATGTGTGTGTGTGTGTATGCATATTTTGAATGTGTGCACCTGTGTGTGTGTGTGTGTGTGTGTGTGTGTGTGCAAGCCTGCCCTTGAGTATCTGTATGTGCGAGTGTGCCCATGTGTGTGCAAGTCAGTGTGTGTGTACCTGTGAGTTGGTGAGCCTACCAGTATGTGTTCTCGCACGTGTGTCCAATTCTACGTACAGTATGTGCATATCCATTTGTGTGCGTGTTTGTGCATTTTGAGGTGCGTGCACCTGCATACATGTTTGCTTGTTGTGCTCTCGCGCATAATTGCACACGTGTCAGTATGTGCGCACTCTCACCTTGCAGACCCGGGCGACACGCGCAACAGTGAGCTCGTTGTCACAGGCCAGCTCCTCCGCGTGCTCACTGAAGAAGAAGTAAATCTTGTCGTCGTCTCCCTCTCTGCTCCCGCTGCTCTCCCGAACCAAGGCCGAGCCCACGAAGTTCGGCTCTGAAAGAGACCGAGCAGAGAGGAGTGAGAATCACCCCAGCAACGGCTCATTAAGAGCCTCCGTCAGTCAGAGAGAGACCAGAGGAACAGAGAGGAGAAGAGAGAGACAAGAGAGTGCTGTAATAGCTTTAGATTAGGAGAAGTGGTGAGAGGGAGAGAGAGAGAGACAGAGAGAGAGAGAGAGGGAAGGGAGAGAAACAGGGAAGGGAGGGAGTGCTGTAATTGCTTTAGATTGGGAGAGGGAGTGGTGACAGCAAGAGAGAGGGAAAGAAAAAGATAAACATAGAGAGGGAGGGGAGAGATAGTGAAAAAGGAAGGAGTGCGGTAATGATTTTACATTAGGACAGAGAGTGCTGAAAGTGAGAGATAGAAAGAAAGAGAGAGAGAGAGAGAGAGAGAGAGAGAGAGAGAGCAGATATTCTTCCACAGTCACCACCCCTCTCAAGCTGTACGAAGTGCTGCTCTTTTCATGCACCACCTCTACTCATCTCGTTTTTCCCCAGTTCAAATACCTCTCGTTATTTCCTGGTCTATGTCACATCCTTTAGTCTGTTCTTACCCTTAGAGCACTGAAATAGATTTTAAAAAAATTATAAATAAATCATCATATGCTGTTGAAAACCTGTCATGTGACAACTTGTTTAAAAGAGCTCCCCCAAGGGAGCTCTTTTAAACAAGTTGTCACATGACAGGTTTTCAACAGCTTTGATTTCGATAGCTTACAAAAGCTGCATTCAGGGCTCTAAGGGTTAAAGTATCCAACCGTCTCACCCAATCTCATTCTACCCCCCTCATGAGTCTCTCCAAACCTCATCATTTCTTTCATCTATATCTTTTAGCTCCATGACAATCCCACCTCATCTCATACTCTCATGCTAGCCTACCAGCTGCTATCTTGTTCCATCCCCTCAGACGTTAGTTGTCCATCTACGGTCTACATCTCTTTGGCCCCATCTGACCAGATGCTATCTAATTTCCTCCTGCAGTTGCTATCTTGTTCTATCCTACTCATCGCTATTTTGTTCCATCTCCTATGTGTACTGCTACACTATTCCATTTCCCTAGACTATGTTTCTCTCAGTCCACTCCATCAATCACCATCCAGTTCCATCTCCTTCGTGTATAACTAGATCCATCTCCCTAGACTGTGTCGATTTCATTCCACCCCTTTAGTTGCCATCTTGATCCATCTGCTTTTGTATTACCATCCAGATCAAGGGTCACCAACCCTGTTCCTGGAGAGCTACCATCCTGTAGGTTTCTGTTCTACCTCCTATTCAGCACACCTGATTCAAGTAATTAGCTACTAAACAAGATCACGAGCTGGGCAATTAAGTAGCTAATTAGTCGAATCAGGTGTGCTGAATAGGAGGTAGAGCAGAAACCTACAGGATGGTAGCTCTCCAGGAACAGGGTTGGTGACCCCTGATCCAGATCCTTCTCTCTAGACTGTGTTGATTTCATTCCACCCCTCCAGTCACCATCTTGTTCCGTCTCCTTTGTGTACAGCTTTGTATCTAGTTCCATCTCCCTGGACCCTGTCGATTTCACTCCATCCAACAAGTCACTATCTCGCTCCTTTTCCCCTATCGATGTCAATCCCCAGTCTCGATCACTATCTCTTTTCATCACACTCTTCCCTATCTTGTTCCATCTCTCCAGTCAGCCCCAGTCGTCCCTCCCACCATCCTGGTTCCTCCACCTCACCCTTGAGCCAGATGGAGGACTCGCTCTTCATACTAGAGTGCTGTCCCAGGTTCCTCAGAATCACCGGCTCGGTGCCCAGGAAGTTATTATCGGTGGCCGAGTACAGCTCCTTATCTGGGGGGGACACAGACAGACCGGTGCGGTTAGCGCTCCTGGTTAACCACGAACCGAGGAGGTCAATTACGAGTCAGTTCTGTCAGCAAAACTGAGCTTCAGCTCAGGGGGACAGAAAGTGCAGAAAAAGTCCAGTGAGGGATTTCAAATGAACTCAGTTTCCATTTATTTTCCTTAACTGGCTGAATTATTGTGAACTTGACCCCCTGCCCCCCAAATCTAATATGCCCGTAATGACGGACACGCGCATTTGCACACACACAGCTACCTCAGTGCTGATACACACACTGCTCCTTCAGTGCAAATACACACACAGGTCCCTCATTACTGATACACACACACTGCTCCTTCAGCGCTAACACACAGAAACGAACACTTACCAACCAGTAGTCCAGTATGGCCCTTGGCCGGGTCGTAAGGACACTTCCCCTTCCCATCATCCAGGGCGGCGCCATCCAAAGTGAAACGATCTGCATTCTGTAGGACAGCCACACACAAACAAACAAACACACACACACACACACACACACACACACACAGATTGGCTGGGTTAGATAGCAGCCCTCGCGCAGTCGGCGAGAGTGACACACACTGCGACTGTGCTGGTGGCAGTGTCTGGCCTTTGACAGCTGTGACCGGATCCACACTGAGTGAGGAATAGCCTGAGCCCTGCTGGGCTGTCAGCTCACAGTCAGGGGTTCAGCAGAGAGCAGGGAAAAAGGCCTGTTATCCTACGCTCCTGTTAATCTGCCAACTCACCTGATACAGCAAACTCACATTCGCATCACCTGAGTAACATGACTACTGTGCATGCATGCAGCTTCTTATTACAGTATTTCATTACATGCAACATAATTTTAATTCTATGTTGTGCAGGTCTATACCTACTGTAATGCTAGGAAGCATTGTGGCTGTAGCTATACATTATTGATGTTGCTGCTGTTGGTTGTCTTCTATATCTGATGATTGCTGTATGTCACGGGATGAATTTCAGAAAGAGCCATAAACTAATCAATCAATCAATCGATCGATCAATCAATCAATAGATAAACAATTTAGAACACTCAAAGCCAAACCAGAATTCTGTGGTTAGTTTTTTTTTTTTATCATGAATTGGTTGTGAGCCCAAGCTGCTAAGATAAAATTAAAACTAAGATTGTTAGAGCACTGCTTTGCTCTAAGACAGTTCGCTTAGCCACAGAAAAACAATTCATCTCAGATTTGTACAATAGGATCATCCCAAATTGAATGCAGGCAAATGAGTCCACAATTCCAGTTCCATTCCTGATAACACACAACTTTCATTTTATAACTAGACGGCATTCTGAAGCAGTTTGAGCAGTTTGCTGTGATGGCGAGGTAAGATTCAGGACACATCTGCAAAGCCTGACAAAACAAATGTGCTGGGAACACTGGCTTCAATCTTCCTAATGTTCTCGAAATGTTCAGGCGGCCTGAAAACTGTTAGCAGGGTAGCTGAACCCACTCAGAGCTACGGCTTTAAAAATAGATGAGAGAGGCCGAGAGCAAGACTTATTGATCCACCACAGCCAAGCTCCTTATCAGCCAATTTATACTGCGCCCCTACGCTGCCCCCTCAAAGCCAAAATGCCAACCCCAACCTCCGACCTACCCACCGTACTCCCCCTCCTTCCCACCACAGTGCTCCCACAAAGTCACAATCACTCTGCCTGCACCAACCCCCCCCCAACCATATTTCCTGAAATGCCCACCCACAATACTACCCCAGCCCACCCCCGCCACCACCCACAGAGCTCCAATGCCCACGCAGACCTCGGATAGAAACACTCACAATGTAGGTACAGGTGGGCTGGAAGGCATATGTGCCGCAGGTGTACAGGTATGTGTGATTGTAGCTCTGCAAGAAGCGGATGTAATTGAAGCACTCCGTCTGTCACAGAGAGAGAGAGAGAGAGAGAGAGAGAGGGAGGAGGGAGAGAGAGATAAACACCAGTGAGATTGGGTGTTTGTCACGTTACAGATTGGCTGAAGTCTCGGTGCAGTCACGGCTCAGCTGTTAAAAATCACAGAATATTGAAAAAAGAGTGGAAGGAATCACAAGAGAACTTACAATATTTCTTAAATTCAATAATAGAGATCATGAGCAGAGCTGGGAAATTACTGAAATATTATGTGTAATTGTAGACAGTAATAACCACTTCAGGATTTTAAAAAAATTAGAAAGTAAAGAGTAGTTGGGAACAAATAGACTACTTGTAAACCGCATTGATAGGGGGCTGCATGTAATGAGTTAATTTGTTCCCTAGCACAAGTAAAAACCAAGCTCTTTTTCTTTGAATTGAACAGAACATTGCGAGACATAGAGGCATGCCCAAATCATAACGCTAAAATAAGACTGTTACACTCGGCCTGATTTTATTGACTTGATGCTTTTTTTGGTACAAGATGTGCATTGCTGCTTTGATTGAACGCCTCTTGTCACTGAATGTGACCGTTAAAGCAGGACAGACTGCTGGGAATCAACACTGTTCACTGAAGCAATCAAACATCCCATAACAACCCACTGACAAGGACGGAAATCTTGATCCCACAGCTTTCCAGATATAGAGCTGCACGTCACGCTATCGCCCAGAACTGGTGAAAACAGGAAATCTCGCAAATGGATCAAAAATGGATTAAGTCATCGAACAGGCCAACGAACATGGCCAAAATTGTGTCAGTGTGTGCGTGTATGTGTCTGTTACTGTGTGTGTATTTGTGTGTTACTGTGCGTGTATGTGTGTCTTACTGTGCAGCGACACCGGCCTCTTTACCTGGTTGTTTTTGCCCTTGGTCACACACTCCCTCTTCTTCTCTTGCGGGGCGGCCCAGTCGATCTGTGAGAGAGAGGGAGGTCCAATTAGGGACTGAGGGGGAGGTGTGGGTTAGGAGGGACTACCATTACATTTGGTGCTGAGCACACACACAAACACACGCAAATGCGTGCACACACACACACACACACACACACGCAAACAGCACACACACACGCACGCACGCACACACGCACGCACGCACACACACACACACACACACACACACACACACACGTGCGCGCATGCGCACACATGTTCCACTGTACCCTGGGAGAATATGAGCAATAATCTGTGCTCAAAAGTTTTTCAGATTTTTTTCTAGACTGGCACGGTCCGGCCCTACATCTGCAGATGGCCATGGCAGAGAGAAAGAGTAACTGATGAAGTTACACCATTGGTCAGCTGGCCAGGAGCCCTTTCTTCATTGGCCATTGCTCTTTTAGACTGATTTGGAACAGTTTCTATAGCATCATCAGGGGCCTTTGACAGCAGATCCACACAGGTACACTCTAGCAACAATTATCACCAAGAACAATACAGAAAATTCAAGGAGCAATTACAGTAAAATCCAGCAATTACCAAATTGCCCAAAATTTCACACACAGACGATAAACAGCCCATCCATATACTAGGTGTTGACCTAATTGAAGAAGTCTCTAGAGGAGTTCTGGAAAATTGAAAATAAGAACTGGGTTCTGGTCTATCTAGAGATATCTATTAATATTTGTGAGCAATTCTACAATGTAATGTCAGTAAAAAACATGCTGCAAATGTAAAATATAAGTCACCCACACATTCAAACCCCTTCATTTTAAGCATTTCAAAAAGACTGTGAGGCAAAATTTGGAGAATTGTTCAAAACTTGGGGCAGTGATGGGCGCAGATTGTGACAGGTGGACATCGTACCTGGGGGCGGAGCTGCTTGCTGATGTCACTGGGGTCCAGGGCAAAGATGGCCTCTCTGGCCCCGACGTAGAGGACGCGTTCGTGCTCCCCCAGAGTCAGCATAGTGTAGTTCCACACTCCCTCCGCCCGGAATCTGGCCACACTGTCGCACACATCTAAAACACGAGACAGGAGAACATTTTAGGTGATATATTCATGACTGCTCACAGGCTTGCACCTCTAGTACACTGATGCCACTTACACATCGCAAAAACCAAATAAATATGTCAATCTCAGTCTTGCATTAAGCCATTAACTCTTAGAGCGCTGAATACAACAGTGTTGCTCAATGATGTAAGATATCAAATTCAAAGCTGTTGAAAACCTATCATGTGGCAACTTGTTTAGAAGAGCTTCTGCAGGGGAGCTCTTTTAACCCCTTTGCACAGAATACAAATAAGGTCAAATTTTTCCTGTTATGCATGAGCCTATTTAGGCTTTATAACTCATTATTTGTGTCACAGAGACTGTTGAAAATTATTCCAGTGAAGCAATAAATTTGGAAATTCAATTACAGAATTGTTTAGGAATTACATTTCTGAATTTACGGATGCCGGGGTATATATCTGCGCAAAGGGGTTTTAAACAAGTTGCCACATGATAGGTTTTCAACAGCACAAGATACTTAAATATAAATTTTTTTGAAAATTTATTTCAGCGCTCTAAGGGTTAATATCTAATTTACATGGTGGGAAGCAAGTAACATAAAAGATACAAATATTTTCTTCCAGAGAGGAAGTAAAATAAGATTTTAAGACCTTTTTTTTTTTTTTTGCAGTGATGAACTTGGTTGTCCTAGCAGGGCAAAAAAAATTACTTCCAATTCTGTCGCCAAAGTTTATAGGCCATTTCTATTAATGCAGTCAGACAGAATGTATTGCAGCATCCACAGTACATCCAGATTCCCACATTTTAAGGACACTTTCTCCCTCTAGGTCATTAAGATGCTGAATGCAAAAATAAACTGTGCAATGATCTGCACTTTAAAATTTTACAACTGTTATTAATATTGGCTTTTTCATGCATAATTTCTTGATGTTTCAGCTAAGTATTATGGTTACAGTTTTTACATTCCTGAACTGTTTCTGAGTGCTGATCGCTCGCTATTCGTCACAGAGAGGAGTCCTTGCAAGCAAACGTCTCTGTGTCAAGCACTTGTGTTTTAAATGTGTGACAGCGAATGTTACACCTCGAGACAGTCAGTCCTGGCCCCATTTTCACGAGAGGTCAGAGCACCTGACAACATCTCACGCCCAGACGGGGCAGTTTCCACAGCGATGATTAATTAATTTAAAGGTGTCCCATTACCTGACACAGTACTCAAGAGTTCTTAACTCATTTACGATCGGCCGGGCTTGGATAATTGAATTTTTTTCCCATGAATGATGGCCGGGCTAACAGATAAAACCAAACGTGAGGTCATACTCTAGCGTGAGTGTCAGAGAGCGCAAATGTGCGAGAGAGAGAGAGAGAGAGAGAGAGAGAGAGAGAGAGAGAGAGAGAGAGAGATAGCGCGAGCGCAAGACAGAGAGGGAGAGAGGGTAGCAGAGGGAAAGAGACAGATGATGAGGAAAGGGGCAACAGGAAAAGGACAAAGAAAGGTAGATAGAAGAGATATAAACAGAGAGAAAGAGAGAGAGAGAGAGGGGTAGCAGAGGGAAAGAGACAGGTGATGAGGAAAGGGGTAACAGGAGAAGGATGAAGAAAGGTGGATAGAAGAGATATATAAACAGAGAGAGATAGAGAGAGAGAAGGAGAGAGAGGGTGGAGCAGAGAACAATAAAAGATGAGTCACACTTTAATTAAATGAGATGAAAAGTATCTGACAAATTTTGTGAAACAGGGCTTTGTGCGTTATGGTGTTGGGTGTGTTAGGATAATTTGCCCCTCTGGAAACAAACCACATCTGTTTTGGTTCCGCAGCACATAAACACAGACGCATACACACACACACACACACACACACACACACAAAGACACACAATCAAGCACACAAAAAAACCCCTACAAACCAGAACATTTCTCAAGGGTGAGAGTGAATCTGTCTATGTCTGCACTGTTGAAACTACAGTTTGGTATTAAAGTCAATTTCATGCGCTCGGAAGATGAACGATCCCAGCGCCGCAGCACCGAGCCTTTTCTTTGGCAGTCTCTTCACGGCGGTGAGGTGGGGAGGAGGGGGAAAGGGGGAATCTTTTGTTTCTGTCACCATTCTTTAAGAAAACGGAGAGAAGGTGCAGGCAGAGATAGGGCAGAAGTTTTACGAGGTCCTGATCGCGCAAAAAGATCAAGGCTTAATGGCCGACATACCTCAAGCGGGGAAACCAAAGAAAGTGAGGCAAAGTCACCAGGGCCCAACCCCGTAAAGGACACTGCGATCCCCACCTCCCATTTTATGGCGATATTGCGGGTTGTTATGTCCTTCCAGAAACCTCTGGTTTGAGTGAAATGGGGTCAGTGTGGTGGGAGCAGCAGCGCGGGCAGGTTAGCCTGAATCGCAGCTGAGATTTCTCTGAGCGGGACTGATTTGAGCCACTTTTCTGGCCCTGCTTTCAGAGGACGTGCTATAAATACAGCCAGGCTCTGTATATAGCTCATAACTATGGCAGAGCTCACAGACTACACTGTAATTAAACCACTATTTTAAGCCCTTTGATGCAGCAAACAGATAAATACAAAGTAAAACAAGAAAAGACTTGCTTATAAACACACGCACATGAACACCTACACACGCAGACATACCTAGACACATTTGCGAGGGTGCGCGGAGCGACAGACAGGTACAGAGGGCGACAGACGGGAAAGCTCACACAGAGGTTGATGGCTTCACAGGCGCCAACTCACTTCCAGCTCCAACCCTCCTCTCCGTGCTAGTTAGCTCATGAACAACAGCTGACTGCTGAGAGGGGTACGGCTGTCGAGTTTGTGCTGTAACTGTGTCACATTACGAGGCGGAGAGAAAAGTGACAGAGGATGTGAGAATGAGGACAGCAGGAAGATGAGAGGGGGGAAAACAGCGAGAAAGAGAGAGAGAGAGTGGGGGGTAGGTCTGTCTTGAATGGAAGTGCTATAACTGCGCGAGACTCTCAGGCAAGGAGACAACAATAGAGACTGAGAAAGAGAGGGAGGGGAGAGAGAGAGAGAGAGAGGAGGGAAGACTGAGGAAGAGAGGGTTGACAGGGTGTGGAAGGATCCAGAAGAAGTGGTAAAAGGCAGATTAACAACAAGATTAACAGGTGACCTGTGGAGAAGGGGCTCAGAAACTCAAACTGAAACTAAAAGAGGAAAAATCACAGCTCCTGCTTCTCCATGACTGATTCCAGGACACTTCTTTCCATAAAATGCTACAGAAAGGGAGGGTTGGGGAGCAAAAAATACCGCCCTTGTGGCTTTCTGGTTTAAATAGCAGGTGGAAGCGCCAGTAACAAAGTGGAAAAATATATCACGCGCTGTCTGAATAAGCGCATCTCTCTCGGAAAATTAAATCCCCGAAAAAGACACCAGGCGCGGGCCAGTTTTTTTTTGCGCAAAGGGAAAACGCACGACACACTTTTCTTTCCGCCGACGCGTTTGTCCTCCGTCCTTAGCTCAGACTGCCAGGCCCTGCCTCCACACACAGACTCCGCCCTCCACCCAGCCCTTGACTGCCTGCACTAACCCGTCATTAGCTTTAATTGGCGGGTAGAAAGATCGCCCTCCGGCCCTCCCACTCTCTACACTGCAGTCTGGATCTCTGTCTTCGTCATGTTTCGCTTAACAAACTCACCGTCTGTCTCTGTGCTCCCTCATTCTCTCACTGTATCTTGCTTTCTTTATAAATCTCATTCCTTTGTTTACTCCCTCAGTTTCTACCCTAAATTACCCTTATCCTCCTTCAGTTTTTACCCTAAATTACCCTTATCCTCCTTCAGTTTTTACCCCAAATTACCCTTATCGTCCTTCAGTTTTTACCCTAAATTACCCTTATCCTTCGCTCTAGCCCCCTCGTCCTCTCTCGAGATCAAAGCCTCGAAGCAGCCATTTTTTTCCAGCACAAAAAAGTGCACCTCTCTCTCTCTCTCTCTCCCTCTCTCCCCTCTCACTGTCTTGCTCGCTCTCTCGCTTTGACCGCAGCGCCTGAGTTTAAGCAGGGCCTGGGGTCTGTAATTTTGGATGGAGGGAGGGAGTGAGGAGGTGGGGTGGAGAGAGAGAGAGAGAGAGCAAGAGAGAGAGAGAGGGCGGGGGGTAGGTGGAAGAGGGGTGGGGGGTACTACAGTGAAGATTTTAACTGTTTGCAGGGCACACGCACAGGCCTCAGATGTCCACTGCAGATTCCCCCCGCAGCAGGGCTTCGGAAAGCAACCCGTTAACTCAGGATCTGGGTCAGTGTGGCTTTTTTTGGGACAGTCAGGAGGTACGGGGAGGAACGGGGTGAGGGAAAGGTGGAATATATCGAGGAAAGACAGAGAGTGAAAGAGAGAAGAGTAAGCAGCTAAACGTGTATCGTGTTTCCTTACCCCACCCCCCACCCCCACCCATCGAAACGTAAACTACTCGAAGCCACACATAATTACAGAGGCGGGGTCTGCGTGAGAGGAGGATGGGGGGGTAAATATTATCTGCACCTTCATCTCCTCCACCCCCCGACCCCCACCCCCACACTCCAGAGAAGAACTGAAAGCACTAAATCCCTCAGACTGCGAGAGTAAGCACTTCATATACTGCCCTTTATTTCTCCATACTCATCTCTCCCTCCCTCTCTCTGTCTCTCTCCGCAGTCTCTCACATGAACGCAGTGATTGTTCATACGGGCCTGTGCACACGCCACATACGCTCCACATTTAAGGCCCTAAATCTGTGTGTGTTTTTATTAGCCGACCCTCTCCTCATCTCCACTCTCACCCCGCGCTACTCAGGGTACTTCTTCTCCTTTTAAGGCAGTCTGTGTCGGCCTTTGGCGCACTTGGTCCTGCGGAGGGGTGAGCTTGTGTGTTAGAGTGTGGGATTGTGGGCGAGTGTGCGGGAGTGTGCTGGAGTATAGATACACGAGGGCAAATCTCGCCGAGATAGAGGTTAAATGTGTGTGTGTGTGCGTGTGTGTGTGTTCAAACGCATGTATACGTGCGTATCTGCACGAATGTGCCTGAGAAGACGCCCTTTGTGCTTTTACAGTTCGCCACTGATTGAGTGTCAATCTCACTTTTCACATTTGCCCACCGATGGAACCCGGAGAAAGAGAGAGAGAGAGAGAGAGAAGGAAACAAAGAGGGTGAGAGGGAGAAATAAAGCGAGTGAGAGAGAGAAAATGAAGGAGGAGAGAAAAAAAATGAAGCAAAGAGAAGGATGAACAGTAAAAAAAAACTGTTTAATATAATATCCCAGGAGGGTAGAGCTGAAACGTGATCTCAGAATGAAAGGCCTTTTCAGTCTTTACTCAAAGGTGGAAAAGTGAGCATGAGAATTCTAATGGAGGGATAAAAGAAAAGCAAGCCCATGAAAGGAGGTAAAGAAGCAAGTGAAAAGGTAGAAAAAGAACAGAAATGAATGAAGAGAGACAGAGAAGGTATAAAGTGAAAAAGATTCATGACAAGAATCTCATGAAAGGATCGGGCAGGGGTTGGCTTGCGAATTTTAAAAATGGGATTATACATGTACTAGAGTTCCAAGATGGAGGGAATTGCAACACGAGGGCTCCAAAAAAATCTGACAACGAAGCCATTTTGTTTCCAGAACATTGTCATGCCATCTCAAGGTGAATGAGTGTTTTAATCTGCTTTCTGAGGTTAAATGTTTTTCCCCTGAAATTAACAGGTTTCCCAAATAATCCAATGACTTCCATTGAGCAGAATGGCTGAGTTTCATTTGATGGAAACAAAAGGTCTCCAACTCGAGTTGTCACGACTCTATCGAAGGACTTCAACGTGTACTGTTGGCATTGGCTACTCACCATTGTGCTTGATGGTCTTGCGTGGGATTGGGTTCCAATTTATGCACATGACCTTACCCCAGCCAATCAGAAGCAACAACAGCAGGACTCTTGCCCCGCCCATTGCTCTGACTCTGCCTCCGCAAACTTCTGATTGGAAGAGGTGTTGCTAGTCGGATAGTAACCAGCCGTCAGTCTGTTTCAAAGTAACCTACAAGTAAATAGAGAAATGTTATGAGCAAGGCATTCCTGTTGAAATTCTTGTGACATTTTTCTGGCATTTTCAACAGGACCAACCAAAATAACCTGACTTGAGATAAGCAACATCATCTTGGGAGGGACACATTAAAAATTCTTCACGATTCATCCGTCGAAAGTAATAATTATGATAAATGCCAAATTCTATGTGATAACAAGGTGACACTTGAGAAACATGGCTGGCACAAAATTCCTCCTTCAAAACTCCTTCCCCCTCCACGCTATCAGAACTCAGCACCTCAGCACAGTCAATTACTATTTCATAAAAATGCCACAGATTTTCAGAGATGTGTGAAATGTCAAACGTGTTTACGACTGGCGATAAAACAGAAAAGCCCACAGCTTTTCCGAAATTTCATCTTCGGGCCTTCACGCAAACGCGCGCTCTAAAGTTCAGCATCGATGAATGAACGGCAGTTCTGCGGCACTGCTTTGTTAGCCAACCTTTTTACAGAATTGCAATATCAATCTCAGCCATATTGATTTTGTCTGTTGAAAAAACAGGAAGAGCAGACCAATGACAAAAGTCCTGAATCATCAAAATATTCTCTGAAATGGAACGAGCCGACTTTATTGCTCGTGTAGGATCATAGACTGTACAGGACGGGTCTGCTTGGAGTCTTGCTGTAAAAGTTGGAGAGACTTTTACTGATTGGATTGCAGACCTTTGGTGACACTTCAGCTTGTTGAAATTTGTGTAGGGAGACGTTATAAAAGGCCAGAGGAATCCAAAGCCTTCGCGTTATGATTATCTCGAGTGAACAGACACATGGCAATATTCAACGGACAAAAAACAGGAGAAGATCTTTTGAGCAGCGGGGAAATAAATAAATAAAAAGATAAAAAGTAAAATAGAGCGACGGTTTTCCTGTGATGCACCGATAAGGAAAAACAGTAAACCGAAGTGATTTCTGAAGAAAACGAGCTGCCAGTGATATTAACCTGTGACGATCTGAGCCACTGAATGTAACAGCAGCATCCTCCCTCTCCAGCTATGCGTTTCCGACAGAAATTATCAAATGACCTCTAACGATCAGTTGAGGGACTCCGCTTCCACTGCCTCTACTAATTACACTCGACAAATGAGAAGCAGTGCTCAATCAGACAAATAATATCACTCTGCGTCTCACAGACAAAGGGACATAATTAACAGATATCAAACGAAAGAGGACATGGTATATTTACAACACAGCCACACGGCTAAATATGTGTTGCCCCACAGGGAGGGCCTCTCTCTCTCTTGCTCTCTCGCTCTCTCTCTCTCGCTCTCCCTCTCTCTCTCTTGCTCTTAACTGTTAAAGTGGACGTCAGGAAAAAAGGTTAGGGAGTCAGGAGAGACGCATTGAAAGCTTTTTCCATCCCACTGACCCCCCAACCCCTGCCTTCCTGTTTCCCTCGGCCCTCCGTTCAGTCAAGGCCGGTCGGTCCATCAACAGCTCCCTCCGACCTGCACACACAGAGCCTTTGCGACCTCTGACCTCCTGACCTCAGCAAAGGTCGCAGGTGTCAAGGCAGAGAGGAAGTCAGGAGCGAGGGGTTATCTCGGGAGACGGGAGAGGGGAGGGGGGGGTGATGGGATGGGGTAAATTAGGCAGCGCGATTCTCTTACACGTCGTGGCGTGGAACAAAACGTGTAATTAAGAGCAGCATATGGGAGCACAGATGCACACCCCTGTCCTACTGACTGATCCAAACAAGAGCACACGCTCCTCTCTTCCTTCTTCACTTCCTTCCCTCTCTCTCATCGCTCATCCACACCCCCCCCATTCCCTTATTCCTCCGCCTGTCGCCGAGATGACTTCTCCGTTCGCCCCTGCGGCTGGATGAACCAGCCGAGATCATTTACCTCCTCCGTCCAGCGTCTGCCATCTGGCTGGATTGGCGAGACAGAGGGGGGGGGGGTGGTGATGGAGGGAATTAAAGCCATGATAAAAACGAAAAAATAGATAAAAGGCGAAAAGAAAAAGTGCCACGTCTTTTATCCGCTATTTCCAAGGCTTTGCCTCCAGATTGCCGCCAGAAAGAAAAAATGAGCCACTTGAGCTAGTGAGTTAAGGACACTCCTGATTCGCCGGCGATTCAGTTGCAAGCAAACACTTTACAGGCCGATGCGCAAACATGCCGTTCGCCCGGTTAGGCGGCGGAGGTTAATTGAATGTACACAAGCATGCGCGTGATCGAGTTTGCCGGCTCTGCGGCGTGTTAATCCATCGAACGCACATGTGGAGTGTGAGGCGTTTCCAGGGTGGCCAGAGAGTGCTTCAGCAAGCCCCCCCGGAGACGTGAGTCCGGCCTCTGATTGCCGAAGCAGAAAGCTAACGGCTCCTCCAGACTGGGGGGCGGGGTCAGGAGCGTGACCTCCCGCTGTGACTGTGGCCTTTCATGTCTGGGGGGGGCTTTGAAGTGGAGCAATGAGGCAGGGCTACCATCCCACTGCTGATGTTTTTATGCCTGAGGAACCTGCGACGGGTAGCTTCCTGCGGTGTGTGTTTGTGTGTGGGTGTGCGTAAGTGTGAGTGTGTGTGTGTGTGTGCGTGTGGCGGATTGCTTGACAGGAAACAGCAGCAGTTACAGGTTGAATCAGCTGTGGTCTGCTCTAATGAGGCTCATTGAAGAGCCTGAACTGATACTTGGGTCTCCAATTTTAGATTGCCAACAACAATAAGACCACCACAAACACTGATACCTGCACTGATAGTAACACAAACACTAATGATAACACTGTCAACAACAAGACCACAACCGTTAACACAAACACAAGATTCATCACTATAGCCATCAGTACTATTCACCAACTCCACCAGTACCACCAATACAAGCCAACACCACTAACACGACCACTTCCACTAAACCCCAGCACCACCAGGAACACCACTCCTAATACCAACACTACAACTTAAACGACAAACACGTACACCGCTAACTCCATCTACGCCACCAATTTCTCAACCTACACCCAGAAAAACACCTCAACCAGCAGCATCACCAAGCACCTCCAGTTTCAGCAGTATAGCAGCATCAGACTCAATCAATCCCTGCTCTGTCCAAGGTAAACCCCCCCATGCACATTAACAGTCTGGCTGCAGGAGCGACAGCATCAAGGCCGCGTCTGCCTCCCGTCCCTCTAAAGGCCGCACTTCATTACAGACCAAACGCATCAGGCAGCTCGGCTCCATCGGCCTGTCGTGGCGAACAGAGTGAAACTCCACAGCGAATCCCTCTCTGTACCCCTCCCCCTCGATATTCCACTCTTACACCATCATGACCTTGTGATGAGGAGTACCTGACAGCAGGCTCTACTGAGAGATGCTCGAGCTGGGGAGAGAGAGAGTGAGAGAGTGAGCAACTGACTGGCCAGGAGGGTAAGCGAGTGAATGGTCAGGTGGGTGAGTGAGTGAGTAAGTGGCCAAGTGAGTGAATGAGAGAGTGAGTAAGCGATTGACTGGCTGATCCACTGACTGACTCATTGAGTAAGTGAGCGGCCAGTGAGTGAGTGAGTGAGTGATTGGCCAGGTGAGTGAGTGAGTGAGTGAGTGAGTGAATGGCTAGGTGGATGAGTGAGGGAGTGAGTGAATAAGTGACTGTCTGAGAGAGTGACTGATGGAATGAGTGAGTGAGTGAGTGAGTGAGTGGTCAGGTGGATGAGTGAGGGAGTGAGTGAGTAAGTGACTGAGTGAGAGAGTGACAGAGTGAGTGATTGGCCAGGTGAGTGAGTGAGTGAGTGGCTAGGTGGATAAGTGAGGGAGTGAGTGAATAAGTGACTGAGTGAGTGACTGACGGAGTGAGTGAGTGAGTGAGTGGCCAGGTGGATGAGTGAGGGAGTGAGTGAGTAAGTGACTGAGTGAGTGAGTGAGTGAGTGGCCAGGTGATGAGTGAGCGAGTGAGTGAGTAAAGCAGGTAGGAGAGGGAACCTGACCCATAAATGACATGAGGCACAGCACCGATCCGCCAGCGATGCTACACTGACTCCAGCTCATGCAGTGTAGCAACACACGCTCCAGCTGCACTGACAGACGCACTGAAATGATAGGAACTCAAAGGACACCAACACAAATGTTCGCAATTAGTCAAAAGAGACATGATAACACAGCCAAATGTTAAGCATGAAAGATACACACTCGACAAGCACAGCACTCTCTCAGTCAAAACATACAAAAACAAAAATCTGCAGTTGCCCTGCAGTAACACAACTGAACACACAACATCCCAGCCCCCACTGCAAAGCGGGCCATCACCAATTCCTGGCACGCAGACAACTACACACTCACCCAGGAGCATAAAGCGCACTCAATCGCAGACTACTCACGCACAGTTATTACATTACATTCATCCAGCAGCGTCGCTTACTCACTGCAACTTACAATTTAAGGAGAGATAAGCGCATTCATCTGATTAGCATGAGCATTAGCGTCTGACCCGGCTAACAGCATTGAGAAAGTATTGAGTTTAAGATGCAACATCGCTAAAAGCTCTACCGCAAGTTAGCTATGCTGTGCCAGGACCAAAATCCATCCATCCATCCAGCCATCCATCATCTCACTGACTCATTCCTGCTAAGTGAAAGGGCTGGAGTCTATCCCAGCATGCACTGGGAGAGACAGGAATACACCTTGCATTGGTTGACAATCCATCCCAGGGCGCACACACCATCAAGAAACAAAATACAAAGCTTAAAGTCATACAGCCCCAAGAAGAAAAACCAAAAACCACTGAAAATTCAGAGCTAAGAAACAAAAGGAAAATTTCAGATGTTGAGTAAGTATGAAGGGCGGAAGTGCTTGGGTTGGGGATTATAAGGTAACTATGCACCAGTTTGAACAGATGGGGCTGTTTGTCAGTGCAGAATTAAACCGAACCCCAAATCTCTGAATCTTCAGACCCCCGTGCAGAGGCTTGCCCTGCAGTCGTAACTGTGTACACGTGTCCGACACTGAGTCTGGTCGCTCACAGCTGTCTGCGCCCTGGTGCTCGATGATCTCCTCTGGTTTTTACGTTATTGATACGTCTGCCTGGCATTTTACCCAGGATGCACTTCTGCAGTAATGCACATGTCATATGTCCAGGATGGTGTGAGTGAGTGTTTGAATGTTTATGATGTGTGCAAGTATGCCTGTGTGTATCGATAAGTGACAAATGTGTTTATACGAACATGTGCATCTGTAACTGTGCATACATGTGTGCAGGACGTGGATGCATATGTGTGTGTGTGTGTGTGCATGCGTGTGTGTGTGAGTGTGAGTGTGTGTGCGCATCCACACAAGTGGCAGCACAGGTAGTGACACAGTTCAATAAATGTGCTATTGCGCTTCAGGGAGAACCACAAGAGCACAACTTGAGCTGAAGCTCAGAAACCTTATAAACTCCTGAATACTACAACCCACTCCAACCTTTAAATGTGATTTAATTAACTTTGTTTTCATTTTCCATAAACAGAAAATCTATATATCCACAAAAATATACACAGACATAGCCACAGCAGTCATAAAAGGTCAAATGCAAATAAAAAATATTGAACAAAGAGTGAAAAATGAAGAATAAAAGGCACACAGATACCTTTGACTGTGCTGGCTCTCAAATGAAAATGCACTTAAATGCAGCCATGAAAAATCTTTGGGTCAGCATGTGCATGCAGGCTTGTGTAAATACAGCAGGGTGTGTGTGTATGTGTGTGTGTGTGTGTGTGTGTGTGTTAGTATAGGTGTCAGTGAGTGTATGTCGTAATGAATGTAATTTATGCATGTGTACAGAGGTGACTGACTGCACCTGTGTGATAGTGTGTGCATTTGTAAAGTGCGTGCTCGCACGTTTGGGCACTAATCCACAAAAGGCATAGTCTGTGTGTGTGTGTGTGTGTGTGTGTGTGTGTGTGAGAGAGGAATTAAGTGTGTGTTTCTCCACACCTCACTTCTTGAATACTAATCTGAAGCAACCAATCGCCCACCAGCTTCCCGGGAGGGGCAAACGATTCCCAGCCCCTCCCACACAACCTGACCCTACAGAGCGAGAGAAACCAAACCCGGGTCAGGAGGGCGGGGTTCCCCAGGCCACAGGCCGCCCACACGCTTTTAGAGAGAGAGAGAGGGGAAAGAGAGAGGAGTGGAAGGATGGAGGGAGAGAGAGAGAGAGATAGAGAGAAAGAGAGAGGAGAGCAGGCTGCGTGGCTGACAGCTCTGATACTACAAACTCTACAGAGGAATCAATCCAGGCTGCACAGCTAATTAGCCTCTGCAGCTCTGCTCTAGAGAGCATACCTGGAACTGTTCTGAGGTCAGTTCTGGGTTATGCTCTGGGTTCTGGTTGGGCTCTACTCTCTGAATAGGCTTCTAAACGCAAGCATCTCTCCAGCACTAAACAAGCAAATGCTATAAAATGTAAAAAAAAAAAAAATAAATAAAGGTTGTAAATGGTCAAAGCTGGGACCCGGGGAGAGAGATCTCATGATGAGAAGCAGAGATATCTGCCCCCGGCACACATAAGGGGACCCCCAGTGCATTGTGGGAGGAGGGGTGGCCGATCCCAGTTCTGCTCGTAGACACGGACAGGAACACTGCTGCGCGTCTCCTCGCTGCCACACCCAAAGTGCTCCGCGGCCTCGCCAAACAAAGCCGCCCCCTTCCCTCTCCTCATCCTCTCTCATTTCCTGCCCTCCTCTTCCCAAGCACCCTTATCTCTTCCTCTCCTCCCTCCCCCCGAGCCCCCTCCCCCACCTCGCTCTGCATACAAATGGCTCTCCTGTCAGACCACAGCTATTTAAGATCAGCCCTCAATATCCCACTGTTACATCCCCGCCTTCCTAGTTCACTTCCTGCTCTGCGTACACACACACAGACATACAAAGCACAAAATACAAAAACTTTACACACACATAAATGCACACTTGCAGACACAACACAGACACACACACACACACACATAAATGTGCACGCGCAAGCACAACACACACAAGCACACACACAACATAAAGAATCAAATTTATAAACATGCACCCATAAACACAACACACAAATGATAAATACACACACGCGCGCGCACACACACACAAACACACACACACAAATGTGTGCACACAAACACAACAGACACACACAATCTCAAACAAACAACAAAAAGCAGCACATACACACAAATACGTGCACAAACACACACATACACATGCACATACAATGCACTCCACACACAAGCACAACAAAGACACACACACTCATACATATGTGCACACACACAAACACACATACACACACACACACTCACTCAGTAAAGACGTCGCCCAAGGCCACCCCTCCCCAGCTGTTTTTTTCCTCCCCACACTTGTTCTTTTGTCTGCCTGTTTTTCTGCAGGTTTTTTTTTCCTCCGCTGGCAAAAAAAAAAAATATTGGTTTATTTACTCAACACTGTTACCCCAAGCAATTCACAAAGCTTAGAGCGATCCATGACAGCTCCTCGGGGCCGCAATCAAAGCGCGCAACAATGCAGCGGCATCGACGTGTCCGTGATTCTCAAATTGCGGCTGCCCGCGCCGCTCTCACGGCTGATGAAAAATAACGCATTCTCTCGCTCTCCACGGCACTCTGAGAGACGCTTTTTCTGGAGGACGATCATTACTCGCTTTGTTCACCCGTAAAGATGTCATTTTATCATTTTCCATTCTTCCCCCTCCCCCATCTTGTCCTCCTCACACCCTTCTCTCGTTCTCTTCTTCTCTTATTTTTGACCATATTCAGTTCTCTCATCTGAATTTCACTCTCAAAATCATTCTATCCCAGTCACTCTCTATATATATCTCTCGCTCCAATCTTTCTTCATTTGCCTTGTAAAAGGAGCCCAAGTGTGGTTTTCAAAATGTTTTTATGCTGGAAGGCTTCCTGTATGAGTGTATAGCAGTTCAAACCGAGCCCACTGAAGGTCACATTGGACTGGCAAACAGGGCGGAGGGGCGGTGGGTAGTGGGGCAATCTGTTTTCAATCAGGTTAATGCCCCTCTCAAAAGACTGCAAGATCTCACACGCAGTCACTCATACACACGCAAACATACTCTCACAGCTGCTCAGATACGTTCACAAATATAAATACACCTCCACACGCATCTGTGTGTGTCAGTAAATAACACATAAACATACATGGACACAAACATACACACACTCATGCAACAGCTCATACCGACTCACACATATGCACACTGCTCAGGCACATAGACATTCTTGTAAGTAAGACAGACATGTACACAAATGCACACATACACACAAACACACACACACACACACACACACACACACACACACACACACTTCCTACGCATACACAACAAAGACACATACTGATACAAATTCACGAGCACACACATTTCATAGTTTTGCGAATACACAACAAATTCTAGGCTATTATGCGCTAAACGTAATTCTCCACTGTTACACGTACAGATGCACACACACATACACACACCCAAATGCTTAGGAAGTCACACTCACAGACATACATTAATACACACAGCGGTATACACAAACTCACACACACATTTCAGTTTTGCAAATATACAATAAATTCTTGGCAGTTAAGAGCAGAGAAACTATCTCCACAGGTATACGTGCAGACGCACACACAAACACACACACACACATCCAAATGCTTAGGAAGTCGCACACACAGACATATATTAATGCACACAGTGGTATACACAAACTCACACACACATTTCAGTTTTGCAAATACACAACAAATTCTTGGCAATTAAGAGCAGAGAAACAATCTCCACAGGTACACCTGCAGACGCACACACAAACACACACACACACATACAAACGCTTTGGGAGTCACACGCACAGATACACTCTGACACATCCTTAGTCACAAAGGGAAAGCCAGATGAAAGCACTGGCTCACACTCATACTGAATGCTCTCTCATGGTCCACAGTTCTGAGGGAAGCTCCACTCACTCTGAGCGTGTGCGTCACGAGACTCCGCCCCCAGCAGGGGCCTCCTCTCAGAGCACAGAGCGGGAGGAGCTCAAAGCCAGAGGCGGCTCAACACGGCGGCTGTACCAGAATGAAGTAATGCAACAATGAAGGATTAGCCAAGCCAAACCTCGCAGCAGTGCAAATATTTACTATGAACATCAGCTACACATAGAGCTGTGACAGTCACTATCAGCGGCAACAAAATTCTGAGGGAAAAATTCCGTAATCAGCTGCCAACACAAAGCAGGGACGGTGCAATCCACTTTCAGTTGCTGCAAAATGCAGAGAGCTACAACAATCTACTATTAGCGGCAACAAAAGACAGCAGGCCAACATCTGCAGTAAAATGCAGTGCCACAGATATCCAATATCAGCAGCAACAAAATGCAGCAGAACAACAATCCTCTTTCAGCTGCAGCAAAATACAGCACTGCAACAATTCTCAATGAGCTGCGTCAAAAACACGGCACTGCAACAATTCTCAATGACCTGCAACAAAAAAACAGCACTGCAACAATTCTCAATGAGCAGCGGCATAACAATTTGCTACCGGCACAGAACGGCAGGTATTAGTCAGGTAACGAAAGAGAGGCACAAAGTATTGGCTTGCATTGGAAATAAGATGGAGTTGCTAAGGTTTACTGCAAATTGGTGTTGTAAGATTGAAACAGCCAGTAAGGAAATGTGCTAATGTGCAGCGACACACAGTACACGGTAACGCAGAAATCTGTGTTGTGTCGGTGAGCGGCCTGAGATATGAGACACATGCATGCACACACACCCACGCAGGCACACACACAGTTTCACACACATAAACACACTAGCACACACACTCACATGCACATACACACACACACACACACACAAAATGCTAACAGAAAAAAATTGGCAAGCGTCTCAGATTAATGACCTGTAAGCCTGTGCTAATGACACAATCTGTGGTTTTTTGCCTCCCGGAGGGAGCTGCTGAATGTGTGATCCTGGTGAAATATCACACCTGGGACAGAACCCCCATCTCACCCCCCCCAGTCCCACTGTTAAAAAAAAAAACCAACACACAGTGCGATACAACCCCGATCATCAAACCTGCATATATACAATCCAACGAAACAAGCATGCACACTCTTTGCACACAATGAACCCACCCGCACACATACACACACACATTCACTCAAATGTACACAAGCACTTCCAGTTGCACATTCCCACATGTACTCACACACACACACACACAAATTCTCACTCAAACACTCCATTGGACACGTGCAATTACACACTCACTCACACCCAGATAAACGCACACCTAAGCGCATTAAAATTCTGAAATGAGCACATGAAGTTGAACACAAGCAGATACCATAAAGGTGCACACAAACACACACACGTGCGCGCGCGCACACACAAACACACACACACACACCTACACGCACACAGAAATGGCATTAAATTGGCCAGAAACCTGAGTCCCAGGGGTTGGGTGAAAAGGGCTGGATTTGAAAAACACCTGCACACAGCTCTCCAGTCACGCTCGCAGGGCATTAACCCCTTGATTATTGGAGGAGCTGCAGAAACAATTAAAGTGAAGCCAAAGTCAATCCAGCCGCAGCAGTTTTCAGGCTGAATTCAGATACTGCCGATCAAAGGCTTTTCCCTGCTGACGGCGGATTGCCACACTAACCTCTGCCACGGTGCCTGCGGTCGCTAACTCGTTCACACGTACGAGACATACTCCACGTAGGCGAGGTCTCGCATTTCCCCGTCTAACACCTCGTCCTCCAAATCCTCTTTGAAATCCCCCTTTACCACGGCATTAATTACATTGAGAAGGCACCGCTCCACTCCCGAAGGGCTAACGTGGGCGATAGACTTAGTTCCCCCCCAAATATTCAGGTTTGATTCAGAAATGGTTTAATGCCTCAAGCTGTAAAACAAAAGTCAGCTAAAAACTTAAGTGAATCTTTTTACAAGATTATGTGTCAAGGATGACAAAATCATCTTAATAGTTTCGTGAATATACGATCTTGTGCAAAATAACTGGATAAAACAGGCTGGAGTGGATAAACCACAAAAAAAAAGGTTTTTCGGCTTTTTATTACTGCGATAGCATCTAAATTCAGCAGTCAGTACGAGATGTGTCCTCCACAGTTCTTGATAAGCTGTTCCACCCGTTTTGGCATGGAGCTGACCAGATCTTTGCAGGTTGCCTAGATTTCTTCATCGTCATGCCACATCTGGACAACTGCATTGATGACTTTGGCTTTTGTGGTGCAGTCCTTTTGCTGCAGCCTTGACTTGATGATGAACCAGAGGTTGTCAATGGGATTGAGGTCAGGTGAATTACCAGGCCAGTCCAACACAGCTACAGTGCTGTGTTGATGATGCAATCACATTAGCTGCATCATACAAGTCAAGGAAATTAATGAAACGTGGCAAAAAGTTACTATACAGTGATCTTTGAGGTGCTTATGTAAAACGACCATCACTTGGCACGGCTATTTGAACTCCATTCAGCTCATTCAATTCACAAGCACCTTTATCAATTTAATTTGCACAAGACTGTATATTGTTTTTATATTATTTATCACTAGAATCTCCCTACGCAAAGCTCAGGTCAATACATCAGAGTACATGACTCATGGGACTAGGCTCATAGCCCATCCAGTGAAATGTTTATCGTATGGGTTCAATCTCATGCTGAAAAGGCCAGAAAGTGAAGAGACCTGATTCTACTTCGAGGTTTTGACTGAAGAGCATATGTAGCTAATGAAGTTGGCTGGGCCAATCTCAAGACAGGCATTTGCTATTCAATAGATGACGGGAAGTAAGATTGAAAAATGAGGGACACAACATTTTTTAAAAAATGTAATGTGGTATTTCACTTATCCATTTTTTTATGAACTCTGTCAGGAAAAAATTACTTAAGTACAACGAGAAAAAATTTCGTTAGGAAATAAATCAGCCCAGGTAGCCTGTCGTTGTACTTCCAGATCCCGACCGCGAGATGTTACGACAGAATTATCATCCAGTATTACCAAATCCGTGCTTCATTTCCACACAGCAGTTTCATTACCGTCGCACTTCACAGACAAATGCGCTTGCTTAGCTATACATAGCCTGGTGTCAAGATGCTACAGTGTAGCGCCGAGACTCTGCCTTTGAACTCCAATAGCGGGGGAAAGGAACAAACAAAAACACCCAGATCCATATGCTTATGAAACTTGTTATATGGTAATAGGGTGCATGGCTGCGCATATTTTGTGCAGCGACAGCCTCACTCGGAAAAGACCAGCAGAGACGCACAGGGGATGAAAGCGACGGAGGAGGGAAGAAAGCGCAGCCCACATTTTCCACCCTGAAATTTGCTCGCTGCGTCAAATTATTTGAAGAACGGGGAAGAGAAAATATTAAAGTCGCTTGCGATTCGTTCCCACTGCTCAGGGATTACATTTCTCTTCTTTCAGAGGAATACAAATTGAGTCGGTAAAAATTACATGGATGGCTGCCGGCTGGCACATTCGGTTACGGCACCGCACACTCCGGTGCACCGACGGGCCTCGCATTCTCGGATGGATTCTGAATTGCGCCAGCGCTGATTGCCAATAGTGCCAAGGACCAAAATGAAATTGCCAATAGCATAGCCCAGGGTACGTTAGGGTTCACCCAAGTGCGGTCGGCCTTTCACTCCACCCGAGAAACCACCCTTTCCTACAAGGGACAATCCACGGTGAGCAGCACGTCAGAGCTGCTCAGTTAGATTCTTCCTGACTCCACCCTGTGAGCCCAGCTGTTTTCCTGAAGCCATTTAAAAACACAAGCTGGCAACCCCACCTCATGGGTGTCACTGGACGTTTCCTGAACGTCCACTGTCTCCGAAAGACGGTGAACATGTCTGCGGTTATAAATACTGTGGGTGGCCGTTCTGAAATAAGAACTGGAACTGGGCACGCTCAGCATTACTTTGGGCACAAAAATCATAAGAACAACTATGAGCGCGAAGCTGCCTGGCATTGGACAATAAAAATGGAGTCTGTATATACCGCCTCCCTCAAGACCATTACCGGTTTCCTCCTGGTAAATTGGAGAATATGACTACATGAGGGAACGGTGTGCGCATGTGCATGTGTATGTGTGCAGCAAGAGTAGGCTATCCGGCCAGGGTGCATCCACTCCCCCAGTGCATGCTGGGATTGACTACAGTAACCTCCGTGACCCAGACCAGATGTAAGCGTGGAAGCGCGCTACATAATCGCACACAAAACCGCAGGGTTCAGTACGAGCAAGTATCCAATTAAGAAGAGGCAGCTAAAGTGTGTTTCAGCTTCAGGTTGGTAAAGATGAATGGATGATGTCAAAAAAAGGCTGCAAAAAAGTGTTGGAAAATCTGGTTTGTTTTGACACAGCACATTACTAAGGAAGATTTAACTATTGCACCAGCGGAATTCTAATCCTTTGTAATATCCTTCACTTTTATTTAACGGTGTACTCAATACAATGAGATGGACGGTTTAAAATACAACCGGTTTTCTTTCGAATTTCAACAACTTTTGATCCAATATGCCTGTGTTCCCTAATTTTCCGTTGCCAGGGCAATACATCAGCTAGAGGAAAAAGAAGAAGCTCTGGAGAGTCATAGAAATTATTTCTATATCCTAACCTCCTAGGAGCTGGCATTGCTTTGTTAAATTCCCCCTGTCAAAAATCTCATATTAAGCAAAAATACCACTGCCCTTTAAAGAAATTCCCTTTTGTTGATCATCCCATTTCTAATTCAGGCAAGCTAAATCGGGTCATAATATATGGCTTTCAATATACATGGAAAGTGAATGTTCCGAAAGAGTGGAAAAATGGCTTTACTGCAAGGAAAATCAATGATGATCCTTAATAAAAAATGCCTCCAACAAAATGTGTTATTTTCATTACTAGTTGAAGCAATGAAAAAGTATGAACATACATTTAACAGAGCTTTGACTCAGTACATCAGGCTCATAAGTCCTTTCGGGTGTATTTTTTTACCAGTAATTTCTAAAACACCCTACCTTTGTCAGGAATGCAAGCAAGACCTTGGGTGCTGAGCTGCAACGGTAGGCAAACATCCCTGCTTTCGCCCAATAAATAGCCTTCTTTGCGCCCTTTGACCCCGCTTTCCGAGGAGCTAACGATTATCCACGGACGCCGCAAGCGTCACGGATGTTGAGTTCAGATGGTCTCATGACAATATGGGCCCAGAGGAGTCACAGCGAATTCTATCCCTTGACCCCACTCCTCGATCTGAAACGTCTGGACGCTGTCCGTTACTGCATCTTCTCCTTTTGCTGCATGATGCTTTACGCAGACCCCGAGAGGGCCGACTCTTCCATTTTTTAGTCTACTAATCCTACTGAATAAATTTAAACCACTTAGATGGATCATTTAATCATGTCTGCAAGGCACAATGTCTGACTGAAATGCATAAATGGGACAAGTCTTGCAAAAAGACTTCAAATCATATTTTCCCCAAAGCAGAAAATATTACCTTGCTCAAATTTACTGTTCTCTAAAGTTACATTTCCTTATCCCATTAAACACATCTCGAAATGCATCAAACTATGTCACCTGAATTCAAGACTTCTCTGAAATTGTAATAAGAGTTAAGGGTAAATGAGCGAGTTAAAGACTTAACACAGAGATGTATTAGTGACTTAATTAATCAGACTCTTGTAGTGTAAACGCTAGCTCGTTTGCACAGAGGCTGTAGTTGTACTCGCCCGTGGTGTTTTATTAAACGGACGCTGGCTTGGCTGGCGTGCCTCTGCTCGCAGCTGTGCCTGTTATTTCTCCGACAGCAGTGCCAGCGTGTACACAGGGCAAGCGTGAAACACAGTGCACCTGGAGCTGAGGCTGGCATGTGCGTGTGAGAGGCCACAGCTGGGTGCTCCTAGGGCCTGTGTGTGTGTGTGTGTGTGTGTGTGTGTGTGTGAGAGAGAGTGTGTGTGTGTGTGTGTGTGTGTGTGTGAGAGAGAGTGTGCCTTTGTGTGAGAGTGCGTTCGTGTATGTGTGTCAGTGTGTGTGCGCGAGAGAAAGAGAGTGTGTCTGTGTGTGCGTGAGAGTGTGAGTGTGTATGCGTCTGTCTGTGTGAGAGAGAGTGTGAGTGTGTATGTTTGTGTCTGTGTGCGTGAGAGTGTGAGTGTGAATGTATGTATGTATGTGTGTGTGTGTGTGTGTGTGTGTGTGGACTGTACAGAGTGTGTTTGAGTATACCCTGGTATGGGTTTGTACGCATATGTGCATGCCATGTGTGAAAATGTGCTAGTGACCGTGTATGAAAATGCAGGGTAGTATATTGTATCTGTGTGCGTGTGTGTGTGTGTGTGTGTGTGTGTGTGTGTAAAAGGTGGTATGCATTATGCGCATCTCTGTGTGTATGTACGCATGAGACAGTGCACTCTGGTAGGTGTGTGTGTGTGTGTGTGTGTGTGCGCATAAATTCATAGTTTGTGTGAGAGCATGCAGGTGTCTGAATGTGAGACTGCAGTGCGGTATACTGTATCTGTGTACGTGCACTGTGCCATGCATTGCGTGTGCATGTGCGTGTGTGTGTGTGTATGTACGTGTGAGAGAGCGAGCACTCTGGTATATGTGTGTGCGCATGTGTGCGTGGTGTGTGTGAGAGCATGCATGCCTTTGAGAGTGAGACTGCAGTGTGGTACACCCTTTAAGTGTGTATGCACACTACGGTATACAATGTGTTCTGTGTGTGTGTGTGTGCGCGAAATGGGCATGGGTGTGCACATGTGTGTAAACAATATGTGCAGATAGGCATGAGTCTGAGTTTGAGATTGTGTGTGTGCTGTAACTGAGAGCAAACAGGCGGGAATATCCTGCATTATTAGTTTGCCGGTGCAAAAACAGGCCCCAAGGCTACAGGAGATTTATCTCGACATCCTCTCCTGAGCAAAGCAGCAAAGGAAAACAAGTCCCCATTTCAGAAACACCCACTGATAAACTGCCCTGTTCCCAGGGCTGCACTCAAAACTGGCCCCGCTCTGTTCTCCGAGCCCTCCCACAATCCCCCTCTCTATCTCTCCCTCTGCCCCTCCCACCATCCCTCTATCGGTCTCTCTGCCCCCCAAACCATCTCCCTCCGTCCCCCAGTAATTTACTGTCCCCCATCCTCCCCCTTTTTCTCCACATCTCTCTCTCTTGCCATCTCTGTCCCTCCCTCTCTCTAGCTCCCTGGCTCTTTCACTCTCCCTCCCTCCCTCCCTTCCCCTCTCTCTCTCTCTCCCTCCCTAGCTCTTTCTCTCCCCCCTCCCGCTCTTTTCCATGTAGGAATGCCCGCAGGAATCGGTAAAATGCGCTGTGCGTGCCCTGTTGCGTGCGCTGAATTATTCAGTAAAATTAATGATCGAGTGACAGTTACTCCCTCAAATTGAGGGAAAAAACTGCCGTTGACACAGACAGCCCTTTTCACAGGCAGCGGTGATGTTTGCTCCCGACCCAAACAATTACAGAACTCGAGCATTTATCTTGGTCTGATAACCTTGTGAATGGACAGGGCTCCAGAACCGGGGATTAGTGAGGCTATCATGAGGCCAAGCTGCGGGCTCTTCCGAGGTCTGGAACCGCTTTGTCTTCCTTGAAATAGCAAACATGGGGAGCACACAGGGTGACTGAATTAGATTAGATAATCCTCTATCTGAAATGGGCCTCCTCGACTGAGGCAAGAAAACCCAATTCCCATTTCTTCCTATCACAGAATGTTGATCTCTGTACAACTGTATAATCATCTGTACGCCTGTGTTTGTGCGTGCAGACTAACGTACACATGCGTGTGTGTGTGCATGAGAGTCTGAGTGAGAGAAAGAGATAGAATGGTAGATAGGTACTGCATGGAGAAAGATTGAGTGAGAGAGAGAGAGAAAGAGAGAGAGAGAGAGAGAGAGAGAGGAGAGCTTGGGTTAATTAGGTCATGATCTTATTTCTGTGTGAAAGCTGTCTAGGTCACACACACACGCACACACACACACACTCAGGTGAGCTCATGTGTTTGCTCTCTCCCTCTGGCGGCAGGGTTCCCTCGGGACGGCCCGTTCGCTGACGTAGCGGCGCGAGGTGCGGAGACGCCGGGATGCTGGGATAATCTCCGTCTCCCGGCTCCGCTGTCCCCCGACGGCCTAACGCTGTCCCAGGGTACAGCCTGCACTGCAACACGGGTGCAGCACCAACTTACACTCACTCACACACACTCCGCATATACATACTACACACACACACACGTCAGGTATAGCGCAGACCTACAAACACATCAGGCATATTGGTGATCACACTATACCGGGAACAGAACAGACAAACAAACACACAAACGCACACGCATACATACACACACACCAGGTACAGCATAGATCCACAAATGTTAGGTATAGCACTGATCACACTGTACCAGGTAAAGAACAGAAGGGACTCTACTCCAAAAGGTTTGCAGAGCTCTACCTGGTTCAAAGAGCAAGAACAAGGTAGAGAGAGACACACAGAGAGGTTCAGTAGTTAGGAGAGAATAGTGTGTGTGTGCAGCTGAATGTTACAGACTGCAAGAGACCGCGAGAGAACATTAAGAATTTCAGAAACAAAAACCTTGCGCACTCGGCAGGTAGATCGATACATGGGAAAGAATGTGTGCGAGTATATGTGTGTACATGTATATGTGTGTGTGTGTGTGTGTGTATGTGCGTGTGTGAGAGCTAGACAGAGAGAAAAATTGAGAGAATAAACTCGGTGAAGGCTCCAAGGACCAAGGTGAAGTCATCTATATTAATAACAGCAATAACAAAAACAAGCCCTGCATGGCCGGTGCTCCTGGGGATCCAGCCCATGGCTCGAATAACACCAGAGCACCTAAAACGCAGCCTCCCCTCCCCCGCCCAACGTCTCCAACGGCTATCGGCCGTCGACAGAGCCCATCCACTCAGCGCTGGCTCCGGGGTTATACCACCCTCAAGACCGACAAACGACCGCCACTGAACAGGAAGCCATGGAAGACAAAGCACATATGCAAGGCGTCATAACCTGAGGTGGCGGGGACCTTGAAGAATGAGGGAGAGGCTGGTGGAGATGTGACCAGGCCTTCAACCAAGCACCCCCCAACCTCCTGATGAAGGTTACGAGACTGGCAGTACCGCTGGGCAGCGACAGGTTGCTAGGGAGTGACTTCGACTGGAAAGCAGGAGAGCATGTGGAGCCTCAACGATTTTTAAAGTTACTGCCGCTCTAAAAAAGCTTATCCACAGAAATCGTTTTTTTCTGTATTTCTGACATCTTTATTCCTGATATTTCATACTCGGGGACTCATAACACATCTTCGTATTCCCCTAGCTCACACAGTGCACAGCCTGACTAGCTTGTGTTTTAATTCATCTTCTTTTATGCTTGTTTTATTTTCCATTAACCTCAAAGCTCTTTGTGAGCCCAATATAAGAAATGCTATATAAATTAGCAGTATGAAAATAATTGTGATTTGTTCGGGGTGTTTTTGTGCAGCATTTTGTACAGTTGTTTACAAAAAGAGAGTCCACCCCGCTGTGGTGGCTGACTGTAAGACACAAGCGAATGAGGAGCCCTGTGTGAAACTCCTCCATGGAGGCAGAGATGAGAAAGCCAATGGCATCTGCCAGTTATACTCAACCCAGTGAGCTCATCCGCCAAACTTCCCTGGCCTTCTTAACTTACCTCCCAAACTTTCCTGGCCTTCTCAACTTACCTGCTCTAATCATTTCCCAAGCTTTCTTGGCTTATCTGCTAAACTTCCCTGGCATTCTTAACTTACCTGCTCTAATCATTTCCCAAGCTTTCTTGGCTTTGCTAAACTTCCCTGGCCTTCTTAACTTACCCGCCAAACGTCCCTGGCCTTCTTAACTTACCAGCAAAACTTCTCTGGCCTTCTTATACCATACTTATTTCCCCAGCCGTCTAAAGTTAGCTGCTATACTTAATTCCTAAGCTTTCTTGGCTTTCCAGCTAAACCACCCTAGCCTTCTAAACCCATCTGCTTTACTTAATTCCCAAGCTTTCTTAGCTTACCTGAAAAATTTACCAAGCCGTCTTCGTTTACACACCAATTTTTTTTCCTCTTCTTTGCTTATCGTTAAACTTCCCCAGCCCTCTAACCTCATCGACTAGCTTTCCCCAGACTTAATAGCTGATCTGCTAAACTTCCTTAGCACAGTGGATGCTTTTCATTATCGTAGCGTCTCTTCTCGCCTCTCTCACTGAATCTCTTTCTCAGGTCTAAGCTCCGCCCAGCATGGATCTGAGAGAAAAGTGAGAAAGAGCCGCTCAGATGAAGGCGTCAAAAGTTGCTAAATGAGGAATCCTTTGCTCCATTTAGGGACATCACATGCGGAGATGTGGAATTTAAACATCACACCGCTTGATAAAAGGCTTCCTTGCGGAATATTCCCGTGTTTCCCCATTCTAAGCTCCTTCAGAAGCCTCCTCTTTCCTTGCTCTACGTTTCCTCAAGGTGCATTGAAGGGATTAGAAGATGACGATGTCGGACAGGGAATGATTTCCAGGTCACAGAAAGGGAGGATGCGAGGAAGCAGAAGTTTTGATAATGAGAAGCACCCACTGAATTCACCCACATCAACCTTCCTTTGCCCTGTGAGGCCGTCTGCAAACCTTCCCTCGCCAGACATGATCTTCCCGACTGTTAGGCGGACAGACGACTGACTCTAACATGGTGGAAAAAAATGAGCCACCTAGGAATGACCTGCGAGTAACAAGATACTCTGGGCGGAATCATCCTTCCATGAGCGAGCTCCTATCCCCTCTTCACTCATTTATACTGTTCTCCAAATCGATGGCCCAGCAATACGCTAACGGAGGCTGTTAAAAGAGTAATGCTCCCTATTAAATTCTGTTTAAGTTCCGAATGGATCAATGGTTTGAACAAATGCCCATTGGGAGGGGGCGAGCGCGAAAGTGCTCTTTCGAAAAGAACGGCGATTAAGCTTGTGAAATCACCAGGGAGGACGAACCAGGTGCGCGTGACCTTTCACTACCTTGTTTGGCTTTTAAACAAAAATGCCTTGTGCCTTTCTGTTATCAGTAAAAAGAAAAACAAGGAATAAAAAAAAAGAATAACAAGAGGTTGGCCTTGCTGAACTGGAACGAGAAAAACAAGCGAGCTAGCTGCAGGAGATATTCGCCGGTGAAGGCCGGGTCCGAATCACCCCCGCAGGTGCCGGCCGCAAAACCCAAATGTGGGTCAGAGACCTTTGCCCAAGCTGTAGCTGGGATCAGTCAGTGCCAGCCACTGATTGGCCGAGACACGAGCGCTGCCCCCGCCTTGTGCTCTTCAGTTCTCCGGTAAATCAATCAGGCAATTTCAGGCAGGCGGCAATTATGGCGAGTGTGGGGGCGCGCGCCTCACGTTTGCTAACGGCTCATTGTCCTGAAAGGACCAGCGCTGACCCAGGGCAGGCCAGCAGACCAGCCCCAGAGCAGGGCCTCACATGCAGCTGCTGGAGGGGTACCACCCCAGTGCATCATGAGAGACAATAAGTCCCGCAGAAGTAGAGGCCTGTGGGGGGAGGGGAGGGGTTTACAGCTGACAGCTGACAACTCACAGCCCGCATGACTCAGTCAATCAGTGACTCTGCAACTTAATTTGTTTTTTGGAGAGAGTAGAGGGGGGAAAACAGTCACTGCTACACACGCACACACACACACACACACACACACACACACACACACACATTAGACTGTCAATACACTGGCTCACGAGCAACAGCAGTAGCAAAGCTGATGGCCCAGCAGCATTGCTGCCTGAAACGCTTGGGGAAAAATAGTCCGGCGCGATGCAGCAAGGCTACGCTCCAGGCAAGGACAAGGCCTGCAATAACCTGGCAGCCCATCATAGTGCTGTCATAATTCACCACTTTAAAAAAAAAGGATACATTCCCCACGCGTCCGTACCAGTATTTTAAAGATCGAGAGGCGTGGCTCTCAGGTGTGGACAGCGAACAGACGGGGTAACTGCGGCAGCTGAGTACTGTGCACCAGAAACAATCAAACTCGGCTCTGCGAGTCAATTTGTACCCAGCGTTTTTCGAGCACCACAGAGAGACAGGGAACAACGCAAGCGGCAAAAAAACAATCCATGCAGCACCGAGCCAACCTGACAATACAACTCCAGCTCCAGCCAGCACAATGGAGCAAACGCTTCACAATACAGTACAGAGCAGCTCACTGCAAAAACAGCACACCTCACTTTTTTTTTTCCAAAACACGGTAGCAAGCCGTTCAGAACCACTCCCATGAGCCTTAACACCAAACAGGCCCCCTCGACGCTTGCCCACTTTTCCTGCCTGAATATAAATGCATCCGCACATTAGATTAATTAAAATTCAATTAATTATGTGAAAGAGCCTTCACGCCGAGCCAAGGCGAGAAGAAATATGAATTTGAGAAATTTTAATCACTGAGAGTAAATTGGGTTACACACGGGCGATTGCTTGGTGTAGCAACGCAGGGCCTTTTAAGAGGTTTGGGGTGGGGGGGGGTGGTCATGGTGGGGGCGGAAAGGGGGGTGGGGAGGGAGAGAATTCATTAGTTTTATGAGATGTGGTCCCCAGCCTCCTTGCTTTTTACAGGGACAGGAAACTGAGAAAGAGGGAGAGGAGAGAGGGAGGGAAAGAGAGACAAAGGGGGAGGGAAGAATTGGCATGGAAAGAGAGGTAGAGGAACAGAGAGAAGGAAGGAGAGAGACAGAGATGGAGTGGTAAAGAGGGGAAAACAGAGAGCTGGAGAGAGAGAGGGGAATGGATATAGGGAGTAAGAGGAGAGAAACAGAGGGAGAGTGAGAGAGAGAGGGAGACGATCTGATGTAGTTGAGTAGCGTAGAAAGCTGTGGGGATGTTACCACACTGTCCGCTCACATTATTACGCAGTCCCCCCATTTAAAAGCATCTTCATTGATCTTCTGCCGTGTAGAAGCTCAGGCTGTAGGAGAGCTTAGAGCAAAGTAGGGGGAGGGGGAGGGGGGGTGCAGACAAAAGGGGAGGTGCAGAGGGGGGGTGCCAACAAGTGAAGGAGAGAGTTGAGGAAGCTACATCTCCTTCTGCCAACCCTCACAGTGGGCAAGGGCCACCTTTCAAACAGGGGACAGATCAGAGGAAAAAAAAAGACCCTGCGTTTCTTCAGCAGCATGGATTAGAGAGAGAGGGAGGAAGTGAGAGAGAAAATGGGAGCATGTGAGAGAGATACTGACCCTCCTTCATAGGCACAAAAAATAAGCTCCTTAATAAATTGCTCCACAATGAAGCATTATTGCAGCAGGAGACAGGGATGCAGGAGACCAGGTAAAGACAAAAAAAGTTGTGTGTGTGTGTGTGTGTGTGTGGGGGGGGGGGCATAAAGACAAATACAGTTGAGGGGGTGTGTGTGGGGGAAATAGAGATATATATAGTTATGGGGGTGAGTGGGGGGCAATAAGGAAAGATACAGTTGTGGGGGGTGTGGGGGGGCAGTAGAGACAGATACAGTTGTGGGGGGGTGTGGGGGCAGTAGAGATAGATACAGTTGGGGGGGGTGGGGGGGCAGTAGAAATAGATACAGTTGTGGGGGGGGTGTGGGGGGGCAGTAGAGACAGATACAGTTGTGGGGGGTGTGGGGGCAGGAGAGATAGATACAGTTGCAGGGGGGTGTGGGGGGCAGTAGAGATAGATACAGTTGTGGGGGGTCAGTAGAGATAGATACAGTTTTGGGGGGTGTGGGGGATCAGTAGAGATAGATACAGTTGTGGGGGGTGTGGGGGGGCAGTAGAGATAAATACAGTTGCGGGGTGTGGGGAGCAGTAGAGATGTGGGGGGGTGGTAGAGTTGTGGGGGGTATAAATACAGTTGTGGGGGGTGTGGGGGGAGCAGTAAAGACAGATACAGTTGCAGGGGGGTGTGGGGGGGGCAGTAGAGATAGACACAGTTGGGGGGGTGTGGGGGAGCAGTAGAGATAGATACAGTTGCAGGGGGGGGGGGGGCAGTAGAAATACAGACACAGTTGGGGGGGGGATACAGTTGTGGGGGGGGGGCAGTAGAGATAGATACAGTTGTGCGGGGGGGGGAGCAGTAGAGATAGATACAGTTGCGGGGGTGTGGGGGGCAGTAGCGATAGATACAGTTGTGGGGGGGGTGGGGGGGGCAGTTGTGGGGGATACAGTTGGGGGGTGGGGGGCAGAGATAGATACTGTTGTGGGGGGGGTGGGGGGCAGTAGAGATAACTACAGTTGCGGGGGGGTGGGGGGGGCAGTAGAGACAGATACAGTTGTGGGGGGTGTGGGGGCAGTAGAGATAGATACAGTTCTGGGGGTGGGGGGGCAGTAGGATAGATACAGTTGTGGGGGGGGGGGGCAGTAGAGACAGATACAGTTGTGGGGGGTGTGGGGCGGCAGTAGAGACAGATACAGTTGCAGGGGGGTGTGGGGGGGCAGTAGAGATAGATACAGTTGTGGGGGGGTGGGGCGGCAGTAGAGACAGATACAGTTGCGGGGGGTGTGGGGCGGCAGTAGAGATAGATACAGTTGTGGGGGGGGTGGGGGGGGCAGTAAAGATAGATACAGTTGCGGGGGGTGTGGGGGGGGGGCAGTAGAGATAGATACTGTTGTGGGGGGGGGTAGAGATAGACACAGTTGCGGGGGGTGGGGGAGCAGTAGAGATAGATACAGTTGCGGGGGGTGTGGGGGGCAGTAGCGATAGATACAGTTGTGGGGAGTGGGGGGGCAGTAGCGATAGATACAGTTGTGGGGGTGTGGGGGGCAGTAGAGATAGATACTGTTGTGGGGGGTGTGGGGGGCAGTAGAGATAGATACAGTTGTGGGGGGGTGTGGGGGGCAGTAGAGATAACTACAGTTGCGGGGGGGGTGGGGGGCAGTAGAGACAGATACAGTTGAGGGGGTGTGGGGGGGCAGTAGAGATAGATACAGTTGGGGGGGTGGGGGGGGGCAGTAGAGACAGATACAGTTGTGGGGGGGTGTGGGGGCGGCAGTAGAGACAGATACAGTTGCGGGGGGTGTGGGGGGGGCAGTAGAGATAGATACAGTTGTGGGGGGGTGTGGGGCGGCAGTAGAGACAGATACAGATTCAGTTGGGGGGTGGGGGGCAGTGACAGAGATATAGATACAGTTCTTGGGGGTGGGGGGGGGCAGTAGAGATAGATACAGTTGTGGGGGGTGGGGGGGGGCAGTAGAGATAGATACAGTTGCGGGGGGGTGGGGGGGGGCAGTAGAGATAGATACAGTTGTGGGGGGTGTGGGGGGGCAGTAGAGATAGATATATTTGCGGGGGGTGTGGGGGGCAGTAAAGATAGATACAGTTGCTGGGGGTGTGGGGGGCAGTAGAGATAGATACAGTTGCGGGGGGTGAACACAGGGCCAGAAGCGAGAGATCAGCTGCCGGACAGGCAGAGATGGAGAGAGGGAGAGATTGATGGAGTAATTGTAGACCGCTGCTTCAGCTTTATCTCCCCTTCTCAGGTTCTCTCTGAGGTACGCTGTATCCCCCCTCCTTCCCTCCCTCCTTTTCTCCTTCTGTCTTTCACTTTTACTCACTCCCTCCCAATCTATTCCCATCAATTTGGAATTAAAAAAACTAGCCAAATGTTTATCGGCATGACATGATGCATCTTACGTTGCCAAAGCACAGGTAAGAACATGTAAAGAACATACATCTTAAAACACATTTGCGTAGATCTTGACATACAGCATACCAACACTTCAGGCCAACAAAATTAGGCTCAGTGGTATTCTGTCCATTTACTATACGGATAGCAAATAATTTCCAGACAACATGTTGAATTTGTTTGCGTACATCTTATAAATAGGTGAGCTTTTTATAGACCAAGTTTTGAAATCAGAGCACATATTCCTTTCTTTTCTCTTTCCTCCATCTATTGCTGTTCCGCTCTCATTCTACCTCCCATCACCCATTCTCCCCCTCTCCCCATCTCTCGGTCTCCCTCCCTACCACCACCTCTCTCTCTCCATCTCTCTCTTTATCACTACAGACGCAGTGCAACCGACTGGAAAGAACCAGCAGGCGGTTGAGTGGGCCGCGGCCGGCCGTTGGGGTCAAAGTACGACCCAGCTGCCGGCGGCAAGACCGTGGGGGCGACCACAGACACACTGCTACATAATGAAGGAGGGGGGTTCCCCTAAACACTGTCTCAACAGTGCTGCCATTGTCCCAGGGGTCAACGGTTCCTGCAGCTGGACCGGGTCTGAGAAGGGAGGGGAAGTACAGTCTGGGACGGCTGTCGGGACACAGGCCTGAAACCTGGGAGCTGGTCAGAGACGACAGGGCCACGATTGGAGCACCTCTGAGGTGCACTCTGGTCCTCTCCTACCAGGACAAGCAGGGGTTTTGGTTCCCTCAAATCCTCCCTATCTCACATCTCCCTGCTCCTCATATGTGGCCTGTTCTAGTTCTGTTGGGTTGGTTTTTTTATAGTCCACCACCCTTCCCACCCAAAGTTTTTTTTGTGTTCCCAGCACTTCCTGGCACTAAGTGCTCTGTCGTGCGGTCACACGGGAAGACACGCAGTTTGCGGGACCCAAACAATGCCAGAAAAAGGCACCAATAAAAACAAACTCTGGTCCAGAACTGGGAAAACAAACTACAGCCCAGCAGTTCCCCTCCCTTCCTCCACCCTCTCTCCCTCTCTCTCTCTTCCGCTGCGCAAACAGGCTGCAGGACGAAAGCTCGGCACAGAACATGCTAGCAGAGTCGCTAGTCCAAGCACCACTCAGAGCTGCACACAGCACATGCTAATAATCCCCGAAGCGACACACAAAGCACCAGCAAATCACACAGACTACAGACAGCCAACACTTAGCAAACACGCTAATCCCTGACTGCACACACAAAGCAGACATTATAAATTAGGCCCATTTACAGCACAAGCTAAGCACACGCTAAACACATGTAGCATGCACTAAGCACCCACAGGACATGCTAAGCACTGACTAACCATCTTAAGTGCCAAAAGCACCTGCTAAGCACATGACAGCTGTCACTCAGACAAAACAGCAAGTGAGTGAGACATCATGCACAGTCTATGGTGTTACTAGTGACTCACTGATTTGAACCAATCATTGTATCACGCGGTAGAGAATAAAATGTTTTGATTTGTTTACGAAAGTGAGTGACTGACAGCTCATTGAGGACTCCTCCATTTTCGTGGTTCAAGAACCCTTACCCTCCCGCACTTGAGGACATACACAACTATATTGACACCAATCCCAAATAAAGTACACACAGAATGATCAGTCCCTAACATAAACTTAAACCCTGCATGACCATTCCCCAATACATAAATGCTGAAGGACAATCCCCGATACAAACTTAAACACTGCACGACCAGTCCCAATACAAACTAAAACACTGCATGACCAGTCCCCAAAACAAACTAAAACACTGCACGACCAGTCCCAATACAAACTAAAACACTGCATGACCAGTCCCCAATACAAACTAAAACACTGCATGACCAGTCCCCAATACAAACTAAAACACTGCATGACCAGTCTCCAAAACAAACTAAAGGGCCATTCTTTGAGAAGTGAACCAAAATGTCACACACATGACCAGATGTCATCAAATAAAGAAATACTTTGAAAATTAATGTAAGGTATCAAATTTATTCCTTGCTAGACTCCATACCCCAAAACTATGAAAATTCTAGATTTTTCAACTTCACAGAGTTTTTGAAGTCAAATAGAGTTATGAAAAACCTGTTTCCGTGTGAAGTCACACACGTGACCAGTCGTATTTGACCTCTGACCTTAAGTAGTTAAAGTTAATGTAACAAATAAAATTTTTACTTGATAGACTTGGATAAGTAGTACTCCTATATAAGGTCCACAGTCATGAACCTCCAATGCTTTTGTAATTGAAGGAGATTTTTTCTACTATTTGTTACATTTTTGGTCACACACGTGACTGAGAATGGCCCTAAAACACTGCACGACCAGTCCCAATACAAACTAAAACACTGCATGACCAGTCCCCAATACAAACTAAAACACTACATGATTAGTCCCCAACACAAACTAAAGCACTGCATGACCAGACCCTGATACAAACTAAAGCACTGCATGACCAGTCCCCAATACAAACTAAAACACTGCATGACCAGTCCCCAATACAAACTAAAACACTGCTTAACCAGTCCCCAATACAAACTAAAACACTGCATGATCAGTCCCCAATACAAACTAAAGCACTGCATGACCAGACCCCGATACAAACTAAAACACTGTATGACCAGTCCCCAATACAAACTAAAGCACTGCATGACCAGACCCCGATACAAACTAAAGCACTGCTAGACCAGACCCCGATACGTAGTAAAACACTGTATGACCAGTCCCCAATACAAACTAAAACATTGCCTGACCAGTCCCCAATACAAACTAAAACACTGCATGATCAGTCCCCAATACAAAATTGAACACTGCATGACCAGTCCCCAATACAAACTAAAACACTGCATGACCAGTCCCCAATACAAACTAAAACACTGCATGACCAGTCCCCAATACAAACTAAAACACTGCATGACCAGATCCTGATACAAACTAAAACACTGCATGACCAGAGCCCGATACGTACTAAAACACTGTATGACCAGTCCCCAATACAAACTAAAACATTGCCTGACCAGTCCCCAATACAAACTAAAACACTGCATGATCAGTCCCCAATACAAAATAAAACACTGCATGACCAGTCCCCAATACAAACTAAAACACTGCATGACCAGTCCCCAATACAAACTAAAACACTGCATGACCAGTCCCCAATACAAACTAAAACACTGCATGACCAGATCCTGATACAAACTAAAACACTGCATGACCAGAGCCCGATACAAACTAAAACCCTGCATGACCAGTCCCCAATACAAACTTACAGTTTTTTACGATTGCTTACACACTAAAATGAAAACTTTCCCACAATTAGCAGAACCTAACACTCAAGGAGCAAAACACCGGCCCAGATTTGCACAACTGTAAGCACATTGTCAGCTTCACACTTTTTGCAAAACACTACACACAGTGATTTGCAAAACACTAAACTCACTTGTATACATTTGACACAGAAAATTATCATGATCTCATTTCTTTGCAATTTCAAAGCAAAGGCTTTCAAATGAACACACCCATGAACCAATTGGTTAAACACAGCCACCAGGTGTGCACACACACAGGTGCTTAATTGTAGACACACCAATCAGGTTTAAGCACTATAAATAGGCAACAGGTAAGTCCACCTGTCTTCAACAAAAATGGACGGTGTCAGAGGAAGAGGGAGAGTGCGGATGAGAGGGAATCCAGAGAGAACACGGAAGAGGAAGAGGTAGAGGTAGAGGGAGGAGAAGACCTGGAGGAGGGGTAGGACGTGTGCAAACGAGAAGACAACCAAATCTGTCTAATGAAATTCGTGCTACACTTGTGGACCATGTAATAAACCATGGACTAACACTGAGGGAGGCTGGACTGAGAGTACAGCCTAACCTAAGCAGGTACACGGTGGCATCAATAGTTGGGACATTTCGTCAAGAGCACAGGTGAGAAACTTATCTTCAGTCAACAGAAAATCCATAGCTTACTGCATGTACTATATCAACGGTTTTGCTATTTATTCCTGTATCATTTTACAGTTAGCTACATGTATTTTGTTTGGCCTACGTAGGATTGAACGTCGAGAACACAAAGGAGGGAGGGGCCCCATATTCACAGAGGAGCAAAAGAGCAAGATCATAAACCTCGTTTTGGCCAATAATGCAATGAAACTTAGAGAAATTCAAACCCATATTGTCAATGATCACACAATTTTCAATAATGTCCAACAGGTCTCTCTGTCAACAATAGTCCGTATCCTTAAAAAACATCAAGTTCTGATGAAACAACTGTATAGAGTGCCATTTGAAAGAAATTCAGACAGGGTGAGAGTCCTGCGGCGTGAATATGTGGAGGTAAGTTTTGTTCACTGACTGTAGTATTGTGTACTGCACACATAACCTTTTTACTGTACATGTAATTTTACTGTATAGCAGACCTAAAGTATTTTGATCTACACAATGATCTTTTGCTGTATTTCTGAGTTTTGCAAATGAATGCGGAGGAAGTCCCGCATGAGTTTACATACATTGAGGCTGGATTTAACCTGACAACAGTGAGAAGAAGGGGAAGAAACATCATTGGCCAAAGGGCTACTGTCAATGTACCAGGGCAATGTGGGTGTAACATCACCCTTTGTGCTGCCATTACACAGAATGGGGTCCTCTACCGCCATGCCAACTTGGGTCCTTACAACACTGACCTCATTCTTACATTTTTAGACAGATTACACAATATTATCACAGCAGCAAACCAAAGGGACCAGATGCAATACGTTGTCGTCTGGGACAATGTATCTTTCCATCATTCTGTTCTGGTCCAAAACTGGTTTCATCAACACCCACAATTTACAGTTCAATACCTTCCACTATACTCCCCCTTCCTAAACCCCATCGAGGAGTTCTTCTCAGCATGGCGGCGGAAGGGTTATGATCTCCGGCCCTATGTCCAGGTGCCCCTCATTCAAGCTATGGAGGAAGCATGTGATCAAATTGATTCAGCATCAATATAAGGGTGGATTCATTACTCCAGAAGATTCTTCCTACGTTGCCTGGCAAATGAAAATATAGCCTGTGATGTTGATGAGGCCCTGTGGCCAGATCCAGCTAGGCGGAGAGATGATGTTTTGTTCTTTTTTTTTTTTCAGTACTGAATTGGATATATAATTTATGTTACAGTACTTCTGTAAGCTTACAGTACTATGGTACGTTCAGTAATACTGTGTGAAAACTGGAAAATGTTTTGTTATGAATGTTTTGTTAATGTTCAGTATTGACTGACTTGAGTATTTGAAAAGAAAAATATTTTCATGAGTCTGCAATTGCTGTCATGTAGTGTTGGTGAATTTATTTTTAGACTTTCTCTGTGTAAATGCTAAAAGTGTTTTAGGTTGAGCACAGGAGTGTTTAACTGATTCAAACAGAATCAGACCATATGATGGATGTGTTTATGTTATGATAAGAAAATAGGGTTTTTATAAGAACTTGTATAGTTTTGACTAAAGTGTTCCATTTTGCAGATGATCTGAGGTGTTGTGCTACTTGGGTGTAGCGTTGTGCTAATTGTGTGAAGTGTTTTGAAAAACCGGGCCCTTTTTTCAAAATTGTGCTTAAGCAATTGAAAATAACTGTAGACACTGCACGACCAGTCCCCAATACAAACTAAAACACTGCACGACCAGTCCCCAATACAAATTAAAACACTGCACGACCAGTCCCCAATACAAATTAAAACACTGCACGACCAGTCCCCAATACAAATTAAAACACTGCACGACCAGTCCCCAGTACAAATTAAAACACTGCACGACCAGTCCCCAATACAAACTAAAACACTGCACGACCAGTCCCCGATGCAAACTAAAACACTGCACAACCAGTCCCTAATACAAACTAAAACACTGCACGACCAGTCCCCAATGCAAACTAAAACACTGCACGACCAGTCCCCAATACAAACTAAAACACTGCACGACCAGTCCCCAATACAAACTAAAACACTGCACGACCAGTCCCCAATACAAACTAAAACACTGCACGACCAGTCCCCAATACAAACTAAAACACTGCACGACCAGTCCCCAATACAAACTAAAACACTGCACGACCAGCCCCCAATACACAAATACTAAATTACTGGTCCCCAAAATAAACTTAAACGCAACTTTTCCAGTCCCAATTCCAACACACCCTTGATAACAACAACTGAAACGAAACAAAACTGTCTTTGCAGCTGCTGTGGACAGTGACACAGTCATATAGCACAGAATGAAGGCAGAAGCCAACGCACCAAACCCTATGAGAACACACAAACCAAGCCGCACATCTGCACCGGACACGACAGAAGAGCAGTGACCCTTTTACAGAGCACCATCACACAAGACGCAAACACGCCTGTATTTCACATCCTGACCAGTGCTGTGTGTAAACACATCCTCAGTGCTGCTCACTGGCCACAAGGTTGGTCATGTGACCTCATGATGTCATGCAGGCCTCACCTGCAGAAGGGTCATCAGAGGGAGAGGGCATAATTGGAAACAAACCCACTCTCACGCAAACACACACACACACGCACAAAGCACGCACGCACGCACACACACACAAGCTCACAAACCTGCACGCATAAACTATACACAAAAAAAGCCAAAAGACAACACAAAAACACGCACGCACAAATACACAAACACTGACGCAAGCACGAGGTCACCAACCTGCACGTATGTTCTGAGCACAAGGGCACTCAGAAACAAACCCAAAAATCAAACACGCACGCACATATACACTCAAACACACATAAACACACAAACAGTTCAACAGAGACACACGCGCACAAAAAAGCACAAACTCACATACACAGTGAGCATCCACACACATGCACATGGGATGTTTGCGCAGATCTGCGTGCGTGTGTGTGTCAGCTGTGTGTGAAAGAGCAGCCACACACTTCACCTCCCTCTGAGGACGTGTCACCCCGGCCCTCAAGCGACAGCTGTGTACACTCCATCCAGGCTCCTTTCCGCACACGTGCACTACAGCCGCCAAGTGTTGCCAATCAGGCCCATAATGCCAACCATCCAATTTTGTGACATCGCAATTCATCTAAACAATCAGAAAAAGAGTTTTTCTCCATACAGGAAGCCTTTTGAGTTCACTATGGAACCTGCAGTTATTGATGTGAGGATCTTAAGAGCTCCCAGACTGAAAAATGTTACCTGATTAAAAAAAGTCTTGAAATAGATATAGTTCCTCTGTGGAATCAGATCGTACCTTTTCGAAACATTTTCCTCTAAAAGAGCAGCCTGAATATTTGGGCCAGATTACCCAGCTGCTCTGGTTCACTGCCTCCATTAGACTAACTGCTCAGGAGTGTCACCTCCGAAGCGGACGATCGTGCTTCTAGCAGCCCTGAAATAGAGCGAAAATCCTGCTCATAAAAGAGAGAAATGGATGAACAGAAGAGGATGAGATGCTGAGGGAGAAAAACAGAAGAAGAACACCAGGGAAAGAGCACAGGAGGAGAAAGAGGTGGAGAGAGAAAAAGAGAGAGTCTTGTTTTTGAAGTTGCTTTTCATTGCCGTAATAATTTCTCTTCTAATTGTCCGGGCGATAATATAACTGCATAATCAGATACGGAAGGTTTGGCCCATGCATTGTAAAATACCTTGCGCCGATAAAGCATTTAATTGCACTAAAACTGCAGCTCGGCGAGAGTAAAACAGAGGACAAGGGGAGAGGGAAAGAGGGAGGAAGGAGGGAGAGGAAAGAGGGATGCACTCCCTGATAAAGGTATGTAAAAAGTGTCGATGAAAGTACAAGTGTCTCTCTCTGGGCCGGTGCTCTATGGGTACAGAAAATCGTACCTCTAGCCTGCAAAACATAATTCATCATACCTTCTGTGCTTGTTAGAGGTACTTATTAGCGCCCGAACAAAAAACATTATTGTACATTCAGCAGGGTATACAGTTTGGGGAAATTTGTTCCCTGAAGAATAAAAAATGTGCCTCCAATGATAATTTATCACTGAGAAACATCTGCATAGGGAATCACTCCCATTATACACAAGCTCTTGGCTTCCAGGATATCACACAACTGTGAAGTCACAATGAAGACTGTAGGAAGTGCCTCAGAATAGTGCCAATAAAGTTCCAAAAGGAAACAGCCCTTTTATGTCATCACTTCCTGACTCTGACCTCAGTGCTGAGAGGCTGGCCACATGTCACTGGTGATATACATTTCATTCTTTTTTGCAGCTGCAGACACTGTTAGCCTCTAAACAGAAACTGTGAATCACAATAACTTCTGATTAACATTTCTAAACATAAAATGCTTCTCTAATTTTTTGGTACAGATGTTGATGCTTAAAACATTCAGGTGCACTGGCTATGAATGATGCAGTACTCAGTAAGGCTATTCTGCAGCATCTAAAGCCTGTTAACCTTGCAGCTCCTTCAAAGGAAAATATCAAAAGGATTGTGCGCGCGTGTGAGTGCGTGTGCGCGCGCACAGGTACTTCATCACTTTCAAGCCCAACCAGAAAACACCTTTCACATGCACGGCTCTTTAAAGGTGACATCCTTTATGGCACTGAGCATTTAGCATTTTTATGGTTTTAGGTTTTACATCTGGCTGGCTTTTAATGGATGTACTCTCCACACATTCTAGATTTGTAGTTTGCTTCCTGGTTAAGCGTAGCTGACTTGCATTAGTGCCTCAGCAAAGTTACATTTACGCGCTGCTCTGGTCGTTAGCCAGGCCTGATATTATTGCCAAAATAAATCAGGTAAATGCACTTGCGTTCTTCTACCGTGTAAGTCACAGTTAAGTTTGGAGCTCTTTCTAAACGAGGGTAATATAATGTAACATAACCTTATGCCCCCGTCTAGATGTTCCAGTCCTCCTAAGCACATCTGACAGGGACATTATCAGTTGCTTTTTTTCTTCTTCTTCTACTTTCCCCTTCAGACTCCACTGGTTGGCATAATGTGTGATGGACACCTGGTAAAATAGCTTCACCGACAAGCTTCACACTCTTCGCAAAAAACACATCACAGCCACCTGCAATTATTTCATTATTCATCATTAAAATGAATTGAGAGCTCTGGGGGTGAGAGCCTCTGTGATGTGGGTGAATCAGCATACGAGGGGAGAGAGAAAGGCCCGGCCTCCATTGTGTTGTGACAATGAAGAGATCAACACTGCAGGATCCCAATCTGACTTTCAATGCACAGTTTAACATCTGGGGTGAAGTGCTAAGCGTGCGTGCACCACCCCCCTGCCCTGCCAAACTGCCCGAGCGTGCGCGCACGCGCGCACACACACGCGCACACACACACACACACACACAATGTACAAAGCCCGGATTGCTTATACAGGCACAAATACAAACAAACAAAGAAGTGCATTTGCAGAGCTTACAATTCACACGCACGCAAGAGTGGCACACACAAAGAGTAAACATCACACACACTTTCCAGGCACAAACCCATACCAACAGTTCTTGAGAACTGACTAAATTGAATGCTTCACACTTTTCGCACTTCTCAAAATTCACTAATCACAACGGATAGCACTTGTCCACAACCATATTTTTACGCTGCTAAGGATAATTGTGTGAGATGAACTGAAGCCATACACTCTCAGAAAATATATTACACCATTGTACTTTTAGGGGCATAATGGCTTGTCAGCAGGGTAATACCCTCTTAGGTACACCAACTGCACCCCTAAAATCGTATATATATATATATATGCACTCTTTCAGCCCCCAGGAGGTCCAGTAGGGGTGCATTAGAGAAGACTGTGGCTCGAGGGACAGAAGTGGGCTTCTATATTACCCCTAATTCTGAAAGCTTGTGTTTGCAGAGCCATATTCATTTCATCCGAAGCCATTTAGACGGTCGCCTCTCTCAAATCAGCCCGGCGTGATCGAGTCCCTCAGCTACTGTCCACCAGGATTCATCCGTCCTCCCCACACCAGTCATGCCATAATTACTGTAATCACTCAGACGCAGCTAACACTTATTTCATTACCGTTAAAAAGAAAGCTAGAAGAAAGAAAACAGACCGTGTTTATACTTCAAGTCCCCACTGAGCGCGATTACTATAATAACTGTTAGGATAAACTCAGCAATCAAACGAAACTGGGGGCTGGAAAAAAATAAAGCCGATATTTCAATGTGCTCACTCACACTTCAGGTTCAAAACGGGGAATACACAAGAAAAACGGCCATACAAAAAGCGGCGAATGAAAGCTATCGTTTTGAAACACACGGTAAAAAAATCCTTTACTTCACCGTGGTAAGTAGAATAAAACGATTTACTAGAATCTCTAACGTGGCAACAGCAGGCTACATCCCAATTTAATTAGAGTTAATGCAATTACATTTTTACTACGAAGCAACCAACGTTTTCCATTTCTTTATCAATTTATTGTTGTTCTATTGTGCAGATGTGCGGCGAAATAAGACACCTCCGTCTGAATCTGTGATAGTCCGTATTTGTTGTGGTTTTCTCGACAAAGAGCAGATTTGAGTCGCTTCCAGCTCATCTGACCGCAGTGCGCTACGTTTACATAGGACGACTAGAGTTAAAGTTAAAGCAAGAATAGAGGAAAATGAATCAAATCATGGATCACCTATTTTCAATTGTTTGAGAGAATACTTCACGTAAACGCTTTGGCAACAGTTGGAACGCAGCCTGACTCCGAATGCAATTCAACAATCATCCGACTGTAACGTCATTTTCTTTCCTATGCGCCTTTTCGCTTGATTTTAAACCTAGCCAACTGAAAACAGCCGTATTTTACAAGATGCTGTCATATAAGCCATTCTAAGTTCTTGCATGTTTTTGTTCCAGATTTAAAACAAAAAACTTACCTTTGCGGCGTGCTCACTGTTGCGCGGCGTTCAGCCCAGTTTCTGCGATAAAAGCAGTATTCACCGCGTCTCTCTCAGTCCACAAACTGACGTATAAGAGAATTCGCATCCGTTCCCCACACGTTCAATTTAGCCCGGAAAAAAAACAGTGAATCTAGATTATTCCATCCCTTTTACTACGTCTTAGTTTTTGGACACCCACTTCACTCCTTTTGTTTTCTTTCAAGACCTCGAGTATCAAGACATACGATGCTGTCAGTTTGCATAGCGGAACTCTCGCCTCCGTGCACTCCCCTCGCTCTTCAGTCTTTGTAATACGAGCTGTAGGCAGGGGGAATGAAGTCGGTCCACATCCAGAATACACACGCACACGCACACACATACACACACTGACCTCTCGGCTGCGCGCAGCGATCAACGTCCCCTGGAAGTTGCACACAGTGTCTTTCTTCTACAGTGACATGGGGGGACATTTACTCGTCGTGGCGCTGGCGAGCCTGAATTGAATGAGAACTCCGATGGATCCGCCACGCAGCAGTTTATGCTCCCCCTGCTATGTATGTTTTGGTATTTCAGCGTGGTACTAACCGCATGATATTAGATTATACACAAACGCGTAAAAACGTTGCCGCCCAAATGGCTGTCCATTTCCGTCGGAGTGAAGAACCTTTCAACGGCTTTAAATTCCGACACCACAGAAGTCCTCCGTTGATCGCGTTCAAAATACACATTATAAATTATTTTCATAAGAAGAACATTATCATTGGACTATTGGAAATTTTAAAATGCGAGGATTTGTATACCTGCTTTCACATTCGTCAGGAATACATTTCAATTAATGCAAATTGAATGCAAAATTATTCAAATCTAATATGCATTAAGCTGCATGTATTTACTAAGCTGCATTCAGTTTGTATTCTCGTTTGCAAATTACGCAATTAGCAATTAAAGGGTAAGGAATATTCAGTGGATGTCAAAAAAAGAGAAATCAATTATAAAATACTGAAAACAAAAGATGTAACGTTATTAGAGCAGAGTTTAAAGGATTACACAGAACACAAATACACAACAATAATCCTTATGGATTATTTACTTATTATATTAATCACATAACGTCATAAGAGAAAATCCAATGCAAAGTTTGCATGGTGTTGAACAGTGATTCATCTGTACTTGTGTGTGCCTGCATCTACATGCAACTCTATTTGTGCTTGTAGCTTCATGTATATGTGCGTAAATGTGATTCTGTGCGTTTGCATGTCTTGTAACATGCCTCAATGAAGCTGGGACAAATGCATGTATTTTCACTGCTGGGTAACATCTCCTCTCTTTTTAATAACATTCAGTAGTCAATCAAGAAGTGAGGACACTAATCCAAGTTTCGAAAGAGGATTTTTCCCCCCATTCTTGCCAGATGAGGGACATCAGCTAGTCAACTATTCGGGGTCTTTGTTGTCATATTTTGTGTTTCAAAATGTGCTACAGTTTTACATGGACACAGGTTCATGCTGCAGTCAGTACCTGCACTCTGTGATTACTAAGCCATGCTGTTGTATATGCAGAGCATGGCGTGATATTATCTGCCTGGAACACACAGGAGGCTTCCCTGAAAAAGACGATGTCTGAAAGGATATATGTTGTTCTAAAATGCATGTGTACCCTTCTGTATCAATTCAGCCTTTACTGGTGTGCACATTGCTCATGCTGAGTGCAGTTATGCAGCCCAGACCATGAACAACGTGGGGTTTTGAAAGTCACTGATAATAGTCGGGAAGGCCGTTCTCCTCTTTGGCCTAGAGGACACAAGATGCATTCATTCCAGAAATAGTCTAAAAGATGGACCCATCAGACCACAGTAATCCTTTCTGCTTCCCTGTCAGTCCATATCAGACAAGCTTGATCTTAGAGAAATTGGAGATGCTTCTGGATGATGTTGATGTATCACTTCTCCTTTGTGTATTTGAGAATTAACTTGCATTTGCTGATGCCACAACCAACTGAATACACTGGCACTGGTATTCCGAAGTATTTATGAGCCCATGTGTTTACGTCCATTACAGAAGCATGTTGGTTATTAATGCAGGGCTTGAACGTCACATGCATTTAATATTTGTACCTGGCCTTGTTTTTTACGCTAGGACATTGCTCCAGTTTCTTCAAATTCTCAGAATCTTTTCACTATTTGTCGATGGTGAAATCCAATCAGATGACGAGAAGCATAATTCTTGAACTGTTTGACAATTTGTGCACACAGCTTTTGGCAAGGCGGAGAACCTTGAGCCATCTTGTTAGTGAATGACCATGACTTTTATGGAATTTTATTTTACACCCAATCATCATTGAATCATCTTGTACCTATTCAGCTTTTTACCTGCAGAATGTTCAAAATAGGTGTTTTACCGAATATTCCACAATTTTTCCAGCCTTTCCATACCCCTGTCTCTGCTGCTTTGGAATGCATGACAGGTACAAAATCTGAATTAGCAAATATTAAAAAAAAAAAAAAAAGGTTTATCAGGTGAGACTTTTTTTTTTCTTTGAGTCTTTTATACCTGAATTCAAGTTGAATATAATTTATGAATCACTCAATTCTGTCTTTGATTCTTCGCAAACACCCAGCAAGTAATACTGTACACATCACTTATAATCTTCAAACCCAGACCAAACCGAGAAACTTCAGGGCTGTGGCACAGGCTCCCTGTCAGAAGGTAATGCTGATGCTAATGTGCTACCATGCAAGAAGTGTAGAGGGGGCTATAAACACCAGATATTTACAAGTAAATAATTGAAATCTAATCTCAAAGTTATGTTAAAAAATAATATTACTCCAAAAAAGCTGATTTGTGAATTATATCGAATCAGTGAAGTGGACACAAAGCAAATACCAGGAGCTTGACACTGAAACCCAGGCTGTGACTGATCATCTTTGACAAGTTCCTGAACTTTTAAGTGCTTAATCTAAGCCACAGATTGAGCGAAGAGCCTGCGCTTCTTGTTCCCAAGGCTTAAATTGGTTGTTGATAGAAAGTTAAACACAAAAATCAGCAGAGCGCACATCACCCCAGGATTGTACTCTAACTCTTTTGCTGTAGGTATTCCACTCAAAATGGAGGCTTTCATTATTCTGAGGTACACAACTGCTTTCCAGGAGAGCATATGCAGTTTTTGCTCCATTTTTTTCTGCTTTAATTTTCTAAATGGCCGAGGCAGCTCCTGTTTCAGAGCACAGTGATCCATTGTCACCGAGGATATGTGTCCACGCACGAGCTGTAGCTCATGACCTTATGAAAAATGCCAGATCAATTATTTGATTGGGAAATGGATGAAGAAAGTGCAGGGGTTGGCAGAATATCCAGAAAAAAGATCTGGCGTGACATATTGCTCCCTTACCCCCAACTTATAACCAAACAGTAAAGCTCTATTTCCTGCCACAGTAAACACCAATCATTCTCACAATGTTGCTGTAATGTAGTGGCAAAGTTACAACACTCACAAAACATTCTTGTAAAAGAACAAGTTTTTAGCTGAAGAACTAAATATCAGATTTTGCTCGCTTTACCATGTAACAAACGATGACCCACAACATCACAAAAGACTTCTATCCATGTTGAAGTCCAAGTTCTTTTCTGAAAAAAAAACAATGGTTGATTCAAATTACATCAGTCAAATTCACCACAAACTTGACAATCGATAAACTAACACTGCATTAACCCTTTAAACCCTAGCCTGTTTTTTAGACCTCCGCTTAAAAAATTGCATACCCAAATTGAAAAGGGCATGTCTCTGCAACCATAAGGTCTATTTGAATAATTTTGGTCTCAAAATGAAGGGGACACTTGTGAGATTTGTTCAGATGTGTAAATACTCTTGTTTTCTTATGAACCCATTTCTGTTGTTGCTCTTCTTTTGCTGCTATCTTGCAGATGCTTTGGAATAAAGAGGGGCATATCATTGGAATCTGTGGAGTCTCTGGTTTCATTTGAGCTATTGGTTGTGCATGTGACATAAAGCAGCAGAGCGATAGCATCGAAATTGTGGCGAGTGGGTTAACTAGGTGGCACTGTAGGGATTTTAGTGTTTGGTAATTCATTTCGTTGGTGTCGGAATTGTGTTTGGAGCATATAAAAATATCCTTATATATCCTTGTAGCTGAGGTTCTTCTGTTTAATTTGATGTGCAGCATGACTATATTGTGATATGGCTAATGCTTCATTTTTGCCATTTCTTCTGCTGTGTTAATTGGGGGACACTTTGCTTTAAAGGGTTAAGGAGCACCCATAATATTCCTCGATAATGTCCAGATGGTTACAGCTGAGCCCTCAAACCTTGTCCTCAGAGGATAGAGGGTCACTGATTTTCAGTGAAACTCTGCTCTTCCAGGCAGGGTGCTTCCATGGATTTGAGATTTGAGTCTTATGAGAATATCTCACACCAGGCACCACCATGCCTGCCCCCCCACAATCCCTGTACAATGACCACAATGACAGCTTAATTTTTACCAAGCCCCTGGATTTATTGAACACCCTGAGGCATCTTCCCCCCCAGTATCACCAATTACAGTAGTCCAGCTCACATAACCCCACAAAAATAATGTCCACCCATAACAGACACAACCAAAAAAAGGCTGCATGAAGTAAGACTACAGCAATTGAAAACTGGTGTTTTATGCTCAAAAAGCTTGCAGTATGTATGTATGTATGTATGTTTGCACAGTATATTTGTATGTACAGTATGTATGTATGTTTGTACAGTATGTATAAATGTATGTATGTATATATGTTTGTACAGTATGTATGCATGTATGTATGTATATATGTTCGTACAGTATGTATGCATGTATGTATGTATGTATGTTTGTACAGCATGTATGTATGTATAAACACAGATTTTGTTTTGCTTTTGTTGAAATAGTTAACTGACCACAAAGTTACTTTTTTACAATAACCATCTCAGTCTCCAGATTTGAACCAAAACAAAAATGTGCAGTTTCTTTTTGAAGAGGGGAGTCCAAGAGCACTGAACAGAGGACTGATGAATATTGATGGAGAGCATACAGAGGACCTAAGATCCCCCCAAATATCAAGCGATGTCATTAAACCCGGCATGAGAGGGCAATGTGTTTTCATCTCTATCACAGCGTAAATAATTTTGGTCGGCTTTACAAACATTTAAGGTAATTACATAATTACAGCTCATTGAGGATTTAAACTTGAAAATTTAACCTGCAGTTCTCCAGAAACAAGGACATGGACCCACAGATTTGTCGTCTAATTGGCCACAGGCATGATAAAACCATAAATTTACAATGTAATTAGTTAATATTCAGAGGAAACTTATTTCATTTGGGCATTACCAAAATATAAAATGAACAGCGGCAAAGGTTAAAACAAACAAACAAAAGGATCCACAAATTGCTTTTGCCTGGTAATGGCTGATAAAGGAAGATCTATAGTATTGAACTATCTGGTGGTAAGTTTGTAATAAAAAAAAAAAAAAGCAGCGTGGCCAATTTGTTTCGTGCATAATGCCGTTTTTAGGAAAACAGAGTAGGAAAAGATTACTGCCTGCTCCTGATTTGATGCTTTATACATTATCTAATGCTTACCAGATAAACTTTTCAGCTATGACTGTTTCAATAAAGAAATAGCAATACAGATTGTTTAAAATTGGAATTGGCTTTTTATCAGTGTGAGGCTGTGAGAATTTTTTAAATTTACATCTTTTAAACAACTAACATGATGAATATAAGCTACAGTGTAACTGTAACACAGAAACAAAAATTCAATCACATGCATACACATGCACTTACGTGCAAAAAAACACGTAGGCGCACACACGAGTGCACAGAGGGACAGAAACTTACACAAAGCTTCTCACATACACAAGCAGATACAGATACACATGCGTGCGTACACGCACGCACATACACACATCAATGAAGCACCCACACAATCAGTAATTAATTTTTCACTCTGGTCACCATCATGATTAAGAATTTTAACCCGTGGGGCATTGAAATAAATTTAGAAAAAAAAATTAAATTATCTTGTGCTGTTGAAAACCTATCATGTAGCGACTTGTTTAAAAGAGCTCTTTTCAACAAGTCGCCACATGATAGGTTTTCAATAGCTTTGATTTTAATATCTTACAGTACATCAGTGAGCAACAATAGCTACATTTAGCGCTCTAAGGGCTAACAAGTCACTGTAATTTCAGACAAACTGTCAGTCAAAGCACGGTGATGCAAACTCTACTGCAATAGTAAAAAAGCAAAGCCTGAATGCCTTATCTCCGATCCGTCAGCTAAAGCCAGAGCCAGTGAGCAGGTGATGAGGCCAACAGATTGAGTGTGCAAAGATCTTCAGCTAAACTATGGCACTGGGCAGGAATTAAAGCCAGAGTAATTCACAAGAACACAAGTCAGGTCAATCTTTTCACAACAAGAGGGTCTTTGCAGTATTGATAGAAATTAAGCCCTGGATCAGCTTCAATTTTCATGGAAAAAAACAGCCGCAACAGCAAACAAACACACATGAACACACACAAAGGCCAAGCGATATGCCTACACACACACTTGGACAACATAAATTGGCCTAGAAGCGCGTGCACACACACATATGCATGCATACACACACGCGCACACACACAAACATAAACACTTGTAGACAGCCTCAGTAGAAAGTCATTACACAGTAGCACAGGAAATCTTTAAGATATGCGTGACTCATAGGGGAGCGAATATAAAACGCATTTGCTATGCAAAGGCAATATTTTTAATAAATGAAAGCGCTGACTGTAAGATTCAAAGGCACATTGTGACAAGCCTCCTGCCAAGTGGGGGCATTTTTTTTTTCCTCCAGGTTTTGGAGAAGAAGTCACATTCCATTAAAGTTATTGGATCGTTTCCCCCTCGAACCCAGGCTGTCACCACGCCTCAAGGGCCTGCCTGTGTCGCTTTGTGTTTTCTCATACATTCCCAAAAAAATAAAAAAAAAAAAAAAAGAATGGTTCCTCGGCCTGCCTCGACGGAGGTACCCTTTTTTAATTATTTACAGAACCATCCATCACAACAGCAAGCGCGTGAAAGCTAGCAGAAAAATAACTATTTTGCCCAACAATAAACCTTAGAGCTGTATAGGGTTCTCCTGTGGAAACGCAGGGTTCCGTTCAGGACCGTTTGTTTTCGAGAGTTTAAGTTCCCCTCCCCTGACCTGTGTCAGCATCACTTACTTTGCAAAGTTTCGGATCGCTGAGGCTCCCGCAGTATTGCGCCGCTATTACCAAAGCCGCCATTAGCAAACCATCACAGGTGCAATTTTGCTTTGCAGCCATAAAATAACTTTTTTACAAGTTAAAAAAAAAATGGGGCCGGCTCTGAGTGAGTCTGTACTGGCTCATTACTGTCTGGGTGATGGCTTCAATTCTCAGAAGCTGCAATAACTATATTACCTGGATGGAGTTCAGTTAAGCCCAGACTGTGAGGTTTAACTAACGAGTCCCAGATGAAAACATCATTACTGTTGAGTTTAATATCAGTGCTCTGAGTTTATTTTGTCAGTAAGACATTCCACTCTTGTTTTCTCTATACAGTGGCTTCAAAGAGTATTCAGGCCCATCACTTTCTGCACGCTTTGTGCTATAGATTTAATCTAAAATTGATTCAATGTACTTCTTGACCATTGATCTACATGGAATAACCCATAATGACAAAGTGAAAACAAGTTTTCATAATTTTTCTGAAAATGTATTAAAAAAACAAAAAAGGAAATAACTAATTTAGATGAGTATTCAGACCCCAGTTTCAGTACTTTGTTGAAGTTTGGCAGTAATTAAAACTTTGGTTCCTCATGGGGAAGTTTCGACAGGCCTTGCACACATAGATTTGGGCTGTTCCTTCCATTTTCCCAGGCAGATCCTCTCGAGCTCAGTCAAGCTGGATGGGCTGTGGCTGGGCCACTCAAAGACGCTCTGAGATTTGTATGGAAGCAAATCAGCTTCGTCTTGTCGGTATTCTTTAGGTTTTCTCATTCTGAAGCAGGTTTTTTCGGCATTCATCTCTCCCTCAATTCAGACCTGTATCCCAGTCCCTGCCACCAAGAGGCTCCATTATAGCACGATACTGCCACCACCTTGCTTCACCAGGGGGATGGTGCTGGCCAAGCGAGGAGCAGTCTTTGGAGTTCAGCCTAAAAAAGATTCAAATTTATTCTCATCAGGCCAGAGAATCTTTTTCCTCTGAGTCCTTTAAGTGCTGTTTGGCAAACTCCAGGCAGGCTGTCATATGCCGATTACTCAGAAGTGGCTCCATGGAGACACTCAACCATAAATCACTGATTGATGGAGTCTTTTGGAGATGGCTGTCCTTCTGGTAGGTTGTCCTATCTCCACAGAGGACCTCTGAAGCTCAATTTAGGTGCCCATTGGGTTCTTGGTCACGTCCTGACCAAGGCGCTTCTGGCCCAGTTACTGAATTTGGCCAGAGAACAGGTGGTTCCAAACATCCTCAATTTTACAATAATGAGCCTACTGTGCTCCTGGGAACATTTAAAGCTTTAGAAATGGTTTTATACCCATGCCCAGTTCTCCAGTGTATCTTGATTCTACCTAAACTCACAATTACAAAAGCCTCCAAACGCTGATCGTTCCTTTTAATTTGAATGGTAATTAGCAGCACTCGCCTGTTTGAGAGAGCTGCAGCACTTTGCGGGGCGAATGTCCAATGCAAAATAAGAATAGCGACGCAGTTTCAAAAGGCCCAAATGGTTGGTGGCAAATTGCAGTTGTGTCAGTCACAGAAATGGCAAAATTATTTAAGTTGGCAAGGAAAATGTGTCAAAAACTATGACAACATATGCCAAAGACCAGCTCAGCGCATGTTTGTTACGACACTGCAGCCCCAAGATGTGAAAACAGGTACTGCCCTGTGCATGTGCGTTTTGTAAGTTTGTTTTAGACACACACGCAGAAACAGACAAATGGATGGATGAACATACGGACACAAAGACAATAATACCACTTCAGGTTTTCCGAGGGGGCAAAAACAGCAACTGTAAAAAGGGACTGTGGCCACAAGTCAAAGATCTCCAACTAGGACTCTGGGTAGGATAGTGGCTCATTAGTGCTAAAAATCACAGCAGAATTGACTTGATCCAAATCTCAACTAGTCTCAACATAAAAAAACACGTATCAAGATTCAGAATGCTGGTATTCACGGCATCACTACCAATGATTCAAATGATTCCCTACATGTTCCCCAGCACCACAGGTAAAATTTGTTTTTTTCGCTTGAAGCGAAGAATAATCCCCCCTGTGGCTCAGAATGTGACGAGAATGTCAAAAGTCAACATAAAACATCTTTGTTTTGATTTGTTAAACCACCTACGTGTAACCTGGATCAAAAGTCTGTGTTCAGAATACTTTGATTCAACAGACTCAGGTTTTGGCTTTCTGCACTGAATTATCACCTCACTATCACAGAATATTGGTTATCCATAAATCAACCAGTGAAACGGAAAGGATTAATCAAAAAATACAACGCGACAAGACACGCTTCCATTGTAATCACATTTCTCCATTACGCCTGCAAAGTTTTCATGCCTGTTTTAATCAGCCTTTTCCGCATCGATGCCTTTTTGACAGGCACCAGCCTCTGCAAATGATGGGCCGTCACATCACATTACCGGATACACAAGTACACATGTAAACACTCAGGAGAGCAGCAACCGGTGGTATTACCCTGAGGACGAGTAAGATATCAAGAGGCATCGTTTGTATATCTGGTGTTGAGTCTAATGGCGATAGCATGGCCTCAGGGGTCTTTTGCTGGACAATGCGGGATGTACTGGAAGGAGTGGCGGTGGGGAGGGGGGAAGTATGGATTAGTGGGGGCATGAGGTCTGGGGGACTGAAGTAGGAAGGGGGGGCAAGAAGGAGAGGGAAGGGGGGGCGAATAGGAGGAAGTGGGGGTGGCAGAAAATGAGGGGATGAAGGGGGGCAAGAGGGGCAAGAAGGGGGTGCCAGAAGTAGAGACAAGAGGTAGCGCCCTTTCTCCAGTAGAGAGATATCACAGCACGCAGCACCGTGTGATTTCATTCCAGCACTGCATTCAAAAAAGATAAAGGACTCGACACACATATTTAAGTGCGAGGACGCTCCGCGCCTAAAATTATCCCACAAATGATCTGCTTTCTTTGCGCAGCTCTGACTGATGAAAAGAAAGTGCAATTTTGTTTTTCCCCGAGGACGAGGAGAAAAAGTCGGTGTTACATAAGAATGTGAACAATGGTTGACCTTGCGCTGAATGAGACACAATTTCATATCTGCACACTTTTCATAACGAACTGTCAGAGTGGAAATTTACCTTCAATACAAAAAGATAGCCACAAACTCTGAATCTGTTAAATCTGACAAATTTATGTTTGGAAAGAAAAAAAAAACCGCTTCTGTCAGTTTCTTTTCGGGAGCTAAAAAAAGTTTTTGAGTCTGTTAGAAAGTTGTTCAGGCATTGTAATTGCTTTCAGACTCTTTTGGCGTAACGGTATGCTAATTTTCTTCTGACTACTGAATGCATACGAGAAAGTTTCCGCCCTGTTGCAAGGTTCTATGCGAAACTTTTGAAATGAGTTAACTGGGGTCCCCAGGCTTTGCTCGTTTGCGATGTTTGCGGAAAATTGCTGATGGAAGCAGAGCTGCAGACCCCCAGGGACGCCCACAGAAAACTCGGTCCCTTCGAGTCCCAAACAGTTTCGCTCTCGCTCTCGGCCTGGCAAACATCCTCGCCTCCCAGCGAGCTCCTTCCTCTCCAGTAAAAAAAATCTTATTAACACTTCATCAACAGCAGCATTCCTGTGCATGGGAAACCGCTGTTTTTGACCTATACCTACCGTTCACTCGAGAGTTCCTTGCAGTTTGCCGATTGTGGGAAGCCATATAAATTCCATGATGGCTTGAGGGTAAGGGTCAAGGAGAGGGTCAAGAGGGGCATCTGGTTGCGCTACAATCAGAACTAATTAGTGCTTGAACATTTTTTAAAGAGGCTATATTATGCTTCTTAGTTTTTTTCCATTTCCTCTTGTGTGTTATAGTACAGCATCTTGGTGCATGCGAAACATCTCCAAAGTTACAGAGCCGAAGTCCACGCCAAAGTTATTCTCTCCATTAGAGAACACAGCTCCTGCACTGCCTGAGAGGCCTGGTCTGTTACTTCAGCCCTTTCTCCTGTTATTTGTCTACATCACTATGTAACACATTTGCATAATTCCTGCCTAGCAGCTAGTTTGGCACTCCCTCAAAACAGCTGGGTTTTCAGCAGTTCTGAAAGCCTCTTGAGCTGAAATCCCCTTCGGAAAAGGGCAACATCTGACACAAGCTCTAAGCAGTTGACCAATCATAAATAAGTGGGCTTCAATGGAGGCAAGAGCCAAAAACAGCCTGTCTCAGGCCAGATGAGCCTGAGGTGCTGCACACACTGCCTGTAGCTGTAACTAACTTGTCGACTGCAAAAACATTCAAATGTTACAAAACAGATCACAAAAATGAAAATATTAAAACTTGGAAATGGGCACAATATAACCTCTTTAAATCAAAACTTGAAAATATATAGGCTTAATAACATAATTAAAAAGTCTTCATCAAATGTTTCAGTCTTGTAATTAGACAATCTTACTTGCATTAATTAAATAGGAATTCTCCCTTAACAAGCAAATATTAGCTTGTATTGAGTGAAACTGTCTCAGCTCACTGCCAATCTTTTTGGGTCATTTACCCAGTGAGTATGAAATATAATTTTAAGTCTAAATGTAATTCCGAATTACTACAGTAAAGTTAATAAGATTTTTTTTTCCTTCGCTGTGAAATTATGGCTTCTGCTCACCCACTATAAAACCTTCCAAGAAAAGTACCTTATCACGTACATTCATTTAGGCAAGGTTATTTTGCAATCAGCTTCTTAAAATGATCTTATTTTAAATATTTTTTTCGCAGCCCTTTGATAAATATTTTTGGCAGAGCACATTTTTGGCAGGTGCATAAGGACATCAGGAGGAACTAAACGGTCCTCATTTACGGGGAATTTTACATTTCTAAAATGGAGGTCAGAGCTATTAGGTAGCACTTATGCCAGGGTATTTAGACACATCATATCTCACAGTCTATTCTGTTATTTCACCCATAGATTGGGTATACGCAGTCTTTTGGACCCTCCACTCATCAGCTAATAATGAACAGGTTTAATCACGAGTTCTGTCGCTTAAGCAGACATAATTTAAATGTGAAGTGTAGGCTTTGCTGAATACACATTATTCACAAGGGTATTACAACCGTGACAATCAAACAGCTAATTATGTCCGTCCGTCTGGATTGAAGGACAATGCAAATGCAAAATACCCTACAAAAAAGTTGACAAGGACGAATAAAAAAATTCTTATAATAAAGAAATAGAATTTTAATTGAAGAGCCCTCGCTTTATGCCAAGGCTGCCAGAAACGGGATGAAACATGACGACAGTTCTCTGCTCCACAGCTGGAAAGGGCCCACAGACAATTTAAGAAGGATGAAGGGCCCAGGGCAACATTCATTCTGGAGGCCGAAAATTCCCTGGCCACTGTCGAGCTCCACACCTCCGATGCCCGCCGTTCTTCGCAGTCCTAACCCCCGGCGACCCCTCGTCTGACGGCATGGCGAGGGAGGTGCACAGTGGCAGCATTCTCTCTCTGAATGCCGGGTTGTGTGTGTGGCGAGACCGCCGGGGCGACAGAATGCGCGGCTGCCTCATTGGCATTGTCAAGGGCGAGTTACCGAGGCGTGGAAAACATATTTCAAATACTTACATTTTTCTGCACCCCGGCTGTCCTGATTCTCTCGGTCTCCTTCCCCAGAGAGCTGTGTGTATCAGCGTGCAGAAGCACTGATGAGGCTCCGGAGCTTTCCATAGACCCTTTCAAAAACGACTGAGAGAGTGGAAACCGACCCTATTTAATGAGTCAGGCACTCCTCATGGTTTTTACTCAGACCCCAATAAGATACATCTAAATGAAAAACGAGATCCTGATGAGCTGCTGATAGGTGGAACCAGGTGAGCAGAATTTGTATTGTCACAAAAACCAACAGGTGAGAGCCAGGCAGCACAATCTGATATTGCCGTGAAAGTGTTGATCCAGGATCAACAAAATAATGTGCATCCATGTCCAGGACTAACATTACAGTCCGCCAATGCATTGCAACTCTGATGTTGCACTCACAAATGTCATGTGTTCTTGTTGTGTACAGTTAGCAAGCTATTGTTTGCATGCTTTTTCGTACAGATGAGCCGAGACTTGCAGAGAGGAATGTTATCAAATAAAACCAAATATGGCTTTTACCTTGTAAATCTGATATAATTTTCACATCACTCTCACTCTTAAATTGCTCACCCGCTGGGATTCTGCTGGTTCCGACTGCTAGCCGATGTCCTTGCTAGCCGCATGCCGAGCACAGTTGCAAGGCCTTCGCGTTTTTGTGACATTAACACATGTAGCAGGCCACATGTATGTACAACACTTACACAGCGCTATCAGATTGCGCATACAGCCAGGCAGGTGGAGCAGGGTATTGGGTATTACGAGCACGGTTCTTAGGACGAGAGGAGGACATAACTACACATGTAGAGACCATATGCACTGTGTGTGTTGGCTGGCATTAAGTTTGCACTCGGAGTCATCCATGAAAACATCCTTTTTGTCATTCAGCAAATGAGCGCGGCTGATTGCCATCTTCTGTGATCCAATACTGCCAAGGTGACTATGTTGTTACGTGTTCAATCTGTTCAAATCTGGCTGTCAGTCCCTGGACTGATATTCAAGACAGCTCAGGGTTGTGTTTGATCTCTTTTATTACACAAGGAGCCATTAGCCTTCTTGTTTCCCAGATGCACACGACACGGCATTTCAGAGAATATCTTTACATATTAAGTGTCCTCAGCCTCGTTGGGTATTTATCTACAAAGATCTCCAGATTCTTCCGTGTTTAATTTGCCCTGACTGAAAATGTCAACTGCAAAGCAAACCCATTAGTTTACAACCTGGGGTAATTGGTGTCAGTTTACAGGTGATTATTGTGAGTGTGTGTGTGTGTTCTGGCTTCATACACTCATGTCATCATATAAGAATCCACAAATACATCCACATCTTCTCATTTTCTCTCTTTCATTCGCCTATCAAACACAAACTGATAGATGTACATACAGATACATATTCAAACATAGACACACTCGGTACCTCACAAGCACACATACACACACGCACACATTTTAGTTTACAAACAAACAAACAAACACACACCCTGCAGTCACAAACACTCACGCTCTGTAGTCTCACACACATACACACACCGCAGTCTAAAAAACACACTCACGGTGTGGCGACTGTAGCAGTGAGGACAGTATTTTCCAAACCCCCCTGTGTCTCAGACTAAGTCAGACAGCCGGTACTGTAAATTACAGTACAGCCGTCTTTTGTGCAGGCTATGAATTCTGCTTTATTACTACTTAAACCCATCCCCCTCCCCCATACACACACACACACACACCGCAATCCTAATAAAGACAGGCTTATTTTTGTACCGAAGTACAGAGCCCCATAACTTCTGCAGCTCACGCTGGCCAGAGAAAGGGCTGCCTTTAAACCTTACCTACGCTGGAAAAGAAACAAATCGTAAAAACTATCAATAAACCCCTTTTCTGCTGAGAATGAAAAGAAAACAGATTGACCTGTCCCACCCTTTGTGTGGCAGCCAGGGCCAGGTCAGCTATTAGCCACCTACACCACCGCCCCACTCCCCGACCTCGGCCGAAAGAGAGCACACTGTACCTTTGTGCGGATGGGGCCAGGGAGGCCCTGCCTGGCCCTCACAGAAGGGCGGAGGACGCTTGGGTTACCGGTTCAAGTGAACCAAAATGGGGAAAAAGCCAGTCGCTTTGGCAGAACATCACAGGAGCAGAGGGTGAGATGGACGAGAGAAAAAAAAAACTCACAATATGAGAGAATGAGCTTTTGTTTGCTTGGTTAGACGGGTTCGAGGGGTTCTGCTGATAGTGCTGACCAGAGGGTGGGCCGGGGTTAGATGTAATATAATGATTTGAGTCAAAATGGAGGACACTGTCTGTACAAAGGGTCAGAGTGCATGACTGGTCGCACTATATTTGTGCTTTGTGTTTGTGCTCTCAGACTACTCCCAGAATTCCCTGTTCCTGTATATTAGAAGCAGATACAATGTGCCCAGTAATAATTTCATGCATTCATAACCCAAGTAATAACAAAGTGTATTTACAGAGCACTCCTCGTGTAGAGAAATAAACAGTGCAAAGTAGTTCACAGAGTAATAAAATTACGAGGCCATATAATGTAAATATATGAACCTAAATATGGCTAATGCAATACTGAATGCATTTCACTGCAATGCAATTTGTAGAATATCATTGCAGTATCTGAAAGTGACAGTAACTGGTAAATGTTCTTGTCTGTTACACAGCTTTGTATAATCAGTTCTGATCATGATAGCAGATATATTTGATTATTTTATCCTTGTCCATTTAACCCCTTATATGCTGATTGTTGTCCTTCTGCTGCCTACATCCGACTCCCCAGAAGCTGCTTTACCAGGCTGTCTTCATAAAAAAAAAAAAAAGTCTGTGTAAAAAGAATCTATAATTTCAGAAATACATTAGTGAAGATTGGAAATGGCGGAGCGCATGCAAAGTGAAATTATAATGGCTTTGTGAGGAATTGATTGCAGTTTTTTTCATTAAGGGAGAAGTTGAGGAGCTGTGATTGCAGTGCTGGTATCTGTGGGGAGGAAGTTTTTGGGGGAGGGTTTGGGGGTACATGGGGAGGCCCGGTGTGGGTGTGGAGCTGGGCTCGGTGTGCGTGGGTGTAGAGCAGGGCTCGGGGTGTGTGTGTGTGTGTGGGGGGATCTGCTGCATCAGCATGTGAGCAGTAATGTGATCGTAGGGCCTGGCAGCACAAAGCAAACACAACTGCTCAGTCCCCCCACCTCCATCCCCCACCCCCCAGCAGGCCCCAGGGGAAAACACCACGGTGGTAATTAGACACACAAGGCTGTGCCCGTACTGTGCAATAGGCTGTGTGTGTGAGAGTGTGTGTGTGTGTGTACGTACGTATGTTTTTGTGTACATCCAGCTGTGTATGTTTGTGCACATCTGTGCATGTATGTTAGTGTATTTGTGTATTTGAGTGTGTGTGTGTGTGCGTGAGTGCCTGTTTGTTTTTGTGTATATGCTCGTTTGTATGATTGAGAGCATGTGTGTACATGCATGCCTGTATGTTTTCAAATATGTGTGGGTGTGTATGTGTGCGCGTGTGTGTGAACATGTGTGTTTTGTGTGTATGTGTGCGGTTGTGTGTTTGTGTGCCTGTCTACATGTATGTTTGTTCATATGAGTGGGTGTGTGTGCATGCGAGAGTGTATGTTCTTGTGTGTGTATCTGTTGGAGTGTATGTGCGTGTGTTTGTGTATGTATATATGCCTGCGTGTATGTTTGTGTGTATGAGTGGGTATGTGTGGGTATGTGTGTGCACATGCATGAGGGTATGTTTTTGTGTTGTATTTGTTGGTGTGTGGGTACATGTATGCATGTTTTTGTGCGTATATATGTAGGTGAGTGTGTAATTGCGGTTATGTACTGTATGTTTTTGCATGTATGTGTGGGTGCGCGCGTGTGTGTACATGTGTGCGTGCATGTTTTCGTAAGCATAAGTGCGGGTGTGTATGTATATGCAAATGTGTATGTTTTTATGTGTGTATATGTGGGTATGTATGTGCGTGTATGTTTTTGTGTGTATATGTGGGTGTTTGTGCGTGTACACGCATGCGTGTATGTTTTGTGTAAGTGTGGGTGTGTGTGTACATACGTGAGTGTATGTTTTTGTGTGCATATATGCGGGTGTTCATGTATGTGAGTGTATGTTTTTGTGTTCGCATATTCTGTAGTGTGTGCATACATGCGTGAGTATATTTTTTGTGTGTGTATGTGTGCGTGTGTGTGTGTACATAGGACAGTATATGTTTTTGTGTGCATATGTGTGTCTATGTGCTCACATGAGAGAGTGTATATTTCTGTGTGCATGTGTGGCTGTGTGCGTGTACATGTGAGAGTGTATGTTTTTGTGTGCATATGTGTGGGTGTGTGGATGTGCATGCGTGCGTGTATGTTCTTGTGTGCATTTGTGTGGCTGTGCTTGTGCTTGTTCTGTAAAGCCCTGCTTTAGTACCACCAGCTGTTCCGCATTGGAGGGATTCTCTCTGCTAACACGCGTGTATTTCTTATTTTTGATTTGTTTTCATGAGCATGTAAGATCCAAGATTAAAATCCCCCAGCCCCTCCCCTAACCTCCCACCTCAGCTGTGAGGAAAATCCCCTCCTGCCCTCCCAAGAGCAGTTACCCCAACCCTCAGGGGGCAGGCAGCTCAGTGCTGAGAACAGTACAATTCATCACTAAAAACAAGACAGGAGTTTTTTTTTTTTTTACTGAATCCGGACAGTCCAGGCACTGGGGGCCGTATTCCTGAAGGGACGATATTGTTGTTAACAGGCAGCTGAAGTCTATTGTCCGTTAACTCCTATAAAGGGCTGTTCATGAAGGGACATTTGGTCTTTTTGGCCATCCTCACCATCCAATAAGTTAGCGTCAGTAGAGTGAGACTATAAAGCTGCTTTCACACCGGACGCGAAACAAATTTTTCGCACGAGAGGTTAGATTCAAAGTCAATGCAAAGACGCGAATACACACGTTTCGCATGTATTCGCCTCTTTGCATTGACTTTGAATGTTATCTGTCATGAGAAAAATTCGTTTCGCACCCGGTGTGAAAGCAGCTTAACTCTCATAACAGGGACAACAGTCAAGATTCAAAATGACGGTGGTGTTGATTCATCTGATGCGACAGAAGTAATTTCAGAAGAAACCGCATTTTACCCTTTTCTCCCTGTATTCCTGTGCAGTTCTGTTCCCCACTTCAAAGGAGGAACATTAACTTCTCAGAGAGTTTCTCCCACACTTTTTTGGTTTGTTTTTTCCAACAACAAAGGGCCACGTTCGAGGCGTATTTCCTCTAATTGCAACATGACTTTGCGGTGTTGCCAGTTTGGTACCCTTGCTCTACTTATATCTTCTAGAGAAGAGCAACTTGGTTTTTTCTTTTTATACGGCATATTCCTCACGTCTTCTTTGGCTGTTTTGTTTTTCTCCCGGAAGCAGGCAACATCCGACTGAGCATGTGCAGTGGCAAACTAGGTCATATTCTTAAAATTAACGGGGCATTTGCTTTTGGTCCTGCTGACTGCTGCTTGTGAATACGTCTCGTGTTCTGAAAGTTACAGTCCTCTGGCTAACGGCACTTTAGAAATAATCCCCCCTTCGAAGTAATTGTTCCTTCACGAATACAGCCCCAGAACTTTAGCCCGACAATACTGAAGAACAGGATGGGCGAGGCTTTGGTAGTAACCTTTTAATCATGAAAATAATGAAAACAAGGTGTTCAGACTCCACAATCTATTAGTGAGTCCATACATCGTGTTCTAAAGGAACAATTGCCCACTGATTGAAGGTTGAAACATGACCACAAAGCCTGCAGACACCGAGAGCTACACAACCGTGTTTTAGAGAGTGCACATAGGACATAGGTGGTAGAGTGGGTGGCTCATTCATTTTAGGACCATGCACAACAAGCCCCATGGCCTCAAATAGAGCCTGGACCATCCCAACCATGGCCAGGAGCTCCAAAGGGTGACATACATTGTGACAGTGTCACAGGTGTTTTATAGTGGTCATTTGGGAAAGGATCTGCATACACCCACTTCTGATCTTGTGACCTCTACTGGTCGACGAGGCACCACTGGAGAGCGAGCTAAAGCAGCGTTTGATTGGTCTTCCGCGGACTCCAGTGTAACAGAAAAGCAGAATTTAGAGGAAAACTGTAAGCAGGAGCCAGAGTCAGCGAGCAAATCCTGGACCGAGCAAACAAGTGCTATACCTACCGAGTGAGCCTCATTTGCATTGACACTGCGGTCTACCAGCACTTTGCAAATGGGCACCATTGCGAACTGTTAACCAAGCATTAACCAACTGTTTTGCATTCATTTTAGAGCCGAAGCTCATCTGAACTGCCTGGCCAGTGATATCTGCTAATGAGGGTTATAGTGCTAATTTGCAAAACGCCAGCAGATTGGCATCTGTGCCAAATGGTGGCTCACGAGTGCTGAGTGGCTGGTCGTTAACGCTGAACAGCACTCGTAGCAATGGGAAACTAGCGGGACCGATGTGCAACACTCACTGATCTGAGATGAGCAGAAAGGGGTGGAGCCTCTACAGGGACAGAACACTGCAGGCTGCTGGGAGTGGCATCATATAGGAGGGTGGAGCATGCTGACCAATCAGAGGGCCCCAGGATTTTTGTGAAGCCAAGAATGACAAACCTAACTCAGAGGCTACAGTTTTGAAACAGCCCACGAGAATCAGAGACAGGGGGAGAGTCTAGTATAGAGAAAGTAAAAATACTGACATGCATTTCAACCCCCCAGGAACTCAGCAAGCTTATTTCGCTCATTAAATCTATATCCTGTCTGAAGAGTTGTGCCTATTAAAAAATAAAGGTAATTCCAATAGAGTACAGGGGAGTACACTTGAGCCTGGATTCTAACCTTCTATTCAGAGGTGTTGTTGCTTTGACACAGCAGACTTGGCGACCATAAGCTGAGATATATTAATGTCATAAACACTAAAGTACCTCCCTAATAAGTTCAGGCAAAATCTCCAATGGTGTGGAGATACAACGTAACCTGCCCAAGAAAATGGCTGGTGAGCCAAATAATGTATTGACTGTACTGCATATATTATATATCAACAAGTAAGTAGAATAAAGAGGCTGTGAGAATTTGCTGTGTCGTCCATCCTTGGGCTCCAGGGTCAATATTTCCCAGAATGAAAGGAGAACATTGTTTAAACACACGTCAATATCGCTGTATTAGAAAAAAGAAACCCCAGGAAAAATAAAACAGACAGCCCCTGTTGAGGATACTGCGAGTGCTGCTGACTAAATAATGGTTTGTGACGTACAGGGACGGAGTGTGTGGGGGTGATGATGCTGGGCGTCAAGTGCTGGAGCACGGAAGCGCTGGAGTCTCGGAGCCGTCCGAACGTCAGAGTGAGGGCCGGATGCGGGCCTTAATGCAGGCTCCCGGAATCAGACGGTCCCCCCTCAGTATCGGATTGCAGAGGTTTTATGCCGAGCCCTGGGGAGGAGCGCGATATGTTAAACGATCTGACTCTCCCATTCTCAATAAACAAGGAAGAGAAGAGAAACAAATTGAAAGAAGGGAACACTGCCTATTTGTGTGATTTGTGTGCATGCATGTGCGTGAGTGAGAGAGTGTGCGAGTGTAAATGTGTTTCCGTGCACATTTGAGCGTGTGCATGCTGTGTGTGTATGTGTTTGTGCATGCGCGTGTATTTTTATACCCCTGAGTGGGGCTTTGATGCAATATTGAGGGAACTGGGCAGCCTGATAACTTCAGATAAGGAGACCTGTGATTCTGCGGGGGGGGGGGGGGGTGAGGTTATAGGTAATTATGTGGTGGGGGGTGTTGGGGGGGGAGAGGGTGGTGGGATTTATAATGAGGAGGAGGGAGCGGGGGGAGGGTGTGGAAGCAAGCCAGCCGGAAGCCGTCGCTTCTGCTCCGGCACATTTCCGCACTTATAAACCAGTCTGAATAGATCCCACAAGAGCGGGTGACTCAGTCATAGGCAGCCATTAGCCGCTATTCAGGATCATCGCCACATCAGTGGCCGACTGCCATTAGCCCATAGTTAGCGGGCTGCCATATGCGGTCGAAACCTTTTCAGATCTGCGGCTGAACAAACCAAGGTTAATGATGTCATCGATTTCCCTGAATGAAGCATGTGCGCGAGAGAGAGAGAGAGAGAGAGAGAGAGAGAGAGCTCGGGAGCACATCCTGTCGGCTGTTTCGCATGCGAGCCGCTCGCGAGAAATGGCCAGTAATCTCCTCTCAAAGGCACACCAGGGCACCTGCGGTGGCCAGCTGCCGTCAGTGAGTGATATATCTCCTCTGTAATCACCGCTACTTCTCCTGCAGCACTGCCCGGGTCACAGCGGGGGAAACAGCCACTGGCTCACTGGCAAATTCAATCAGAGCAGGTGGCACGAGAGCGGCGGGAAAAAAATCAGTTCGGACATCGGAAACAGTGACGTAAATCATGAGGTAACAAAGAGCGTTAAGAAAATTTGAGGAAAAAAAATCACAGAGAAACAAAGGGACAAAAATTCTGGGAAACAATTACAGCAATATACATTAAACTTCGTATCGGGCCTTTAGGGTTGGACAAATAATTGGCTGAAATATATTCCACTACTCGCGGCGTGTCCTTACAGCCCAATCAAAATGGCAGAAGTCGCTTTGCGAGTAGCACAGAATCACGTTATAAACCATAAAGAAGAAGAGAAGAGGAGGGCGACCCTAAAGTGTATAATATTTCAAGTGCATGTCTTTAAAACACCCCCTCTGTCTTCTGACAATATTATCCTATGCAAATGTGGAATAATTTGGAAATGCAAGCTCAGGCTTTGCCTACAATCACATATACAGGGCAGGGATGGTAACCAATGGAAAGACAAGCACAAGCTCTGCATATGTGCCCACATATGAGGCAGAAAGACAAACACAGAGCTGCCCACGGACTCCATGCACAGTCACATATGGATGGAGTAAACGGGGAGAAACACAGACCCACACAGACTGGAAAGCCACACTGGGCTCAGCATGAAGCAGTGCTGATTTTCCGCTGACTGGCTGCCGGTGGGTGTTGGGTTTCCACCCTGGTAAAAACATGGCTCCATCCCCCAAACTGACACCCCCCCAATATGCCCCCCCTCCCACCTGGAACCCCCCCCCCCCCTAACGGAACCCACCTCTGCACAGCCACCTCTGTCAGGAAGGTCCATCTGTCCATGTCGCTCCTCCTTTTGAAACAATGACCCGCGAGGAGAGACAATATACAGCTGTCCTGCCACTACCCCTCTTGTTACCCCCCTGCTCTACTTACCCCTCCCTTCTCACCCTCCTCCTACCCCCGACAACATCTGCTGTGCCCGCTCACATCGACCTACCGCGGAATGACATGCTAAGCGAGCCGGGGTCAATCGCATCCGCATGCAAATTCAAACGACTTCCTGTTGTCGGCAGGCTTTTCCATGGGGAGGGAGTTTGTGGGGGGATGGTGGGAAATCGGAGTTCAATGGAGCCCTCTGTTCCAGACAAGCTGTCGAAATGGGCGCCATTTACGCCCCCCCGGAGCCCCTTCATGTCGTAAGGCTGGTGTTGTGCGCGAACGGGAAAGCAGCGAATACTGCCAAATTTTGCGCTAATGAGGCTGAGTGCTTTGGACTTTCAATTAGTGCAAATGATTTTTTATTAAATCTACATTTTTTTCTGCTCGGCCAAAGTCACTCTGAACCTGGCTCGATGCAGCCCTTTGAATATGACCCAACTTTGCTGGCATCACTCTGAATCTAATCCAGAGTTGTGCTTGAAAGAATCACTCAAACTTTTTGAGTCTCAACATAGTCAAGTGGGATCCACTCCATATTGGAGTCTAGTGAGTTCACCTGAGATTCAGCCTCATTTAATACACTTTGGTTCTCATTGTGTTCGGCAGACAGGAAACTCAGCCCCCTTATTCCCGGCACATTTCAGCTTTTTGATTCACTGGACCAAACTGCACTCGATTCATTCTCAAACCCTTCGTGTTTGATTGACCAGTTCATTGACTCAATACAGAATACCTGCTTCTGTTTAAGCTAACCGAAATTAGGTTTTGTGTGACTCACTCGAGTTGCAAACAAATTGGGTTCCTTCAGATTAATTTTCATCTGATGCCATTCATTACACACTTCAAATGACTCACTCTGGATGAGCAAGTTGCAGTCAGCTTACTTGAAGACTCAATTCCATCATATTCACCAAAAACTATGATCTGTTGACTCACTCTTAGTCTGGATTGACAGAACAAAGCAGCTCCAGGAGAATTCAGCTCTGAGGGCATCTCAGTTATTCTCTTTGGCACAGAAGAAATGGGGAACCAAAATACACAGTGTGGTTCAGCAGCAGCAGCGGAGCCAGGTACCCCCGACAACTCTCCTCATACATTTTTATGACGGGCACGCAATGCTATGAATTTAAAGCTAAAATGCTTGTAAAGCAACTGCATTTACATTTCAGGCTCTTAGCAGATGCTCCAACTGCAGAGAGTCTTTCATAGCTTACATAAAATCCATCTCTGCAGCCAGATTTTTACTTAAGCAATTCAGCTTAACAGTGCGTACTTTGCACAAGGGTAAAATACTGAGCCACAACTGGGAATCAATCCTGTAGCCTTTAAGCTGTATTGACAGTCCAATACTGATTATGCTATGTTATATGTAACTATGCCATAACATGATATAATATTGTATGACATAGCATGCCATTGAATGACATAGTTTATTACACTACTTTGCTGAATACTCAATTCTGATTGGTCAATTACAGCATTCTATCATTTGTTATTTCTGAATAGCAAATCGCTGCTATGAATAACAGACCATTACTATGCAGTATGTGCAGCTCCAACCGTAGAATCTGACAGACTATTTTTTGGGGAAGCAATAAAATAATTTTTCAATCAATATCGTGTGTCAAATGATTGGTTTCTTTAGTAAATGATCGTGTAATAAGCGAGATAATGTATGGCGAGTGGGTCTACTTTGTGTCGACGTCCTGTATCGCCCTGTTGGGGTTTATTAAAGGGCATCTAAAGTCGATTCTCAGATGGGACGTTGAACGTCCAATGTTTACAAACAAATCACTTGCTTTTGTTGACATCTTGCATTGTCACATGACCAATTTCATTCATCAACCAATGTTTTGTGTATAAGCGTAGATAATCCTTCTGTTTCGGTTTGTTTGTGCAGGTGCAGCTCGCTGATTGGCCGATAAACAAAAACAATGGGAATCGACTTTAGATGCCCTTTAAGCAATAATGATGACTCGCTCAGCGTACACCCCATAATATAAAATAGCGTTATGGAACATAGTATAACAAATCACATTGGTAAAAGAGGATGTTCAGTCCTACAATGTCCATCATTTTCCTATTAGTAAAAAGTATCTAATGCTCGCCATCCATTCATCCATTATCTAGCCCTCCTTCTCCGCTCCCCGTCACAGGAGGGTTGCCGCCTGGCCCTGCATCCAGTGCTGGGAGAGAGGCAGGAATTTGGACTTGACAATTTGTCATTTCTTTGCAGGGAACACACATCGTTCACTCACGCGATGCAGAGAACCTGTGTGAAACACAGTGAGAATATGTAAACTTGACAAAGAGAGCACAGCCTTCAAGTTACCAGGTTACAGTGCTGCACGCTGCACCACAGAGCCACAGCCCACTGCAGAACATGATCTCACACAACACTACACAGTGGCAAAAACAGAACAGCCTGCCTGTGAGCGCAATATGACCTGAGATGCTATTTCCACAGAGAGACAATTCTCTATAAAGATACATAACGTGCAAGAGTGGAACAAACTGGAACATCATGTATGTATGCAGGCCACACGCATATGTTATATAATGCAGTGCAGCTATAAATGGACGGGGCACACCTGTACCCTCAAACGCAGCCTGTCTGTGGTGCCCAATCCTGAGAGGCCAGAGAGCATGTGACGTTCCCTCCGACTGATTACCACACCGCCTTTACCTTAATGATTTCAAACTCAGGCAGGCTAACATGTCACCAGATACCCGGACCCTGCAGTCCAGCACGGCCCAATCGTAAGCTTACTATTGTGCCACCAAGGGCACACCTAATTAGCCATTATGAGCCAGTTAAAAGTCTCCCCTATCTGACATCACAAGGGGGAGTGACCACACAGAATAATGTAATCTGATTGACTGCTTGGCTGAAGGTGATCAGTTCTTCTTGCCTTAGGTTGTTTACTTCCCCATGTGATGTCAAGAGGGAAAAGATTTTGAAATGGCTTGTAATGACTTATTAGCTGTGCACCTGGTGACATAAAAGGGGACCTTTAAACAGGGGAAAGTTGCAAGCGACTGCTCACCGGCAACCCCCTACTGGTCAGTTTTGCACCTACAGGCAGCATGTCAAGCAGCAAAATGACTTTCATGCTGTAAGTAATGCCGGTCTTGTCTTTGTGCCAAAGTGATAGAACGACCTCCACTCTGCTGCCAAAACAACAGTCACACTAAATCTAAATCTTCCACTGCAGACGGAAGACTCCTCCTTCCTGAGGACACATGGACTGAGCCCTGTGCAAACCTGTACAGTATTTTACCATAAAATATACCATTTTTTACAGTGTCCCCTGAACTTCGATTTATGCGGGGAATGATAATGTTCACTTGCTATGTAAATGTAAGAATGTAAATGCCCGTGCAAGCTCTAACTTTTGGGTTCAGAGTAGAAAGAGCGGGGGCTTATTAATGTACAGTCTTGAAGAGAGTACGTGCTCATCTGCACGCTCGGAGAAGGGTTGCATCAATGTCTGATTCAGCTGAACTGTATCGGGCATTCCCATTTGAATATGCTGAGCAGAATATCTGGCGAGTATAAAGAATCTTTTTTTAAAACATACTGGGAGACCAACAGCACCACGGGTCTCTAAAACCCCTCAGTTGTTCAGACTTGGTGGGAATCTGTGCCCAAGGCATGGGGAATATTCAAGGCCTGACACTGTTCAAGCCAAAGACAAAAGGGTCCCTCAGAGCCTTTCTCAAGTTTAAAGGACGGAGAGCAAAGCCGTCCCAGGGTAAGTGGGGATGGGATAATGTCTCAATGTGCCATTAGTTTTCATGGCTAAAAATGGGATTATCATCACTGTTACAGTGCAAGAGTTCAGTTTGTTCAGAACCCAGGAAGGGCACAGATTGCGATGCAAAAATGCCTGAGACAGTGAAAAAGCAGAGCCTCAGTACCAAAGAAGATAGATTGGCATCCATGGCATATATATATATATATATATATATATATATATATTGTTTGCTTAAATACTTTGAAGTGAGTTGACAATTTGAGATCAGGATTCCAGAGCTGTTTCCAGTAGTCACTGTGTCATCAGCAGAATCAGAATAAGTCAAAAACGGGGCCTAAAATTGACTGAATTTCTTGCATTATTAAACTGCCGTGAGGTGTGTAAATGAACGCTGCAAGGGCAGGAGAGAGTTTGTTCTGTACTGGAGGGCACAGAGACAGCTGCGACTCGGCGGCCAGCAAATGGTTAAAAGTGTGAAAAAAAATGGATTAAAAATAAAGAAAGTAGGTTGAAGGAAAAGGACTGAATTAGAACAGGACCCCTGAGAAAGAGATCAAGAGGAAAAGAGGGAGGGATAGAGAGAGAGAGAGAGACAGGGGGAACAGAGGAAGAGAGAGGACAAAAATAGAGACAGGAAAGACAGCCGGGAGGAAGAGGACGAGGACAACCAAGATGAAGGGTACAGAGACAAATGGAGAGAGTGAGGGAGAAGCAGAGGAGGAGAAGAAGGAGGAAACCATGGCAACAAAAACAGGTCGGCGGGGACACGAGGACCGAAAGACTAGCAGAGGACAAACAAACAAGACTCCAGTGCGACGAAGCGGTAGTCATGTGACCCGCCCAGAGGAGTGATCCAGTTGTGGCACAGGTGTAAAAGCTAGGGGACAGAATTTAAACGTCCAGCTGTATATTTTTAACTCAATCTGTAAACTGTACTCAGTTCCATCACCTGGGCTGAGCATCACAGTAATGAGCAAATCCAGGTGGTTGATCCAAAATACAGGGAAGGGCCTTATATGCTCTCAGTCTGGATTTCATGCCCGTGTGTTGCACTATGATGCATTTTCCCAGCACAGTACCGGACAACGGACACAGACCAGTAAAAATGGAGTGAGAGGGACAGTGTAAAGAAAGGAATATATTGACCTACCCTTGAAGAAAGGATGGAAAAACCATGGAAACCATTAGATAGTTCGTTTGAGTTCTTCCGACAGTGACGTAGAAAAAGAGGCCTTTATCAGACCCCGTTACCATTTTATTCAATAATTTAAAAAAACCAATAATTAAGGCAAGAAATCATGAGAAAAATTTTAAATTCATGACTATTTTGCTAATTCCAGATCACTGAGCCCTGAACCACAATGTGACCCGTGACTTGTTTTAACGATGGCACAGGAGTGCAAAAAGGAATAATTTTATACAACAAAGTTAAAATAGAGATTGTGAACAGTTTAAAAGTGCACTGGTAAGTGTTCTAAAAAAAATTGTTTTCACAGGGAACTCAGTAATTCGAGGGAAAAGCTTTATCTAGCTAAGAGTTTTTATGTCAGGAAAATTACTCTGCTTTCGCACTTTACACGTACAACAGACAACTCCAAAAAGGACTAAAAGGGTAGGCTAATCAATGGCAGTGATTGGCAAAAGTAACTTTAGCCCCTACATTTCAAAACAACTGCTGCACTTAACTATACAGTAAGCCCCATTATTGATATGACGTGATATTTTTGCCTCACTTAAGAGAATGGTGGCTGATGATAGTACCTCTGCTGGTTCTATATGCCAACAGTATTTTAACCCTTAGAGCGCTATAGGCAACTACAGTTGCCCAATGATGTAAGACATCAAAATCAGATGCTGTTGAAAAACTATCATGCGGCAACTTGTTTAAAAGAGCTTGCCTGCAGGATACACTATAAAACTGTGGAACACGTGACATGTTTATAATTTAAACACCTGAGTGTAAAAGCTAAATGCCTGGTGATTATTTCTGTAAATAGGTGTTCTCATTCAAAACACTGATGTTTATTGGATGTTGCGATCGAGGTTTGTTGAATACACTTTTAAACTGAATCTAAACACTGTGACATGTTTAAAAAGTGTTACAAAAAAGTGTTTAGAACTTAAACATTTGGTTTTACAGTGGATGATAGATTTTCAACAGCTCAGAATATTTACATTTTCAATTCCTTGAAAATTCATTCAGCACTCTAAGGGTTAATATTGGTTAATCAAAGATTGAATTGATGTTGATTTGTACTACTAATTAGTGGATTGAGCCAAGGAAACAAAAAAAAAAATACTGGCATACATGGTGGGCAACACCAGGATAGTATTTGCCCACTCCAGATCTGTAGAGAAAAGTTCAGGAAGCATATTTCTGAGACTGCTGCCAGAGCCAAGCTTTCTACAGCACCATACTGCAGCACTGATAAGACATAAAGAGAATGAAAGCAGTCAGTGAGGGCTCAAATGGCGCCATTTCCTGCCTGGCTCTGAAAAAAAGTAAAAAAAAAAAAAAAACTGGGCCCTGGATCGCTGAGCGTAACGTGCCCGCAGGGACCACTTCCTGTTTAACGGCGACTCGCAACACCTCCCAGCGAAGCTCGCAGGCTTGCGGAGGAGTCATGGAAAATCACCAGAGACCGGGGAAAGAAACTATCAGAGCTCCCGACAGGAGCTGCACCCGGTATAAAGCAGTCAGCGGTCAAGAGGAAACGGTTAGCGATTATGTCCCGAAGCTACTGAGGGCACGCGTAAGGTGCACCGCCGGCGCATCAGATGGGCCTCCACTCAGTCGCTCGGAGAGCGCTAAATTCACCGCGCCTGTCAGTGGGCCTGGCCCATCCGCTTCCTGTCCAGGGAACAAGCTCGTTCGCCAGCAGGATAATCCCCGATCCAGCGAAGCAGCCGAGCCAGAGATCGGATTCAGTGCCATTATTAGCAGTAGCCATGTGTACATAACTCAGCCAGTCCCCTCGTGGGCCAGCCAAGCGAGCAAATGTCCCTCTGTCAATGAGGTCACAGGTTAATGTTTATGGGCGAGTCAGCCAGCCATTGAAAAAATACACTGTCACAACAGCGGGCGATGCTGAATAACGTTGGTAGCTGCCCGGTTGTCGGGCAACATGAGCGACGAGGGAATGCAAGACAGCGAGACAGGGACTGGGTGCTGTGTGCCAGTGCGGGAGATAAAGAGGGCATTGACTGATCAGGGGATTAGCATCGCCAGGGGAGGCGAGGACAGCGGGGATGGGGGGGGGGGGGGGGTGATTTTGGGGAGGGCGTGTTGGTGAATGATTAGACTCCTCTAAGCCAGTTGATAGAACAGGCTAAGAGAGAGACAGACCGACAGTGAGAGAGAGAGAGAGAGAAAGAGCCAGAAAGAGGGAGAAAGAGAGAAATAAGAGAGGGAGGGGGAGAAAGAGAATGAAAGAGAGAGAGAGAGAAAGACAGAGCAAGAGAATGACCCAAACTGGAGGAGAGACTGAAATTAAGGACCAAAGATGGAGAGACGCAACAGAGTCTGACTGAAACAGCGGGATATTGGAAGCGATTAAGGAAAAGAGAGAGCTAGAGGGAGAGGTCGCACAAGAGAAAGTTAGGTCCAGAAAAGTGGCTGAAATGAGTGAGAGAGAAAGAGAGTGAGAGAGAGGAGTGGAAGAGGCAGACGCAGACTGACATGGGTAATGGGTAGGAGCGAGAGAGGTGGGTGAAGGAGATACAAATGGGCACATGCAGGGCGAAAGACAATGATGGAGGAGGGGACTGAGGAATTGATGGACAAATACATGAGGGGTTTATCTGAGGTCTTCAGAAAGCAGGGAGACTGGATCTAGGCAGAATCAGATCCAGCGCTAACTACATTAGCCATGTTTTTTATTTTTTGTGAAAGGATCAGCCTTTTTCAGTTCGTGTTGGATCTGATGCCGATACGTGCAAGAGAACCAAACCACATGAAGAAACCTTGCTTTTCTTCTATTCTTTCAAAGCCTGACTTAAATCACCTCTGACAAACAGAGACCAGCTGTGCAAAAAAAAAAAAAAAAAAAAACACAGCCAAGTGAAATATTCTCTCAGGTTACAGCATAATCCTCACCCCCCCAGTCTAAATACAGGTGTGCAGGCAGTACTCGCTGACAGAGGGAACGAGGGCGGGGCGGGGGGAGGGGGGGTGTGTGTGTGTCTGCGCTTCAGTGTTTCCACAGGGAGCCAGGGCTATTGTGGGGCGGGGCTGCAGGGGATAGAGAGTAATGATTGACAGATCAGGACTCGCGTATAATTAGCTATTGTCAGTGTTCTGTCACTCAATAAATCAGCTAGAAAATTAATACCAGTAGTGCGAGAGGGAGGAAAGGAGTTGGAGACACTTAACATGCAGTAAAATAAAAACAAACTTTATGCACTTGCCACTGCACCTAAAATAATAATAATTATAATAATAATAATACAGTGTAATAATAATAATAATAATAATAATAATAATAATATCATCAGCACCATCATAATGATCATCATCAATTTACTCTATTTTGCTCCTTCCCATGTGGTACACCTATACTCTGGCAGAGACACATAAACCCAAACACACAAAAACAAATGTATCAGATCTGACATATCCAATGATATCATACCTCAGTACACAGGAAGATAAGGTTAGGGCAGGTTATTGATTGGTTTTTGGACGAAGCTGGGGGAGAGCAACAAATCCTGGGGCTGAGCCAGGGGGGCTGGTTTTCCGCAATGTGTTTGGAAGTGTGTGCCGTGTTGTGCACCGGGGTTCAGACGGCATCGATCGGGAGGAATTGAGATGTCAGTAAAATCCAAATGAACAATTAATGAAACCCAAGGGCACGGATCAAAGCGAAAGCCCCTTTTATGCTTTTCAGGCGAAACTGCAGCGATTTACATCCAAGCTCCAGCTGTAATGTAATCTCATAGAAAGGAGGGGGAAAGTTCTCTAACATGAGTGCCACAGCCTCCCAATGGCCGTGTCCTACTAAAGTTCTAACTTCTGCTGCAGTTACATGTCCCACAATCTTGAATCAAATCCAGTCTGTTCCCATGTGGCAAGGAGTTATAGCAAAGCAATATTACTACAACTCACTTCAACTGTTACTATACTACACCAACTATTACTACTACAACAACTATAACTATGACTACAACTACGGTCACTGTGGCCACTTCTACTCCCACTAATACTAGTACTACTACAACTATTTTTACAGCTACTACTACTACGACTAGTCTGACTATTACTATGACTACTATTGCCACTATAACTATTCCCACTGCAAATATTATTATGACCTCTACTATTACTGTTACCACTTCAATCATTACTACTACTATTATTATTACTTTGAATAACGCGTTTTTTCCTTTTTCCCCAAAACCTTAAAAATAATTTTTTTAAAAATTTAAAATTCTCTGATATAATAAAAAGTAACACACACAAAAAAAGAAAAAAACTAAAAAAATGAGATCGGCAATTATGCTATGAGGCTAATGAAATATAAAAAGAAAAAAATAATAAAAAAGGAGTGATTTGAATACTCCATTTACCCTCTACAATAAAATAATTCAATGCTGCTAATAATACGAGTACAAGTGCAAATTACTATTACTACTACTACTACTACCACTACTACTGCTGTTATTATTATTATTAGGTATAATTGGGTTACCTGCAGTAGTTCCGTGAAACGTAAAACCCCATTTCCAGAAAAGTTGGGAGGGTGTGTAAAATGAAAATAAAAACAGAATGCAATGATTTGAAAATCATTTAAACCCCATATTTAATTGAAAATAGTGCAAAGACAACATATAAAATGTTGATACTGAGAAATGCTACTGTTTTTTGAAAAACACCTGCTCATTACATACAGCTTGTTATCAGTGCACGGTTCAATAGCGAGCATCCATTGTAGTGTGGTGATGCATTATTGCACATGGCATGGGTAACTTGCACATTTGTGAAGACGCCATTAATGTCAAACAATTTATACAGGTTTTGAAGTTTCATATACTGCCATCCAGACATCTTTGACAGGGAAGACCTTACTTATTTCAGTAGAACAATGCCAAACACAGGGGCGTTACCAAAGGGGGGCAGGGGGTGGGAAGTACCCACCCTGAGAAAAGCTCTGCCCACCCAATGAAAACTCAAGATAAAAAACTGATTTACTACTATTTGACAGCAAACACGCGATATCCCATGTGATTCACAGCCGGAGGTAGACAGCCATTAAGAGAGAGCTTTACGTGTGCTTCATCTATGTATCACCATATGTGATTGGTGGATTCCTTTGCCATTCTATTCTGATGTTAAACTAACCAATGGGTACCCTCGAATTACTAGGGACCCTCCCATTCTCTTAGACTGCCATCCGCACTCGGTCTGAGGTCAGGTCTACGCTGCTCATATCCACCATAATCCCTGAACGTTCTATCTCCCATGATTCATAGTGGTTCAACGGACTCGCCGGTCTCCTTCTTCTTGTCAAACTGTTGCTTACATCCGTTTTCATCGAACCGAGTAGTAGCTTGCGGCTAGCGTCTGTGGTACAGCGGGATGTGTACATACACATACATACAGTATATATTCAAATATAGAGGCTAGCTAACCTATTTTTTATTCGGCCAAAACATTCTTTAGCTTGACAAAGACGTGATATTTATTTGGGTGGCTACACACGTTCCTACAGCCAAAGTAAAAAAAAAAAAAAAGCGTGACAAGACGGCGAGTTGCCATTGATATGCAGGAACTGATTAGCTAGCAAACTGCGTATCAAAATGCTTTTGATTAAGCAAATAGCCTGGCGAGCAGTTTCTTTGTTTTGCACAAGGGTAAAATCCCAGCCGTCACCCTCTCCACTACTGAATGATATCACATTAGCTGTGGGCAACAATCATTATTCAGAGCACGGAAGTACAGTCCCCAAACTTCACTTCGCATGCAGGACATCACCAATGCACGGAACGAAATAAAGATCTCAGTCCAATCCTTCACAACTGCTGTAGCTGACAAGCCGAATATTTGCCATAAGAATATAGTCGACTAAAGCTGAGGTTTTTACAAGAGCCAGGATTACGATTATGCACCTTTCAATATTCACTAACGCTACTGGTAAGCCGCTCCACTGCTCAATGTCAACTTGTTCAAAAGTGTTCACGTTAGCCTGTATAACAGCTAAATGTGTGGGTTTCAGTATGCATCCCACGTGTGACCGAAGATGGACTAATTACATGGCAAACGCTGGTTACTTCACCGGAAAACTAAACTGACCCACTGGCTGACAATACTGCTTTTTGTTCGAAAAAAGGATACTTGTTGGACGGATCTTTAAACTGACATATCAGGGGACTGTATAATGTATAATACAGTGGGATTGGGATGATCATCCCGTTCATCCGTCGGGCGCTTTTTTACGAAATGGTGTGAGCATACGTATATCCTCTTGGGTGGATACTTCAGTCTTAGCGTGGCTAACCACTCCAAGCGCTTACTCGCCGGCATCGAGTGTAGACTGTAAGGTGCTGGTCAAGGGCAATCTTTCCTAATCACCTTGTAAATAAGGCACTCTGTTTCCGTACAAGCGTTTTATGTTTTTTGAGTTATTGGTACGACCAACAACGGAACAAGTGGAGCCTGAACGCATTCAGCCTGCCGATCTCTCTTCAGTACAGCGAGCAATGACCGGAAGTAGGAGACCGCCAGGGTTCTCATGGCGGCGCGCATCGTTAGAACAGGAATTAGGTGGTTTAAATGAAATAAGATCATTTGAAACGTCTTTATGCAATTTTATTGCTTCCAATGATCTTATTTCATTTAAACAGTTTAAACGATCATGAAACACATGCATTGCTTCCAACCTCTGAGTAAAGAAAAGTGTGAGAAGTTCGAAGTCATAACGCAGGTGAAAGTGATAGACCTCCATGCACAAGGACTTCAGTTCCGTGCGAGAATCTCCTACGCATGCGTTAATTGAATAATTGCTGACTACAGCAGAGGAATGTAAATATGCCACTAAAACTCACGTGGAATGCATGAGAGTTGACTGGTATGCGTTATTAATGAAAACTGACCACAACTGTTAATGTTGAGAGTTCTCTGAGCTTTTGTAATGGTAATTTAAATGAATGATTGAAAACAGGTCATGACCAATCATTATTTTCAAGGGATGGGTTTGAGCCTCCCCTATCCCCAGTTCACCAGCCGCCACCGATATATATATATATATATATATATATATATATATATATATATATATATATACAGTGGTGCTTGAAAGTTTGTGAACCCTGTAGAATTTTCTATATTTCTGCATAAATATGACCCAAAACATCGTCAGATTTTCACACAGGTCCTAAAAGCAGATACAGGGAACCCAGTTAAACAAATGAGACAAAAATATTATACTTGGTCATTTATTTATTGAGGAAAATGATCCAATATTACATATCTGTGAGTGTAAAAAGTATGTGAACCTCTAGGATTAGCAGTTAATTTGAAGGTGAAATTAGAGTCAGGTGTTTTCAATCAATGGGATGACAATCAGGTGTGAGTGGGCACCCTATTTTATATAAAGAACAGGGATCTATCAAAGTCTGATCCTCACAACACATGTTGTGGACCTCAGAAAAAGCGTTGTTGATGCTCATCAGGCTGGAAAAGGTTACAAAACCATCTCTACAGAGTTTGGACTCCACCAATCCACAGTCAGACAGATTGTGTACGAATGGAGGAAATTCAAGACCATTGTTACCCTCCCCAGGAATGGTCGACCAACAAAGATCACTCCAAGAGCAAGGCGTGTAATAGTTGGCGAGGTCACAAAGGACCCCAGGGTAACTTCTAAGCAACTGAGGACCTCTCTCACATTGGCTACTGTTAATGTTCATGAGTCCACCATCAGGAGAACACTGAACGACAATGGTGTGCATGGCAGGGTTGCAAGGAGAAAGCCACTGCTCTCCAGAAAGAACACTGCTGCTCGTCTGCAGTTTGCTAAAGATCACGTGGACAAGCCATAAGATATTTATTATTAGCTATTGGAAAAATGTTTTGTGGACGGATGAGACCAAAATAGAATTTTTTGGTTTAAATGACAAGCGTTATGTTTGGAGAAAGGAAAACACTGCATTCCAGCATAAGAACCGTATCCCATCTGTGAAACGTGGTGGTAGTATCATGGTTGGCCTGTTTTGCTGCATCTGGGCCAGGACGGTTTGCCATCATTGACGGAACAATGAATTCTGAATTATACCAGCGAATTCTAAAGGAAAATGTCAGGACATCTGTCCATGAACTGAATCTCAAGAGAAGGTGGGTCATGCAGCAAGACAACGACCCTAAGCACATAAGTCGTTCTACCAAAGAATGGTTAAAGAAGAGTAAAGTTAATGTTTTGGAATGGCCAAGTCAAAGTCCTGATCTTAATCCAATCGAAATGTTATGGAAGGACCTGAAGCGAGCAGTTCATGTGAGGAAACCCACCAACATCCCAGAGTTGAAGCTGTTCTGTACGGAGGAATGGGCTAAAATTCCTCCAAGCCGATGTGCAGGACTGGTCAACAGTTACCGGAAACGTTTAGTTGCAGTTATTGCTGCACAAGGGGGTCACATCAGATACTGACAGCAAAGGTTCATATACTTTTGCCACTTACAGATATGTAATATTGGATCATTTTCCTCAATAAATAAATGACCAAGTATAATAGTTTTGTCTCATTTGTTTAACTGGGTTCCCTGTATCTGCTTTTAGGACCTGTGTGAAAATCTGATGATGTTTTAGGTCATATTTATGCAGAAATATAGAAAATTCTAAAGGGTTCACAAACTTTCAAGCACTACTGTATATATATATATATATATATATATATATATATTAGAGTCAAGATGTTGTGCATGTTGTATTTTACGCCGATTTAGAGGTTCTTTTTTTGCCCCCCCAAAGAGGACAAATGCCCACCCAAGCTTGGCATCCTGGCAACGCCTCTGGCCAAACACAACATTCGGCACGTATTACAACAACATGGCTCTGTAGTAAATTGAGGCTGGGTGCTAAACTGGTCTGCCTGCAGGTCAGACCCAACACCTGCTGAAAATATTTGACGCATTATGACAAAAAAAAAAAAATTACAAAGGAGTCTGCAAAGTGTTGATCAGCAGAAAACCTATATCAAGCAAGAATAGGAAAACATTTTGCTTTCAAACCTATAGCAACTGGCCATCTCAGTTCCTAAATGCTTTCAAAGTATGATTAAAAGAAAAGGTGATGCAACACAGTGGTAAGCATTGCCTCTGTCCCAACTGTCTGGAAACATGTTGCTGTCATAAAATTCAAAATGAGCAAACATTTTTAAAAAAACAATTTCTCATTTCAATATTTGATATGTTGTCTTTGCACTATTTTCAATTAAATATAGGGTTTAAATGATTTGCAAATCATGGCTTTCTGTTTTTATTACATTTTGCACAGCATCCCAACTTTTTTGGAAATGGGGTTGTAATTATTAGCAGTAGGAACTGGAACTGGGTGTCAGGTGGTTATTGGCAAAAGGAATTGTTTGTGAGGTGGTTATTAGTAATACAGATTGTGTGTAAGGTGGTTGTCGGCAGTAGGAATTGTATGTAAGGTGGTTATTAGCAGTAGGAATTGCGTGTAAAGTGGTTGTTAGCTGTCAGAATTGTATGTAAGGTGGTTATTGGTGGTAGGAATTGTGTGTAAGGTGGTTATTGGCAGTAGGAATTGTGTGTAAGCTGGTTATTGGCAGTAGGAATTGTGTGTAAGCTGGTTATTGGCAGTAGGAATTGTGTGTAAGCTGGTTATTGGCGGTCGGAATTGTGTGTAAGCTGGTTATTGGCTGTAGGAATTGTGTGTAAGCTGGTTATTGGCTGTAGGAATTGTGTGTAAGCTGGTTATTGGCTGTAGGAATTGTGTGTAAGCTGGTTATTTGCTGTAGGAATTGTGTGTAAGCTGGTTATTGGCAGTAGGAATCGTGTGTAAGCTGGTTATTGGCTGTAGGAATTGTGTGTAAGCTGGTTATTGGCTGTAGGAATTGTGTGTAAGCTGGTTATTGGCAGTAGGAATTGTGTGTAAGCTGGTTATTGGCGGTCGGAATTGTGTGTAAGCTGGTTATTGGCTGTAGGAATTGTGTGTAAGCTGGTTATTGGCTGTAGGAATTGTGTGGAAGCTGGTTATTGGCTGTAGGAATTGTGTGTAAGCTGGTTATTTGCTGTAGGAATTGTGTGTAAGCTGGTTATTGGCTGTAGGAATTGTGTGGAAGCTGGTTATTTGCTGTAGGAATTGTGTGTAAGCTGGTTATTGGCTGTAGGAATTGTGTGTAAGCTGGTTATTGGCTGTAGGAATTGTGTGTAAGCTGGTTATTGGCTGTAGGAATTGTGTGTAAGATGGTTATTGGCAGTAGGAATTGTGTGTAAGCTGGTTATTTATTGGCTGTAAATTATGTGTAAGCTGGTTATTGGCTGTAGGAATTGTGTGTAAGCTGGTTATTGGCTGTAGGAATTGTGTGTAAGCTGGTTATTGGCTGTAGGAATTGTGTGTAAGCTGGTTATTTGCTGTAGGAATTGTGTGTAAGCTGGTTATTGGCTGTAGGAATTGTGTGTAAGCTGGTTATTGGCAGTAGGAATTGTGTGTAAGCTGGTTTGGCTGTTGTGTGTAAGTATTGGCTGGGAATTGTGTGTAAGCTGGTTATTGGCTGTAGGAATTGTGTGTAAGCTGGTTATTGTAGGAATTGGTGTGTAAGCTGGTTATTGGCTGTAGGAATTGTGTGGTTATTGGCTGTAGGAATTGTGTGTAAGCTGGTTATTGGCTGTAGGAATTGTGTGTAAGCTGGTTATTGGCTGTAGGAATTGTGTGTAAGCTGGTTATTGGCTGTAGGAATTGTGTGTAAGCTGGTTATTGGCTGTAGGAATTGTGTGGAAGCTGGTTATTGTGTGTGGTGTGTAAGCTGGTTATTGGCTGTAGGAATTGTGTGTAAGCTGGTTATTGGCTGTAGGAATTGTGTGTAAGCTGGTTATTGGCTGTAGGAATTGTGTGTAAGCTGGTTATTGGCTGTAGGAATTGTGTGTAAGCTGGTTATTGGCTGTAGGAATTGTGTGTAAGCTGGTTATTGGCTGTAGGAATTGTGTGTAAGCTGGTTATTGGCTGTAGGAATTGTGTGTAAGCTGGTTATTGGCTGTAGGAATTGTGTGTAAGCTGGTTATTGGCTGTAGGAATTGTGTGTAAGCTGGTTATTGGCTGTAGGAATTGTGTGTAAGCTGGTTATTGGCTGTAGGAATTGTGTAAGCTGGTTATTGGCTGTAGGAATTGTGTGTAAGCTGGTTATTGGCTGTAGGAATTGTGTGGAAGCTGGTTATTGGCTGTAGGAATTGTGTGTAAGCTGGTTATTGGCTGTAGGAATGTGTGTAAGCTGGTTATTTGCTGTAGGAATTTATGTGTAGGAATTGTGTGTGGTTATTGGCTGGAATTATTGGCTGGTTATTGGCTGTAGGAATTGTGTTAAAGCTGTTATTGTGTAAATTGTGTGTTGCTGGTTATTGGCTGTAGGAATTGTGTGTAAGCTGGTTATTGGCTGTAGGAATTGTGTGTAAGCTGGTTATTGGCAGTAGGAATTGTGTGTAAGCTGGTTATTGGCAGTAGGAATTGTGTGTAAGCTGGTTATTGGCTGTAGGAATTGTGTGTAAGCTGGTTATTGGCTGTAGGAATTGTGTGTAAGCTGGTTATTGGCTGTAGGAATTGTGTGTAAGCTGGTTATTGGCTGTAGGAATTGTGTGTAAGCTGGTTATTGGCTGTAGGAATTGTGTGGAAGCTGGTTATTGGCTGTAGGAATTGTGTGTAAGCTGGTTATTTGCTGTAGGAATTGTGTGTAAGCTGGTTATTGGCTGTAGGAATTGTGTGTAAGCTGGTTATTGGCTGTAGGAATTGTGTGTAAGCTGGTTATTGGCTGTAGGAATTGTGTGTAAGCTGGTTATTGGCAGTAGGAATTGTGTGTAAGGGGGTTGTTAGCTGTCGGAATTGTGAGTAAGGTGGTTGTTGGCAGTAGGAATTGTGTGTAAGGTGGTTATTGGCTGTTAGAGCTTGGCAGGGATGCAGCACCCTGCATTACAATCTGTTAACTCACCACAGGAAACTCCTGCCATTGTTCTCTAATGGACAGGTAATGAAACTGACCTTCTTCTGCAACTGTGAGTGAGACCGCAGGGTGGAGTTTGTTGGGTAGGGGGCCGGGGGATGTGGGGGGGCGGGTGTTGCCGGAGGAGGTGAAGGTACGGAGGAGGATTTGGATGAAGAGTGCACAGAGAAATAAAAAGAGGAGGCAGCTGACGGGGAGTGTGTGAATGAAGCCTGATAGAAGAGAAAGAGGAATAGAAAGAGAGAAAGAACTAGAGGTGAGACTTGAGAATGCGACCACAATGAAATGATAGAGATAGAGAGGAGGAAAGGGAGAGGGAATAAGAAGAGGGGGAGGGAAGCGCAGGCATGACGGAGAGGTGAAGCGTAGTGAGAGGTCTCAGTCACAGAGGGGAGTGAGAGAAACGAGAGGACATAAAGGTCAAGTATACCAGCGCCAGTAAATATACCCATAACTACCCGGGGGAGCGAGGGAGAGGGGGGAGACAGATCAGCGGGGGGGCAGAGGGAGGGGGGCGGCACAGGGGGACGCAGTGGAGTCGTGCGTGTCAGTCAAAACATTTGCATGCGAGAAATCAAAACACTGCCCACTCGTCAATCAATAGATTTGCATGCGAGAAATCATAGCCGAGCTTCCTGTGATTGCAAAGCGCGTTGTCCGCATTCGCACATCTAAAATGCGCTTTCGTGTGGCGGCCCCGCTCCACATTTCAACGAGCCACGGTCAGAATAAAAAGCCGCTGATAAACACCAGAGACGTTCCCGCCGCAGGCACTTAAAAATACACATTAAATTGTGATGTCCTTTGAATTTCAATTTAAATTCAGGTAATTATAATTCTACAGTTCGTGAAGATTTTTTTTTCTCTGTTTGCATAAGTTATTACCGAGTCCTAATTACTTTTGAATTCTTGAGAGAAGTCTGTGTTTAACGACTTCTTTGTAACAGTAGGGCTGCTTTTCACAAATTCTGGGCAATAGCAGGGTTGGATTCTTCATCCACAGTCCATTACTATTATAAGAGCATTATGCATGCATTAATTTGCAAGCCTGCGATCGCAAAAAAACTCCCACGCAATGGACCAAAAGATCAGCAGAGTTCTATTCAATATATACTTAACGGCAAGTCCGCACATCCAATGCAATATATCTCGAAGTTGCGACAAAGATTGCTCTTAAAGGCGACTGGCAGTTTGTAATGTTGTGGCCTTACAGTGCAATAGACTACCTTCCATTAGTCAGTTAATTTGTCAAAATAACAACATGTTTGCGATAAAAATACACTTTGTCAAACAGAGAAAGAGTGTGAGAGAGGAAATGTATAAAGAGGGGGAGAGTGAACGGATGGGAGAGAGATCAAATGTGTACTATTAGTGAAAATGCTGACTGGCAGAAAACAATTATCTGGAGGTGCAGAGAGGGTAGAGAAGATGGGCGGAGAGGGAGAGAGAAGTTCTCACTGAGACTGCATGTGACAGGGAGTCTGTACAGCACACTGGTTCTCTCAACGTCGTCTAAAACAGCCCTGTCATGGGAAATTGGGAGACAACGGAGGGGTTATTATAGCTACATTTTTTATTAAGTTTCCAGGCACTAAGCCACATCAAAGACTTTCGGAGAGGGGAAAAGAGGGAGAGAGACACAGAGAAGGAGAGAGAGAGAGAGAGAGAAGTACGTACAGGATGTTCTAATTAACTTCACAGCCGTCTGCCCTCCCTTCCTCCCTCTATCCCTCCTTCCCTCCCTCTCTCCACTCATCCGTCGTCCATGACTGCCTGCTTGCTGTCATCTGTCTGTGCTTGTAAATTCATTGTATCTCAGTCCGGCTGGAGAGGTTTGTTGTGGTGAGCGTAGTTTTTGCTACATCGAAAACAGTGAGTGGTTCGAAAAGGGGGTCAGCTTGGGGGCAGAAAGTGTGTGTGTCTGTGTGCGTGTGTGTGTGTGTGTGTGTGTGTGTGTGTGTGTGTGTGCGGAAGGGGCAGGGGGTGACAGGAAGGGAGTAGAGAGGAGTAATAGTGGTCCCAGGAAGTATTCAGCATTGGGGCCCACCCCTTCCGCTGGGTAAACTACCCCCCCGTCCCCCCAACCCGCCTTTTCCCTGGGTCCCTACTTACCCCATGTCCGACCTCGAAATCCCCCCTCAAATTCCCTGAAACCCATGAGTCAACGGGAAGTGATGGGCAAACTTCACATTACACGCATGCCGCAGAGAGTGCTGCACGCCAGGCCTGACCTTTCGGCAGTGAATCAGCTCTCCCCCTGCTGTGGGTGTGTGTGTGTGTGTGTGTGTGTGTGTGAGTATACGGGCTGTGTAGGAGTGTGTGTGTGCGTATGTGTGAGAGACACGGAGTGCGTGTGAGAGATGTGAGATATGTGTGTTAGTGCGTAAGTGTGCTTTGACACCCATAATGCCACCCTGCAGACACAAACCAAAAAAGACTAACACTGCTGGGAGAAGCACAAGCAGCACATATGTGGTTTCGACTCTGAATTCGCCTTCAGCATCTCTCCAGGGCCACTGGCTCTCAATTAGCCGTTAGCTTCTCCCCAGTGGAATATAAAATTACAGACACCAGAAAATGAACTCCATGGAATAAAAATATTAACAGAAAAGTAATATGATTCATCTCCCAAAGTCCCAGCAAAATATTTTTGTCCCCTGCAAAGGACATGAGTCTCAGGAACTTTATTCTGCTAATATCTGGACCACTTATAACATGAGTCTCAGGAACTATATTCTGCTGTGCTGACATCTGGATGATTTATGACATGAGTCTCGGGAACTATCTTCTGCTATACTGAAATCTGGACCACTTATAACATGAGTCTCAGGAACTACATTATACTACATTGAAATCGGGACCACTTATAACATGAGTCTCAGGAGCTATATTCTCTGTGCTGAAATCTGGACCACTTGTGACATGAGTGCCAGGATCTATATTATGCTATACTGATGTCAGGACCTCTAATAACATGAGTCTCAGGAACTATATTCTACTGTGCTGAAATCTGGACCACTTATAACATGAGTCTCAGGAACTAAATTATACTACACTTAAATCGGGACCACTTATAACATGAGTCTCAGGAACTATATTCTGTTATACTGAAATCTGAACCATTTATGACATGAGTCTCGGGAACTATCTTCTGCTATACGGAAATCTGGACCACTTATAACATGAGTATCAGGAACTATATTATGCTATACTGGAATCGGGACCACTTATAACTTGAGTATCCGGAACTATATTCTGCTAAACTGAAATCTGGACCACTTGTGACATGAGTGCCAGGATCTATATTATACTATACTGATATTGGGACCTCTTATAACATGAGTCTCAGGAACTATTTTCTGCTGTGCTGAAATCTGGACCACTCATAACATGAGTGTCAGGAGCTATATTCTACTATACTGAAATCTGGACCACTTATGACATGAGTCTCAGGAACTACATTATACTACACTGAAATTGGGACCACTTATAACATGAGTCTCAGGAACTATATTCTGCTATACTGGAATCTGGACCACTTGTGACATGAGTGCCAGGATCTATATTATGCTATAATGAAATCAGGACCTCTAATAACATGAGTCTCAGGAACTATATTCTCTGTGCTGAAATCTGGACCACTCATAACATGAGTGTCAGGAGCTATATTCTGCTATACTGAAATCTGGACCATTTATAACATGAGTCTCAGGAACTATATTATACTATACTGAAATCGGGACCTCTTACAACATGAGTCTCAGGAACTGTATTCTGCTATACTGAAATCTGGACCACTTATGACATGAGTTTCAGGAACTATATTCTGCTATACAGAAATCTGGACCAGTCATGACATGAGTCTCAGGAACTATATTGTGATATACTGAAATCTGGAATACGTATGACATGAGTCTCATGAACGATATTCTGCTATACAGAATTCTGGACTGCAAAGGGTATGAATCTCAGGAATGATACTCTGCAATACTGAAATCCGGATCACTGGGGAAATTCAATGGAAATAAATTAAATCATATTTTTCCTCAATGGACCAGGATTTGTCATCCAACCCAATTTTATGTCAATATGAAAGTACTTAAAATTGTTGCTGTTTTTTTAATATGTACACATTTTAGTGCAGAAATTGAAATTCACATGCAATAAAGTATGAAGTGCTTATTTTTTCCACAAAATAAATGAACAAATATGGAGATTGTCAGTGAAGTGGGTTTGGTCTGTCACACGCAAAACTGTTATGGAGAAAATTACATGTTGTCACTTTTGGTTTATTAACATAACATGACACAATGAAATGTTCAGTGCCAGCCCAGCTCCAGAGGAGTATGAGTATGACACCAATTAAATACTTTATTAACGTAAAATTAACTTTTTGTGACCCCTGATTTGCAACATGCAGTGCTGATGGGTAATGTCAATGTAGGCTACACGCACACTGACAGCAAAACGTTTCCATGACAGTTTCCAATATTGCTAATTGTTGCTCCCACACAGTATATGTAGGCTAAACCATATTTCAGTAGTCGGCTTGCTACTTATGTTTGGCCTTGGCCAATTCAAACAGGGTGAAAAACAGCTTCTGATTACATTCAGAGAGGAGTGCACATCAGAGAGATATTAAAACTGACACATGGAGAATTCACATTTTGCAGAAAACCACAAAAAATGAAATAACATGTCTATCAGAATGTTTTATGGTAACTCCACAGAAAGGCAGTAAAGTCACTGTGCTTTCAAAAACAATCAGTCAATATCTCTTTCACATATCAGACCTTAAATTACAGTCAATACAAGAGACAAAAGCAGGCTCTTTGAGAAAAGAACAAGTTTGTTTTTGACCTCTTTGTCATCTCTGCAGAGCAGTATGGTTTCTCATAGCAAAGTGCAAATACTGTCATAAAGGTACAGCGGTGGTACATTCCTAGTATTAAAAATGGTCTGTTTGGGCACTAATGTACAAAAATGTTTTCCTTGCATACTAGTAAGTACCGTATCTATGTAAAAAGGTACAGTGAATCGTATATTGCCAGTTAGCAATGTAATTTTATGTACCTATTGGGTGCCAACTGAGAGAGAGGCACTGCTTACTTTTATTTCTGACAGTGAGATCTGAGACAATCCTCTGCAAACAGATTAGCATCAGGATCATTTCATCAAAAATTCTCCAAGCCTATAAATAGTACAGAGGATGATTTCGAGAGGACGCCATCTAAAAACTAAATCAACGGTGTTGTTTCAGATAAAATAATTAAAACTGTCTGAATATGGGAATTTGGATACCCTTACATACACCAATCAGATTCCAAGTCAAAAATACTCTGAAAACAGGTTGAAATGTGCACTTCGACGCTGTGACCTCGTGTGGATACAGAGCTTATGTATTGAAACATTAACTAAGATATACAGCAGGCGCAGGCTGGAACCGAGATACCGCAATACATTAAATTTTCCCTCTGAAGGCAACGAAGATAAAACTGCCTGACGAATATAGAAAACATAACAAATGTATGGACGTCCCAGACAGATTTTTTTACACGACAGGTCGTTACGGTTTCCCCAGCACTCCTTCAATCTGGCAGTCTTATCGTCTCCTTGCCCGCCGCCGTCATTTATTGTATGCTCGTCTTCTCAAATTAATTTATTTTTTCCTATTTCTGTTCTGCAGTTTCGTATCCCCTTCTCCACCGACTCACCCACTCCCCTCCCCCTCCCCCCACCTCCCATTTCCACTTTTCACCTGTTTAAAATTCTACACTCTTCCTCTGTTGCACGAGTTCGTCTTTCTCCAGAATGGATTTTCTGTATAAAACCCTCCATTCTCTGGCATCAGATATCCTACATGCCAGCATCAAGACTGCCTGACTTCAAACCCACCTTTAGTAGCTCCTCTCCTCCCTGTGTCAAAGGCAGGAAAGGCAGTGATCCACCTTCCGCATAAAACCCTTTCATCCTCTCTCCATCTCTCTGTCAATATCTCTCTCACACTCGTTCCCTCTGGCTCACTTCACTTCAGTTCAGTGTGCTTTGTTGGCACGATACAAGGTAAAAAAACTGCCAAGCATTAAATGTGACCTGAAAAAAGTGGGCATTTTAAAGCAATCATTAACACAGGCACAGAAAAGCACTGTCTCCCTCTATTTTCATCACCGCTCAAATCATGCGGCAAACTATTGGCAAATCAATCAGTCGTCTGTCAGCTCAAAAATATTGGGAAAGCAATCAGAGCGACGAAGCTGAGAAGTGAATATGAATGGCCAATGGCCACAGTGACAGAAATTTGACAGATGGAATAAAATTTTGAAATACAATTCCGAAATAGTTGGGACAAAGTGTAAATTGTGAATAAAATCAAAACGCAATGACTTTCAAATCACATCAGCCAGTATTTTATTCACAATAGAACAGAGATAACATAGCAAATGTTGAAACTAAGAAATTTTACAATTTTATTCACAGAATTAGCTCATTTCAAATTTGATGGCTGCTACAGGTCTCAAAAAAGTTGGGACAGGGGCCTGTTTGCCATGGTGTAGCATCCCCTCTTCTTTTTAACACAGAGTGGAGGCATCTGGGCATTGAGGAAACAAGTTTCTTGAGTTTAGCCATTGGAATTTGATCCCACTCTTGTTTAATACAGGCTTCCAGCTGCTGGAGAGTTTTGGGTCTCCTATGACGGACTTTTCGTTTAATCATGCGGCAAATATTCTCAATCAGTGAAAGATCAGAACTGCAGGCAGGCCAGTTCAGCACACGGACTCTTCTACTATGAAGCCATGCTGTTGTAATAGCTGCAGTATGTGGTTTTGCATTGTCCTGCTGAAATACACAAGACCTTCCCTGGAATAGATGTCGTCTGGAGGGGAGCATATGTTGCTCTGAAACCTTTATATACCTTTCAGCACTCATGGTGCTTTTTAAAACATGCAGGTGCCCCACACTATATGCACTAATGCATCCCCATACAATCAGAGATTCTGGCTTTTGAACTGAATGCTGATAACAGGAGGGGTGGTCTTGCTCCTCTTTAGCCCGGAGGACACAACACCCATGATTTCTGAATAGAATGCCAAATTTGGACTCGTCTGACCACAGGACACTTTGCCACTTTGCTACAGTCCATTTTAAATGAGCCTTGGCCCACAAAACACGACGGCGCTTCTGAATCATGCTCAACAATGGCTTCCTTTTTGCATGATAGAGTTTTAGGTGGCATCTATGGATGGCACGGCGGACTGTGTTTACAGACAGTGGTTTCTTCACGTATTCCTGGGCCCATTTAGTAATGTCAATGACTGAATCATGCCGATGAGTGATGCAGTGGCGTCTGAGGGCCCGAAGATCACGGGCATCCAGTAGAGGTCTTTGGCCTTGTCCCTTACGCACAGAGATTTTTCCAGTTTCTCTGAATCTTTTGATGATGTTATGCACTGTCGATGATGAGACCTTCAAAGCCTTTGCAATTTGACGTTGAGGAACATTGTTTTTAAAGTATTACACAATTTTTTTTACGCAAGCCTTCACAGGTTGGAGAGCCTCTGGCCATCTTTACTTCTGAGAGACTCAGCCTCTTTAAGACGTCACTTTTATAGCTAATCATGTTTCACACCTGATGCCAGTTAACTTAATTACTTGCTAAATGTTCTCTCAGATGATTCTCTTATATGTTAATTGCTTTTTCAGCCCTTTTTTGCCTGTGTCCCAACTTTTTTCAGACCTGTTGCAGCCAGAAAATTTGAAATGAGCTCATTTTGTGGATAAAAATGTAAAATGTCTCAGGTTCAACATTTGAAATGTTATCTATGTTCTATTGTAAATGACATATTGGCTCGTGATCTGAAAGTCATTGCATTTTGATTTTATTCACAATTTACACTTTGTCCCAACTATTTCGGAATTGGGATTGTAACAGAGATGCAATAATAGATTTCTGAACATGCCGATGTATCATTCATTCTGTTTGTAAGTATAATTCATTTTCAGTATTATCATCAAAATGACGTCACCAATCCCTCAGTGGGGCAAAGGATAGTTGAGAAAAATAGACGTGAGGCTTACATTACATAGAAGATTTTATCTGCAAGACAAATTTCCTCTTGGGGCACAACAAACTATCCATCTATCCGTGATGTCCATCTATTATTAAATGTCATGGGCTGCAGACCTTTTCTGAAGACAAACAAAGTACAATGCTGTCAACACTTGCAGATGAATTGTAAATAATGGTCGACAGGATGTGACGTCATGATCTCAGTAACTAATGCACGTAGCAAGTGCTCCATTGAGCCAACAAAGAATGCTCAGCTGGATCAGAAATAATTTACAAGTCCCTACCGATGCAGCTCTAAACATGTCAGCCAGTTTCTAGCAACCATACTGACAACCAAACCAGGCCACTATAGAGGGAACTATTTTAAATACAACCTTTGAGTTTAAAATGCAGTCTTTCCCTCAGCCAATTTTGTTTTGAATTACAAGCATCCCTTATTTATATCATTCACCTTGGCAAAAATCAGTAATGAGGCCACTGTTTTCTTGCCATTTGGTCTTGTATTATTAAAAAAGGAAATGACATCCTGTACCACGTAATACAATACAGTACAATGCAATACAATATAAAGGTATTATGAGTTCAGAACCAAGTAATATAGTGTGTGCTGCGGCTGTGCAGCACTGTAACTTTATTACTTTATTATTTTACTTGCCAAAGCCAAGCTTTTCCTCTCTATTTGATTTTTATGTCCACCTGTTTCCAAGGTAAAGGTGTGATATTTCAGGATTTATTTTGTCGAAGGAACCTCACTCTTGGGAATGAACTGCACCCAAAACACACAATGTCCAGCAACTCACTCACTACTAGTATTCCCATATTATATAAAAGAATGTGCAGAGAAAAGCACTTTATAGACATGTTTGTGCATAGTTTGCATTGTGTCAATGATTGCTTTGGCATTGTATTATTACCCCGCTGAGGTGCCATTATATTCGAGTTATTACACATGCCAATCATGCTGATAAGAGAGCCAATTAGTAAGGACTAACAACTATCAATTTGAATGCATCTCTTTCTGTTCTTTCACGCTCAGAATTAAGCAGAGGATATCGGTGTGAGATGCATATTTTTAATTCACCTTCACTTCCGCAAATTTACTTCAATACACTGTAAAATATGTCAATATCAGCTGAAACAGAGAGTATCTAAACCTGAGAGAGAACTTTGATGCCTCTTGGAGAACATCTTCAGAGTCAGAAATTTTCGGCAGAACAACAGGGTGTATTTGTGCATGCAGTGTATTCTTCATATTGTACATTCTCTAGCAGTGCTTTTTTGAAAACATGCAATGTGCTGTAATTGCGTGAGTTCTCTCAAATATTATTAGCTGCAGTGCCTCGACAATATGTTGACAATGCTATTCATTTTAAGACAGAGCGCGTGTCAAATTCAGTTTCCATGAGGGAAAATCTGTTACATGGGGGAAATAAAAACCCTTTCTGTTTGAAGGCATCTGGGCAGCCTTAAAATTTAACATGCCAAAGCAAACTCAAGAAACAAGTCAATGCTGGAGTGCAGTTTCAACAAATTCCCATGTTCATATTAATCAACTTTTTATTTCAACCAAGACGGCAACTTAAGCTGAAAATATAAGTACACTTTTGCGCATTGTGTAGTTAAATAAACGGCAAACAATCCGCAGCACAGCCGTCTCCCGCAGCAGCCTATCTTGGTTCACTGTGGGCTGCAACAGGTGGCGCCTCTCCTGACTCACTTAGCTGAGTAATAACAGGCTAATTCCTGCAGAAAAATATGCAAGCAGCACTTTTCCCCGAGAATGAGGTGCTACCCTGGTTAACGTCATCTTTTCTTTTGCCATCTGAGTGGGTACTTCAATTACTCATGATTTGGATTGGGGGGAGGGAGGGAGGGATAATTAATCAAGTAAATAAATAAATAAAAGAACCACGCTGAAAAGCTTTTGAATTTGCTAGCGCGACCCCTCGAGCTCTCGTTTTTGCTTCTCGAAATTTGGCGAGTGGGTGAATTGGACAAAATCCAGGAAAAAGCTTCTCACCAGGTGTATGGCATCTGGCTACAGATAGCTAGAAGTTGGTGGTCATGGGAGGGCAGCCCAATATGCCTGTCCATTCAATTTTTATATGGCAGCATTGTGAAGAAAATACCATCCGTGCAGCCTTTGAATTTTAAGCGAACTTGAGAAGACAGGTTGCATACACTACTTACTACAAACAAGTTCTCAAGTTCAGGTAACTTTGAATTTTAAGGCAGTGTGGACACTACTTTTTAAAAAGTTGAAACAAGATTTTTTTTTTTTTTACACTGTCTTGGAAACCATTGCCTGCTGCACTTGTTTGCATGTCCGTCTCTTTGAGCCAATGGCGACTTTCGGCTAATTCCTTTGACAGGCGCAGCGTGTAAAACAAGACTCACCAGCAGAGGTTGGCTTGAGGAAAATTTGGCTCTGAGTCCATCTGTCAGGGGGGATGACACTGTTGAAAGCGGAGCAGCTTGAAAGCATACGAGTCCAATACTGCCTTTCACGGACAAAACCTGAGGTGTTTCAGAGATAAAACGAGCTGGCTTTCCTCCCCCACACCCATCCATCAAACACCATTCATTTTTAACCAGGAATGGCTTGAACCTTTTGGTGAGATTATAGCGGAGGCGGTGGAGTTGGGGGGGTGGGGTGTGTGTGTGTTGAAGATAGCGATTGTCGATCTGTCTGCTGCCCACCTCGTCAGATAAGTGACGATGTCCACTCCGTCTTATGTCTGGAACTAGCCCCGTGTTTTGATTTCCCACAATCCTTTGCCTGCGACAGCAGGTTTAAGGTCTGGTGACATCATTTTATCTCCTTCAGGCCACTTGGTTGTTCCCGAAGGGAATGTGGGGCTACTCGGCCAATACCCGCGGGAATTCATGTTTTTTTTCAGGCAGATACACTACAGTCCTCAACAGACTCTTAAAGGTCCCGATGGAAGAAGCGATTGCTTCCAGCTGGCAAAGGAGGCAGTGCTTGTTTATTTCCATCCTTCCTTGGTAAAAATTTCACACGCTCTCGCACATCTTACATGTTGCACATACGTTGGTGATGCCCCGACGGAGAGAGAAGGCGGACCGATGGGAGGGCTGCCAGTCAAACGACGCCTGGGCCCAGTCACGGGGTCAGGGCTGTTTCCTTGGCAATGGCTGGCGCAGGAAGGCGGTTCGTTGGATCGTGCGGGGAAAGCCTGCGGTGGTTGAGCATGCATGAAACAGCCGTGCAACAGGGTTTTTAATTGGAGGCCAGAGGAGTCTGTGCTGTTTATTATGCAGCAGAGGTCAAAATGCTCCATCTTTTTCTTTCCTTCCTCTTGTCACTGGAGACGGTGATTAGATTCCAGTGAATCTTGCACGGAAAAAAAAAAACACCACACATTTAACTCCTCAGGTCCTACAGTGAGAGAAAGAAAAAAGACCGAGGGAAAAGGAGGAGAGAGATGGAGAGAGGGGGAGATATAGAAAACGAGTGTGTTGTGGGGTGAGATCGTTACCATTACCATCTCCAGCACGAGTGTCTGGTTACACAGAAGAGGAGACAAGGTCTGCATTTAGCTTCAGTCTGGTGTCGGATTGTCTGAGGTTTGCATGGAAAAGGCGCTCTTATTTGCTTAGGCAGGCTTGCATAAAAAAAACCAGTGTGGCCAAAGAGCCTTAAGAGACGTAAACAAATGTGTGTTGTGTGAAAGTGTAGTCATTCTGCTGAGGTCATTCTGAAAGCCATGCGTCTCTTTTGACCACGTGTGGTGGCTGGGTATGTGTGTGTACGCGTAAGTGTGCGCGTGAATGTATGCATGGATGAGTGCGCGTGTGTGTTCTTACGTGCATACATACAGTATGCTTGCATCTTTGAGTGTGAGTGTGTGTGTGTGTGTCTACAGATGTGTGTGCACGCGTATATGCGCCCTCATATCTTCCTAATTAGTTCTTCCCCTGTTCCAGCACTCAGCTTAATTGTCTCGTTAACTCACCTATTCCCTACTGTCTACTGACTGTTCTTGTGTCGGTCAGGGCTGGATTGTCTTGCTGGAGGAGGTTACCCTGACCTCTAACCCTAAATTCTAGTTATCCTCCCTGGTGTCTCATCCAGGGAGCTAAATTATTAGCGAGCAAATTATTAGGTACAGCTGGTTCTCCAAGACTTCTCCCATTTCTCTGCATCTTCCTTATTATTAACGCTCCTTAGAGTCTCCTGTTTGTTCCTGCAGTTGGGTCCCCCTCTGCCCAATTCGAAACACAAACACACACAAACAGGTGTGCGTGTGTTTGTGTGTGTGTGTGTGTACAAGCGAATAAAGGCGGACACACTGTTGACGAGGGAAAACGCATTCAAAATCGCCCACATTCTCACACAGAGCTTCTATAAACTAAAGTGCAATCAGAGAAATAGAACCCTCGACATTGATGGATGGCCCCACCGGCTGTGGGCTATAGTGAATCCTGGCTTCAATAGCGAGTGTTGAATCAGAGCAGTACTGCTGCTGAATGATGATTGAGCCTGGTGAACCTGTCCAAGATTGAGTCCTGCTACCTCTTAAAGACAGAGCCCGGCACAGTATTTCGAGAGCAATTCTTATTCCTCTTTTCAATATTTTTAGTCAGCTAACCCTGGGTGTCTTGCTGTACAACACAGTTATTTAACAGTGCTACATGCTAATCGTTAAGAAGCCGTAATAAAATAGCACGTCAAAAGTTTTGTCAGAAGGGAATTGGCAAAACAGTGAGCGGCCCTCCTGTATTAATGCATAATAAAAGCCTAATTAGGCAGGAGGAGAATGTGCAATAAATGATTTAACGGGTTCAAAATTAAACCCCTGGCTCTCCGAGTAAATAGTTCAGTTCAGCAGCTTGGTACATTGAAAAATAACGGCGCAGAAAAATGATATCCGAACTTCAAAGAAACCTCATTCAGGGTACATCGCTAGCTCCTGATGAATAATTGAGGCCTGGAGTCATATGTTGTATGATTTATTATTTCTTTTTTTAGCTCTGGGTTTTGCAGGAATGAAACAGTCTTCGACTGGCAGCGCTGTCTGCACGGCCATCACGTGAAAAATGCTCTGAAAAAAAGCTCTTCAGTATCTCACAAACAGAGATCTTTGCACCAAGGAAATGTTTTGACACGGGTATGAGTAATGTGTGTGTCCTCACCGTCAACGTCATTAGCGTTAAACCAAGCCCAAAATCCCATAGCTTGCTTCTTTTTCACCAAACGATATTAACGGCCGGCTAAATTTGCTAGGGCTTTCACTCAGCAGTGGTAAACACTGTTGCCGAATAAAACCTTTCACACAGCTGTGGTCTGTCATACACAGCCGCCGCATCACAAACCCCAAAAACACGTAAGACCTGAGGTTCTAGCACTTTCTGAACAGAAAAGGGGCTTCAGTGTATCATTAACAGCCCCCACCAGGTCATCTGGAGGTCAGAAAACAAACCAAAGGAAGAGAAAAAAACATCTTTTTATAAACAACATCCCAGATATCATCATTAATAACATCCAACACATAAATATTTTACTCAGACTAAATAAATCTGAAAAGTGCTGTAATTGAGGCCTCCATTACCAATCCGTATGTGAAAGAGCTCGTCAAACGGACTCTATTAACTTAGACACACAGTCTGTGGAGTGGTGGCTCGGTGGTGTAGTTGGGCAAAAACAGAGACTTGAGGGGTTTCTATTCCCAAACCCACTTGCAGCACTACGACTCTTCCAGCTAACAAGGCATCTCACCTGAGCCCCTTCACTGAGTACGGGGCTGTATAAATGGATTGAGTGTAAAAGCACAACATTGTGCCGTGTAATTCTCTCTGGATGAGAGGGTCTTCAAAACGCTGGCTTCGGTAATGAGAAGGGACTGCTGCTGGGTTCTGAGTGGGCTCCCTCATCCAAAAAAGAAATCGTCCTACCCCCTGTATTTTGGAGCAAAAAGCCGCAAGTAGAGAGAGTTGGAGATCAGCGAAAGGCAGCCGAGGGGCTTAAACAGCTTATGGAAAATGGAGGTTGGCGAATTTTAAAAAGGGAAAGGGAACAAAAAAAAAACAACAACACTTAAGCCAGTGTGAGATAATTGCACTGGGACTGCCGATGATATCCTCTCCCAGATCTTTACTTAAAATCCCAATTATGGAGGCTGTTTGCCGAGTGAATATGGGCATTTTATTTGTGCATCTAAATTCAGCTCAGTCACAACATCTTCTTCAAGTTATGAAAGCGAGCGAGCCGGGCGTGATCAGAATTTGAATGGAAGCTGGTTGAGTAAGACCAAGGTTGTTGCTGTGGGTGGTTTGGGTTAGCCAGTGAGGCTAAATAACATGGACACTCATCTAAACATTCTACACTCTGTTGTCTCCTCTGACCACTGAAACATAATTTTCCAAAATATCACAAATGGGTCTTAACATTGGAGGCTTAGACAAATTTCCTGTCTGGTCCCCAGATTATCCCTGTTTAATCGGCTATAAAAAACAAATCCTTGACAGTCCAAAAAAAAGCTGATGCGTTTTGAGCTTTCTGACACAAATGGCAGCCATGCCTCCTCAAGGTGCATGCTAAGCAGTCTGGCAGCCTTGGAGAGGGTGAGGAACTCCTTCACTATGTCCAATGATAAGTGTTTTTAATGGCGCTAAAAGAACGGGCAGGCACTTGAAATCATAATGTTAAAACGGCATCACTCTCAGATCTACCTCTTTAAACTAATACTGTTTTTCAGCTCAAACTTTAATTTAAAACAGAACACTCAAATGAAGAAAGGCATGGCTGTATTTATCTGCCGCAGAGATGTGGAACTACCAATGAATACAATTATGTTGAGCCCTTTCCATTAAAGAAACAATTTAATCGCAAGAAGCCGATTGTTTGATCGCTGGTTTTGGTTGATGGTTTATTTTTGTCAGCTGTGGCCCTCTTCCTGTTTGTATCTCAGAGTCTAAACAGCCTTCTTTGTTTTTCTACAAATGTAAATGTCCAGGGTTAATTGAAATATAAGAGTTCATTTTAGTCTAATAAAGAGCATTTTGGCATCATAGCAGCAACTTTAATGCTGGATAGTTTACAATGAATATTAAGCACCCAGATATTTTTCCATGATTTTTTTTCTGTGAGAAACTTTGTCACATTGTCAAAAAGCCAGGGGAAGATTTTACAGTTTTTCCCCTAATGCTTGGCTTTTTATTCCGCGAAAAAATATGATGTGGGCTGTTATGCAGCTATCTGCTTATAAATGATGCAATGCTAAATAAAAACTGATTGAATGTTTGGCTAAAAAAACATCTAACATAAAAATAGACAGAATTAAAGAGTCTGAAATTAATGGATGGGGATGAATGACGACTATAATTATCAAGGAAGTTTATAAAGCAGAAAACCTCTCCGACAGAGTGAGGAAAACACTGAGACATCTTTGATTTACTAGCAGTTGTTATGGGAGCACAATGTGAACTGCATGTGGGAGTCGACCAGCTTGCTACTAAACAAGTATTGCAGAGAGTAAAGGGATCTTGCAGAGATCATTGGGGGGGTTCTAAATCTTTCTACGAAAAAGCCAGTGTGGGTGCAGGCTTTAATTCCAACCAATCAGTTACACATATGATTCCACAAATCAACCACTAAAGTCTCTGCTAAAAATGTTGATGAGTAAAATCAGCAGTGTAGCTGCTCCTTTGAAATGAAAGCCAGCACTCATGCTGGCCATTCCTGGGTAAGATGGAGAACCCCTGGTGTATGCCGTTAGAATAAAGGTTCCCCAAAGTACCCACTGATTCCAGAGAGAAACCCTTTCTAGTTCAAGGGTACTATAATGGGCAAAGCAGTTTTATGTCTGCGCATTTTTATACCTTCTACATACCTTTCATGATGAAGGGTTGCATAAAGGCATAAAGAACTAACGAGGCGTCCTCTGTGGAGATAAGCCGAAGAATCCTTTATTCTTCACGCCCGGCGATAGGGCAGGTGGACTGACTGTCAGCATTGTGTGCTGGCTGTGAGGGGTGGAAGGGCTGGGGAAGGGGGGTGGGGGCTCTCTGGGGTTTTTCCTGGTTGAGAAAGAGGGAGGAGGAGGAAGGGGAAATCCTGACCTCTCGGACTGATCCCTGACCCAGGACGTCCCGGCGAAGGACAGCCCTTCCCCAGACACCTTCTCCCACACCCGCACTCCTCAAAAGAAAAGGCAGAAGTCACCGAGAGCTTTTTCCGGAAAAGGGGGGGGATGAGGAAGCGCATGACTGCTGAATATCGAGCTCAAGGAGAGGGCAAATCCGGTCCTGGAGGAACGGTGCATGTGGCACTCTTTCTTACCAACAACCACGCTGCCAATTCCCCAGAAGTCAGTTGTTTGCACCCCAACAAGGGTTCAGGCATGGAGAAGAGCACATTTGAAAATTGTGTGTAAGGATGCAGTAACAGTCCTCAGCTCTCCTACATAGGCTGATAAAGAAATATAGTTCACATATCAGATTCTGCAAAAGTTAAGGCTAATTTAGTAAGTGCCACAGGTTGGCACGAAAACCAGAAACGGATACGGCCGTCATGCTGTTCCTCTGATGGAGCTCATTACTTACCATCGTGAAACGTATAAAAATAGAAATGGAACAGAGCCTTGCAAAAGAGGACAAAATGGAAATCTCAGCCATCTGGCCAATGAAATTCATTATGTTAATGATCCGACTGAAGGTAAATGAAGAAACGCCGACGTAACGGTTGAACAGCAGTAACAATGCCCACCTAAGGCTGCCAGGGTGAAGCGGATATCGGAGGAAGCCAAACCTCTTGAACGAAGGGCTGTTGGAACATTCAAGAAAAGGTGTTCCTTGTTCCAAGTTCTGCTTCAGTCACGATGGAAGATGCTATCGCTGAAATGGCAAAGGTACCAGACTGATGTTTACTTCATTTGGAATCATTTTCAAGTGCACAACTCATAAGCATATTTCTGGGGTGCCAGGCAACTCTGTGAAACTAATTTTCACGTCTTAAAATTACCCAGAAGTGAAGGTGTCAGTCTATTCACGGTTTATTTTCTTAAGCTCAAATCCTGAAGCGCCCAACATCAATCCATTTTAATCCATCATATGGATAAACACATACTAAGCAAGTATATATTTTAGTACATGTGCTTCCAAAATGAGAATGCAAGTACACAAGCCTAATCATTTAAAAGATGAACATTAATATAACATACAGTCCACGATGCTAAATGTCTCCATATGGGCTTGCTTGTATCCATGGTGCCGATGCAGGTTGACGGAAAACATTAAGGAACATTACTCTTAGTGTAATGGCACCTACACAGAAATAAAGAGGCGTTGGATACTTTATATTAATATATTCCCAGCACATTGCATTTCCCTGGGGATGGAGCTCACTCATGTTGTACGACAGCAGTGTTCTTGTGCGCGGGTGTGCAGTGTTGTGTTTGGAGGAGTAATGGAGCACACACCCAGGGGATGATTCAGAGGCCGATGGTGTCAGAGGCCTGATTAGAGTGGTAACAGGTCACAGGGACTGGATCACACACCATCAGTTAAAACAACAGCAAACCCTTCCTTACTCTGCTCGACCCCTCGGAGCAGCAGGGCTCAGTGTGGGGGGGGGTTATAGGATGTATGAGGGGGTGGGAAGGAGGGGTGGGGGTGGGGCTGGAGGTGTTATCAGGGCAGGAAAGCAACGTTTCCTCTATGAGAATTCCTGGAAGGGAGTAAGGAGTTGCACAAAGGCAGGAAGGTAAAGTGTGACAGACGGCAAATGTTGGGGGGGGGGGGGATGGAGCGAGGGTCATGGAGGTGGGGGGGGTCAAAGTCACACAGCGTCAGCCTCGCCTCGACCCTCCATGGAGGCCCAAAAGTCCCCCCCTGCCCGCTTACCTATACAACAGCTGCATCAATATTCCAGAATATTCCAGCCCCGGCGCTGTTGTTTCCACACTACCCACCCGCTCCCTAACATCCGCACACCACCCAGGACCCAACGCAGCCGTTCGCCCACTCTCCTCTCCCTCTCTCTCAGTCCGTCGCTCCCACCTCCAAACGGTCGAACTAAAAGCACTGATTATCTCTCTGGGGTCGGCGAACCCCGAGGCCAGAATATCAACTCACCAGAAACGATGAAATATTGATGCGCACAATGCCAACAAGAGCACCTATACAATGATAACAGCGACAGAGAGAGAAAGAACTCAGTCCTGCGGGCACCTCTCCCCAAATGCGCCGAGAATAAAAATGATTGTGACGCTCAGCGTTCTAACCGGGGGGGTCAAAGGTTACACAAACACATTGGCCCTTAATGCAGCGGAGGAGGAACTCCCTCGAGAACAAACAAAAGAGCTGATTGGTTCACGGCCGTCAAGCCTTTCCTGCGCTGCTTCAGATCCGTCCCGTTCTTTCCGAAGCCTGCCATGCGCCCTCCGAGCGGTTTGACAAGACTTCAGAGTGACTCGGGGAGCACAAAATCAACAAAAGTGCCCAATTAAAACCTTAAAACACTCATATACATCACCTGGGGGCAAAAACTGATGCCAAACCTGTTCTTTTGAAGCAGCAGCAGAGGTGAAACTTTGTGAGTCGCTAATGTTGGCTTTCTTCTCAGTAACGCCGCAGCCACAGTTGCAGTTCTGGCCTCCATTTTGGCTCATTTATTCATGTTTATGTTTTAGCTTGGCCCAGCTGGGCCTTAAATTCATCATTTTCCATCACTGTGTCTTGTAACCAGTGTGGTATACAACTAAAACAAGAATACATTTATCATTAACAGGAATACTGCCCTGCGGGAAAAAAAACAGTGTTTAAAAAGAGATTTGAAGACTGAAGAAAAATGAATGGATACTCAAGGGAATGAGCAGTACATTTCTGTAAGTAAGGGAAAAGTTGTGACAAAGCAATGGAATAGATAACTGAGAAGACAGTAGATTTGGGTCGCTGATACGCTGTGGGACTGACACTATCATGTGTCTTAAATCCTACATGGATAAAGCCAAATCCGTCTCCAATGGACCCACCCCCAACAAAAAGAAAAAAAGAAAAGAAAAAAGAAATAACTCCGGTATGTTCTTTATGCATCTGACGCACACAAACCAACCAGGGGTGTGTTTCCCAAAAGCGTAGTTGCTAACTAAGTTAAGTTTGTCCATTCACAGTCAATGGGTCCAACTATGTAAGTTAGCATCTGTGATTTTGGGATACGCACCCCTGGGCAGGAAATTAGCACCAGTCACCAGCCAACCGGTGGTAAAATATGCAAGTGGCTGGCAGATTTCAGACACAAAATGATGATGTAGTATTCAGTGGCTGGTGAATATGAACATTTATCTGCCAGTCGCTAGTAGATGTTCACATTTTAAAAAGTCAATTTCTCCACTCTGACACCAACACAAAGAAGCAGACAGACAGGCAGACAGTCAGACACACATACACACACACACACTCACACACGACTGCACAGTCACTCATCCGTGCGTATCTCTCAATAGCTCGGAGGTGAACTTGAAGCAGCACTAAAAAGACAATAAGTTTACGCAGATGGGCCCGGGGGAGGCCTTGTTTAATTGGACATGCTAAGTGAGCATGCGCTCACCGATGACCCCTAAATGAGCAGACTTACGAGAAGCTTCACACAGTAATACAGGCACTTCATTAATTAGCCTGAGAATGGCTGTGTCTCCGCACCGCCGGCAGTGAACCCCCACTTCCTCCCGCGAGCTGTTCTCTTGTCTCTGTTCTCTGCCGAAACTACCTAAGGCCCCATTTTAATGGCTGAGGAACCGCCGTGGGTCCCGACGACGAGCCAGGACGCCTGAGCTGTGGCACCCTTGGGTGGGCTTTTTTTGGGGGGTCCCTAACAGCACTGGTGAAAGGCCCAGCAGCTTGAAGATGATGAATAATGGTGAATAAATGCCCATAATTAGATATAGGAGTCCAGACCTCTGGATAGACAGACTGGGGGTCAAAAAATGGAGGGATTATGGGGTTAGAAGATGAGCTAGAGGAGGGGACAGGATGAAATAGAGAGGAGAGGAAACTAAGTCAAGTGGTTTTGCACTTTATCTTTTATGATCTAAGCTCCTCCCTATTTCATATATCATATTTGTCTTCTCTGTCCAGCCTCTGGATATCATGCTCTCTCTCTCTCTCTCTCTCTCTCTCTCTCTCTCTCTCTCCCTCTCTCTCCTCAGGTGTTTGGAGGACTGAAAGGCAGAGTGTATTGGGAGAGGGTAGAGACAGTGAACTCAGAGATGAAGACCCCTGCAGACACACACTCTCCTGATCCCTGTCTTTGTGAGGATGGATGGTTTCCGTACTGCACTTCCTGCAACATCTTATTTTAACTCCTCTGTTCTGAGAACTGCAGGAAACAGAGGCAGCTGTCTGCTTTGTCAACACACACACACACACACACACACACACCCTCCAAACTTACGCACACACCTCCTCTTACATGCACACTCACACTGTCCACACTGTGCAAAAGTCTTGGGCAGCCTGCACTTTTAAATCTGCTTCAGATGTTTACTTTTTTGTTTTCCACATTAAAGTTGCTGAAGATAAAAAGTAAATTTGAAATTCCAAATGCCAATTTAAGGAAACGTTTTATAAATAAATGTTTATATTTTATTAAAAAACAGTCAATACAGATCATATTGCCTTCATAGAACCATGATGTCAACATCATCATGGCTGTCTGCAATTACTTGGAGGAACAGACACAAGTGAGACAGTCATTCTGCAGAAGAACGGTGGCAAGTTTTCCACTCTGCTTTGAACAACCAAAAAGCCGATCATCTTATTAACTATAGCACAACAGGACAGTGTCCCAGATTTTCTGACAAAGGGTACCTAATATTGATTTGATTTAGTTTTTAACAGGTTACAGCTCTGTTTAGTACATCTCTCAGTTATTATAAACTTTTAATTTAATCATTTTTGCAAGCATATTTGCCCTACAAAATTGCTTTTAAGACCCCGATAAGAAAAATCTGAGATTTGTTTCAAAATATAAAATAAATGTTGGAAACGAGTTGTTAACAGCACACAAAAAGAGTCGTTTCTGTATGTTGCTCAATTTCGTAGTTAGAGTTATATCTCGATTTAACGGTTTCACTTCGCTTTCGTGGTTTGAGGTTTTTTTGGGTAGGGTTAAAGAGGGGACCACGCTACGCACTGCTGCCCCTACTTGCATAACTCCTCCCACCCGCCATAGCATTATAAATACTTCAGGCATGCAGGAATCAGTGGTTATCCCGCTCGTTTTCGAGTCAGAATATCCTCGATATTGTCTTTTCTTTAGCTTGCTAGCCATGCCCTCATCTCGGGAGTGTATTTTTCCCTGTTGTGTGAGTTGAAGTTAATGGTGTAACATAATCAATTTATGGGGTTAAACATTTCCTAGCTAGGTACATAGCTAGCTAGCCATCTTAATTAAACAAGCTCAATAACGATCTAGCAAGCCAACAACATTCTGTCATTCCCCAGCATACTGTAAACATGCAACTGGCAAATTTGTCAGGCTAACTAGATGTGAAGTTAGCATTAAACACTGGAGCAACATAATTTGCCATATTCTCATACTTCACCATTATGAGCCATTTTGACAGAGAGCGAACACACGCTTCGCCGGCCAAAGTAGCTAGGTAGTGGCAAAGTAGACAATTCATTAGACCCCGGCTAACTTATTTGGTCAATCAACGACATAACGTTGACAATGGAGTTAATATTAACGTTAGTTTTCTGGATACCAAAGTTCGCGGCATCAGTGTGTCAATAGAGCTGTAACATGTTTGCAGTCAAGCATAGACGATCCAGGCATTAAGTGCCAACTAGTTCCTGATTCGATCAAAGACTTGCTAGCTATCCAAGTTTCATGGTTTTCACTTAGAAAACATCCCGTTAGAGCTTGATGGGAGGTGAGGCTAACTTAAACTTCGCTATGAGGAAGTCAATAGAGAAATGAGGTTCGCTACTCAGAACATACACGTAACATTGTTTGATAACGATAGTCGTAACATTATGAAATCAGATAGCTCACGCTAGCCCAGCCGAAATCACGATATGTTCAATTAAATTGTAGATCGATTCTATAGGTGTATAAAATAACATTACATTTACCCTCCAGGTAATAAGCCTTGCAACCGTCATCCCGGAGCTTCTGTGACAGGAGCCCAAGGACTGAGCTTGCTGCGCCGTTCTCCTGCTAGTCCGAGGTGGCCTCATCATACAGAACCATAGTGTTCGTTCTGCACCGTTTGACAAACTTCTTCTTATCCTCATTATTCAGAATAATTGATCGTATTGGCAAATTCCCCTTTTTGAGCCTCCGAAGCATCGGCCCAGGTATTGCCAAATTAATGTCGGTCTCTATATGCGATGATTATTGTCTTTCATTAATATATTTACACAAAATGAGAACGTGTTGTCGAAGTATGTCCTCATGTTTATAATGATGACGAACGTTTCTAAACCTATGCGTATTCATGTCAGAGATCCTCGCATATTCATCCTGTCAACATATTATTAACTATGGAAAGGACCGAATGGATTTCGCCTGCGCTATGTAAGCACAAACACGGGAGATGAAATGAATGTTGTTTAAAATGATTGTTATACATTTCTTTGATCCGCGGCGAAATTATTGAAAGTCGAGGTAGTCTATGTCCTGCTTGCTCCACACAGTCCTCCCAGCGAGCTGAAGGTACTAGCCAGTGTCGCGACACCAGGACCGCACAGTTTTGGATTGAGAGAGGCATACTCCCTCCAAAGCTAGATTGCAGCTCCCACTTTGCGCTAGCTCACCAGTTCTGGGGTTAACCCACTCTCGCCCAAGCTATGAATATCTACACTGCCTTGAATTGTAACGTTTTTTCTTATTGACATGCTATGCAATGCTTGATTATGGTGATTGAGGTATAATTAACCTGCTTTATTATGCCAAAAGCATTTCATGTGACACTCATCACTGATCGTGGCATTGTAGTTATTCATAGCTATGGCCGTGCATTTCCCCTTTTTTACTACCATAGAAGAGCAAGGTAAATTTGGTAAATCATGGATAGTCAGAAAATGTAATTTTATGTAATGACGCAAGAATGACAAACAAGTTAACGGTTTGCTTCACATATAGAGTTCACTCTTTATCTAAAAAGTAAGGCATTACATTCAGAAATTATTGTACAGTCGTACAGTAGCTATATCTGGTAGGTTGGGGCGCTTTCTAATACGCGAGCGTGATGTGGCAACTGTGCATGCCTGGGAGGTACAGACGCTTGGACTAGAGAGAGGCGGGACCTCTCTCGCGATGGGGCATGGTTTCCATGCCTCTAGGGGACACGCCCCCACCGTCCTGGGGCAGAGAATGCTGCTTATTTCTTAACAACTTTGAGGCCTAATTTTATATACTTAGCAACTTTTTTAGTTCTTCATATTTGACAGAGTGATTAATAACATGTTTTTCTGTGGTATCATAAACTTATAAAACATATTTAGTTTTCCTTTTCAGGGACTTTAAATGTGCCTAAGACTTTTGCACAGTACTGTATGTGTGAATACATAACATACTTCACACACATACTGTATAGAGACATGTACATCATACTCATACCCCTCATAGGTGTGCAAACGTGCACATATATGCCCTTCACACACTGTTGTACGCATCCTTCTCACATACATGCACACACACGCACCCATTGTACTCATACACACACAACCCTTGCACACTCAAACATTTGTCTCTCACACACATCCTCCACGCGCATTCATTCATCTACACAGGCTCAGACATACGCATAAAAAAACAAACTCCTTTCACACCATTTTCTTTCTCTTTCTTACACGTGTGCGCGCACACACACACACACACACAAACCTTTCACAGCTGCTTCTCTCTTCCCCGTCTCTCTCTCTCTCTCACACACACACACACTGGACCCCAGTACAGACTCATAGCCCCGCTCATATAGTGCAGGCAGGAGGATGTTAAGTGCTTTTCGTGCTAACCCAGAGGGGAGAGACAGAGACTGAAGTGCTCCCACAGCTGTGGGGGAAGGAGAGCCCCGTCTCTGGTTCTGTTCTGGTACCAGTGTGAACAGCAGGGCCCTACAGACTCTCAGCAGGGCCTGTGGCCAGTGACTGTGACTCTCATCAGCACAAACACACACCGGCCGAGCGGGGAGGGGCGGAGAGGAACACAGGGGTCTGGAAAAAGGCAGAGGCGCGTCAGGAGCTGTCAAAACAAACACAGCAGCCTGCAGCCTTCCCAAACCAAACCAAACCAAACCACCATCCTCATGCAGTCACAGCAAACCAGCAAAACAGTGCTGCACCCTACCCCACATGCGCACACACACTGAAGATACACATACACACACACTAAACACACACACACATACGCGCACATGCACTGAAGATACACATACACACACACTAAACACACGCACACGCACTGAAGATACATATACACATGCACACACTAAAAACACACACATGCGCACACACTATACACACACATACATATGCACACACTAAACATACGCATATACACAACTAAATACATAAACACACACACGCACATACTACAGACACACTAAACATACACACACCCTCCCCAATCTGAACCCCCACTCACACACGCACACACACTGAAGATAAACATACACATGCACGCACTTTACACACACACGTGCGCACACACATTATACACACACTAAATATACTCAAATACACACACACGGTCACACACACACACACACACACACACACACACACACGCACACACACACTATACACACACGCCCACACTATGCACACATTTACACACACTAAATATACTCAAATACACACACATGCTCACACACTAAACACACACACACACACACACACACTTATGCACCCACGCCCCATTGTACCCTCCCACACACATGCATAAACACACTAAGCACATCTTGCATATACATGCACCTGCACTGTACTGAATCCTCCCCCAAACACACACACACACACACATACCCGCGCATACATTTTCCGCAGCTCAGCATGAGCCATACGAGAGGCAGCCCATTTTTGTGGCTGGGATTACGGCTTTAGACACAGATTAATTCAAAGACAAGACCGAGGAAAAACAGCACCAACAAATTAGCTGCCACATCACGAAGGAGAGGCTGCGAAAGAGAGAGAGAGAGAGAGAGAGAGAGAGGTGGGGGAGAGCTCATTAAGGATTACACTTTATTATTGACAAATTAAAACTCAGCCCAATGCGATACTGTGATACAGAGATAGAGAGAGAGAGAGAGAGAGAGAGAGAGAGAGAGAGGAACCAGAAAAAAACAACAGAAGCCAGAGGGTAAAAATGTGGGAGCGAATGGGTTTTCTAATCACATCATTAAAACCCACTTTAAATTATGAATTCTATCAAATGCTTCTTTGTGAGCAGACAAAAGAATTAGGGAGATGAATGCACTGACGTCTCTCTTCTCAGCTCAGAGTCATTCTACTTCTTAAGCCAATAAAGGAGTCCAGACAGTACCAGATAAGAGAGGGCGAGAGATTGGGTCAGATACCGTAAAATGGGGAGAGACAGACCTAAAAAGAGAGAGGGGGTAATTAGGAGGGCTTTGAAGATCAAGTGATAAGGAGCTAAAACAGTGACCATAACATGAAAAAGGGAGATGAACAGAGACATCCTCTCCCATTGTCTCCATTTCTCCGTCTCTCAGCAGGACAAAGAAAAAAAATGATACATCCAGTAGTGCTCTGTAGTCTGAGAGAGAGAGAGAAAGAGAGAGAGAGACCAGGGACATAGATAGATAAGACAAAAAGGTATAGGGCGCTGGCAGGAGAGGCAAAGACCTCAATAATGTGACAACAGGAGTGGAAAAGTTTGAGAGAGCTGAGGGAGGAGATAACACAAACGTACTCCATCACAAAATCTGCCCCATATTTCAGAGGGGACAGGACCTTCAGTGCTGTGGCATCACGAAATGCGGACAGCGTAAGGAAACGGGTGATTACGGAGTCTAAACAACTGTCGGAAAAGAGCCCTGCCCTGTTCTCTGCACACTACTGAGTCAGTGAAGAGCAGGATTCTTCAGAATGATTTTGCCATTCCGAGTCAGCAGCTTAGAACTCTAACCCTTTTAGTTGCCAGGAGTGATAGTTACATCACATTGGAATGATCTGTTAACCTCATGAAACCTATAGACACTAATATGGGTTTGTCTCATGAGGCTGATCAAACCTGTGGAAATTCAGTCCTATTTCAAATTCAAGTGGAGATCTCAAGGTTTCCAACAATCCCAAATATGTGCTGCTGAATTACAGGGAAATTCGTATAAAATGCTGTGCAAGATTTACATATTTTCTATTTGATGTAATGCTGTGGCCGTAAAAACATAGCGTCCTGAGTTTGAGTATTTCTCTCAGTATAAGTGTGCTGTGGGTTCAGTGAAATGCTGCAACCATAAAATGCGGAATAAGTACATGACATTGCCCTATTCTTCGTTTTCAATCTACGTCACAACAATATGCAAATTAGCCAAAATTATAGCGTTTCACCATGTTGGTTGATATACTAACGGTCTTGACCCCAAGTCACGCTACATGGCTTACTCTATTGTGCCGAAATAATGCCTGTTTTATGTGCTGTTTATGGCTGCGGTCATGATGCTACAAGAAACAAAGCACCCCACGTCGGTATCAGGGAGGAAGATCGGCTTCTAATCGCATTTCATTTTCAAAAGTAGGAGTAATGTAGGGTGGAAATTGACAGATAAATATTAAATCTTTAAATAAGAAGAATGATTCTGCATTTGTTTATTGGTTCCCTTTGTTTTACTTGTTCAACAGACTACTTATTTCAGTAACCAGCTGATTCAAAGGAAAGGCTTGCTTAGGCTGCTTTCACACTGGACGCGGAACAAATTTTTGCACGTTTCGCGTGTATTCCCGTCTTTGCATTGACTTTGAATGTAATCTGTCGTGCGAAAAATTTGTTTCACGTCCAGTGTGAAAGCGGCTTTGTGCTCTAAAAAAAAAAAATGTAGGCAAAAAGTACAGAGCATGCCTTTGCTGATGCGTTGTGATGAAGCGGGATAAACACTATCAGGTCGCTGATCGACATCGCATTTACTGCGGGATAATATCAGCCAGATAGAAGCGATGTCTCCGCAAAGACTTACCAATAGGCAAACTATCTCCACGTGATGTTGTGCCTACATTGGCACTACGTAGCTGTGCTGTCTGGGTAGACAGCTGCTGTAAGTTAAATGTTTTACATGCTTTGAATATCAACCAACATGGAGGCGATAAGTGACAATACCGATTTTAGCCACGTGTTTCAAAACGGGGAATAATATGACAACAATGCCTTTTCTGACTTTTAATCAACTTAACCAAAGCGAAAAAGTAGAGTTTTTGGGCTAAGAACATTCTAAACACATACTGTGACCTCATAATCAAAGTGTTGCTGTGGTTATGGCATTTTAACACCTCTCTGATGGTGGAATCAGTGGGATTCATATTGGGTTGAGCGCCACTATACACATGATACAGGGGTTGACCATTCTAATGCATTGCTGTCAAACACAGTGATCAGTATGAGATGTAACATGCGGATAGCAGTCATATAGCAGCTCTGCCAAGGTTATGTTGCCTTGTTACGACATTCTCCAATCACTTCTCCCTGATAGTCCTCATTGACTGGCAGATAAAAAGTAGGGCCAGTCAACGAGGTAAATGATAGTCGCAGCGTTTCGACATTCATGCTTTGATTTCTCTAGAAGAGGTCAGTCAAGTCGAGGGTTTTTACTTGGCTCAAGAAGCACATTCAGTCGCTCTCTGGCCTCAGCCTGTTGTTCCACAGCCGAGAGAAATGAAGCATACTAACGCGAGCTCTTCTACAGAGCCACTCATGTCTCATCACTGAGGATTACCGTAATACTCATAACAGTAACAGGCTCGTCTGCTGGGAATCTGGGCAGCAGGTGGGAGCCCAATTTGCCGCTATGTTGGGGTGGGAACAAAGTCACTGGAGCATTTCAGGGCCTGGCCAATAAGGACGTTAGGACCTGCCACAGTAATACAAACACTGAAGCACTTCACTTGAGTTATATGACACAAAGCCGCCAAGCTGCAGCCATAACATATTATAAGATCTATTGAAACCAGCTGTCATAATACAGGTACAGTGTGTGTTGAGAATATAGTAAACACATTCTGAAAATAGAGATTACTGCATACACTTTGAAAGTCTAATGTGTTTGACGGCGTACACAAGCCTTAATGTGTCGTCATAACTCAGCCATTCCACGTCTCCGGCAAGGTCTCGAGCAGGTCTTGAAATTTGCATCCCGATCCTGCATTTTGCGAGAGTGATGTGTTAATTCTGTTTCTCCACATTTATTTTTGCATGGGTGGGATGTCTGTAGATGTAATTTGTTATGGTAGTTGTTATGCCATGCTCATAACAGTCTAACGCAGGCTTCATGGCGCATAATTGACAAAGAGAGTTACCACATACAGACACAGACTGTTCTAACCTTGCGTTGACTGGTGAAGCACTTTTTCCACGGAACATCTGACTCTGAGTCATATTTCCACCCAATTAAACATGCCCTAAGCCACACTTATGCCTACCATAACAGAATCTGATGCACAGGAACTCTCTCAGTTACAACCCGAGAAGACTTTCCGAAGACGGCTGAAAATACAGCCAAGATGGCGACACAGCTTTCCAAACAGTAAGCAAGAGGCCAGTAAAAAAAAAAAAATACAGTAAAAAAAAAAAGTGTCTCTCATGCTGAATAACGGTGGGGAATGAATAAGTGATAAATGAAAGAGCCAGAGGTTTATTTATCCCACCCCTTTCTCCCACCCCAAACTCATCCAAACTGTTCAGTCCACCATAGCGACCTGCTCCCATCGACTCAGGCCGAGAAAGCCATGTGATTTCTCCGACTCGCATTATGATTGGCTGTCACTTCCTTGCGTAGTGCAGCTACACTGCTCATCAGATCATGCGTACCCCGGCGGAGGATAACGCAGTCAGGGTATACCTGGCTCGTACAGCTACAAGCGCCTGGTCGAACAGAAATGGCAGCAAGAGAGCGATGAGACTGATGATTCCTGACCGGCTTAATCTGTATTATCCACAGAGAGGCTGGGTCGACTGTTCCCTCACCCAGGTGGACCTATAGCCATTACCAGTGATGGCGTGGCTGGGATTTGTGGGCGAGAGAGCATTTTCAAAGTCCGAGCATTTACATTTTGTTCGCATCCCATGAGCAAGATCCATTTTGTTGGGATTGATCCTGATGGCAGCTAAAGGATAAAAGCAAAGAAGCATACAATGGGATTGCAAGCCATACCTCACTGGTGAGATACCATTTCTGGATTGTCTTGCCACTGGAATTAGTCTCCCCTCATTGGCTAGTGACAAGCAGATTAGTGTCCTTTACCAAGGAATTTTACAGAACCATAGAAAAACCCTCAAAAATCCCACTGGGACCCTGAGGAATGAGATGAACTCAAGGGTTTGAAATCACGAAACAACTGTTCAGTCTTAATGTTCCCACTGTAGGACCCCCCTCCCCCTTTCATTTTAGGGGGGTAAAATTGAGACCCCTGTGGCAGTGTTCCCAGACTGAAGATTTTTACTGCATCTTCCCAACATTTCCCAGGCACCCTCTCCTCAGATTTAGTGCCCCAGCTGATACAAACACCTGCCCTCAGAGTCACAGTGATTAGGCCTCAGATTCACCCTACATTGGTCATTAGTGTAGTGAGGAATGTGGGTGGTGAGAGAAGGCTAGGATAACATTGGGATATAGCAGGAAATGAAGCAAATGAGTCTATGGTTCAGCTGCTTGCAACCAGAGAGCTGTGCTCGAGTAGAAGGAGCGCGGGAGAGGGTGTTAGCAGGAGAGGGGCGGGAAGGAGGGGGGTTAGATGATTCATATATACATTCATGAATAATATTCATCAAATCAGAAAAAGTAACGCTGCCATCCTTAGCGTATCCACCCTCCAATTACCAAGCGAGAGCTCAGCGCCTGTATCTAA